>OY987242.1:37397263-37997263 GCA_963920765.1 Ulota crispa
GCTAGCCCGCAGCCGGCAACCGGCATCGGTTTGCCGGGTGCCGGGGCGGGGCGGGGCTCACTGCCTGGGCCCGCCCGGCACGTTCCGACAGTCCCGGCAAGACCATAGCGCTAGCGCCGGACTGCCTACAGGCCCCGACATGCTTGCAGCGCCTGCAAGGCCGCGGCGCCTCTTCCTTCGCTAATTTTTTTTCGATTCTTCCTTCGTGAACTTTGCTTTGTGAATGCAATGCACTCGCGGTAATCCAACCATCTGTTGACCGTCGCCAAGCATCATTCCCAACTCCAAAATAGAGGCTCATTATTTCAGGCATTGTACAATTCGCTCCACAATACGCTGAGTTGAACATTATACTCCTTTGTGACCAACAAATAGTTGGATTATGACGAATTAACCAAAGGATGCCCAAAATAAATGGGTATCTTTTTGTGTTGGTGATATCTGCCACCAACTTCTCATGATGACTTTCAATTACAAGTTCAACCACCGCTTTGTGTATAATAAGCTTGGAATTAACCATTTGGCCATCAATCACCCGGACTTTTCTTGATGCTCCCTTGAGTTTTAAGATTGCATTGCACTCCTCTACGAACCTAGGATGCATGAAGATTCTTGTGGCTCTTGAGTCCACTAGGGTGGAGGCCGCCATGGAGTTGATTATGGCATCCAACGTTACATGGGTCTCCGGATCCAAGGTAGCTCGTAGAGACAATGGAGTCAATACATTTTCCAAATCATCGTGGATCACTAGAGGTTCCTTCCATTACAAATATTGCTCATAATTAAGCTCATCATCCCCCCGTTTTGTGCTCGTGCTTTGCTTCGGGATTGTAGCCGCCGCCGTCTGGACAATGTCCGAGTACTGAATCCTCCCACTCAGTTCCGGGCTTTCTCTTTTCCCGAGGTTGTTTCTTCCATCTTCATGGTAGCCGAAATTGAAAGTGGCCTAGAGGGATTTGTGAAGCACTTAGCTCTGATATGTCCTAATTTGCTGCAACCCCAACATCGCCCGTGGCGTTGATACTCTAGCCGTTCAGCTGCCATTTTTGCTAAAGTTTGTGTGGCTCGAGTCGCGCCAAGCTCCATAGACACTAGACCCAAATTTGCTTGAGACCTTGCACTTGGATCACGAAAAGGAGCGGTTGACTCTAATATTTTGAGAATTGGATTGTACCGGTTGATTTTGTTTGTCGGCCCCATAGCCACTCATCAATCCGGGACACCATTGCCATCCAATCTTGAAGTCTTTGTGGTTGGGTCTCTGCGATGGCTATGGAATTCAAGATCTCATCTTTGAGTCCTCTTCGAAATCGAGCCACCAAGCTAGCTTCATTCCATTCGACTTGAACGGCATATTCATTAAACGTAGAAATATATGATGCCGCCAAACCGGTTTGCCTAAGCCGACCTAAACGGTCTTTTGCATTACCTTATCTATCCAAGTCACCGTAAATCTCAATAATGGATTTCTGGAAAGCATCATAGTCTGTCAACAACTCATGTTCACGTCCTTCATCAAGGGCTTGCAAAAGTGGCATTGCCCAATTTTGTGCAGCCCTTGTCATATATGAAAGAGTATAAGCGACTTTATCGACATCAGAATTATAAGTGCGTAGCTTACCTCGGAATACCAAACGCAATTGTGCAAGCCACCGGTACACCTCGTTACCCTTCTTTCCGGAAAACTTATCCGGTTCCGTTACTTTTGATTCCTTGATATGAAATCCATCACCTTGAGGCTCTTCCATTCTTCTTGGTGCTTGCCTTTCTTCCCCGGATGTGGATGACGCTACCAGTCTTGGCCCCAACATCGCACGCTCTGAAAGTTCTTGCACCAAGTGAAGGATCGTCGCTTGAAACACATTTTGAATTTGTTGTTGTATAAATGAGGCCAACTCCGACCCCACCCCTTCTGGCATTGTAAGCCCTCGCGGATCTCCGGCTACGTGCTCACGATCCATAGTAGCTCAATCTAACTTCACAACATGACTTCTCCAACCTTCTTTATTGACCACAATCTTGTTATTGTAGACAAGCATTGTTAAAATATGCAACATGATTTACTTGATGCAAGTATTTTCTAACCCTAACTTTATTTCATTTATGCCTCTACTTTTCTTTCCTTCCTAATCACTACCAATTAATTGGCCGTTATCCTACCTACCAACCACGATGAATGCATCAAAATCTAAAATCACCTCCTCAATAGAACCAACAAACAACCCCAAGAACACATTGAAACATTGAGTAGAATATGCCAAAATTTTGGAAAAAGAAAACCGCACAAGTTATTGCTACTCCTACCACCATAGAAAATTTGCAAGAACTCTTGAACCTATTTACTTTATAATAATTTTTCAAAAGGCAACATCCTACATTTGTCAAAACCAAATACATCCCTACCCGGTTGCCTCCTCATCCGAATGTGGACTCTCAAGGACTTGACATTATGTTACGATACAAGATCAAGAGTCAACATTCCTTTCCTATTTTGAGATCATAATCTCATGTAGAAACAAACACTAAGAGACGCAAAGGTGACATTGAAAGTATTCCATTGTATTGAGCAAAATGTCAAGTGAGGAACAAACCTCCTCACTTGGTTTAAGAAGGAAAGAGGAAGGGTAACCAACCTCTAACCAACGTAACCGTCATTACAAACTAGTTCGTAACACCCCCCTAATCTTGTCCACTTTTCATCCAATCCAACTATCTATAGAGAGCTTGCACTGCTTTATTGCCTTTTGTACTCTTTACAACAATTTTTCTACTAAATGCTTTACCTAGGATTCACTTATAACCCTCTATATTACTTATACAAAATTGAAATGGACCAGATTTATATCTTACATATATTATTATTTATAATAGACTTGTCTACATTATATGACCCATATCTTTCTTCTCATTTTTTTATAATTTTTACATCAATTGAATTAAATCTTCTCTAAATTAAGCTGCACGTGGTTTCTAAAATATACTAAATAGATCCCTGAATATTGGCAAAGTATAAAAGCACAATGTCTTACAACATGTACAATATATATGTGCAATAAAAGACATGGTAATGCATGTTAAATGCATAAGACATTCTCTAAATATTATCACTTCATCAAAATCATCAAATTATGTATTGGTTTCTTTACAACGTTATTTGATTTGAAATGTCAAGAATTTTTGAGATTGTAGTTATGCATTCATAAGTCTACTAGTTTAAAATGATGCTTTACTAATTTACCCAAGCAAGGACCATTGGGTTTTTACAATAACTTTATTTTTAATCATTGAAATGTGTGTTTAGTGTAGGTAACGAAATAATAAAAATTGACCTAATTGATTAAAAATCTATTGGAAGATAGGAACTTGCCGATTCTTAATATAATTAAATGCTTTGATATTTAAGTCCATACAAACAATGAAACATTAGGAAAAATTTGAGCTTTCTAGGAGCCTCCTTCAAAGTCTCAAAAAGGATCCAAAAATGTGCTTATAGCAACAAATAAATCATTTCCCTCCTATTTCCGTCCACCCTTTAAGTTCAATGCAATTATAAAAGTTATATTTTTATGCCACCCCAATTGAACAAGGCTATGATTACAAATGTACAATAGAACCTTAAATTCTATATTACTCTATTTGAATAGACAAGTGAAGTACTTGAATAATGACTAATAAATGCATTTGCATTTCTTAAGAGTGCAATGTCTTTTGTAACATTTTAGATTGTGCATGTGGCTAAGGTCCTTCGTACAAGATAGCAATAGATATGGCTGATTTTCTTGTACTCACACTAGCATGCCTAGCTCCCAAATAATATCTTGCTTTTTCAAATACTAGGGGCTCTTGGAGAGCTCAAATTTTTCCTAATGCTACTCCCCTTACCATCAAAAATACATTAACCCCTAAAGGACCATTGTCCCTACGGGGGACAAATGGGATTTTGGGCAAGTACCTACAGCCTCAATTTTTGTCTTGACTTTTTGAAACTTTTTTTGATGATAGAAATACACATTAGCTTTTGGGGAATATAATTTTTATTCCAAGCTTTGCTAGGGAGCAAAAGTTATGCCCAAATAAGCACAACTTTGGGGAGTCTAGGCAGCAAAAAAAAATCATATAAAAACTTTAAAAAAATATTAAGTTAAATTTCCATGTAGATTATATCTTTTTCTACATTTGAGGCTTTGGTTCATTCCATTTGGACTAGTTATGAGAAAGTTATGGACAATCTTGTTTCTTTTTTGGGTAATTCAAGCATCTTCTTGAAAAAAATACTTATTAACTTCATTTTTGAATGCAAGTTTAACAATTTTACAAAACAAACTAATAGACATGGTGAAGTTTGCTTTCTAGAATAATCTCACCATTGGGATAATTGTGTTTCAAATCCATTGCAAGATTATTAACAATTTAAGGTTTTGTTCAATCTCATACCTTCATCTACCTAATGTTTTTTTAAAGAATGAAAATCAAGTATTGTTTGTTTTAATTTTTTTCCCAAGATTCCCAACTCAATTTCTCACCAAAAAATAATAAAGTTCCAAACTTTGTGGTGGAAAATTTTAAGTTATAGTAGTTCAAAGTCAAATAATCTAGTCATGCAAGGTGCTAAAAGGCTTGTTTTTTACTCAACAAATGCAAATATCTTGCAATCTGAGCAGTCAAATTTTTTGAGTTTTTTTTCACATTCTTATAGTCATTTGATACAAAATCCTATGGTCAAATATGCAAAAAGACCAGTTTTCAAACTTTTTTACTCTTTGCAATAAAAGCAATAGTTTTGAGTGTCTTGTGACAAAATAAAGGCCATGGGCTTTAGGGGTTAAGAATACTATATGGAATATTTTCATAAGTAAAAGTGTTACATCCTTGTTAATGTTTTTTTGCAAAAAAATAAATTGACATGAATCTTGAGATCAATACACATATTTTAGAGAAATTCAGATTAAGAAATACTCTAAAGTTCCCTTTGACGAGGAGGACTAGATGCACATTTAAAAATAAATAAATAGTTATCAACATGCTTGTATTTTTAAGAAGAAAAAACAATACATTATAAAAAAAGGAATAGACAACTTTATAGGTGGTAACAAGTACCTAAAGTAGAAGAAGTTTTCTTCCTATAGCATGAATTAGTTTTTGAGTAAAGGACCTAATCAAACTTCCTCCCAGTAGCTGTTGTCAATGCAAAGCCACTTTCCCTATTGTATAAATTCAAGAAGAGAAAAAAAAGCTCATGGATTGGTTGAAAAGATTAAAAAAAACCAAAATTTTAGTTAAACTAAAAACACGGGGAGTGCACTCCCTTTTTTTTATTGTACACGTGCAATTGAATGAAGGGTTATTATTATTGCCTTAGTCTTAAGTTTTTAACATGGCTTTATAAAAAGTAAGCATCATTGAAATGGGTGTGGGCTCTTTATAAATAATGAAGGGTAGGGCATAATAATGAGAATTACATTAAAAAATAGTTGTACAATAGCCTTGCCAATATTATAAAAAAAACCTACACTTTTATTGGATATATTTGAATTATTTAATGGTTAGCTAAATTATCCAAAGTTTTGAGTATGACAAAGTATCCCTTGTTTGATCATTGTCCAAGTATCCAATGTTAAATGTATTCAACAATAGCTTAAAGTCGTACGGTTAATAAATAATGTATAGGTCATGATATGGGATTGGACACGTGGATGAAGCTTCTGTTGCTATTCATTTACGGGCTTGTAGCTTGGGCTTAGGGTTAGCATGGGGTTTGAGGGTTGGGTTGTGCTTTAGCAACTCTTGCTTGGATGCTTGCATGTTTTGTGGTTTTGATTGCAGGGTTTATCTCATATTTTGCAACAACACTTATTGTTTGCGCTTGGTTTCTAGACTTCATAAGGGTTCAAGTGCAACGCTATCTCTGCACGCGGGTTCATTTCCCACACTTTCTCTAATTTCTCTGTGTACTCAACTTAAAAGGGGTTTGTGGTTGAAGTAGAATGGGTTTCACTACTTTTTCCTTCATCCTATATTGAATTTACAAATGTGCTTTTAGGTATACTATATGCTTTTCCATCGGCTTTTTGTTTTCTCTCAAATTTTTGTTTGAAATATTATGTGATTGGTTAAAATTTATATTTTGAAGTGTTTGGTTTTTGATTACATGTGTGGAATTTTGTTTGTGTCTTTGTGAATTTATGATGAACATAGGATATACAAAAACATCACAAGAATTCAATTCAAATGAAGCCTAGTACATGAAATTGTCAAAATTTAGAAATTTAAGTACATTTTGCCCTACGGAAATAATTTTTTTTTACTTACATAGCCCTCATCTTATTGGGGCTTGAATGCACGCTACCTACGAACATCATGTATAGTGCACTCTCCATGACTAAAAACAAAACAAAAGTTTAAATTAAAAAATAAGCAAAGGTAAATTAAAATATCAACATACATAAAAAAAAATTTGTACATGACATCACTATTAAATAATGCAACAAAAATCACATGTTACAATAAGTGACAAGGGGGACAAATGTCATTTTTTAATTAAATGCCCATTTTTAATATAATGTCCACTTAAAAATAAAATAAAATAAAGTACAAAGTAAATTTGGACAAAAATAAAAATGAGATAATTATATATATATTTTTTCAATAAAAATCTTAACTTATGCTAAAAAAATCACCATTATTCATTTAACCATTATTCATTTAACTTTGCTAAATAACGCAACAAACTCGTATCAACATATAAGACTTCATGCCAACGCCACGGGATTTGAGCTGGTCGTTATACAGTAAAAGCCCAAGTTCTTTGTAATGAATTAACCACTTTCCCGGTAGTACTCTTTTCACACTGCCCTAGTTCTTGGTAGCGGATTAACCAGTTTGCTGGGACTCGCTTCACACTGCCCTAGTTCTTTGTAATGAATTAACTACTTTCCCGCTACTCTTTTCACACCTTACTAGTTCTTCGCAGCGAATTTAACCAGTTTACGGGGACTCGTTTCACACCAAACTAGTTCGTTGTCGTGAATTTAACCACTTTTTTGGGACTCTTTTCACACTGCACTACAATCCAGCTCCTTCGCTTTAGGGTTTTGTTTACGGAGGGGGGGACAGAGCCGAGAGAGAGAGAGTTTTGCAAAGATTTATAGCTGGAGCGATTGTTGCACCGAGATGCAGTGACACTGAACGGAACAGCTCTAGATTACGTTATTCACCTGCTCGCACACCTTTCCCCGTCGGTTACGCTTCACTCCTCGATTCCTCAATCGATCTTTCACCGCATTCCTCGTCTTTTCTGTTAGATCTTTGGTCATATTTTTTGAAACCTTTGGAGACGAGGGAGCTAGACATGGTGCTCCCTTGACGACTTCCAGCAGTGAAATAGCCTAGTGCAACGTTGCAATGGCGGAGGAGAGGCCGAAGACGAAGTCGCTCAAGTTGAAGCGGGAGTCCGGGGGTTCGGAGCTTTTGAAGTCCGCAGTGCGAAAATCGTCTCTAGAGAAAGGTACTCCTGACAGGAAAGAGCAAGGAAATTTGCTTTCGCTGACGCCTGGTACTTCTAAGGATCCTCTGAGGACCAGCTGCTTCGGGAAAAACCTAGTGAAGGTCGCCAAGGAGTTTGCCAAAAGCAGTGAGGGAAAGGTCTCGTTGAAGCAGGAGCAGAGAGCGTCTGAAGCAAAGTCGCCGATTAAGATATCGAGCAAAACAACAACTAAGGTTAGTCAGTTTTAATTGACAGATTAGCATGTCTTCTACGTCAATACTTCTTCCTTCTTGATCGTCAGTTTGTGTTTATCTAATGAATTAAAATTGCAGACTGGAGCGCCTGTGAAAGATGAGGTTAGGTCGCCAAGCAAGATATCGAGCAAAACAACAACTAAGGTTAGTCGCTTTCAATTGACAGATCGGCATGTCTTCCACGTCAATACTTCTTTCTTCCTGATCGTCAGTTTGTGTTTAACTTTGGTTTAATGAATTTAAAATTGCAGGCTGGAGCGTCTTTGAAAGATGAGGTTAGGTCGCCGATTAAGGTATCGAGCAAAACAACAACTAAGGTTAGTCACTGCTAATCAACAGATCGGCATGTCTCTACGTCCATACTTCTTCCTTCTTGATCGTCAGTTGTTGTTTAGCTAATGATTTAAAATTGCAGGCTGGAGCGTCTGTGAAAGACGAGGTTAGGTCGCCAAGCAAGAAGGAGGGAAAATTGTCGGTTAAGGACGAAACAAAGTCGCCAATCAAGGTGTTAAGCAAGACATTGATGAAGGAGAAAGGAACCGCTAACGGCAAGGAACAGGGAAAGAGCGTGATAAGAAAAGAACACGGCAAGGATGTAGGAAAAGCAAACGGGAAGAGTTCTGTAACCGTTAAGGCGAAAGGTGAAGAAGGCAAGGATCTGGACAGGGAGAAGGGGAAAGCAAAGAGTTCTCTTGTCAAGAATTCTCTTGCAAAAACACCAACGACATCCGATCATGCATTGAAAACGTCTCCTAAATCAATAACCAAGGTTAACCGCCTCAATTTTCCTTCTTTGTGAAAACTTTGTCCTGCTTAATCTTTCGTTGCAGTGTATGAGATCGTATGTTTGAATATTTATAGCCTTGTCCCGGTTTGTTTTTTCACTATGATATGGCTGTGGAGTTAATGTTAGTTGAATAAATATAATTGCAGGCTGGAGCATCATCGCCAAGTGTGGTACAATCGGTTAAGAGAAAGGTTACGAAAACTGTAACGACTGTGACAGCTACTAAGACTGTGACGGAGCAGAAGAAGGAGAAGAAAGTGTATGATTTGCCAGGACAGAAGCATGATCCTCCGGAAGAAGTACGTACTCTTTCATGGTTTATGTTCTTTCTACTCACCTGTACTCCCTCTGTTCCTCTAAAAACGTCCATATCAGACACTTCTCTTGTACCACTAAAAAGCTCCCTTTTGCTGATTTCAACGTTTGTCATGTTCAATGATCTCATGTGGACAAGGTAAGTGATTAGGGAGCATTCCTCTCCTAGCAAGCTTGACCTTGCCCATATGAGGTACCAGTGTTGCTACCGATCTTTAAGTCATCAATAATGAGAAGCTAACAACATGCACAAATATGGTACTTTTTGCATGGAATTTAGGTGCCCAAACGGCAACATAAAAGCTGGAGATTTTGCATACATTTGGTAGATGTTATATTGATTCTAGAATGCATGTGTCACTAGCACAAAGACTAAAGACACAGTTAATCCTCCGCAAGGAAGCTTTTTGGATTTTTTTAGAGGGACAGAGGGAGTAGGTATTTTTTAGCGGTCGACTGTTTATTACAGGCTCGGCTATTGTTGTTACTACTGCTGCTTTGCCTCAATATTTTTTCTAGAAAGTTTGGCATTCAGGATGAGCCGCTGTATTAATCAGCTGCGACATGATTTGGTAACTAGTTTATACCTTAGTGGACCTGGAGAGGAATCCTAGCTTATTGTACTGTTACTTTCTCTTACTTTGGTGCTTTGGAGATCCCGTAGATGAACACCCCCGTTCTGACTTTAGACTCTCAAAAATCACTCAAATCTATAGAGCAGAGAAGGGTTTTTGATAAGGCTGGACTGGTTAATTGGCTGTGCAGTTTTTCGTGACCGTTCTGCTTAAGGTCTAATAATGTTTTAACAAAAATAGGTTCCCTGGGGATTGGACTCATCGACTGTTGGTTTTTTTAAGTATATCAAGGTTTTCTATGTTTCGGTTAGGGTTTTGGTGCCTTCTATGCCTTAGAGAATCCCGGCCTACTCTGCATGGTGCGTCCTTTATGTTATTTGCTCCTTTTTGGTAAAGTTGATGTTGCATAGAATGTGTGCTAACTTACTGCCTAGTACTGCTGTACTTCATGATGTCTGAGATTGTGCTGGTACTGATTCTTTGCAGAGAGATGCTTTGCGAATCTTTTATTCTACTCTTCGGGAACAGATGCCTGAAAGCGAAATGGCTGAAATTTGGTGGGCTTTCATACCGTCTTTGCATTTGAATTTTGTAGATAAGCTAAAACCTTGCATTTTTTTGTATCCGCGTGAGGTTATTAGGGGAACAAAAGCCCTGTTGTGGCTTCGTACGTTCTCAAGTTTTACTGCTGATGTCCTTGCTTTTCGTTTTTTCGTATGATTATAAAGAACTCTCTCGCCCTTATATATTCTAGGGAAAATTTCATGGATACCCCTGAAGTTTGCAATATTTTCATAGATACCCCTGCTTTCTCAGAAATATCACCAATACCCTTGGACCAAAAAATTTAGTCGTTTGTTTCGTTATGCATGTCACTTCCTTCTCCCTTTGTGCGGGCATTACTTCTTTCTTGTTATGCGTGCGCACAAAGGAAGAAGGGAAGTGACATGCACAACCAAATAAACGCCCATTTTTTTTGGTGCAAAGGTATTTTGTGATATTTCTGAAAAAGCAGGGGTGTCTATGAAAATATTGCAAACCTCAGGGGTATCCATGAAATTTTCCCTGTATTCTATAGTTGCACTGTCCCTGTAAATCCCGGGTATCCATTATGTAACGTGAACCTACAATTTGTATATGTCAAGCTGCGAACGTGTCCCAGAGTGTACATTTAGAAGCTCCTTTAGAAGCCCTGGAGCAGTGCAATTAGAGAGGATCTAGTGTATTATAGTTTCGAGATTTTCTTACTCAGCTAAGCATTTGAAATGTAGGTTGATGGAATATGGATTACTCCCTCTCGATGAGGCACAGAAGGCGTTCGAGCGCAAGCAGAAACGGACGCAAACCGTGAAGCTGGGAGGCCCATCAAGCAAGGCTGTCACGCCTACACGAATGTCTAATGGATCCCCAGGAGTAAAAATATCTACTCCCGTATCTAACGGCAAGGCCAAAGATGTTTCCAAGGCCAAAGTTAATTCCAAGGCCAAAGTTGATTCCAAGGCCAAAGATGTTTCCACGGCCAAGAAAAAGAGAGTCATTGAATCTGACAGCGACGATGACACCCTCTTTATGGCAAAGACTAAGAAAAAGATGAAGACGTGAAGGTAACCGTCCGTCCCCTAAAGATTTTTTCATTTTTTTTCATTTTTTTTCTTAGAGATCTCAGTTAATGCGACGTGGATGTCAGATTATAGAGGTTCTTGGTTAGGAGACTGGCACTTGTAGCGCCAGCTAAAGCATCTCAGAAGTGCCCATTAGATGCTTTGATTCATTGATTGTTTTTCATTAGGATGACGCTGAAGCATTGTAAAGTACATGTACCTGCAAGATTGTTAATCTGACGGTTTTAGTACAATCTAGCATGCAAATTTGACTTTAAGGTATGGTCCCACCTGCTCTTAGGAGCGGGTCTTAGGGCCTGGCTTAGAGGGAGTGGAAAGTTGGTGTTCACACCAGCGGTGTTTGGTAATTACCAAACTTACGTGGATGCTCGGTTGGCAAGAGGTAAAAAGAGGTAAGAACGGGTTTTAGTGAATGCTGTTAAGAGTATTTTGCAGAGATCTCTAAAATCAAAAGGCGCTTCTATTTAAGCATGGATCTATCTGTTTTGGGGATTTTAGACGGACACAAGCGGTGTTATGTAACTGGATAGCAGGTGGATACTTAGGGAAGGGTGCTGCTCCTGTCAGGTCCCAAAATATGGCCAATCGAAATTAATGAGGATTGTGAGGGATTGTGATGGATTAATCTTTGAGGTTTTTTTATATAAGTTGAGAGCACTAGTCTTGTAGTCGGGTATTGACATTTGCATTTTGTTAAAACGACAGATTGCAAGTAGTGTTTTCAGTTATTTTTTGGACCTTGCGGAGTTACGGTTGGGTATTTACACTTGCATATTGTGAAAGCAACAGACTGTTGGTACCACTTTGATTGATTTCCTGCTATAATTCTCAATGTGTATGTCTCGTTTGTCATGAATTGTGAATGCTAGTGTAGTTTTGGACTTGAACCTAGCATTGCATGCTATGTTGTATACGAAGGCAATGACAAGAACCATCAATTTTTTTAATTTTGTTTTTATTTCATTACCTTTTAAAGCCTCGTTGATACTTGTTTGCGCATCATGTCAGTACTTGAAGTGGTATTGTAGTTTTTTATAGATATCTTAGATGGAAAATTTGCTTGATGCCCAGAACTACAAATCATCTATTTGCCCTACCCTATTGCTAGTGACTCTAATTGGTGATGAATGAATTTTCTTTAATCTCAAGCCTTCATACTTTTGTATATTGGTTGTGTCAAACACGGAGATGATGCTTATAGTTTGTATGTATGACTTGTAGCTTGCATAATTCCTACAAGTTTGAGCACTTGCACAACATAAAACATTTCGATGACTCAATGAATATTTAAAATTATACACTCAAGTTTAACATAAGACGAAGTGGCAATTTGCAAGAAGCCTACTTTTTGCTGATAACCAAGAAGGACTTGCAGCGCTTTTAGGTTGCTGCACTAATTTTTTTTAACATTTTACACTATATAAATACTTAGTACAATAATTTTAATAATTATTGCACAAATCAATTCTTAAAGAGCTTAGCAACAACAACAAAGCTACCCAAAAACAAAATAGAGATGTTCAAGTTGTAAACCATGTGAAATCCTAATATTTAGAGTTGCATGTACCTCCAAGTGACCAAACAATGAATCTTGAGGTAACTTTCTAGGATAAGGCAACTTGAGTCATTGTTAAGGCATTCTAAATGCACTATTTAGTGTACACTAAATATTACATTTAGGTTGCCTTACCATGACTCATCACTTGGCCACTTGGAGGTGCATTCAACTCTCTAAATACTTGGATTTCACATGGTTTATGACATGAAAGCTACTAAATTGTCTTTTCTCAGTTTCATTGTTGCTAGCCCTTGAGCGCTTGAGAGATAGTATCTTGTCACTCCAAAAGTTGTGTCAATGCAAGTTTGACTAATGTAATCTCATTGCTCTTTTGGTGAAACCACCTCCAATCAAGCCCATCGCGTTGAAAATGCTTTCTAATAAAAATTTATATGGTCCAATCTTGTAAATTATGCTTTTCAGCCCACATGAGCACTTTGATTGTAAGTAGGTTGGGCTATTTTCGGTTTCAAGTTTGGACGCTTAGGGGTTAACATGCCCTTTAAAAACCATTTATTGCAGTAGTTTGTGACGAAATTACTGTAGCAGCAGCAGCAGTAAGTATTTCAATGTATATTGTGTGAAATATCGAGAAATTAGTATGGTGCAACCTAAACGCAATATTCAGTCTAGACTGTAGATGCCTTGTTTCGACAGGAAGTCTTTAGATGGATGACAAACCCTCAACTGCTGAGGTGGACATCCAGCGTGGCACTCGACTATCACCATCATCTCTCCCACTGGAGGGTTCCCGATTGCATCCCTCTCTGCTCCCCCCGTCCGTCGTCTCCCTCCCCCGTTTGCTGCTCCAGCTCTCCAACGCCTCTTGCTCTAAAATTCCACGGCTCCCTCGTTCCCCGACATCGCCATCTCCATTCCGCTAATTCAAATCTCTCCACACGCGCCTTCAATTCACTCTCACTTGCATTCTTAACCAAGCTCTCATTCCACGTTTCTCATCATTTTGTTGCTTCCGTTTTTTTTTTTGCTTTTTTTTGCTTTCTTCTTGCGGCCATGGAAGGGGCTGCATTATCCACCTTTCCACCTATCTCTATCGCCGTTCCGTCCATCCGCTCTACCTCTGTTCGTGCAAATGCTCTTCCATCTCCTTCCCCGACCTCTGTTGCGCAATCCACGACATCGCGCTATGAGGAAGGCGACCTGGACTGTCCCCGCTGGGCCGGTGATGACCCGCTCTCTCGCTTCGTCAGCTCGCTCATTGCTATCAAACCTCTTTTCAGCGTTATGAAGGCCGGCGCTCGTCAGGTTCTAATCAGGTTCGCTTCTCTCTTCTCTTTCTATTCTTAATCGGCGTCTTGGCTGTCGAAGAATGCGTTCAATTCGCTTCTGTACTTGCTCTTGCAATTTCGATTTAGCTAGACTTGTTTGCAATTCAGGACGGCGGAGCGCTCGTCAGGTTCTAATCAAGTTCGCTTTTCTCTTCTCTTTCTATTCTTAATCGGCGTCGTGGCTGTCGAAGAATGCATTTAATTCGCTTCTGTACTTGCTCTTGTAATTTGTTTAGCTAGACTTGTTGCAATTCAGGACGGCGGAGAAAAATGGAGTCAGTTGGAGAGGAATGGCTGACCAGATTTTAGCTTCGGATGTTTATGCGGAAAAGGAGATGCTCGAAAACAAGTCTCTGGTCTATCCTGATTGTAAGAGAAGTCATGAATTTGGCTACATTGAATATTTGCGTCAGTTGTAGATGCGTGAGGATGAGTACCTTTATTTTCTATTGCTTCGGTGATTGTGAGGGATTTCTTTAACTATACTGTGACACTCGTCTAGAGGAAGTATTGGAATTTTAATTTGGATTGAAGACGACTTCACGTCGAACAATTCTGTACTAGTTGTACTTAAAATGATTTTTCTGCATCTCAGATTACCTAAGAGAATTTCATGCATATGAGGACGGAAATTTATCGTGGAAGGTATGGTTTTGGTGCTTTTCGGTTACAGCGTCCTAGTTCCCTATAGTTGGATGTTTCTCGAAATTGTTTGTTTGAGTTCACAGTGTTGATTTTAATGGAGTTGGAAGGCATAGGCTCCTGACATTTATGATCAATAATCTGATGATAGTGGTGATCAATTCAACATAATGCCCTCAGGCTGCCAGCGAGGTTGCGCCAGCTACAATGTCTATGATGCTCCGTGCTATTCCCACTGCTCAATCTGCTGCAGAAGCGAGTCAAATATTGCGGGGCGGCTGGTTGCAGGTCCTATACTGAAACTATAAACTGAGCCTGTGTCTCACAGCATCTTTTCTGCATGCAACCTAAATCGAGCTTCTGTGTTTGTACTGCATCTTCATATTTCTTTTGATTGTATCATTCAAGTTCTGGTGCATCGCGCTTAAGATTATAGTTGCACGTGGTCTTGCAACCTTGCAATAGTAAGGCTCATCTGATTTGAATGATTTTCTATAGAGAGACCTTTGAGAGTTCAGTCCAAAGCACCTGTGCCAATATGTCGATTGGTAATTGTATGAAGTCACATGCCTGAGTATGCTCTGTATTTCATAAAATTTCTAGACCGCCTAGCGTTGCACAAGTAGAAACTATGCTAAATCTGACTTTTTTTGTCGGGACTATGTGTTGTAGGCTATTGATGATCATCATCAGACGCATTCAGGCGGGGCTAGTGTATCTACTATTCTTGACGTAGGCTGCTCAATTGGTGATAGTACAAGAGCACTGGCTGATTGGTTTCCTACTGCTCACATTACTGTGAGTACCTGAAGGACGCTTGAAGTGTTTTATGAGTCCAACAATCATATATGAATTTTTTTTGAAGTGTTCCATTACATAAGTGCTGGCAATGTCGCCTTTTTGGCGTATGAATTTCCGTCAGCCTTGCTAGTCGAAATTGACTCAATTCGCTGAATTCAGGGTCTAGACTTGTCGCCCTACTTTTTAGCTGTGGCTCAACACATGGAGAAACAGGGTGCTTCGACCGGGTCGGGAAGAGGGACACCAATAAGCTGGGTACATGCAAACGGAGAGTGCACCGACTTTCCGGCTGCTTCTTTTGATGTGGTTTCGCTTGCTTATGTGGTGAGAGAAACTGCTCATCTGGTTGAATTGTTTGCAGTGTTGTATGTTACCTTTCTTCTCATTTGGTAGATGAGGTATTTCATTTTCGTTTGCGATTTCCAACATAGCTCAGGGTTCTTGGCATTTTGGATCCTGTAGGAACTGAAACATCCTAGCGCAACGTTGGAATTTTTTTATCTGACGTCCAGTGGATTCATCCAAAAGTTCTGAAAGTACAAATCCAATGGCTGTCTGGCAAAGATTGAGAATTCCTCTCTTTATGTTGAAACGTAGTTGGCAGCTGCCGCGTTGATCATTTTTGTTCTGTTCGGATTGGGGTGGGTGTTTTGTGTACAGATCCATGAGTGCCCTCAGCATGCTATTGTAGGCCTACTGAAGGAAGCTTTCAGAATTCTGAAACCTGGTGGAACTGTGTCACTTACTGACAACTCGGTAACACTCAAGTCTTTTAGATTGTGTTATTGTTGTATAAATCTTTGTACCGCATTGTTGTGTTCTTTACTGTGGTAACGGGTTATTATTTCATGCCAGCAAATTTCCTGATTATTATCCTGACGCTTCTTCTCTTTCTTGCTTGGAATGTGGTTGTAACAGCCAAAGTCGAAGGTCATCCAGGTATGTATCCATCTTCTGATGTGTGGGCTCTTGCAAAATATTGGTTTCAGACAGTCATCCAGTTTCCAATGCGCAAAGGATCCTGTACTATATTACAATGTTTCGTTGTTCAATGTTTTCGTGGCAATTGCCTCTGTTCAATTGGCCCTAGGCAAATCTGCAATGGTCGGGCTCTTGTTCCACATGGTAATGCAGTTCCTTTTTGGTGTCCTTACTTGGATTGTGCTAGAATTCGCAAGTCAATCCTGGCAGAGGTTTATTCCATGTTAAGGCCGTGATAGCAACCTCGACCAGTTGGTAATAATGACTGATCCTCTGAACCCTTATTCGGTACAACAGTGCAAGCAATTGAAGCCTGAAAATCTGCTTTGACCTTCTGCACAGAATTTGCCGCCTGCAATATTCACTTTAATGAAGTCGACGGAGCCCTGGATGGATGAATATTACACGTTTGATTTGGAAGGAGGAATGGAGGACATCGGGTTTTTGAACGTCAACTCAATTTTGACAGATCCACGCCATCGCACAGTTACAGGCACTGTTCCCTTAGCGCGACACTAGATGATTTCTTAGAATTGAGAATGTGCATTAGATTGATTGATTGCCCGCCTTTTTATACCAAATTGATACTAGCAGTAAAACAAGTTACGCTTGCAAAGGTTGCTCGGTAATGTGCGTTTGTGTCTCTTGATTGTTTAAGGTACATACATACATGTATCGATCTCTGCATCCGACTGCACATTCCTTGGGTGCAAAACGATAATGGAAACCATGTGTGTGCTTCTACGTGGCCACTGAAGCCAAAGAGATCACTTCAAATAATCCAGCATCTGTTAGCCCAGGACCTTGGGACGAAAGGGTGAGGGCCTCAATTGCCAACCAGGAACCGTGAACTTCATAGATGGTTTATGCTTAGAATCGTTCGGCATTCCTCTTCACATCACCGTGGTTATTATTAATGAACATGACAGCAGTATCTACTGGCTTTGTCGGACTGTCCATGCAGATCGTTCCTGCATAAGCGAAGGAAAAAGAACGTCGTCTTCACGATCTCTATCCTCATCACCACGATAATCTGCTCGCCCCACTACGTTGATTTTCAGCTAAAAAGGGATGCAGGGCGATGGCTAAAAAGATCTTGAATGACACGAAGTGCAGCTCGGAACATTCAACGGTCCGTGAGTGTGTATTTTTCAGCCAGCTCAACCGAAATGGCACAGGAAGGCTGGCCAGCCAAGGAGGAACGGGAAACAAATACGCCTTAGGTACAGAAATGGCGGACACATGCAAAAGAAATCCGCTGCGGTAGAAAAAGTGGCGCTCAGTGGAAAGGAGGCACACGTGGACGCAATAGGGAGCCGACCAAGAGGCCAGCGTTGCGAAGCCTTACTCGTCAGCGTGGCCAGAGCTCATGCAGTATGGTTCTGTCGTGTGGCTCATCCTCTTCAGTCTTGACCGCTTTCCTCAAGTGTGTTACTTCTCTGTGTATCTGTGTTGAATCGCCTTCTTCGTATATCTCCCGAGTCTTGACCGCTTTTCTCCGATGTGTTAATTCTCCGTGTATCTGTGTTGAATCAACTTCTTCGTGTCTCTCTTTCAAAAGTCGTTCTGTTGCTATGGGTTACCCTGTCGTTGCTCTTTCCTCTTGTCACTCTCATTGCGCTCTCTCTCTCTCGAGCTTTGCTGGCAATCTCCACGCTCCTGTTCCTCGTTATGCAGGTCTTTACCGCGTGCCACCCCGCTCGGGTACCCCGGCGTTCTCCTCCGTGCCGTTACGTCTGCGCTCTCAATTGATTCGAGCCGACGGAGCGCGACAGCCGTGGGATTTTGGACGGTTCGTGCAGACGTTGTTTTTCTTCAACGGGCCGCCTTCGTTGGGCAAATTCGTGAGCTCGGTGGTGCAGGCGATGTCGGGAGAGACGGAGGCGAGCAGCAGTCCGAGTCCCCCAGGCAAAAGCGAGGACTTGGTGTTGGTGACAGGGGCGACAGGCGGGGTGGGCAAGCGCGTGGTGGACGAATTGCGCAAGCGCGGGGTGCGCGTGCGAGCGTTGGTGCGCAGCGTGGAGAAAGCGCAGAAGCTGTTGAATTCGGACGTCGATATCGTCGCTGCCGACCTTACCCAGAGTGCCACATTACTTCCCGAGTATTTCAAAGGAGTGACGAAAATCGTGGTGGCGCACAGCTGCATCGTGGGGCCGAAGGAGGGCGACACGGTTGATCGCCAGAAGTATTACCAGGGCATCAAGTTCTTCGATCCCGAAGTGAAGGGGGATTCTCCAGAAAGTGTGGAGTATCAAGGCTTGCAGAACCTTTTGGATAAGGCAAAGCAATACGGTTCGTTACAGGATGATGAGCGAGTGCTGTTCGCCGTTTCCTCCAAGGGTGTCCCCAGTGGACCTGCTTGGGGGGCGTTGGACGATGTTGTCATGGGCGGCGTTAGCGCCAGCGCTTTTCAAATCAGTCCCTCGGGTGGCGAACAGGGTGGCCCCGTGGGGTTGTTCAAAGGCTACGTTTCCACTGCTAATAATGGCGGGTTCGCCAGCATTCGATCTCGCAATTTCGAATCCCCGCAGGATTTGACCGCCTACGCTGGCTTCGAGTTCCGACTCAAAGGCGATGGACACCGCTTCAAGTTTATGTAAGTTGGTCCGGTGCACTCCCTTGCCTCACAATCTCTGTTTCCAATCGCTTCCCTACAATAGAAATCTCCATTGTATTAGAGCATCCGCACCCTTGTACACCAAACAGGCCTTCAATAGCAATAGCAATAGCACTTGGTGTGGTTGCTCCGCTTGGCGCGCCTCACTGCAGATGCTGCAATACCATATGCAAGCTAACCGTATGCAAGCCACGGCTTGTTCAATTGTATCTAGAATACTGAAACGGGTTCAGGGTTTGATGAATCATTAACATGCCCAAATCTTGGACAATCGAAACTTGTTGGTTGGTTGATACAAGAGGCCCACGATTGAAGCTCGACACCTGTCTTGATTGAAGCTCGACACTTGTCTTTTGTGATACATTCTCAGTGCTTGTACGTGCCTGAGGGCAAGGGTGGGGGCATTGGAGATTTGAGTGAGCCTTTGATTGTGGATGCACCCCAGAATACCTGCTTTTGAGTGCTCCATGTTGCGTGCAAGGGTGCGGATGCTCCTAACCTTTCGTTCATGTAATAGCCAGATCACTGTTAGTTTCTGGATCCCTAATTTCTGAGGCGGTTTGATTGCTTGCAGAGTGCGCACCAGTACGGAGTGGGATGCGATGGGCTACACTTGCGGATTCGATACTGTGAAGGGAGAGTGGCAAACAATTCAGCTTCCTTTCTCCTCGTTTGTACCCGTGTTTCGAGCCAAAACGGTGAAGGACGCCCCGCCATTTGACACCTCCAAGGTGACATCACTCCAGCTGCTTTTCAGCAAATTCGAATACGATGAGCAACTGAACCCTAAATTTGAAGCCGGGCCGTTCGAACTTCCGATGGCCAGCATTAAAGCCTACCGCAAGGAGCCGGCTGTGCCACACATTGTGCACCTCAGTTCCGCCGGAGTGACACGGCCTGACAGGCCAGGTCTGGATTTAAGCAAGCAACCACCGGCAGTGCGTATGAACAAGGAGCTGGGGTACATTCTCACGTACAAGTTGAAAGGGGAGGATGTGGTGCGAGAGAGCGGCATTCCTTTCACTGTAGTCAGGCCTTGTGCTCTCACGGAGGAACCTGCAGGTGCGGAACTGGAATTTGAACAGGGCGACAACATCACTGGCAAAATCTCGAGAGAGGAGGTTGCTCGGATCATTGCTGATGCTCTGTCGTCCCCTGCTGCTCGAGACAAAACTTTTGAGGTAAAGAGCACCGTTCCCTTCAGCCAACCCTTCACCGTGGATTCTGCAAACCCTCCTCCTCCTCGAGATTATGAATCGTTTTTCAAGCAACTGAGTCCGGGGATTACGGGAAAAGAGGCTTTGGAGAAAGTAGAAGCATCTGTGTAGAAATAGGAGAAATTTGTGTTTGGAAATCGTAGAAATTGTAAGTAGAGAGTGTAGAGATTTCTTAGATCAACACGCAGTGTTGTTGTAATCTGAATCCTACTGTATTTTGTTTCAGCACTGTTCTTATTATTCGGTCCTGTTACCGGCAACAATTTATGAGTTGTGATCGTCGTAAGGGTCCTTAACTTATAAGCTTCGTGTGTTCGTCAACTGGGTATGAAATTGTTTTATGGGACACTAGTTTACTGTACTTTACATTATCTAGGCTTAGTTTTTTGCTGAGAATTACGTACAATACTCGACCACAGTCCTCGTCCGCTGCTTTCATTGGCACATTGTGGTTGGAAAAGAGGAGGAAGGTTTAGATTTATAACCCCAGCTTTTACCAATTTTTGAGTAAGCTTAGGTTGCAGGTTTCTTTATGATATGATTGTCTCTGGTTTCAAAGATAGGGTTATTAATGAGTTGACTTATCTTCTCGAAAGGTTGTTTCAAAATTAGAAACTATATCTTAAATAAAATTTCAAAGTAACTGAACGTATCGTTGAAAAAGTTTATCAATAATTTGAAGAACTATGGATAGTAAGTAGTTTGGCTCAAGTTTCTTGAGAATGTTGAAATGAAATAGCAATTATAGTTTAGTAGTATTGCTAACTCAACATATATTATCATATGGTGACTCAATCCTAAAGTTCTTACTTCAATGCAATGTGTGCAATGTTGGGGGTAGACATGCTACTTACAAAACAAAAAACTTTGATCTTTGTAAAGAATGTTGTCACACTAATGTGCTATTCTATGAGTGTTTATTTATTTCTTTTGGAATGGCAACGTGTTGAGCATGAGCATGTATAAATAAGCAAAATAATGGCAAGCTATAGGGCAATTAGTTTTTTACAAGGTCAAATCATTTTGAGCTTGTATAGACAATGGCAAGTCTTCTAGGACAATCTCTTTGATCCATGTAAGTGTTTTTCCTATTACAAGGTCCTTTGATTTGCACACTTTACATCATTTTTAATTCATGTTTTATAATTGTTCTAAGTCCTCATGTTATTTTATTTCAATTGGTACTTTGTAGTTTACTATTTTTACTGGAACGTTTGGTTCTTTTTGTTTTAGTATTAGGTTCTAACATACTATCTCAATGTTGGTGAGGGATAGGTGGTAATGATTTTCTGAATGTTTTATGTAAAAGTCAACAACAATGTTATTGTTATACCAACTCGAACATTGTTGTATGATTTTATACATGTATTATATATTGCAAATATACAAGATATGTATATTTTACAAACTTTACATATCTTATGTGATGCTTATTTCAATGAATAATTCATTTAGAAACAACTCAAAACACTAATTTCAATTTAATTTGCGTAAAAACAACAAAAACCCTTCTGTAAGTGCAATTTGTGTAAACTAAATACTGATTTGTTTTCTTACCATATTTGAAACATTTTGTAGGTTTATTGGCTAGATTGTTATAAATCTAAGTTAGATCCAACATTGCTTTTGAAGAAAATTTAGCATACCTCCAATATGGAATCTTTAGCACATTCCCTCAATTTTTAAAAAGTTGAACAAGTATTCACACAATCCAAACCGGTCATTCTATACCCAACTATAAATCAAAAGTTTAAGGCTAGTCTACTTTCAAATCCAAATACATGTGCAAAATCCCCACCATTGAGAATCTCATATTTGTTAATTTGGGTAGCAGCTCACAATATGGATTTTGGACTTTGATGTGATTTTTTCCCGAAAACAAATTACCTAATGGTTGATCCCATGAGACCCTGTTGAGCTATACTTGATGAATAAGAAAACTCCTAAAAATGGGAAAAAAATCCAAAACTTATACTCATTCAAAGTAAGTGAATCTAGTTGGCTTACTACTTTAGAGCTACAAAAACCTTGCCCAGTCCAAAGAAAAAAAAGTGACACATCACCAACATTCTCCCCTATACATGGGAGTGTGGCTTCCAACCCATCCCATCCAAAATTCCTCCATCCAAAATTCCTCCATCCAAAATTCCTCCATCCAAAATTCCTCCATCCACAATGCAATGTACAATGTCTATACATACTCCCACTAATAGTTTTAATATTAAAAATAATAATTCATATGTTTGGGTGCAAAATCTAGAAGCTTCAAGGAACAACAAGCTAATTCAAAAATGTTTTTGGACTTTTAACTCTATTGGACTTGAATGGTAGATCAAAACTTGAGCATACAATATCTTTTTTTATCTACTTTTACATCTCCAAGAACCTCATTTGACCATATGGGGCTCTTCGGTCCTTTAGGGGTTAACGGCTTGCATCCGGGCTTGCATCTTGAATTTTAGAAGGTAAAAAAATTATGTTCAACAATTTTTGTAAATATAAGAGGTTTTATAAATATACGGTTTTATAAATATAAGAGGGTTTGAATTGTTTCAATCTAATTTTTTTTTGCTAGAACTGCAATATGTTCGGATTGGATACGTAAAACGATGTGCCACATTTAAGCACATATTTGTTCAAAAACGCAATTTTGAATAAAATCATCAAAGAACATAGCCATGCTCAAAGAAATCATTTCATAAGTATATATTTTTTGATCTGTTAGGATTTAAAATGGGGAATTGATATTTGTACCATATCCTTTCAACTATTTTACACACCTACTATAAATAACCAACATTTATAACATTATGGTAAGCGTAGACCACAAGTAGAAAGTTCTACTTATGGTTTACATTTACCATAATATCATAAATATTGGCCATATATATACTTATATAGTGGTGCTTGGATAAGGTCAACACTTTGAGTTAGAAAAAAGTGTTGATGTTATCCAAGCATAGATAGTACATTTTGGGACTTCTGAAGGTTTCAGGTGACCATCTGAAACCGAGCTCACAACGTTTTTTTTGGTACTTGTACCCTCACCTGAGAGGAGGAATTTGCACGGGAAAAATTCTTAGTGGCTCAGACTAAATTTTATACCTTCAAATCTTGTTTAAGGTGACTTTTTGGGTTTAAGGTGGAGTACAAAATGGTACCTCCAATTTTCCCAATTTAACAAATAACGCGTTCTTAGATTACCCATGAAAAAGTAAATCAGCTCTTAATATGACATTGTCCTAATGTGGGCTGTCCTCTACTTGAAAACTAGGCACCTTATTTCATTTGTGTTGGTTCCAAAGATTGTTAGGTTTAAGGAGTAGTAGTTGGAGTAAAAAGGTTGATAAGCTTCTTGAATTCACTAGTTAGAGGCAAAGAGTTACTTTTATCTTTAAAGTAACTTTTACCTTAAGTTTGAGTTACTTTTACTATAGGTGACTTTTACTTGGGGAGATTAAACCCATAGTCTACTTAAAAGGCAAACTATGACACCTTTTGGGTGTGTATCTTATGTATCATCTTTTGTATATGGATTTTTGATATCTCCTCTTATTATACATATCATATCTATTTGGAGATCAAGTTCATCTGTGAGAGTTGTGGTTGAACATTGTTTTTTAATTTTTATTGGTATACAATTTAGAAGTGAGAGGATACTCAATAGGCAAACTTGAGAGGGATCAAGTGCTACTAGACGTATCCTACAAGTCTTGAGAGTTGTATTTGAGGTTACAAGTGAAGGGTTTTCAGTACTTTTCCCTCCTTTTCACAAATCTTTATAACTACAGCCAAGAGCCTTGTGCTTTTTTGGGTAGGCAGCAAACTTCACGACACCGCTTGCTTAAGAGCTACCTACTTTACCAAGCTTTGGGAAGTGGCTTCCTGGTGGGGATCCTAAGGTGATGATGCTCTCACCTAAATGTTATAACCCTAACCCTAACTCACTCTCTCATTCTCTCTGTCAAACTCTCTCACTAACTCAAGTTTTTATTAAGGGGGAATTACAAATAGGGACACAAAAATGAAAAATATTATAAATAAGGGCAAAATTTCAAAATAATTTGTAATTTTACATAAAATTTTGATTTGGACATCACACTAAATACCAATGAACTTCCAA
This sequence comes from Ulota crispa, assembly GCA_963920765.1. Classification (NCBI taxonomy): domain Eukaryota; kingdom Viridiplantae; phylum Streptophyta; class Bryopsida; order Orthotrichales; family Orthotrichaceae; genus Ulota; species Ulota crispa. The sequence continues at coordinate 37,421,528 of OY987242.1, forward strand.
CAAACCTAAAAGCTTCTTCAAATCAAGCCTAAATTTAGTCAAAGAGCCCATTCAATTGCTATCTCTTTTACTCAAAATTTTCTTATTTACGTTTGATTTGAAAAGGACTTTAAGATCATTGGAAGTCAACTAACTTATAATGTGATTTACATTACACTGTGCCCCAATATGCCCCTATTTTCCCCTATTTGTAATTGTTTCCCCTATTTGCCCCTATTTACCCCTGTTTACCCCTGTTTACCCCTGTTTACCCCTGTTTACCCCTGTTTACCCCTGTTTACCCCTATTTGTAAATATTTTGAACTGTGTACCCACCTGTAATATTTTTCATTTTCGTGCCGTCATTTCCCCATTTATTTAATTTTGGTCGGAGTTGGCGAAATGTTTAGGTTATTCATTTTTCTAATGCATTTGTGAATACGTGGTCAGACTTTTCCCTCAAACTCTTAAACCCTAAAAAGGCGCTTTCACACCACCTGCTCTGCTCGACATTTATCAGGGTCGGTCGTCTTTCTCGCTTCTCTCTTCCTCTCGGGGGATTGGCAATCTCAAGCAAATGCGGCTTTCTTCTTTGTGAGTTCTCGGTATTACTCCTGCTTTCCTTGCCCTCCTTTTCTTCGAGGACGTCAGAAAATACTGCAGGTTTCGAGCCCTTAACGGCGATCCCAACTTGCATCTGCATTTGCACGGGTGCTAATGGTGTCTCTTTTTTGCAGACAGATACTACAATTTCTCTCTCTCTCTCTGTCGAGCTCTCTCTCTCTGTAGAAAGAAAGAGGATCGAGAAGAAGAGCCTCGCCTCTGTTGTTAAAGAGTTGAGCTTGTGTGAAGTTGTTAAAAGGATTTAGGGTTTAGAGAGTCATCTCGCCCATCTGCATTTGCACGGATTCTATTAGGATTTCTTTTTTAGACAGACAGACACTGCAGTTTCTCTCTCTCTCTGGAGAAAGAGGTTCGAGAAGAAGAGCTTCGCCTCTGTTGCAAAAGAGTTGAGCTTGTGTGAAGATGTTTGAAGGATTTAGGGTTTAGGGTTTAGAGATTGCTCAAATTGCTACCTTTGGCCCTGGCAGGTGAAAAAGGAGACTAAGCAAACTGCTACGGGAGCTTGCAGCAGCTCATAGTGCGTAAGCCTTGCGCCCTGAGGGGGGGCTGTGATGGGCAATCCGGATTGCTTTCATGCCGTGCGGGAGTCTCGTGCTGTGCGAGCGCCCTTGCCTGGCAAGCGCAACATCCTTGTCACCAGCGCTTTGCCGTATGTCAACAACGTGCCGCACTTGGGCAACATCATTGGATGTGAGCAATTTTTGACTCTTGTCAATGTTTCTTAGATGCCTAGTTTGTCTCTCTCTCTCTCTCTCTCTTTGTTGCCATCGTTGAGATTTAGTTAGCTGTATTGAATTAGGGTTTGCTAAAAAGAGTTGATTGAGCTCGTTGAATTAGGGTTTGCTAAGAATTTTGATTGAGCTGGTTGAATTAGGGCTTGGTAAAAAATTTGATGGCGCTGGTTGAATTAGGGCTTGCTTAAAAGTTGGTTGAGCTGGTTGAATGAGGGTGAGCTGGTTGAATTAGGGCTTGCTAAAAATTTGATGGCGCTGGTTGAATTAGAGCTTGCTTAAAAGTTGATTGCGCTGGTTGATTGGGGATGAGCTGGTTGAATCAGGGTGAGCTGGTTAAATTAGGGCCAGTAGGGTGAGCTGGTTGAATGAGGGTGAGCTGGTTGAATTAGGGCCATTAAGGTGAGCTTGTTGAATCAGGGTTTGCTAGGAATTTGATTGAGCTGGTTGAACGAGGGTGAGCTGGTTAAGTCAAATAGGGTTTGCTAAAATTTTGATTGTGATTGCGTTGGGGGCAGGTGTTTTGAGCGCCGATGTGTACGCTCGGTATTGTCGGAGGCGGGGCTACAATGTTATCTACATGTGTGGCACCGACGAGTACGGGACTGCCACCGAGACCAAGGCAATGGAGGAGGGATTGACACCACGGCAAATTTGTGATAAGTAAGTAGGGTATATATTAAGCAGCTATTGAATTTTGATCAACCTCAAGCTGATTTGGTAGTTTAGTGTGTATTTCTCATGGTTTGGTAGAGTTTTGCGGTTTTTGAGTTCTTTGATCTTTTGTACGTTTCGATTGTGTTTTGTGAAGTCGTTTAGTTGTTAGGGTTTATTGGCTGGTTTATGTTAGGGTTTATCGGCTGATTTTTGTGGTTTGTGTTAGGGTTTTTCGGCTAATTTTTGTGTTTATGTTCTTGCTGCAGATATCACACTATTCATAAAGACATTTACGAGTGGTTTGACATTGACTTTGATAAGTTTGGTCGTACTTCTACACCTCAGCAGACTGAGATTGCTCAATCGATATTTTTGTCTCTATATGAGAAGAAACAGCTCATAGAAAACACTATGATTCAGGTTTAGGGTTCAACTTTCAATTTTTCTTTCTTTCTGCTGAAATCAGTTTTTGGAGTAAGAGATGGATGTCGTCAAGTAGCAAAAGGGCAATGAGAATAGGCTTTGTAGGATTAGATTCAAAGAGAAACTTTGTTAAGGAGACAGCTTGTTGCTTTCAATGGTATGCATTATGCAGTAAGTAAATCATGTCTTTCCGTTTGGTGTGTGATGCAGCCATATTGCACCACTTGCAACCGTTTTTTGGCTGACAGATTGGTGGAGGGCACGTGTCCAACACCTGGTTGTGGTTATGAAGATGCTCGAGGGGATCAATGCGACGTTTGTGGAAAGCTCCTTAATGCTGATGATCTGATCAATCCTAGATGCAAGGTGAATATTCTTGCATATTGTTAACTCCCAAAGACCAAGTGCTGTTGTAGGTCATTTGAATACTTCTCTTGTCTAGTTCTACTTATATTTTGGCCAAAACATGTCATGCTGTTCATTGATTATAGAGAAAATTTGATGGATACCCCTGAAACTTGCCCTATTTGTACAAATGCCCTTGGTTTTGCAGAAATTGCACATATTCCTTTGACATCTCAAAGGCACATATTGAGGCAGTTTTGCAAGCATTTTTTTTTTAATCTTTCGTTCCAGCTTTTGGTGTTCCTGTGCTTTAATCAGTTTTCTCTATGATATGATATGTATTCATTAAGGCAATTGTTAATAGATCTAGAAACAATGATTTTGAAAAAATAAAATAGATACGTCAAAGGTATTTGTGCAATTTCTGAGCCATGGGCATTTGTAAAAATAGTGGAAATTTCAGGGCTATTCATCAAATTTTCCCTTGATTACATTGACAGGAAAGTTGGCCTCATGTGAATTTCAGTTTTTGCAATATGATCAAATCTAATTGGTCATTGTTGGTCTATAATGTACCATCGTATTTAACTGTGTTTTGATTAAATCACTTGTACTATTATATTTATTGTTTTAATTGTACCTTTTTTTTGGCAGCATGGTTTTCGCGTCTCCTTGATTTTTAGCTGACAAATGCTTCGTTCTGTTGTTGTGACAGGTGTGTGGAAACACACCAGAAAAGCGGCCTACAGATCACCTGTTTTTGGACCTCCCTGGTCTTAATGACCAGCTGCAGTCGTATATTACCAACACGTCAAAAAGAGGAGGATGGAGCTCCAACTCTATTCAACAAACAAATGCTTGGATTCGCGACGGGTTGAAAGAGCGATGTATCACTCGAGACCTCAAGTGGGGCGTCCCAGTTCCACTGGAAAAGTACAAAGAAAAGGTAACATAACATACTGCAATGCTCAACCATGAACTCTTAGTGTCCAGCTCCTGCTTCATGTAGCTCTTCTCATTATTTGTTCTAGAAAGACTCAATAGAACTTTTCGATGTGCTTGAATATCCTTCATCGTTCACATATGAGGATATTTTTTTTTTTATGGTATCGAAGTTAGTCTATAATAGCCAGGTGACTGAAGTGGAAAATGGGTATCTAATAGAGGTACGGTGCAAAGATACATTGTGCAATCTATAGGGGTGACTCTGACCTTCTTGATTGCATGCTGAAACCGGTTTCAGGTGTTTTACGTCTGGTTTGATGCTCCGATTGGATATATTTCAATCACGGCTAACTACACTCCTGAATGGGAGAAGTGGTGGAAATCTCCTGAAGATGTGGAACTTGTTCAGTTTATGGGAAAAGACAACGTGCCATTCCATACGGTAAGGCAGTTCTTATCTTTTAGTCACTTGCTTGCATCTCTTCCAGTCCCAAATGCTAACTTTTGATGTGTTTACGTTGTTATTAGCACCAGTTTCCCTTTTTTTTGGAATTTGAGAACCTATAGTTTGGATGTCTCATTGACGTATTCTCTTTCTTTCAGGTTATTTTCCCATCCACTCTCTTGGGCACTGCAGAGCCATGGACTCTAATGAAGACAATCAGCGTTACTGAATATCTGAATTATGAGTCAGGTATGTAGTCTTTTGAGCTTTTGGCAGGATTTTCTTCTAAGTTAACAATTTGGATGCACTTGCTTCCTCACTGTAGGGGTACTGTAATCCTCAAAATTATATGCTGATTCTGGAATTTTGCAGGCAAGTTCTCTAAGAGTCGAGGAGTTGGTGTCTTTGGAAATGATGTGAAGAGCACAAACATACCAGTTGAAGTTTGGCGATATTACCTTCTGACAAATCGGCCAGAGGTACCTTTGCGCTTCTTGTTATTGTCTTGATTCCAATTGGCCGAGTTTTTCTTACCTAGATCCGTTTACATCATCTGCTCAGAAGCTTTTCGGTTTATGCATATTCTCTTGAGATGTTGCTGTACGTTCAAGGTCATGGGAGATTATCACTTGTGATTTACCAGTGCTACTATATGTATGTTGCTAACTGATGGCCGCTCATATAACGGTGCAGGTGTCCGACACATTGTTCACATGGGTAGACTTGCAAGCAAAGCAAAACAATGAGTTGCTTAAGAACCTCGGGAACTTTGTTCATCGAACACTTTCTTTTCTAGCAAAACCAGCAGGTTCAATGCTTTCTACTTCTCCACAGTTCCGAGTATGTAGCAAGTAGATCTTTCATTAGGGAAGCTCAGCAGATCTGCATGCATGGAGCTGAACAAAATTTAGGTAGTTGTCAATCCAAATTCAGTTCCAACTCCTTGTAGTCTTGAAATAGCTGATGTATTTTTTAACGCTTGCAGGTGAAGGAGGTTATGGAAAGGTTATTCCAGAAGTCGATAATCCTGAGGGGCACGAACTCACCAAAGTTTTTGCTTCTAAGATTAGTGTCGCCCTTGATGACTACATCAAGAGTATGGAGGCAGTGAAATTGAAGGGTGGTCTTAAGGCTGCTATGCAAGTATCCAGTCTTGGCAACGTATATTTGCAGGTATGTTTATTGTAGGATAACAACGTCTGAGTTTTGTTTGAAGGCTACAAAACACATTTAGATGGTCAAAGCATCTTTGCATCTCCTTTTGTTTAAAAAGTTTTTACATCTGTACTGTTCAGTGCCAACTCATTTTTTGTCTCAAAAATTTCTGCCAATAACAGGAGAGTCAATTTTGGAAGCTATATAAGGAGGATCCACCTGCGTGCGCCATAGTATTGAAAACATCAGTTGGGGTGGTGCATCTTTTGGCTACACTGCTTGAGCCTTTCATGCCGTCATTCTCGCAGAAGGTAACAGTATAAATGATGATAGTGTGCAGTTCAATTCTTTTCAGCTGCTGGTCCGACATCCTAATCTAACTTGGTTTTCTAAGTTTTGCCTATTCTTATACGACCTCTGTAGCTAGTTATTGAGAAAGTAAGCATATCATCTTATAATAAGCATCTATTAATGATAGTTACACTTTTCATCTGGTCTAGATGTACGAAATATTTTTTGAGCCAAAATCTTCTTGCATATGCAGGTTCTTGGGCAATTGAATCTTTCTGTATCAACTATGAAGCTTGTGGATGAAGACGGCGATTTGAAAAGAGCGTCTAAGCCTTGGACTCTGGTCCAATCAGGCCATACTATCGGCAACCCTGAGCCGATATTTGCAGAAATAGTAATTCTCCCTTTCTCTCCACTTTGGTGTTCTATTCTAAACAATTATAGCCACATGTCTCTTGCAAGTCTCATTGTTTACCATGCGGATTTTAACTCATACTTTGCTGCTTCTATTGAATCTTTAGCTTTGCATGTATTGTCTTATTAATGCCACTTGCACTTTGTTCAGTCAACAGTAATGCTCATCGGACTTTTGTTTATTTTATTTTTTTCCAGAAAGACGAAGAGATTGAGAAATACAGGACCAAGTTTGCAGGCAGCCAAGCAGACCGAGCAGCATTGGAATCTGCAACAGCGTCTCTATCTCTGTCAAATCCAACCACAGGTTTGACCGTTGTCTTCACTATTGCTTAAGGAGTGGTAGGCTGAGCCTTTCATATGTTTTTTTTCTTTTTTACGATATAATCTCATTTGTAACTCTATTTAACTGGAGATTCCATCCATATTGCGGTGTTGCTTCAGTTGCACCAGATACTGCCACGAAAGGAAAGAAAGGTGGAAAAGGCGCAACAACAGGAAAGAAAACTCCAGCAGTGGTCAAGGAGCTACCAGTGGACGTCTCAAGACTAGATATCCGAGTTGGTCTCATCACAAATGTGAAGAAGCACCCGGATGCTGACTCGTTGTATGTGGAGGAAATCGACGTTGGAGAGGCTACTCCCAGAACAGTTGTTAGTGGTCTCGTCAAATTCATTCCCCTTGAAAAGATGCAGGTATGTGATTTACCATGATTTACCATTCGGGAGTCCTGGTCTCAAAAGTACTCAATCATTTTTAACTGAGGAATTTAGTTGTATTCAAAGTTAGAAACCAATGTGCTTAGAGATCCATTTCCTGTGAGTAGTAAATTTTACAATACTAGTATCATCCAAATACACAATTAGTAAGAAATGATCTACCACTAGTTTGAAGGTTTAGGTTGAAGATGCTTCTCTGAGAGACATTATAGATGCAGTACTAACTTTCCAAGGGTAATCGAAGCTTTTGGTCGGGCACTTTCAATAATTCATACTCCCTCTGTCCCTCTAAAAACGTCCAGAAAGTTTCCTTGCAATGGATTAACCGTGTTTTGAGCCTTTGCGCTAGCGACACTTGCATTCTAGAATCAATATACCATCTACTAAATGTAAACAAACTCTCCAGCTTTGATGTCGCTGTTTGGGCACCCAAACTCCATGCAAAAAGTACCATGTTTGTGCATATTGCTAGCTCCTCATTATTGATGGTTTAAAGACTAGTAGCAACAATGGTACCTCATATTGGCAATGCCAAGCTTGCTAGGAGAGGAATGCTCTATAGTCGCTTAACTTGCCCACATGAGATCATTGAACTTTTCAAACGCTTTCTTAGCTTTTGAAATCAGCACAAGGGAGCTTTTTAGGGGTACAAGAAATGTGTTTGATTTGGAGCTTTTGGTTAGACACTTTCAATAATTCATAGCTTATTGGTATGGTATCCAAACAATACATGTTTTGGTTCGTTGGGATTCTCTCTTGAGAACGAAGATAAAAATTTTGAGTATGTTTTTGGGCAGAACCGGAAGGTGTGTGTGCTTTGCAACTTGAAGCCAGCAGCAATGAGAGGGATCAAGTCACAAGCAATGGTGTTGGCAGCTTCAAATGCTGACCATACAGAGGTTGAGCTGGTGGCGCCTCCGGAAGGGGCTAAAGTTGGGGAGAGGGTGACATTCCATGGCTTTGTTGGTGAGCCTGACGACGTTCTCAACCCTAAGAAGAAGATTTGGGAGAGTGTGCAGCCTGATCTTCACACTGGAAGTGACCTTGTTGCGCTCTACAAAGACGTGCCGTTCACCACGTCCTCTGGCATTTGTAAAGTCGACTCTATTGCTAATGGTGGAATTAAGTAGCTTTATGTAGTCTGCTCATTTTTGATACGAAAGAGACGAATCTCAACTGAAAAGGTGTTTTGCTCTTTAAACATTCTTGCGGTATTCTGGACCTGAACATCTGTGGATTCTGGGTTTGAGCAGTTGTGAGGATTTTTAGTGCAATTTGAACGAATAATTGGCTAGTGGAAGTTAATTCTTGACTCATGGAGCAGCTTCGGGGCCAATCTATTATCTGAGGCCTACAGATGGCCCAAATTTTGATTTTTCTCCTTTGCAAGTATGTTTCTTCAGGAATTTACACTAGTGGCTGTGTAATATGTACTGTATGCACTTAATATTAAGTATGTAATGTTGAACATTATGATCTGTTCTAAAGTTTGTATATCTATTAATGTTGTACTTGTTATCAGTATTCTAACTGTCAGCATTGGTTACTCTAGCTTACATACTCTACTTGTAATATGTTTATTTTAATTTGTAACATGTTTATTAGTTTTTAGTTCCACATATGCTTTTATAGCTGTTCAATTACAATATGACATGTCGTATCCATCGCCAGGACTTCTCTTTTCTTTTCAAAGTTGTTGGTGTACATATGAAATGATAGATATTCTTGTCCCTCAACTTTGTAGATAAGTGGGATCTTCTGTTTTATAAATAATTATGAACGTAACTAAATTACAGTAGTCTAGTTTTTTTTAGTTTAAGAATTAAGCAAATTATTCTTGGACATGTGTGAAACAGTGTAGAACACTGATCACAAATTTCGTAATGCAAATTGCTTTGCTTTTGCTTAATCTGTGTATTGTACCTTTGTGTATCCTCCATTTTGCTTTGTTACGAATTGAAGTGACAACAATATCAATGAAATGCATTACTTTTTATGATATAATCTTTTGTAATCATAAGAAACCAAAATATTTAGTCCACATTTTTGAGCTTATTGTGTTGTCCTGTACCATTTTTTGGAGATTTGACATTGAAGTATATTCTCACTTGGAGACGATGTAACTTCGAATTTTTGATATTTGTCCTCTTTGTGGGTATTGAACTAAAAATATTCAAAACGTATCCAAATGATGGGTGAGGCAAACATGAAAAATTTAGGGGTTGTTGTAAAATAAAAGGTGCTTAATTCTTAAACACCTCGACTTGTCTCTTGATTTGAAGTTTTGTAAAGTTGAATTCTAAACAACTTGGTATTAGATTTCAAATAAAGAAATTGTAATTCAAATTTCAAAGTTTACAACTTATAATTAGATTCTATATTACAATTATCAATGTAAATAAACAACACTTAAATTAGAAGTCAAGTCAAAAATAATAATCACATTTTCTGTATTGACAATTTTAAAATATAATTGATTGTAATTGATGTGATGTACAATATTTTGAGAGATGTTGGAAGTGTTGTTTCCTTTGCTTGTTCATGTCATATAGAATCTTGTTAAAAATGTCAAATTAATACTACATGGATGTAAAATAATAGACACATAGATGCAAGGTAGTAAAACCTTCAACACAATGCTTTGAGTGTTTTCAAAGATCTTTTGAAGATGTGGCAAAGGGAAACTTTTATTCACCCATATACAAAGATTTATTAATTTAGTTTTATGCTTGGAGCTTTGCTAATTTTTAAATCAATCAATTTTTTTTAGCAAATTTTAATTCAATGTAGCTAACTAAAAATCAATGCTCAAATTTGTTGCTACACATCAACAAAGAAGAAACTGGAAGATAAACTTGGCATCTAAGAAACCTTGACTAGATTCAAATTACCCACTAAATTTCTAAAATTCCATGAATTTTATCAAGACAATACTACTTTTTAAATGCAATTCTTAGTAAATTATAATAGAGATTTCAAATATTTTGGTGTTTGTAAGTTCTGTTTAAAACCAAAAAATTATATCATTGTGTATATATACATATAAATAAATAGTTATAGATGCTTTGTCAACTTTGTTTAGGATTGTAATAGGATTTTTTTTTTGCTAAATTATTTCATATGAAATTTTACACATGCAATAAATTTCAAAAATTCATGAATTTTATGAAGAAAGTACTCTTTTCTTGAGATATTTATAATCAAACTATAATAACTCTGATGTCTGAAACGCAAATAATTTACAATAGAGAATTTATGATTTCTCTTATTCATAGATAATTTGAATTCCCAATGACTTCAATGACTTTTCATCCTCCCTTTCAATGTTTTTTCTTCTCACTCCCCCTTTTTGGATTTTAAGTTTTAAGTGGCTCATAGTTACTCAATGCTTCACATCCAATATTTTAAAATATAGAGTTTGAAAAAGTTTAATTACTTTTCACCCTCCATTTGGTTACCTTTTTCTTTCCGTCCACTCTCTCTAATATGACTTTTAATGTTTGTAGAGGATGATATCATGAGACACACACATTATTATATTATGAGACACACACATTATTATATTATGAGACACACACGTCATTATACCATGAGACAAACAACGAGCTCTTTACAATATAGATATGAAACCTTGAAAGGTTGACTTCCTAAAATTCATATTATTCAATAAAGAAGAAAACCTTATATTAGTTCCATGCTTCAACAATAAATTACTAGACTTGTTTGATTAGTGATCTAAACAAACTGCTAGGTATAAAGTTTCATTACAAATGACTAATATTGGCTTCCAAAAAATGCTAAACGCAAAACTCCCTACACTCAAAAAACGTCTTGTACTTTCTTCCCTTCATAGGAGGAGATTATTTATGATATCTTTCAAAACATCCCATATGGTTGCACACATAATTGCCACTACAATTTTGACAAAATGTGTGAGGCCATGTCCTTGCCATCATTGCAAATCACACAATCCCCTCTCAAACTAGAGGTTGACGAGTAACAGTATCCATTATTGCTTCTTGGTTCCTTGCAATTTTGTTATCTCCAATTATGTAAAAGAATTTTGCATAATTCTAGAAGGAATTGGATTTGTATCATTGGCTTTTGCCCCTCTTCACCATTATTGCACTCATGAACATACATGATATACACAATCACCACAGCCATGCCTAGTAGGAAAAAAAGAAAAACAAATTGCCTAAGGCCCAATAACTAAAATAACTTGTGTGGTTCTAGAATAACAAAAAGCTCTCTTGTGATTGAAACTTGAAAGGATGGTAAGGGTAGGCCCAAGGTTTTTTCTCTTGGCAAAAATTTGCCTATATCTTACCTCAATATGACTCTAGCTACCATTACACTAAAAAAAACTAGCTGAAAAAGTGAATGAAATGGCCAAATTCCTTCCCAAGAAAACACAAGATTTGCCAAAATTGGGATGAAAATAACCAATTCTATACTAAATAGTGCATTTAGGTTGCCTTAACAATTAAGTTGCCTCACCTTAGAAAGTTACCTCATGACTCATCACCCAACCACTTGGAGGTGCATGCAACTCTTTGAATAATAAGATTTTACATCTTGAAGCTACAGTATTTTATTTTTCCATAACTTTGTTGTTGTTATCAAGTACTTTAAAATTTTAAAATTAAAAAAATTATTGCAGTAATCATTGATAAAAAGTACTAGTACTAGTAAGTACGTATATAATGGAGAATGTCAAGAAATTAGTGTGAGGCAACTTAAATGCACTGTTTAGTGTAGTAAATTTTATTGATGAACGTGCGTACGTTGTTAATTTTGTCTAATCTTATCCACCTTTTCCGTACCTACGTGCATTCTGGGACGGCGGGTCGCTCTACCCTGACCAAACCCAAAAAAAAAAAAAACCCAGGGAAGGACAACGCAGTCTACGCAAAGCCAGCGTCAGCCTCGTCGCAACTGGAGCGTCGCGCGTCGCGGGCGTCGCGAGCGCGCGCACTAGCAGCGCGTATCACTGCAGCGTGCTATTCGTGGAGGAAGAGCAAAAAATCAAGTCCGAGATTTGTGCGACACTCTCGCTCGCTCGCTACCTACTCCACAACAAGCGCAAGCGCGCCATCGCTGCAGTCTTCACTCCGATCCACTCCTCTCCATGCTTCCAGTCTTTTCACTTTCCCTGAATAGTCGACGAGGGAGTCAAAGCGCTAAACGACGAAAACGTCGAAAACGACGACCTATTGTTTACTCTTTTTCACAGAAATTTGCATGTGCTGGTCCACCAGCTCGCTCGTCAGTCGTCACTCCCACTCGAGCGAGTGTTTTCGAAACCAAAATCCCTTCCTTCAGTGCAGGCTTGAGGGAGTGCCTTGCGGCAACACCAGGTCGAGCTGCCAGACGCCGGCGCACGCTTGCGTGTATCCCATCGTCCTCGCCATTGCCGCTTGTGCGACATCCCTGCGCTTTTGTCACATCTCGAGTCCAGCCCTGCTGTGTCGCGGCCCTTCGGCATGGCCGCCGCAGCGCTCTGCGTGGTGTGCTTGATAGCCATGGCGTCCACCGCGCACGCGTTGCGCATGGAGATCTTCCACAAGTTCTCATCCAAAGCCGTCGAGGCCCTTCGTACCCGGCACGGCATGGAGTACGCAGCGGATTGGCCTCGCGAGGGTACTATTGCGTTCCAGTCCATGCTGCGCGACCACGACGTCGCTCGCCACACGCACACGGCGCGCCGGATGCTCGTCGCCACGTCGCAGGACCAGTACGTGTTCTCGCAGGGGAATGCAACGGAGCAGTTGTTCGGCGGAGGGTGCGTTTCTTTTTCTAGATCTCTCCCGGGATGGATGCCTTTGGTTGAAATTCGCGTAGTCGGTACGCTCATCGTTCCAGACAGTTCTAGATCGTGTCAGTTAGGTTCCTCTCGGGAATGATCTCACTGTTCTTGGATGCACCATTTGCGGTAACGGTGAGAGCTATGACGAGTCGCTATGGCATCACCGAATCCCTGAATCTAGCACGCCATTCTTGTGCAGATTACACTACGGCTACATCGATATCGGAACCCCGAGCGTGGAGTTTTTAGTGGTCCTGGACACTGGAAGCGACCTGTTGTGGATCCCTTGTGATTGCGTGTCGTGTGCCCCAATGTCAGCTCCGAGCAAAGACCCCCGCACTGTGAGACTACCGTGAATTCTCTATTTTGTTCCTAGTAATCAGTAGCAAGCGTCCACGTCACGGATCAAGCTAGTTTCAGAGTGGTTTAGGGTGACACTGATACCGCAACTTGGCTCGCAGAGTATACTGCAAATGTACAGTCCCTCGCAATCTACGACGTCGAAGCCGGTGTCTTGCAGCGACCCATTGTGTGAGAAGGCCGCGTCTTGTGCGACACCGACAGACCAGTGTCCCTACGAGATCAATTACGTCTCGGCCAACACCTCGACCTCTGGGACGTTGTACGAAGACTTCATGTATTTCAAACGGGAGGCAGGAGGGAGCATTGTCAAGCTTCCCGTCTACTTGGGGTAAGCAATCCTCCTCCTCCATTTTGATTCGTTACAAGTTCCTCTCTTGATATGGGTGGGGTAGTAAATGCTCCTCCATTTTTATTCGATACAAGTTCCTCTATTGATATGGTTTTTTCTTCGATATAGTTTTTAGCCTGAGCAGGGTCTGGGCTAAGTTGAGAGAGGTGTGTGTTTTGTCGCAGTTGTGGCAAAATGCAAACCGGTTCACTTCTGAAAGGCGCTGCGCCTGACGGGCTAATGGGACTGGGAACTACTGATATCTCTGTGCCCAACAAGCTGGCCAGCACAGGCCAGCTGCCAGATTCATTCAGCATGTGCATAAGCCCTAGCGGAGCAGGCACGCTTACTTTTGGTGATGAAGGGCCCGCCACGCAAGCCACCACCGCTGTTGTGGACAAGTCGACTTCCGGACTGTAAGTACTGTCTCGGCTCAGTTCTCGGCGCCACATTTATCCTCACTTGTTGTGATGTCTCCTGCGTTTAGGGTTTCGAGCACGGTCTTTGCTGACACCGTCAATGTCTTGCATTATGTGCAGCGACACGTATATTGTGGAGATTGATACAATTTCTGTGGGTAGTACTGATGTTCCAATGGCCTCCATGGCTTTGTTTGACACCGGCACCTCCTTCACGTACCTTTCCAAGACCGTCTACCCCCAGTTTGTGCAGGCTGTGAGTTACCTGACCTCTCCCCCTCTCTTGCATTTTTGATCCGCACTAATGTAGACACACCCATTCCCGAGCAGCTCCCAATTCCGCACCTTAGATTTGGGTTACCCAAAGTGGAGCAGTGACACTACTTGCATAAGTAAATTTTGCCACATGTTGGTTGCTAGGAGGGTTAAGATTGGGACCGTCAATTGCTGTTATAGGAACACATCCAAGCAGTTTTAGGGTTAATCTAGAGTCACTTGTAGAAACCCTATGAGCTGTAACTTTGCTCTTTAACATAAAATATCCTACAATACTTTTATCCACAAAAATGATAATGTTCCACGATAGCTTGTTGAAAGGCTAACCCTTTCCGAGACCTTGCGGTACCCTAAACCCTTAAACACTGGGGAATGGGTATGTCTACCTTAGTCTGAAAATTTTCTACCCTTTTTACTGATTCACGTGTTTCCCTGTTGATCGCAGTATGATTCGCAAATGACGTTGCCCAAGTATCCGTTCAACAGTTGGGACCTCTGCTACCAGACCAGGTTCGTGTCTCTTGTCTGTTTGCTATTTCGAAACCTCAGTTGTTGCCGTATCAGCAGGAATTGGAATGCTGTGTGAGATTGCGAATACATTATATTGATCGCGTTTCTATGTTCGGCTGGGCAGCGATACAAGTTTTCAAGTTCCAGTCGTGAAACTGGCTTTAGCAGGCGGGCACTCATTACAGGTTGTCAGTGGGCTTAAGAGCATAGTCGACGATGTGAGTTCCCTCTTCCCCTCGAACTGGACCGCTTTTTAGGGATTGGTAGTTTAGGGTTTAGGGTTTAGCGCCTTTTCATGCTGAGGTTCAGTTTGGCTACTACTGGTGGAAGCTTTCTTACCGAGGTCCTTGTTGTATACTATCTCCCTGACAATGCCAATCTCTCTGCAGTCGAACACAATGGTTGCCGTTTGCGTAACAGTAATGGACAGCGGGGCTGCGCTGTCGATTATCGGTCGTAAGTTTTCCATCAGTCTCATTTCTTTCCTTTGTCTTTTGAGAGTGCATTGCTCGTGCCTTGGGCAACAGCAGCTTAACCTAATTCCGAAGTAGCTCTAAGGTAGTGTGGTCATAAACTGTCCATCTAAGGGCTCATTCACCTTTTTCATGGTTTTCGTGGATGGGAGGATTTTTAATTCATTTTTCAGACAAAGAGAAGTAGATGCAAAATGTAACACAATTCGTTTCATATTTTTTGAAGCATAGCATTTTTGATTTACTTATGAATTCTCAAAGTGCATGTGTCATATGTCCCTATTTATGACCCTAGACCTTCCAAAAACTGTTCACTTGCAAGTTGTGAAGAGATTTGGAAAAGTAAGGAGAATGATTGGCTCTTGCAATTAAAAATACCTTTTCTTCCATGCATTTAGGAATTTAAAAACCACCAGTGCACCATTTCACTACAAGCTACCCGAGCGGTTCAAAGCAGACTGCCTTAGGGTTTAACAAACTGAGTTTGTTTTGCAGAGAATTTCATGACAAACTACTCCATCACCTTCAATCGTGCTCAAATGCTAATCGGGTGGACCTCCTCAGATTGTAAGGATTTGTTGAAGTTGTGTGAATTAGTGGAACTTTGTTGCATGATCTTGGCAACGTCGATCTAAACGCTGACAGTCGTCGTTGGGCAGGTTCAAAGGACTTGACGCCAACAACTTTGCCGCCGGGGAGTGCGCCCGTCGTGGCGACGCCGCCTGGGACTGCGCCTGGGACTGCCCCTGTCGTCACGACACCGCCAACTCCTGTGACGACAGCTCCGCCTCCACCAGGCACGTTAAACGGAGTGGTTTCGGCTGCCACTGCTCTTAATCACGTCAGCTCTTCGTCGCTGCCGTTCTTTGTCGCGTTCACATTAGCATTTTTTCTCAATTCACGAAATTAGAGAATCTGTCCCTGATAGTTAGGTCCTGTGCACCCACGTATTGAGTTCGACCAGAATCTCGGTAGCTGTCTTGTCCTCACCGAGTTTCTTGAGTTGATGGCCGGGTCCACAGTGAGGTTTATAGTGTTCTATATGATCATTGAATTCCTGTGGGATATCCCTGGTCCCTCCCCGTGTATTGCAAGTGACCGCACCCACAAGAAGAGTGCTCACAGTTGTCATTGATTTGATTCTCGTGAAAGTTTTGTTTGGCAAGCCCCATCCCTTGCAATATTAGTAAAAAAGAGCTCATTTGTATTTGCAATTGCGAAAGTACCAGTGATTATGCAGGTGGAAGCACCCATACCTCTTAACCCCTAAATGCCCAAGGGTGTTTTTCTTGTTTTCAGAAGGTAGTTTTGAAGTTTTTGAATTGTCCTTATAAGATCATTATTAATCACCAAAACAAAATTGTAATTGTTGAATCTTGAACTTCAAGATTTTTAGATGGCACTACCCAAAAAGAGTCCAAAATGGCCGCACAAATTTCAAGATATTTATGATTGAATGCTGGTGAGTATGTAAATTTTTGCTTTTTTTGGAGTTGCCCAAAACTTCTAATGTAAATTGGTGACTTTTGGATACAAAATTGGGAAACAACCACTTAGGATGTTTTAGTGTTTATTATTGTTATTTCAAAACCAATGGCCCCTCTTCCAAATCCATGACCACAATTTCACAAATGAGCCTGCAATGCAACTGTCAAAATGCAACCATCTAATACAAAGAAAATTTTCAGCTTCAATTATTGACCAAAAATCATTATGAATGAAAGAATTTTCAATGGTGAATAGATTTTAATTAGTATAACAGATATTCCAAGTGAAATTAGTCCAAAAGCGCTTTTAGATTTTGTTAGATGTCAAAATTTTAGAAAAAAGGCCCTTATTGCCCAAGGGAGTGCCCAAGAGAAATCTTCACCTTTTGCTCAACTTGATGCTCGTCTTTTCAATGTGGCAACCTCTCATAGGCTCTATGACACTATTCACAACACTATTCACAACACTATTCATGACACTAATCACAACACTATTCATGATAGAAAATATATGCTTGTAATTAACCTTCCACCAAAAACAAATGGAATAAGATATGGAGAAAGTTGAATTTGAACGGTGAAGCTAACTTCAGCACGCAACTTTTCCAACAAAAAACCCACAAAAAATTAAAATCTATGCCTTCAACAAGGTTTCAAAGTTTTTTGAAATTTTTTGGACACCATATTTTGGTGCCTTGGGCATTTAGGGGTTAAGTGATTCTTCAACAAACTATAAAGAGTTTGAGGTAACAAATATTTTTCTCATGGAGGAAAATAATATTTTGAGGTTGCAAATTTTTCATAATTTTATTTGTAAAATTGAAAATACTAAGAATTTTGGGAGTCAAAATGTGTTACAGACCCATGGTCAATGTCTATTCTCATGTAATTTTGATAATAGCCAAATAGCTTTAAGCTCATTACTTCCTATTTCCCTGTGAAACATGTGGCATAATTTAAATGATCCCTTGGAAAGGATAGAAGAATGTATCTTGAAGCACCTACCCCTGCTGATGTTGGAAATAGCATTGGTTGGGTATGGGGCGTTGGTAGCAATGGGTGCGTCCACCTTTGTGAAACATAAATCTGATTTTCTCATGTGTGTACAGTTCGTCATCTGCCTTTGCTTTGTAACCCTAAACTTTTGCTTAGGGATTAGCCTCTTTGCAGAAATAGTGCTGTAAAACCAGATTTGCAAACAAGCTCTTGCTTATGATTTTCTCGAAGTGCATCAAGAGCATTTGGAGTACAGTTGAACCCGGATGCTAAGAACTTGTTTAAAACCGTGACTGTCTACATGTGCCTTTTTATGCTAAACCCTGATAAGCTTGTCTTGCAATAATCAGATTTGATTCTGTGCAGTTTGAATATTTTCGGTTCTTTATTTACCAATTTCCTCAGTTCTAATGATGAACTTATGCATGACTGGAAGCTGACAATGGATCAGTTGATGTGTATTTATTATTAGGCTGGTGGTTGATGTGAGGGCAGGTTCACTGTTCACTTGTTCAGTGTCAGGTCTGGTGTAAGTTATTGGTGAAATTTCAGAACCGGCAGGTCTAGTTGAATGCGCGGGGACAACTGGCAGCTTGTGTATTGTCAGCTGATGAGTAAACATGTGACAAATGTGGCTAGAATTTGAAACCACAAAAAAAACCAACCACATTTTCAAAAAACTTACAGTGCATAAGCTTAGTTTTGTTTGGTTTTTTGTTTTGTTGTTGTTGTTGCAGCTTTGCTGTTGTTGCCAAGCCCTTTAGTAATTATTGGTGAAAATTACTGAAATTATATTTAGTGGAAAGGGTCACAAAATTAGTGTGGGGCAACCTAAATGTAACATTTTCGTGTAGAATGATTGTTTGTGCAAGATATTGAGAGAGTGGGAGAGTCCTTGCTTGCCTACTGGAGCATGCAATTGTTGTAAAGCGCGGGCTCTAAGGTAGGAGGCTCATAAACCGACCATCTAAGCCTACCTAACTTATCATTGAGTGTCTTAGATACTTTGTCTCAAATGCCATCTATTCCTAAAGCCAAATGGGATACGAGCATGAACGGAATTTGAGCCATCTACCTTAGTAGCATGCGCCGTGAAGGCACTGACTCTACAAGCACACCTAGACAAACAAACCCTACTATGCCAGGCACATGCTCTAAGGTAAACACACCCAATCCCAAGCGGTGTTCAAATCCGCACCTTAGATTTGGGGGTTTTACCCCATACATTATTGAACCAAAAGTGAAGTCATGAACTTTACTTGCACAAGCAAATCCTGTCACATCTCAAGTGCTAAGTTGATTTGGAAGGGTTGGGATTAGGACTAAGTTTTTTTTTTTTTTTTTTTTTTTTTTGGCAAAAATCTGCCTAAATCTTACCTCAAATGGTCATTGACTGCTGTAACACTCATTGCTCAATGTTGGATGAAGTTTACTGATATTAGTGTAGTATATGGATTATCCACATGTCAACAATTCTTTCCATTTTTGTCCAGTTTTTCCTTACATGCTTGCATTGTTGAGTGAGAGTTTCTCTACCCTTGTAAAATGGGAAAAGAAAACTCCAATTTGGAACAGTCAAGTGCCATTATAGGAACACATTCAAGCAATTTCAAGGCTATAGTCTAGAGTTGCTTTTAGGGACCGTATGAGTTGTAACTTTGCCCTTTAATGTAAAATATTCCACTATACTTGTCTCCACAAAAATAACGTTCCATGATAGCTTGTCAAAATGGGAACCCTACGGATTTTTTTCCTAAATTTTTTGAGGCCTTCAAAGACCCTAAGAGCATCTTCACTTGTTTGGTGTTTTGCCGTGTCATAAACACTTTTGAATGAACAGGAGGTTGTTGATGCTCATACCCAAGGTTTAAATTTATGGCGAATGAGTGCCACGTTGTCCCTTGACATTGGAGAATATCTAGAGGGAATGAAAAGTAGTGGAAGAATTTTTTCAAAAAAAAATGCCAAAATTAAAACCCTGTTGAGACCCATCAAACAATTCCTTCCTGCACCGTAGCATTTCCATTTTCCTCATGCACGATAACTCTTGCAAGTGCTACTTTTCTTTCAATTTAGTAAGCCACAATACATAATCTATGTACTTTTTCAAACAAAAAGGCTTTTCATTAGCTAAATGCTAAACTACCAACTTGCACAAGTGGGCAAAATAGACAAATATGGGAAACGAGAGTCATAACATTTCCTTGGGATGAACTCATCATGTCAGTGTGGTGGAGATGCTCTAAATCGTTAAATGCTTGGATATGGGTAAGGTTACCTTAGCTAGAGTCAAGTCACTAGAGTGTACAACGGACTCAACTATAGGGGTAGTTACGGTTGCTGTGAGATTGAGATTTCCGTAAAGATTGAGAAATGGCTAAATGAAAGTAAGAGCCAATGGGAGCACTTCTCCATGGAAGGAGGTGTGACACCCCTTTTTGGTGATAGAGAATGGAGAACGTTTTACTTAGAAATACATGCAACATTGATGGGAGGATAAATTGCAAGGAGACTAGGAAAGTGAAAGCGGAGTTACATGCTAGTGACCTGGGGTGAAAGTTCTCATGCAAAACCCTGCTATCAAATCATTTCTCCATGCTTGGAGGACAAGAAAAAAATTTCTCAATCTTCATAGAACTGCACTCAAGCCACTCACGGACATGTTGCCAGGTCAATTTTCCATGAAGATTGAGAATGCAACATCTCAACCGTGAATACCTCGTTCATAAACTCACGAGGCCAAGATCATGAGCCCCACGCCCCAATGGCAAACGATGCCAACTCAAAACCAGCATGCAGCACAAGAAAGGCACTGGCAGACCTGCAATGGAAGCATCTCCACCGGTGGCTCTGGCTCGCTCAAAGTAGATGAAAAGTAGCTAGGCCCCTCTCAAAACCCTCTCAGAGCATCTCCACTGGTTTGGCCAAGTTCAAGCTTGTTGAAAGCAATTTGAGCGGCCCCGTGCAAGTGTTTTAGGGTTGAATCTCCACTAATGCAAGCAGGAGCAAAAGTGCCCACGGATTAGCGGCCACTTTTTTTGGCTTTTCTGGCACTAATTACAACAACTCCGCTTTTGAGGCACCGTTTAGCAAATCGGAGCCCTCCCACTAGAGCTAACAATAGTGATTCCTCCAACATCGGGTCTCCAGTCCGTCATTTCAGCTCACCAAGAGAGAAGAGTGCCCTAAGAGGTCACCATAGCCAAAGCCTTCTTTGGCGAGGCCACTTTCAATCGTGACTTGTACGAGTCACCAGTGGGGATCCAAAGAGCTTGTGGCCACGCTGTTTGAGCGGTTTGAGTCCACTGGTGGAGATGCTCTCAAACTCTCTTATTTGGCAAGTCTAGCAAGCCACTCTCCAAGTCACTATTCATGCACTATTCACCTGAAGTTTAGTGAGCTTTATTCTTTACTTCCGTAAATAAGTGGTCAACTGCTTATTTATGGGATGTGTTGGAATGAAAGACCACCTTTTCGAAGACTTTGGGTGAAGATTGAGAACCTTCAGATTGAAAACTTTGAGCGAGTCTCGACCGGTGGAGATGCTCTGATGCCGCCGCCGCACGACATCCCCCACCACGCACGCTGGGCATCGCTCCCAGCCTACTCACTCGGAACGTGTGCATTGTTGGGCTAGATATCTCAACTGCCTGCATTAAAGCTCTCTTGTGGCCCACTCGCATCCACCGCATCGTCAATCGACCCTTCTTCACTGCTGTCGCTTCTCTTGCCCGTGCCTGCTCACATCACTGCTCACCGCATCCTCGTCATTCTCCTGTCGGTATTGCCTTCATCCTCTAAGCTTAACTCAGTTGCAGTTTTGTCGTTGCGCGCTTTCGAGCTCCTCCTTCGCCTGTTTTCTCTTCGTTGTCCGGTCTTGATACTCGTTCTAGAGTAGAGTAGCGCCGATGTACTTCGATCTAGTATGTTGTGTAGCGCGATAGGTGTGCGTGCATTAGAGCATCCTCAATGCACTCAATCCAGCAGAATGTATATTGATTTTGTAACTGCACTCTCACTGTGAGTCTTAGTTAGTTTGAGAACCGCAAACCTGGTCCAATGCAGCCTGCAGCAGGTGCTACGGGATCGTAAAGGGAGGGGATAGCAAAACCTAGCCCATATCTAGTAGTTTCATCATTCTTTAAGAGTTTTTCAAATTGTTACAAATATTGTTGTTAGAGAAATGATGACTATTTTGCAAGTTAGAAATAGAGATCTTGTCAGAAAAGCATGACAGAAGCAAAGTTTTGGATTCCTCTCTACCAATGTCGTGATGCAAATTAGGACATGTGGTGACTATGTGATTAAACCTAAATAGAAAGAAAAAGTAGATAATATGGGAAAGAGCTTTGATAAGAATTGCAAAAGCTCATATTCTATTTTTAACAAAAGTTCAATTAAAGTTTACTTTAGTTAAAGTAACTTATGGACCAATGGTAGGGAAGGACTTCTACTTTATATCCTCTCTCCTTAGTATGTAGATAGAACCCTATTTGGAAGAGGGGTGTTCTTGATACTTCTTCATACTTGATACATGAAATACATTTTTTTACTTCTTTGTTCTTGCATGCTTGGTTTTATATCTTCTTAAAACTTTGTTTAGGAAGCAATATTTGCATATGGTGTCTTTCCATTTGTTATCTATGAATCTAAGATAGGTTGCAGCTAGAATTCTAGGGAAATCCCTCTCAACTTGACATATTGGGTCAGAAGAGCCAATGTGTACATTGGGTCGGTGGAGCCGGTGTGTGCATTGGGTAGGAGGAGACGGGGTGTCGCATGCTTGCTGGAGGCTACGTGACAAAGCAGTATAATTGCTTGAGGCTACGTGACGAAGCTCTGTAATTACTTGAGGCTACGTATTGATGAAGCTCTGTAATTGCCATTGCCGAGCCCCGATGCAGGGTCTGGATTGAGGATGCCCTTAGTTTTTTTAGCCGGACTTGGTCTGCTGGACTGGATATGGACATGCGCATCTAGCTCGTGAGACAGGGCGGTAGCGATAGCAGCAATACCAGCAATAGCAGTAGTAGCAGTAGTAATAGTTTTGGTAGAAGTTAGCACTGAGTAGCTATGGCGTTACCGTCGATGCTGGTATGGGCGGTGAGTAGCCCGGCCATGGCGTACGTGTACTATGGAGTGATGAAACTGCCAAGCGGATGGACTCGCCTGACAGTCGCGCTGCCCTTGATCGCATTCTACGTGTCGGTGGCGACGGGATTCGCAACAGTGTTCGAGCGCGGGATCTACTCCTTCTTCTTCGTCTGGCTCACATCCTTCAAGATCGTGCTGCTCTGTTGGGACGACGGCCCCGCGGCCGACCCCTGGGCGGTGGCGTCCTTCCCCCGATTCCTCGCCGTCATGAACCTCTCACTCCAAATCAAACGCCAGAAGTTCAGCGACAGGGCCATTAAGTCGAAGAAGAAGAAGACACTGACTGCAGCAAATCCGAACACTAAGAATCCTGATTTTATGCCCACTGGAGACAAAGAATGTCGACGTAGCACCAACCATGGCTCTGACATCGATACAAGCTTGGTACGTACCACTAACCATGGCTCAGAAGACATCGATACAAGCTTGGTACGTACCACAAACCATGGCTCAGATATCGATACAAGCCTGACCAGCCATGGCTCAGACATGGATACAAGCTTGGCTAGCCATGGCAGCATTTCGAAAGTTGATGAGGTCGAGCAGAGCTGGATTGTGCGGGTCGACCAGTCTCAAGAGATGCCGGCAGTAGTGCTGAGGTTACTGTTTAAGTTCGTGTGCATCATGGTAATGACATACGGCAACACATTCACGCCGAAGCGGTTGCTGCCTGTGCTCTACTCGTTCTACATCTACATCGCCTGTAGCCTGATCTTCGAAGGCATTGCTGCCGTAGTGTCGCCGCTGATGGGCATCGAGCTGGAGCCTTGTTTCAATAAGCCCTTTCTCGCACACTCGCTGGCGGATTTCTGGGGGAAGAGATGGAATTTGTTGGTTAGTAATCTCTTACGGGTGTCCATCCACGATCCTGTACTGCGGTTTTTGCTGCGGTGGAGCGAGAGGCTCGGTAGCAGTGCCGCGCCATCGCCACGTCTAGCTTCCGCAAGCACGGCACCTGCAGGTGAGGATTTGTCTGGCAAAAACTCTAGTAAGTTACCTGAACAAGAAACTCGCTGCTAAATCTACTTAGGGTATGGTCACACTTGATGTTAAGAGGGGTATTAGTGAATGTAGTTTTAAGGTATGTCCAAGAACATCTAATTATACTTAGTTAAGGTAGGATGCTCAGGAATGGAGCATCTAAGGCTGAAACTGAATTTTGGGGAGGTGAAATTACTTGAAATATTTTTTGGTAAATTTTTCTTGAAAGACAAGAAGAATTGGCATCTAACCCAAGTTATTTGATATTTTTTGGAACTTTGTGGAATTAGTTATGAAATTTTGAAGTGGAAAGGGCATAGGGCTCTAAAATGGTGCACCTCCTCAAATATACATTCCTTATACGTTGTTGAAGGGCTATGAAAAACAACATGTACAAGCAGAGCACATTTGAGAAAATGCAAACTTTTAGAACCTCCTACCTTACTACCACTCTTAACACCAGTGTGAACATACCCCTTACTCTTGCCAACTGGGCCTGTGCAGGACCTACGACGACGACGACATCCGCTCGGTCGGCTGCCTTGCCGCTGTGGGCGCGATCGATATCGATGTTCTCCTGCTTCCTGGTCTCAGGGTTGATGCACGAACTGATTTTCCACAACATGACTCGAAGGAAGCCCAGTTGGGAGGTCACATTCTACTTCGTTCTCAACGGCGCTGCAACCATTCTCGAGGGAGCTCTTCGACGGAAGACTAGTTTGCGCTTACCCAAATACGTCTCCTCGCCACTCACCCTCGCCTTCGTCCTCGTCACCGCCATCTGGTTTTTCTTTCCACCTCTGATTGACACCGGCACAGCAGATCATGCCCTATCGGAGTTTCAGTACTTTTTCAACCACCTGTATCATTTGATCCGAGCATCGTAACACAAACACGTACACACCAATCCCTCCATCCCCAGTTAGTTTTCTAGACATATGTAAAACTGACACTTCTTGATTCAATTCTTGTTTCTACTAAGGTAGGAGAACCTAACCTAAATGTAGCACCAGTCGTTCTGTAGCACCAGTCGTTCTGTAGCACCAGTCGTTTATAGACATCTACAAACAAACCTAAAGTTACAAGCTGTTGCTTGCAAACAAGACACAGTTTGACAAAATTTGTCACAATAATGGGGTATAGAGAACACAAATTGTGTAGGTGGCAGAGAAGCTACGCATGTGACACAATCTTTTTGTCGTCACTTTTCCATTTCAATACGAACATTTCAATGGGATCTAGTATCTATAATAGGTAGGTCTAGGGAGTTGCCTTCAACAATTCCTAACTTATTGCCTTCAACAATTCCTAATTTATTCATACGATCTCAGTAAATTCCAAAAACAATTTTGCTTGCATCTGTGCCGATTTCCTAACAAGCGCATGTCATTATATCAAGATCACCACGTCTGAAGTAAGTGTCGGTTTTAGGTTCTCCTACCTTACCAAACTTGCAGGTCACAAAGTTTCTTAGCAACTGGATCCATGCTACTGACATTCTCTCTTTGCAGTGCAACTTTGGTGTTGCGATTGCAATCTGTCAATTCTACCAATATTTGCTCTGCTGATGGAAAGGCTTTGAGCTTGCTTCCTAAGTGTCTTGCATTAGAGGGTCTTGCTCCAGTCGATTGGAGTCACTTTTCCATGCCCAGAGAAGATATCTGCCTGGCTCTACATCCTTTACTAGAGCTTTCTGGTTTACCTAGTGAGCCAATCAACACTTGACGTGTTGTAAAATGAAGACATTATACGAAAAGATCACCGATCGGTGCTCTGTCCATAGCTTCCCGAGCTGCTCTTGCATTCTTTCCAAGCCCAGCATCGATATGAGGTAAATGTGAAATCTGGAAAGAGAGAAAGGACGTGGTGAGATGTTAAAGACTCGAGACATCTCACGCAACTGGATCAGATCAATTTTCACTGTACAACAGTTAATTTATAAGGCAAAGGAAGTGTCGAAAAGAATTGATACAAATGCAGCAACTAAAGAAACTTTGAGAAATTTGGGTGAATTGAAACCTGTGAAACAAGATCCAAGGTTTGGTGCAGCAGGCGAGCTGCATCGCCCTCATCCATGCCACTGTGCTCAATTAGCTCCTGCCATGAGATACCGGATGCCCAAGCTTCCACAACACCGGCAAATCTCTTGTCTAACCCTATTGCAATCTGCAGCATGGAGAAGACTTGTGCATTAGAATCTACCTTTTTGGGTACAGTCATCTCACGAATGGGCATACACATGAAACGCACTAAATCAGAACCTCTGATACTTTCTGTTCTTCGAAACTTGAAACTGAAGTGAAATAAGCTTATTGCAAAACTTTGCACTATATATGAACGCATGATTAATAATCCCACTTCCGGTAATATTGTTTACTTTGATGTAGGTTTTTCCTTGTTAGCAACTAGGTCGCTGTATTTCTTATCTTGTTAGGTAAAACCGACAATTGACGCAACTGAAGAGCGACAAACATAGAATTAGTTGCTTTGAGTAAGCAGAGGGTTCAGTTTCCTGAAAGGTTACTAGATTATGCAAGGCAGGAATACTAACATCTACGCCATGGCTGGCTTGCAACTTGATCAACCACTCACGAAGATCCTGCATCTTTATAAACCAGTCTCTCACTCCACGAGATTCACTGAATTTACCACTGCAGTAACCAAACAAGAAAAGTCAGTCTTCATCTCGAGAAAATTTCTGGAAAGTAAACTTATTTGCATATGAAAAAGAGAGAAAGATTACCATGACTTTGTGAAAATCGGTTGGAAATCAAGCGAACGTCTCGAGAAATCAGAGATATGAATTCCAGGTTTGTAAAGGACGAAAGCATTTTAAAGTTGAGATTCATACCTGGAAACTGGCTTGTTACGTGTTTTCGTTCCCTCTGAAATAAGAGCACCACAAGCGGCTGCAAGTTGAGACGGCTTCAGCGAGCACGTATAATCTCTCGTGAAAACAAGGGTAAGCCAGAGTTCGTTCGCTCCTCGCACAACAGCTGCAGTCTCCCCTAAAGGAAGTAAAGAATTTGAATCTGCGTCGAGGAAACCAGCTGATTGTAGCACGCTCATGACCTGTCTCGCAAGCAGGTCGAATTTTTAACAACAGATGCGTCAAAATAATCACGACAACCATGATCTCAGTAACCATCCAGGAATATGGAAGTTCAACGTAACTGTTCAAGCAATCTACAAAGGCTATAATGCAAAGGATTAGAGTGAAGATGAAGCCTACTTGTAGAAAGTCTTTCCAACCAGATGGCTGCAACTGCTTCATTCGACTAGCAAGAGAAGATGCCGTTAGCTGAAGGTTTGCAATCCTGTCTTTCCGTTTCTGTTGAAGGTCAAGAAGGAGCTTGTACTTGCGAAAACCTTGGGTCAATTTCAGCTTTTTGTTTAGCTTTGCCAGTTCCATGTTGTGTAAAGCAAACATCTTCTCTGCCGCTGCTACATCGAGTGACGTCTGTAGGGATAGATCACCACTACTTGCATTAGAATAGCAAAGGACCAAAAGATTCAGGTGACATACCACATATGAATGAGATAGATAGGTCATTCAAAAGAGCAAGATTTTTTTTTTGTTCGCACAGTCCAGGAAGAAAACCGTGGGTGACACAGAGATCGGTGCCTATTGCACTATACCTGAAATTCAATTCCAAGCTCGTCTATCTGGGGGACTTGGCATGCCCATGCCAACGTCTCTGCCTGACTTTCAGCAGTATAAACTGCACAACTTGGTGAGGACCCTGATTCTCCAGCTTTTTGCAACACCGGAGGGTTAACCTGAAAATTCTCTTTCAAAAGTGCACCATCTCCTCCTGGATTCTTCTTCTCCAACAAACCGTTGTTACATACAGTTCGTATTGATCCACCGGTGAATACGTACCAGCGATTGTCTGAGCCTAAACCTACATATTGCGGAGATACCGAGCTCATGGGCTCCGACATAGCGTTTTCTCCGACCTCTTCGATGCAATTGGCACGAATTTGTGACTCCTGCAGACCGGGTTAAGATTTAGTCCAAATATGGTTAGTTAGGATCCAAATACTTATGATTTCAAGTAAGCCTGTCGCAGATGGTTTTGGTAGCACGTCCCAACAGTATAATTCAGAAGTTTGGATACCTGCAGGTTTGAATTCAATGAAATTTTACCAACGCAGGCAACAGGTAGATGATGCTCCTGGCCAGTCATTGGATCCGCATACGCAATGCACACGAAGCATAATGGACTCTGTTCACACTCCACCAAGGCCTGTTCTACCATTTTCTCACGCGAAGTTTGCAGCTGCTGCTGGGAATTCTTAACTTGATCCTTTCGTTCCTGCAACGCAACACAGGAAAATGAGAAACTGCGAAAGTGATGCACTGGAACCGAAGCTCACAAGGTTGCATTAAACTGACTGTTTCTTGAGCCCAAGAGAGATGGTAAGACCACGTAAGGAATGGGCTTCTAGACTTTCTTAAATCAAGCGAAAATAACTGAGGATGCAGGAATCTCATACCACAACTCTTTGGGACAATGTGACATACTCTTGAAGCTGCTTTTTGGTCAGTTCTCGTGCTAAACTCGAAAAGAAGCCTTCTGAAGTGTTCTCCGCTTGCAGATGCTCTATGTCGTCACGCAAGCTCGTAAGATTCTGCTCAGTGGAGGTCAGGATGTCACTACCGACAAAATTCCCAAAGGATTGCTCAACTAGAGCACGAGCCTCGTCTAGAGTTCTCGGTCTCCGTGTCATGCGAACAGCTCTGGCATCTTGAGAGTTCTGAGCTGGATTTGCTACTCTTGGTCCCTGCCACAACATCCGTGGATTTTTATTGCAAAGTGACCAACACTGCAGTAAAATCCAGTGGGGAGTAAAAACAAAGTCCGTTTTGTGGATTGCAGTGAAAGCTTACCGCAAGGAGGTTAAGGACCATGCCATAGCTGGTTGTAAACTGAGACACCAAAGGATCAGGTCCTGCAAGAAGCACCTCACAGCAATCCTCTGCACCTTCAAACGGCGTTTGCATTAATACCACATGTCCTTGATCATCCACGCCGCGTCTCCCGGCCCGGCCAGCCATTTGCAGCATCGCATTTGGGCTTAAAAGAGCGTGTCCATCGTTGCCGCGTTTGCTCATGGACGAAAGCACTGCAGTCCTGTTCTTTCAGGAAAAAACAGAAGAAAAAGGGGTCTCAATACCAATGCAGCAGGTAACGAAGAATTTTTTCCCATTCAAGCATGAGCGAGATCAAGGTGCTTGCAATACATACCTTGCAGGCATATTAATACCAGCTGCGAGAGTTTCAGTAGTGAACACCACTTTGATTAGACCATTTTGGAACAACTCTTCAATAAAAGCCTTCCAGGTTGGTAAGCAACCTGCATGATGCGCGGCTGAGCCTTGCAAGAGAGCTTTCACACTTCTGTCTCTGACAGCCTCCGGGTACTGCTGCTGGTATCTTCGAAGAGCTTCTTGTACTTGCCTTGCCTCGTCATGAGACAGTAAATTACAATCCTGGTGGCAAAGAAATTATGTTTCAAGGTGAGGTCACGACAAAACCATGCACTGTGAGCAAACAAGTGATCAGATTCTTACGTACCGACACGTAGCTCACTGCTGAGTCACAACCCTTGCGGCTGAATATGAACCATATTGCAGGTAGCATGTCACGTTGCTTCATTTGCATCAGAGTATCCTTTATTTTGGGAACCTACAAAAAAACAAAAAATGTACATATAGAGCACAAATGAGAACACATTTTCTTTCAGAAGGACTGTTTGCATGTATAGAAAGTTTAAAAATATCATTGGAGTAATCAAACCAACCTGTTTACGTCGAAGAAACATGATTTGCTCTTCAGTTAGCTTCTTCTCTAAGTTTTTGCTTTCCTGCATTCGACTCTCTCCATGGTTCTTCCCTCCAAAACCTCCGGTACTGCGTAGAGGAGAAGCTTGATCTCTCTTGGAGAGTTCTTCTCCGAAGTAATCCAAAAACAGACGTTTATTCTCATTCTCATGATTAATCTTCAGTTTCCTGCAACAACAGAAAAAAACACAGAAACCTTCAAGAGATGGCAGTACAAGAGGTCGGCTGGTATGGAAGGTAGCATCAAAGCTCTTGCATCATCGAGCTGGAAGGAATTTGACGAACTCACGGGTTCATGGCAGTTGATTCCTCGTTTAGTAAAGGCAGCAAAGCCTGACGAGTTGAAAAGTGCCATTGAAGTGGCACCGGCCTCTTCGAAGCTGTTACCAGCTTTGTAGGACCATGGACCTTTTCACAAATACCACCAAACAATTTTTTTTTGTCAGTGATCTCAACAAAGAACAATCACACAAGACTGAGGCTTGCACCGAGAAAGTGAAGACAGAAAAATACGCACCTTAGTAATCCAACCGACCAGCTCTTCCGGATTTGCTATTGTAGCTGAAAGGCAGATCAACTGTACGTCTTCGGGACTGTATATTATCTGCAAAATTCAAGAGAAAAATGTAAAAACACGGCACTAAACAAGAAATCCTCACAAGATTGCAAATACGCTCTTGCGTCGGATTGAGCATCATTTCTGCTGATACATTAGGAGTCATCCCAACACCGTGCCACAAAATTCTGCATAGAAACATGTCCAGTTTGATTACTGTGCCTGGAAGGACACAAACTGCAATGTCTCAGTCACTGAAAGCTTCACTTCTGCACATGCTACAAAATCTATGAGACAAAGGCAAGTACTTACTGTTTCCTCCCACACAGTTCCCCTGGAAATATCACTGAGGTAGTGCACTTCGTCTAGAACAATGGCATCCACGTCGACCAGCCAGCCCTTTCCTGTAGAACTACCTACACTGCCAACAGCGTCGAGTGTGATTTACAATCCTTCTAGAGATTGCACCAGATTTCCATAATAAAATTGGGAAGAGGAATTCACAGAGTTGCAAGCTATGCATGTTCTGAAAGAGCGCACCTTTCATAGAGCATGTTGCGCAGAATTTCAGTGGTCATGACCATGATGGGAGCTTTTCTGTTCCACACAGTATCGCCTGTGAGGAGCCCTACATTGTCTTCTCCGAAGAATTCTCTGTGGAAAGAGGAACAAGCTCAGCAGGATGAAGAAGTGAGCAACAACCGAAGCAACAAAACACGAACTCAGGCAGAAGTGTCAATAACGTACTGAAACTCTCGAAGCTTTTGGTTTGACAGAGCCTTCAAGGGAGTGGTGTACAGAAGCCGCTTTCCTCTCCTTAGAATTGCGGCTGCGGCAGCCTCCGCAATGAGCGTCTTCCCGCTGCTTGTCGGTGCACACACCACCAGCGATAAGCCCTCCAGGAAGCTTGCAACACCATTTGCCTGCAACGTCACAGACGATTGCAACTCTCATCAACGACGAGCCGTCGTGATAACATACGACGTGCGAAGCGCAAAGCGCCGAGAAAAAGAGCTACTGAAGTAGCGGACGAGTCGAGCGTATCGTAAGACAAACCCTAAGAATTTTGAAGAGACTGTGGAATACGATGCCGCAAGATTACGGCAAATCCGAGACTCAATTCTTTGGAGCTCACTGAAATGCTTCCTGGTCGAGACGCGCAGGAACAACAAGGAAGCGCGAAATGAACCAAAAATAAAAAGAAACTACGAAACGCGTCCGCAGTTGCACCGATTCTTGTCGCACCTGAAATTCGTCCAAGGGATAATCGTAGGGCAAATCCGGGACGCATTTCTTTGGAGCTCACTGAAATGCTTGCTGGTAGAGACGCGCAGGAACAAAAAGGAAGCGCGAAATGAACCAAAAATAAAAAGAAACTACGAAACGCGTCCGCAGTTGCACCGATTCTTGTCGTACCTGAAACTCGTCCAAGGGATAATCGTAGAGCGCAGCAATGTCTTCCACCGACATATCCCGCTCGCGTACTCTGTCCTGCAGGAGCCGCTGTCCAGTACCACTGGTCTCCACAATGACGCCATCTCCTGCATCCCGAGAAATCAGAGCTTCTGGACATTCCGGTGCTGCTGCTGACAGACAAGACTTCGATCGCCAGCCAGGTGCGGTCAGGTGAGGCTTCCACCTGCAGCAGGGGAGCAGTACGCCGCCCGAAGAAGACGAAGCGGTCACTGACAGCAACCCTAGGCCCACAGGAATCAGGGCGGTTGGCTGCTTGGAGAGATGAGGAGCCGTGCCTACTTCATGTGCTGGACCATGTACGGGAATTGGAGGTAAATAGGGGCCGCATCTCCAGCAAGATGTCACTCCGCCGCGACTTTGTTGTACGAACGCTGCTGATGCTGCCTGACCGATAGGCGCGGGCAGAGGACGAGCGAAGCAGGTCACGGGCGTCGCCATAGCCACGGATCTACGCCTCTACGGACTCATGCAAGCCAATCCACTGTATCCACAGTTACATAATTGCTGCAACACTCGTATAATTTACTCTGCTCATCATCTTCGACGCTATCTCTGCGACAGAGCAGCAGCAATAAGTCTCTGGTTTTATTTTTACTCTTTCCGACCTACGAGAGAAAAGACGACCGCTTTTGGAACATTCGCAAAATGGCTGAGGCCTGCGGCCATGACCAGCCGCGCCGTGCGTCCGTCCATGGCCTGCGACACGTTGAGGCAGTTGGTAACTTAGTACGGCGCGGGTACAGCTAAAAACATTCTCGACCTTCTTCGTGGATACTCACTCCCCCCGGCTCGTAAATGCGCAGTGCGGGTGAGCTTTTATGGAAAAAAGGTCGGGCAATAATGCTCCGGTATCCTGTGATGAGGTGGTTGTAGTTGCCAGATCGCAGGGGCGGGCAGCAGTCATGGAGTACAGTAGTACTGTTCTGATGATGTGAGATGCCGGCCAGCGAAATTTGCGTTCTTGCTGGTAGCGGCTAACATATGAAGCCTGCAGTCTGGCGTGGAGGTTGGTGAGGCTGGGGTTTGTGGCAGCGCGCGACGGCGATGGTGCGCAGGGGCCGCAACAAGGGCTGCAGGGATGCAGCAGTCGCGGCGATGGCGAGGAGCGAGCACTGCGAGCTCTCAAACCCGTCGAAAGTCATGGAAGCGCTTCTTTTTGTGTTGAGTGCTGCATGCTTAGGTTGTGCACAAGCTGCTGCTGCTGCTGCTACTGTTGCGTCGTCTGAAACGCAGATCTTGCTGAATTTCAAGGCAAGCATCGGCGATGGCGGCGGTGATCTTGCCAACTGGTCGCCCGCCGTCGCATCCCCGTGCAATTGGACGGGGGTGCGCTGTTCAGCGGGTGTCGTGACGGAGCTCAGTCTCCACGACATGAATGTCTCGGGAGCAGTGCCGATTGGCTTAGGTACGCAACTTTCTCTTCCTCGCCATGGCTGTTCTTCCACTCTTTCTCTCTCTCCATAACCTACAGCAGGTCATATACTAAGTAAGGCCTGCTGTGATCGTGAAATACTAATCACAGAACACCGTTAGATAATCAGTTTGCCTTGTACACATGCTTATCACGTCAGAGAATGCATTCAGTTCTTCGGAGCTTGATGAAACTCCCTCTCTAGCTATCATGCAGCTTTGACGACTGTCAGTTGTGCTTCATATCTATAGTTTTTGTAAAGAATGAGGCTGTTGACACGACTCTAGTACGAGTATCAGCGTGCAGACAGAGAATGGATATTACTAATCAATGCAAAGTTAAGACTAAGTGGCTTTTCCTAATTGAAGGGCTGGATATGATGATCCTTCAGGTGAACTGAGGAATTTGACAACACTGGACTTTGGAAACACGTCCCTGGAGGGAGCGTTACCCGCCGATCTCTTCAACTGCACAAAACTCACATACCTTAATGTCAGCAACACATACATGGACGGCGAGATCCCGCAAGAGATAGCAGAGTTAAAGCTGCTGCGAACACTGGATATGTCATATGCAAGCTTCACGGGACAGGTGCCAGCAGCAGTAGGCGATCTCACAGCTCTCGAAAGTTTGAACCTGTACGCAACCAGCTTCTCAGGAGAGCTGCCATCCAGCCTGGGCAAGCTGCAAAACTTGAGAGAGATGCACCTCGGCATGGCCAACTTCACACCCGCGGACATTCCGTCCTGGTTTGCAAACTTAACAAACCTGGAGGTGCTGGTTTTGAGCACCATGAACTTCACTGCAAGCCCCGTGCCGTCGTGGTTGCAGCGGATGACCAGTTTACAAGAGCTCGACCTGTCGTTCTGCAACTTAATCGGCAGCGTGCCGCCGTTCATGGAGCTCCTCCACAACCTGGAGATTCTGTTTTTGAACCACAACATGCTGCAAGGCGCCATTCCTGAGATCTTCGCCAACATGACGCGGCTGTCGAAGCTCGACCTTTCGGAGAATCGATTCG
Source organism: Ulota crispa (assembly GCA_963920765.1). Classification (NCBI taxonomy): domain Eukaryota; kingdom Viridiplantae; phylum Streptophyta; class Bryopsida; order Orthotrichales; family Orthotrichaceae; genus Ulota; species Ulota crispa. Next base: position 37,455,364 of record OY987242.1, read on the forward strand.
AGGGCAGCATCCCGCGCTCGCTGACATCCGCCACCGCCTTGGCTGTCGTTCAGCTTTACTCGAACCGGTTCTCCGGCGAGCTCCCGTCCGATCTGGGACGCCTCACGAGCTTGTACGAGATGGACGTCGCCATGAACAACTTGAGTGGAGTGATCCCTGCCTCAACAGCAAACCTCACCAACCTGAGCATCTTCCATTTGTATGAGAATCAGTTTGAGGGACAGATTCCACCGGGGCTTGCAGATATTCCAAGCCTTACCGAGTTGGTCATCTTCACGAACCGTTTCACAGGTTTAGTTCCTCAAACGCTCGGCTCCAATGGCGGCCTTGTCCGATTCGACGTGTCCACGAATTCGCTCTCAGGACCAGTGCCGCCGAACCTTTGCAGTGGAGAAGTGTTGAAGGAGCTCATGTTCTTCAACAACAACTTCTCCGGTCCTCTTCCTGCAGCGTATGGGCAATGCAAGAGCTTGACACGAGTGCGATTCGAAGGCAACCAGATCTCCGGCGTTTTCCCGGAAGGGTTATGGGGTTTACCATCAGTGAACAGAATATCGATCCAGGATAATTTGCTGGAAGGCATTCTACCGAGCAGCATTAAAGAGGCAGAATCTCTTGGGGATCTCTACATCCAGAACAACAAGTTCACAGGTCCTCTTCCTCGTGAACTCGGCGAACTCACATCACTCCACAGGATCGATGCATCAGACAACAGCTTCGACGGAGATGTTCCTGCTGAATTGGGTCAACTGTTTCAGCTGAACGTGCTGAATCTCGGTGGCAACCGTTTCAAAGGTTTTATACCAAAGCAGCTGGGGAACTGCACTCAATTGAATGAACTGAACCTTTCACGAAACATGCTTGAGGGCGGTATTCCTGTGGAGCTGGGCTTGCTTGAAGACCTCACAGTGCTGGACGTGTCTCGCAATCGGCTGTCTGGAGAGCTGCCCGCTGTGCTCGCCAGCCTCCGCCTCACAAACTTAGACGTTTCGTTCAATAATCTCTCCGGCGTTGTGCCTCCAGCTCTGCAACAAGTCGCCAACACTGCCGGCAACCAGTACTTGTGTAGCTTTTTCAACAAGTGCGCCGGCGATGTTGCTCCTGTACCACGCCGTTCTCCTGGCCGAAACTTGCTCGTTTTGGCCGTGGTTGGCACCTTTGCCGCGGCCTTTATCATATTTATCTTTGGCTCGTGCGTCATCTGCAGAAAATACAACCTGTTTCTCCACCCTTGGAGCCGAAAGCATCATGGCTCCTGTGATTATTGGCGCATCACGTCTTTCCACAGGATGTTGATCCAGGAGGATGAATTCTCAGACTTGAATGAGGACGATGTGATCGGCATGGGAGCCTCGGGCAAAGTCTACAAGGTTGTGCTTGCGAATGGGAAATCTGTTGCTGTGAAGAAGCTCATGAACTTGAGCAAGGATGAGTCTCCTTTTGATAGTGGCTTCAAAGCCGAGGTGAGCATTCCAAGCCAGCCTTAAACCCTAAACCTCAAGCAGCGACATTATCTGCTTTTCATCAACCAAGCTTGAACTCACGCCTCAGTTGCTACAACTATCTTCCTGTTAAATGTCCTCATCTTTGCATTAGTAAGCTGAAAATCCGGCTTTGCTGTGTAGGTTGAGACATTAGGCAACATACGACATAGGAACATTGTCAAGCTCCTGTGCTGCTGCTCTAAAGGCTGTTCCAACCTGCTGGTCTACGAATACATGCCAAACGGCAGCCTGGGCGACATTCTGCATAGTACCAAAGGAGGCACTCTGGACTGGAGCAAGCGTTTGAAAATCGCCCTTGGCACAGCGCAGGTAGTGGAGCATTATCTGGGTCTTCATTTAGTGATGGTAGATGTTGTAGCTGGTCTCATTGACACTTTTGTCTGATCGCCTCTCTGTTGAACCTGTAATGGTGCTAGTGCATTTTTGACCGGTCGAGTCCAAGCTCATTGTTTCATTGCGTTGTTCTAAATTTTTGGAATGATATGGATTTTGGATTTGCAGGGGTTGGAGTATTTGCATCACGACTGCGACCCCCCAATCACACATAGAGATATTAAGTCCAACAACATTTTGCTTGACCTGGACTACCAGGCTCACGTTGCAGACTTCGGCCTTGCTAAAGTGCTTGAGTACACGACCGGTGATGTTGAATCCATGTCTCATGTTGCTGGTTCACATGGTTACATTGCACCTGGTAAGCAATCTTAAGCCCGTTTTCATTGCTAATCGGAGGGTTTCCAAGTTAGGATAAAGAAAACTGTAAATCACGCAAGTTTCATCAAAGGAATCCTACAGACTGCTTATCAGGTGATAAAAATAGCTTGATAACACACCTGATTTTATCATCCATTTCCCCTCACCTCCAGTATGTGACGGAATTGCCTGACAAAACTCGTGAACCCTAGACATGCATAATTATGACGGCCTGTTATTACCCCAAGTTCACAACTTTAACTTTGTTGTACGAATTTACTTCCAAAGTAAAGCTTGATTTTATTGTGATTAAATTCGTACCATATCACGCAAGTCTCCGGTAATAAAAAAACATTCCAGCTGTGAGACTCCTTAATACTTCACTAATGCTTGGATGTTTCTGCACACAAATTAGGTTTTCTCAGCTCTCACGCACTGTTTCAATATGAATATAAAATTTACATAAATTAGTTCTGCTGTGAGACTGGTTGGCAAAGTACTTCAAGTTGTCATTAGTTTTAAGGCTCACCTGCATTGTAACTACCGCTTTCCCTTCTGCAATACGCAAGCCTGTTGAAACCAAGGCAAGAATGTGACTGCTGGTGCAGTGGTGTGAGTTTGACAGGGGTTTTTAACTTTTTTTGGTGTGCTTTTTGACTTCCAGAGTATGCGTACACGTTGAAAGTTGGTCAGAAAGGAGATGTTTACAGCTTTGGCGTGGTGCTTCTGGAGCTAATCACTGGCAAGCAACCAACAGACCAGTCCTTTTGTGAAGGCGTGGACCTGGTTGAGTGGGTGAGCAAGGGACAAGAAAGCGAGCACGGCATCAACAGGATCCTGGACTCTCGTGTCGGATCTCCGCCTCCTTACGCCATGGAATCCTTCTTAAAAGTGGGCATTCTGTGTACCAGTAAGTTGCCAGTGCAGCGCCCCAGCATGCGAGAGATTGTGAAAATGCTCAAGGAGGTGTCGCCCAACATGGGGTACTAGGAAACCCTGGTGATGAGAACTTTTTGAGCGTTTTTTTTTTTGTTGAACTTGGCCTTGAACTGCAACTAGAGCTGCTATGTAAGTTTATGCATGTACAACAATTTTATGCTGGTGTTGTTTGTAACACTTGTGAGGCTATTTATGAAACTTTTTGAACTGCGAACCCCGGGGTTGGGGAACGTACCAGATCCCTACGCCAGTGGCAATCTCGAGACAGTAAAGTATAGTAAAGTACTTATAAATTATCTTTCATTGCAGTGGGCTTTTTTGCCAGGCGTGGTGGTTTATGCCAAGACCAAAGGAAGGGTCACTCTAATTTTTGCAACTGCTTTTGAATCTAGGTTGTGGTCCAAGTAGGGTTTGTACTTAGGCCAAGGTACATGCCATTCTTTGAAATGAGAAATCTTTGGGGAGTGTACATGAAGTCCTATAGATGCTTGGATAAGGTCAATGCCTTGAGCAAGAAAAAAACGTTGACCATATGCAAGCATTCATTGTAAACAAACATCCCTTTTATTTAAGGGAAAATTTCATGGATACTCTTGAAGTTTGCAATCATTACATAGATACCCCATGGTTTTTTCAGAAATTCCACAAATACTCTTGAACCAAAAGAATTAGGTATTTGTTTTGTTGTGCATGTCATTTCCCTTCTTCCTTTGTGTGCATGTTGTTTCTTTTTTTTCATTACATTCCCTTCTTCAACATTGGTCATGAAGGAAGTACAAGCACAAAAAATAAATGCCTAAAAACCATGATCCAAGGATATTCGTGTAGTTTCTGAAAAAGTAGGGGTTTCAATGTAAATATTGCAAACTTTAGAATATCGACAGAATTTCCCCTTTACTTAATTGAGCACAAAACACCAATAAAATAGTGAAACCTTAATACTATCCAAGCATTTCTCTTACAAAGATCGGTCTTATCCAAGCATCACTATATGGCCAAATAAATCAACAATGAGGTGTATTTTTCATTCATGGGAATCATTGCAGTGGGCCCAGTGAAAATTCGGGAGGCTCGTATGTCTTGATTTGCATAATTACAGATTTTCTCAAGACAATGGATTTTGTGATTTAGTTTTTAAGATGTAAAAACACACCAACGATATGGTATTTTGCTTGGGATTTGCCTCAAGACCATCAAAGTACCATTGCTTCTTTATTTTTCAATTCCTATTTGTCTTAGTCCCTATTTCTCATGGTTGCATCCAACAATGTAGGAAACTATTGAAATTGAAAAGATATTTTACGTGGTTAACCTTGGCATAAACCACCCAAAAGTAACATGGTGTATCAATTAAAAAAAGAAATCCTCGTTGGGTAATGTTGTGGGAGTTGCCATATTTTGTGATTGACTTTTGCATGCTTTTGTTGAGGCGCTCCCGATATTTGTAGTAGTGTAGATTACTCAACAAAATTGAGCACAAACTTCATGAAAATGTAATAAAATATCAATTTTGTAAATTCAATCGGGAATTCGGGATGGTCACAATTTGTGACAAATGAAAATAGTAAGATAATTTACAGAATAGCATGTTTTATGTTGAAATTATCCATGAACATACACACCATGAGTTTTTTTTTTCTTCTGCATTTGAACAACCAAACATTTTGTTTGCAGAGTCAAGTTTGACTAGTCTTCAAAAAAAAAGTCCTTTGCAAATGTGACGTTTTATCAAACAGAATGTTAGTTGACAAAGCAGGTGAAACCTGGAATGTGATATTCAAAATTGGAATATTCTATGAAAAATGGAATTAGAAATATTAATATTGTTGAAAATGAAATTCCTGTTTTGTAAATACTTTACTATACCTTCTTCATGATTAGTCTAAAGAAGTGAGAAATCACAAAAATATGCAGAAATAGGACTCTTTTTCTTTCTTTTCTAATTAAGTTTTTTTGCTTCATTTTTCATTTGATAAACGTTTTTTAATTCATTTTTCACGTTTAGTTGAGTATACTTGGCTGCCAATGCAGGTTGATCAAACTCCGCTTTGTACTGAGATGCATCTAATAAGGTGTTTTGGATCTAAAGTGCTAATGATTTCCTGTATCACTAGAAGTCCTTGTATGCATACGTTTGTATGATGGAAATTTTAGTTGAATCCCAGTAATGTAAATAGTATCATTCTAAAGTATGAAATTTTGCAAATTCATAATGACCAAAACAAAATTAGAAAGAAAAAAAAAACTACCTTTTGACTCCACATTTTGAAGATTTTTATGTTATTTACGTAAAAAGTAAACACCAGAAGATGATATCCAATTCTCATTATTTGAGGCCGTTGTAAATTGAGAGTCCATGAGTTTAACCCGTAAAGGACAAAGCAACCCTTTGCGACTAGTACAATACTTGATATTTTTCTTGTATTTGGAGAGCATTCACACCATTATTACACTTTAGATCAACAAAAAAGTTAGAATATAGATTAATGTTGTTCTAATGAGGTAGTCAAGATCCCAAATTTAAGAAAATTGTTGGTAACAAATGTCAATTATACAGCAGCGTTACATAGAATGTATTATAGTAACTCAGTCCTTTAAGGGTTAAAAGTATAGGTCTACATTCCTGTCACTTTCTTGCCACATGACACTGGGGACCAATTTTACAAACAAAGATCAAATTTGCAACAAAGACCAATTAGCACATAACCAAAAGAAAAGTCCCTTTCACTTTTAACACTTCAGAACTAGCACAGAGTTGCGTGTTGCAGTTTGTCCTGCCAAGCCAGACCTGCAGCCGCGGTAGAAAAAGTTAAGCCACGTCAGGATCTAGCCACGTCAGCCCTAGTACAGGAATGAGCAACCTCACTCACCTTCCCCGCTAGACGAAGTGCGATTGCACTCGTAGCTTTCTTCTTTCGGTAGCAGGAAAAGCTGTGCTTGCCGTTTCGGACAGCCAGACACCGACGAACTCTCACGGACGACGACGACGCGACGCGAAGCGAGCTGCTCCTCGAGGCGACTCATTACTCTCTTAGCTCAAATTTCTTTTGCAATCTCCACTGCACTTCACAACTCCCCCGCTTGATTAAGTTCTCTTTCACTCCCTCCAGCATTCTCGACTTCTTCGTCTTCGCACGTAAGTTTCTCCACCTCTTCTCCCTCTCGCCTATTGCTCTCTCCTGTTTTCGCACTGTCCATTTTTATACGTATTTTTGTTCTCCCTCTACGCTCCCTGTTTCTTTTTCTTCTATTCCATGTTCTCTACGGTTCTCTTTCCAGCGCTAGAGTTTCCTTTTCCTTCTCTCTCTCGCATTTTTCAACTGGCTCTGTATTAGGTTTCGATTTTCCGATTTCTGACCTAATTCTCAGGATTTCAGTGAATTGGGTTTTGTGTGAAATCCTTCGATTTGTCGTCTGAACATTTTGTGATATTGCCCGGTTACCGATGTCAATTTCTCTGTAGCTGCTTAGGGCTGCTAGGTTATGGACTAAATTGCCGGCGAGTGCTGCTGTGACCTCATCTAGCTTGAACCTCAAATAGCAAAGAGAAAAAGGGGTCCTGTGCTACTCCACTTGTATGTTGGGAATTGAGAGAAAGGGATTACGTAACTCGTGAATGTTTATCAACCCAAAATGGGCGCGTGAATAAGAGGGACCCTGATGTGAGAGTATCTAGTAGAGGTTATGTTGTCGTCTAACATTGGTTTCATGTGTTGAACTGGGTGCCAGTACTGTATGCAGGTATGGCAAAGTTTGCAGATGTTGCATACAAGAGTGTGACAGCGGGCTTAGGGCTCGCTACTCTATTGGTTGGGGGAAACCTAGTTTTCAACATCACTCGTGGCATCTCGTGGCATTATGCTCAAGAAAAGGTCTTGCTGCCACTTTTGCACTTTCGTTTACGGAGTCTTGTGTTTTCGATGTTCCATAAACTAACTGGACTCTCAATAAGTGATATTTATAATGCAATTCACGTCTGAGTTTAGTTTTGGAAACGAATGCAGCTTAGTTATGTTATGCAACCTCAGCCTTTTGAATTTTATTTGACATTCTTTCCTGTTGGTGGACAGCCTACTGGAGAAGTGGAAGCATCACCGAAAAGCTGAACAAGAATTTGAGATGAACCGGATTGTAAGCATATCATGGCGAACCGTAAGCCCATGGAATTTGATGTCAGAGTTGAGAGCATAAGAAGAGGAGCTGTTCTCTTTGTTAAAGAGGCATTTTTGTAGGCATGGAAAACAGGTCCTCAATACGGGAACATGTCCAGGGTAATAAGCTACCTACTTTTCACAGATGTTAGTCCACTTTCCTATTGACCTCATCTGCAATCAAGCATAGCATGTCCAGGTTTGCTGGATGTCACATCGATATTGAACAAGAAGCTCCTTTGTGAACTTTTCTGGTGCAAGTTTCTTAATTGCAATGGTACGATTATTGCTGGTGTGGTTTCCGCATGGCGCACTTTTGAGCTGTTTTTGAATCTGCAGGCGCTGTCTAGTCTCTGTACATCTTTGGATTTTCTTCAGTGCTGTGGTTTAAATCTGCAAGTCACAAGTTTTTGACAGGTCATTATTGAATGTCCAGGTTGGAAATGCAATACGTATGGACTTGTAATGATTGCTGTGTCAATTGGCTTGCTAGAGACCTGCTTCTTAGAAGGTTGCCATTTGATACTTACACATGCAGTTACAGCGAAATGTCAACTTGCACAGTAATATCGTTGTCCTAATGGAGAATGGAGGTTAGGTACCGATTTTGAGTGCATGTGATTCAGTAATGCTGTATCGTGCATAATGTGGTGTCGGAGTTGGCCTGAAGAAAGAGGGGAATTGGAAATGGGAAATGGGAGAGTTTTGAGAGTTTAACTCCTAAATGCCCATTGCCTTTTTTTGAGCTGCATGTTGAATGTCCTAAACAAAACAAATTATTTCTTTTAGTTTCAACGACTTTTTTCTTGTAAATATAATCATAACATCTTAATCCAAATTAAGTGTGCTTATGGATCACTAATTCACTATGGAAACAAATACAATATTGATTGACCTAGTAAAATGTTTTATCGAAAAGGGTTCAAAATTTCACGGTGATTTGAAATTCGAACGCTTTCAATCTTATGATGATGTCAAATTTGAAATCATGATAATGTAAGGCGGAAGAAAATAACACTCTCCATCCAAGTATTTTCATTCTCGAAATTCTTTTTTCAATGGTTTTAAATGAGTCTCATTTCAATTTTTTCAAAGATCTAGTGTATTGGAAGTTCATTACCAACAGTAGAAATTATAGATATTCTTTTTCAAAATGCCAATTGATTATTAAAAAGAATTAACCAACTATTAACCTAAAATCATAGATTAAAAATAGAAATTAGCAAGATTTTTGTAAACTTCAAAGTGTTGTAACCGAAACACTCTCATGAAGCTGGTTATATAAATGTAGTACACAAGTATATTTATTTGTAGGATAATTTTGCGCTAGGCAAATCATGGCTCTTCAATTCAACGACTTCGTTTTTAATTATTTTGGACTTGTTTATTTAGCTGTAGAATTTATTCACTTTTATATTTTTTCTGTAGATTTTTGCTTGGAGTTCAACCTCATTATGATTAGCGTCATGGTGATTTAATCAAATATTATTTTTATCAATTTCACCAATCAAATTGCAAGAAATCAAGACTTTGGCCTCTTGACCATTCACACTAGAGGCCAAAATCCAAAATTTGCCTCTTCCATTTTGTCTACATGGTATTGTTTTTTCAACCAAAGTGATAGCCTTTCAAAAAAATTCAGATCAAGCAAAACTAGAAATCTGACTTATAACCAAGAGATTGTCAATCTTTCTTTCATAAATTAATCAAAAAGTGACAAGATTTTGGCCACTCAATTTGAAGGTTTGGATTTTGAGCTTAGCCTTAATTTAGAGGCTCCACACTATGGGCTATTCAAGTTGAAAAGCCATCCGCAATTCATTACTAAGAATTTGGATTTTGGATTAGCCTTTGAAAGTTTCATACTAGTGCTGTTCAAAAAATTTAAAAACATTATTTTAGAGCCTATTTTTATTTTTGGCCCATTGCATTAAACTCACCAAATTAGATCACTCAATCCCACAACCTCTTGATTGGTAGTGTGCAGCAGTGTATTTTCTAAGTGCCAGTAAACTCTTTGTTGTCCTCACATTGGAGGATATTTGGAGGGAAGATGCTCTAGTGGGCAAAATTTGCTAGAATTGACAATATTTTGCCAAAAAAAACACTCAGTGTGAAGTATCCGTTCGACATAAGGGGGAGGGTATGAAGGAAGAGGGTATGAAGGAAGAGGGTATGAAGGAAGAGGGTATGAGCAAAAGGTTATGGAGGAGAACAACAAGGAAAGTTTATTTTGGCAGAAATTCACCTAATCTTACCTCAATACCCAACTAGCAACAGTAACACATAAAAAAATTCAGTGAAAAAATGGATGAAGTTTCCAAATCCCTCCCGTAGTTAGCACAAGGTTAGCCAAATTTTGGATTAGTAAATTTTATGGATGAACATGCACTTGTTGTTAATTCTATCCAATTTTGTCCAACATTTCCTTACTTGCTTGCATTGTGGGGGTGCATGTTGCTTTATTAGCAAAAATACAAAAAATAAAGGGAGCAATTAGGTGGACACCCCCTAGCTGCTAAGCAAACACTCCCCATAGTTGAACCTAAAATCAAAGCAATACTTTAGAGTACATCTGCGTCTACAAGCGTTGCAAACACATAACAAATTTGCCTCATTTGTGACATGGTCAAAAGTCAAACCAATAGGGGAGCAACTAGTTTAACTCCTAATTGTGTTACAAATGAGGCAAATTTGTTGTATGTTTGCAATGCTTGTGGATGCAGATGTAGGCTAAAGTGTTGCTTTGATTTTATTTCATATTTCAACGTAATAATAATCTCAAATTTAATAGATTTGGCTATGGGATGTCTACGTAGCAACTAAGGTAGTAGCATCCATAAGCATTGTGTCCCCATGGGCGTCACCTGATAGTGGTAGGGCCTAATCAATAAAAAAACAAATGGTTGTGGGTGACGGAGTGATGGTTATGGGTGATGAAGTGATGGTTGTGGGTGACTAGCATGACGGTTTTGAATACCCATCTCACTATTTAAGAATCAACAAGCCTTGTTTTTTGCATCTCTTACACATGGTTCTTACAATTTCAGTGATTTTGGACTTTGAAAATTCTTTGTGAACAAATGCTTGCAATTGGTATCTTGAAATTGATGCCAATATTTTTGGTTTCCACTTCCTAACTTACAATATTTTTTTCAAAAGTTAGTCAATTGTTTTACCTACTCCAAAACCCTTATTTTCACTCTTATGGGTGCGCCTACCTTAGAACATCATTAATGGAGCACTAGGTATTTGGCGGGGATTGGGGCTGCAAAATCCCCGGCAAAATCCTTGCTATTTTTTGCCTGGTGTATAATTAGAAAATGAGATTACTATCATTGGAAGCGTGTACAAAAACTCGTCAAATAAATAAAAATGACATATGGTATTGGAAATTGGACAATCAAACTAACGCCCATTGAAAAAATAGCTAAAGGACAAACAACACAGCAAACCATGCCTAATAAAGAATAATTAGATGGTGGCATTCCAAATTCTGAAAATTTGGAGTGCAGAATTTGGAATGCCACCATTTAACTATTCTTTATTAGGCATGATTTGCCGTGTTGTTTGTCTTTCAATTATTTTTTCAATGGGCGTTAGTTTGATTGTCCAATTTCCAATACCATATGTCATTGTATTTATTTGACAAATTTTTATACACGCTTTCAATGATAGTAATCTCATTTTCTAATCATACACCAGTCGAAAAATAGCAAGGATTTTGCAGCCCCGGTCCCCGCCAAATACCCAGTGCTGCATTGATGATGCCCTAAGGGGCCTAGTCACTCCCAAAATAAACCCTGCCGCAGGGGATTAGGAGGAGCGGAAAACGAGGAGGGACGATAACGAAACGCGGACGGAGGGCTGGCTGAGCTGGCATATCCACAAGAGCGGGGCAACAGCACGAAGCCTCCAACCGTGAGATGAGGAAGCTGAGCAGCGAATGACGCGTGGTGCGTGGCCACTGGCCAGCGCTGGAGCAGCAGCTGCCACTGCACCACTCACTGCCTGCCTGCCTGCCAGCGCCGGGCCCGCCACGCGCGTCACGTCTCGGCTGCCTTCGGCGTCAATCGTGAAGCAACTCAAGCAAAGAAGGCCGAGCTTAACTTTTACCGGTCCGATCTAGCGGGAGCGCTCTCGCACGAGAGAGCTACAGCTGCAGACTTGGTGTGGCAGCCCCTCCGCTCCAATTAGTTAGGGTTTTCGCCATCGTCATCGTCATCGTCAACGCCATCACCATTTTGGCCTCTTCTTCTTTCTCGCTTTCTCTCTGGCACGCGACTCCGTTTAACTTACTCATTTTTGCCTGCCCTGCCTTTCATCTCCCCTGTCGGTTCTTCCATCGCCACGCTCAATCATGTCAGCGCTCGCTTCTTCTCTCCATCGTCGCATGTGGCCACGTCTGCCTCGCTAATCCAGGTTCTCTTTTGTTCTGCCACTCTCTGCCTCTCGCTCTCGCTCTTGCTCTTGTTCCTTTGCTCTCTGTTTGTTGCTTTCCTCTGTCTTCTAGCTCCTCCAATTCTGCGCTCTTGTCTTCCCGACACTATTCTCTAGCTCGCACTCTGCGTGTTTGCCTCGCTCTCATTTGCGTTAGGTTTTCTGTTTGCAGGTAGCCTTTCTCCATTTACCGGATGGCCTGCTACGCTATCCATCCTTCTCGTCTTCACGTTGATACCTTACCTGGTGAGGATCGACGCATGCCTTTCGCGCTTTTTCCACTGGCTGTGATTTCTCTTACGATTTTGAGCGATCGTTAGATACGAGTGCGGATGTCTTGGAATCTACGGTGTAAGTATCACATTCCAAGTCGTTTTGGATAAAAATTCAATCGAGTAGGCGGATATTTCAAGACCACATCTGAGCACTAGTTTTGGAACCATGAGAGCTGCGCGGTAGCGGATCTTTTGGCTTGATTGATTGGGGCTGTTTTCGTAGTAAGCTGCTATAGCTAACTGAACTTACGTTTTGAACAAAGTTCTTTTTATTGAGCATACTTTGTTTGTAGGTGAGATTGAATTCGTAAGGAGAAGTTGAGATCGTGTTTGGTATGGTTGAGGATCTGTTGGATTCTTGTTAATTACGCTTTGTTCTGGAAGAGAGGGAGCTGGATACAGTCTTTTGATGCCACTTGATGCGCTTAGCTTAGGTGATTTTGTCTGAGGGCGTGTATTACGGTAATATCTTTGTTCGTGCGCATTTTGTAGAGTGCAATTTAAGTTTTGCTCGTGGTTTAGGTATCACATTCCTTGAACTTAGCTATTGCTAGTTGATCTCTTTGCAATTCCTTGATGATAGATATTAGGTGCACTCTGGCATCTTATCGATAGCTGCCCGATTATTGATCTACAATTCGCAATGCGCCTTTTGTAAGAGTGATATCATAGACTGGGAGTCACTTTTTTGTGTCTTTTACTTGCGATAATTAACCATTATGATATTGCTACTAAAAAGCACTCGGCACACAGTCTAATCTCACTTCCAACTAACTTAGTGAGTTTTTTTCTGTTGAATGTGAGCTACTGAACAGGAAATTAATTCTTGACGAAGTGATCTGCGTTAGTGTGATTCATGAATTTGCTTCTTTCTGTTTGCAGTCGCACTAACCATTTTCGTTGTGATGGAATCGGTGCAGTTCATGTCGCAGGACATGTTGCCTTGACTTTGAACGGGGCTTTTGGAAGCGGGTGGAAAGCTCACAGTGCAAGGGTGTTCAGAATTCTTCAAAATCATCCTTATCGCACGACATTGTTTCTGCCGGATCTGCCGTGTACCTTCTCTGCTAAACATTGCGCACTTCTGTCCCCTGATCTGTGATAAAGTTCTTCAGTTTTATATCCGTCTTGATACACTTGATTCCTTCCTAATCTGTCTTAGCCTGCTAGATACCATCCTTCTCGGTAAACGTATGCTTCAGCAGTGATTGATTACGCTATCAATCATTGTCTTCTCAATATTGTGCCACATTAGAATTTTTCTGTGGAAGACAAATTCGGAGGTTGAATGCAGTAGGTTTCGTGTTCTCTGAGTTGCACGTTTCCTCGTCGAATCCAGCATTTACCTTCTGAAGATTCCTATCTCTTTTCTTGCCCAAGGCTGTAGTTATAATATTTTCCAAGTCTCCTATTGATAGGTTCGGTACACCCTAGTTGAGTATGATGGGGCTTGGATACGGGCCAGTGGTGGCATTGTACACGGCTTTAAGTTTGGGAGGAATTGCTTGGAAACTCAATTCAGCATGGTGGATTACCAATGACATAGATAATGTAGGTTTGGATTCCGTTGAAGCTGCTCGCACACTTCAGGCTCTCATCCAATCACCTGTAGTGTTGGCTTTACTGGGGAACCTTGTGGTCAACCTTTTCCTGTTGATAACGCTTTCAATGAAGGTCTGTTTCCACTTCATCTACCTCTCCAGTTAGGTTATCTTCAGCTGAATTGGATATATTTGGAGGTCTTTTGATCAAACTTCGAGGGATGAGTCAAGCGTTCATATGGAAACAACCATGAAAAGAAATTTTCGCTACTATAAGTGTTTAGGGTGTAACGATTTACCAGGATTCATTTCTACATTACCTTAATACTTTTCAACTTGGGAATTGTTGATTGGAGCGGAGGCGGTGCATGTGTGCAGACTATCTTCTTTGGTCAGTTGTCACTTGTTGAGACGAAGAAGGTGGTGGAGCGACTCATCAATTATGTATTGTTTAAGGTGCATACTCTTGAAAGTCTGAGAAATTCGTGATGGTGCTGGTTTTGTGACCAGAAAAGACATATTTGGCCATACAGCGATATTAGGAAGGGGTGTTTAGTTTCCAATGATTGAGATAATAAGTAAGCACCGCATTAGACTGAGAATGACCTCCTCATGTGGTTGGTGCTGGGCTGATGACAGGGTCTATTCTTGACATGGGTTGTAAGACCAGAAATGATGCAAATTGCCGTCTGGTTGGCATGGTTTTCCGTCTTGGGTTTCTTAAAGGTGCGCTATTCACTTAAGGTTTGAGATTTTATATTTCTAAGACACATTATTGGCCTATTTTGGGTTCACTATCAACCAAGGATACCTGTCTTTTACACAGCACCTGCCTTTTGCTCATTTCTCTTTTATTTATTTATGAAAGATCTGGAATAACCCGTCACTTTCCAGCTGCATTGATCTCAATATAATTTAGATACCAACTGATAAAATCGTACACAGATGTTCCAAGGTTTGGCTAGGGATCGATTGGAGCGGTTGAATGCATCTCCTTCTGCAACGATGTTCTCTCATTTGAGGGTCTATGCAGTTCTTCTGTTTGTCCTTTTGTTTGACTTGCTCTGGTGAGTCGACTTCCTTGTACATTTTCGACTGTTTTTCCTTGAAAATAACATGGCATATGCTTTTATGTGTTTTCTCATACTGCAAAAGAATGCATTTTGTGGTATTGCAAAGCCATTTCCAATTTTAGTGCGGACTTTTCAAATGACTTCATGGATTCAATAGGCCTACTGCGATTTCTATGTACTCTAAATTATTATGTGTCATTCTGGACTTGGCTGGTGGCGCAGGATGCAGCTGTGTATGCTATTATTCAAAGACACTGGGACCAGCACCTTCTTGCTACTTTTGTTTGAGCCTCTCAGTATAGCATTTGACACTCTTCAGGTGAAATTCTCTCCATCATTAGTGCACGTACTTATTTGCCTTCTCTGTGCATGTTTATGTTCGTATGAAGATGACAGTTACTGCAGGATTCGAGGTGATGTGATTGCCAGTTCCTTATTTTCTTGCCTTTTTCTTCGGCAGGCTATAATTGTACACGGTATGCAACTATTGGATACTTGGCAACGGCAAAATCTTGATATTTCTGCTCATGATATAAATTTGCAGCCTTCTGAGAGGTCTGCTGCAGGTGTGTCTAAATTTTCGTATTCAAAAGTTGGTTGTTTGCCTTATTTTTCGGTTCATCAAGATTTTAATCCAGTGCTTTGAATATTGGTAATGTCATTCAAGGATAATAAAAGGGTAGTTTATTCGAGTAATTGATTTGGATATGCATATGGCCTGTGTAGGTGCCGCTTGGGAATGGCGTGGGACTGTTGTACGGAATTGCAGCTTTGTGATGGATATTGTGAGCTTGCTGCTCGCTTTGGGCCACTGTGTGCATATCTGGTGGCTACGAGGTCTCGCTTTTCAAGTGGTTGATGTGATTCTTTTTCTTAACTTGCGGGTAGGTTCACTATCCGAGTCCTGTATATTTCCGGCAGTTTAAGCGTCGTATTTGGGCGTTTTATCACGATGTGACTATTTGCATTTGTAGCACAAAATGCGTAATGTGATTTACCTCCGTTTTATGGTCATGCATCACTAAATAAAAAGGGAGTGACTAGGTGGACACCCCCCAGTTGCTACGTGGACACCCCCATAGCCCAACCTATAGTATTGAGATTATTATTAGGTTGAAATATGAAATAAAGCAGAGCAACACTGTAGCATACATCTGAGTCTACAAGTGTTGCAAACATGTAACAAAAATGCCTCATTTGTGACACAGTTGGGAGTTAAATTAATTGCTCCCTTCTCCCTTTATTTACTAGTTTAACTCTTGACCTTGTCACAAATGAGACATATGAGACATATTTGTTGTAAGTTTGCAACGCTTGTAGACACATATGTACGCTATAGTATTGCTTTGATTTTATTTCATATTTCAGATTAATAATAATCTCAATACTATAGGCTGGGCTATGGGGGTGTCCACGTAGCAACTGGGGGGTGTCCGCCTAGTCGCTCTCTATAAAAATCATGCGTTTTGATTAAAATGTGGCTGGTGAGAATTATTGATGATCCGTAGCTGTAGAACAGAATGCAGGAATCATTTTGGACCATTCATTTCATCTTTGTGGTGGTAGCGATATGTTAACACGCTGCTCATCTTATTATGTATGTGGCAGGCATTAATAAGTGCTATTTCAAAAAGGATAAAAGGTTTCATGCGTCTTTGTACAGCCATGACTACCTTGCAGGGCGCACTTCCTGATGCAACGCAGGATGAGCTTCTAGGATACGAAGACGATTGCGCAATTTGCAAGGTATGTCGTGACCTGTTAAGAGAAGTATGAATCACACAGAATGTTGGATTTTTTTAAAAGAAGGTGCTACTTTTTTAATCTATTTTGGATATTCATGTTTTTACTTGGCTCTTTGAATTGGCAGGAGCCCATGGCTAGGGCAAAACGGCTCCCTTGCGCTCATCTATTCCATCTTGCGTGCTTGAGATCCTGGTATATTGCTGTTTCCACATCATTTTGATGATTTGTTGAGATTCTTGTATTATAGTTTGTATATCTTGTTAATGTTGCAACATATCACAATTCTTTTCATCTCTATATCATAGAAATATAGTCACTGTTTTGTGTGAGTTCATGTAGTGTAAGCTTTCTTAGTAGGAGCCACGTTACACAAGAACCTTTATTTCATGAAACATTTTATGTGTCAGGGATCTTTTTGTATTCTGGCTTGCCTCATAGCTCAGGTAGACATGTAAACCGTGACTTGGAGAATTTTCTCAATCGTGAGAGTAATTGACTTTGCGCAGGCTAGATCAAGGATTAGCAGAGACATACTCTTGTCCAACCTGTCGTAGACCCCTCTTTATGGGTGGATCACGGACTGCAACACCCAATTTGCAGCGCCTGGTGGATGTGCCCACTACAATCCCTGGTACAGATGAAACCGAGGCACAGATCCCTCAACGACAAGATCCAGGACAATTGCCATCGCCACCTCTTACCAACTTGGTTTCTGCACCTACACCACATTGGAATGCTCCTGTCTCCAGCACGTGGACGTGAGTTTCCTTTCTGTTCTGACCTAAATAGTGCTTATCCTTTGGTTACCTATGTCTTTCCCTATTAAGCAAGGCGATTCTTTATTCATTAGATTTTCCCGTTTTGGGTAAGGTGATGCAGTGTACCTGGATACAATGTCTTAGAGCATTTATGGTTCATACGCATGGTTGATGGTGTTGGCATTGTGGTTACAGGGGGACATCTGAAGAGGTAGGCCCGGTTGGTGTAGTTCCAGCTGTTGAAGAAGCAAATGTGGCAACAGATACCCAGAATAATGGGGGTGGGCTAGGGCGCTTTCATTTCATGATGAGGCAGCTTTCAGGGTCAGGGTCTGGACATGGACGCGGACGCGGACGTGGACGTGGGCTTGTGGAGCAGGGTAGTTGGAGTTGGTGGCCATTCAGAGGGGAGAGTAGTTCACAGTCAGGTAGGCGCAATAGACGTGAATCGGTTGGTGGTTTTCGTTTGCGCACTAATGCGACTGGGTTGGGCACGAGAGCGGATACAGCGATGGTTGCCATGGTGCGTGAGGTTCTTCCACACGTCCCGGATGAGCTTATTGCACAGGTATGTTGCACAAAACGCATTAGCCAGTTCTTATCTACATCAAATAGTTGGTCCCTGGCTTTAAGGTGTGAATTGAGCATCAACAACAATGTGGTTGAATTCCTCTCATTCTTCTATTTGGAATGCAGGACTTGCAGCGAACAAATTCTGTAACAGCCACTGTTAACAACCTCCTGTAACTGAGCCAGTCGACAACCTGGAAGTACCTCCTTGGGTGGTGCTGCCATCGTGTGCTGGTCAATCGGCTGTAAAACGTCCGATGCTTGAAGCTATAGGTGTTTGGCGAAAGCATTGCCTCGTTCCAGCAACAGACGAACAGGTTTGGAGTACCCTTACTGCTTGAGGTACTCTTGTGAAGTCCTTACAGTGTGAAGTCATTGCAGTGTGAGGGCTAGGTAGAGGCTTCTTGCTCTTTGTCGTAGCTTATGGACGTTGTGTACACAGGTATCTCTGTCTGTATATTTCTAGTGGTAAGCGCATGTTAAGATATATGCCTTGCAGTAAGACTAGGGTTTGATGGAATCTTCAGCGTAGAGTATCCGCCCCGTCATATGTAGAATTACAAGTGTGCTCTTGTAGCTGCTCAGAATATGTGCTTCTCTGGATTTAGAACTGGCGGTGGTTTGGTAGTACGTGAATGTCTTCCATAGCGTTTACTACTCGGAGCACGATCTGAATAGTGGTGGTGTTACACTACATGTATGCAAATAGTTGAGGATTCTCTTCAGCTGGTTGGTCATTGTATAGTCACAGAGATTCGAGAGAACTCGATTGGTTTGTGGGCTTATTCCCTATCCATAGATCATTGTATATAATGTTCACCCCCCCAGGATCGACTACTGGCATTATTTGCATCTTGTTTTCTTTTCCACCGATGTTAATCTGGCAATTCTACCAAATTTTATGTAATATTGATCTTTCCTTTTTGCAGTTTTTTGTATGTTACGAGTTTATCTGAGTTCGTACTAGGCCTTTGATATCAATTTTGTTGTATTATATTCTATTTTACTGAACATAATGATTTTCTCCCTGGTTGTTCACGGAACTTATACGTATGTTCTTATTTTAGTTCTGTTAGTCCCTATATGGTCAAATGGACCGAATCACTGGGTTTGATTGTCCTGCGGTTGACTAAATACGCCCATCCCTAGGCCGCGGCCGACTAAGTTCAGAGGTCGTGGGATTGAGTGGCCAAACTTTTAACCCCTAAGGTAGGAGCACCCATAAGCGTCAATCTAAGAGTTTTGAACATGATGAGTATTAGTAATCAGCTAGCAAATTATAGGACCCTATTAGGAACAGAAAAATAATGAGTTTGCAATTTTGAATGTTATTATTTGGATATTGTGAGAACAAGCTGTGAATTTTTAAAGAGCAAATTGTCATTGCACCCATAACCACTTATAAGATTTCATGTTCACATGTTGTACATCCTTGTCATTACATTTGTTTACTTCCAAAGATTTTCCAAGATTTCAAAGCTGACGTTTATGGGGACAGTGTCGCTTATGGGTGCTCCTACCTTAAGCGCCCATGCCATTTTCACCAAAATCAGGGTTTTGGGAGGTCTACAACTTTGATTTTTTGTATCTTAGTCCATGAAAAGCGATCATTGAAAATAGTGGAACATGTCCTTAGAAAATGGTGGAACATGTCTTGAAAATGGCTTGCAAATTTTGTGAACAATTGATTGTGGGAGATGGAAAATTATAACATTTGATCAAACAACATGTGATGACAAAATCTCATTTTTTGGTAGGTAGTTGTTATTTGATGATTTTGACAAAATTCTATGAGTCTCTAATTCATCTCAGTTTTTGTGAGTAGCAAGTTTAGTTGTGAATGCACACACTTGTAAATTATTGAAGATTGCACTTCTTTTTATGTCAAGTTTTAGGGCTTCAAATTGCTATTGCACTGAAACCAATGATCAACACAAATGGTGAGGTTGCCATAATAAAAGTCTAGAACAAGCTTGAATCCTTGCCAACAAAATTCCCACTACCACAAAGCACACACGAGGAAGTTTGCAAAGGATATTGACCAGTTGGAGCTTGTAAAACATTGCTTGCTACCACGCCCCATATGGTGTTTCACCCAATCAAATCTTTTGTAGCACTTAAACAACATTTGGCTTTCCTTGCCATTATTCCATTGGCATGAATAACTTACAATAAGTGCCTTCATAATTGCAATTTATAGCAAGATCAAAAAATTAGATTGAGTGCCTCAAACTAGCCTTTGAAATTATGCAAGGACACTTTTCATCCTCTGGGGAGTTCAAGGCCGGGTTGAAGGCCAAAGGAAAGGGCTGAAAATAGGCTATGGTTTTTGAAACCTTAAATTGGTTTTAGTGTGAAACATCCAAAGGTCAAGTTCAAATGTCAAATTCAAAATTGAAACTAATTTGCAATGAACTTCCATGGCCTCTTGACTTGAATGTCTCTACTATGAAGCCTCCAAAAGGCAAAGCCCAAAGTCCAAAACATTTGTTTGATCTTCCAATCTTAATGTTAAGCTTCTTTTAAGAGGTTGCCTTGCATGAATAAGTGATGTCATATAGACAATTTGGAGAAGGGACTTGATATAAGGTAGGAGCACCTAAGGTATGTACACCCATAAGTGTCAAACTAAGGGTTTTGAATAGCTAGCAAATTATAGGATCCTACTAGGTAGGAAAAATAATGAATTTGCACTTTTGAATGTATTATTTGGATGCTTTGAGAATAATTTGTGAATTTTTAAAAAGCAAACTACCATTGCACCCATAACCACTATTAAGATTTCATGTTCACACATTGTACATCCTTGTCATTACATCTATTCACTTTCACAGATTTTCCAAGATTTCAGAGGTGACGGTTATGGGGGCAGTGGTGCTTGTGGGTGTACCTACCTTATAAGCATGAAACTAAGGGTTTTGGGGTAGGGAAAATCATTTGATGAACTTTGAAAAAAATAGTGTTAAGTTAGGAAGAGGAAAACTCTAAATCCCACACATGTTTAAAAAATCAAAATTAAACTTAACATAGTTTAGATTCTTTGCTTGATATTGTGACCAAGATTTAGAGAATGAATCTGAAGTTACAACTTGTATGAGGCTGTATTTTCAATTCAGTGCGGTCCACACCTACTATAATATCATATGTATTGGCTGTACACAATAGGTCTGGTAGAATAGTTAAATGGGTGTGGCACATATGTCATTTCCCTTTGGAGAGTGACAAACTCTGAACTTTGGCCGTTAACGTGAAGAGTTGAGGCCAAAGTCTTGCTTTCTTGCAATTTGATAGGTGGAACTTGTTGGTGGAACTTGTTGGTGAAACTTGACGGTCTTTAAATCTTTGGCCATTGTGTGAAGTGGCCCTAAGTCTAGCATGTGAACAGATTCGAGTTTAAAAGATAGATGCTTTTTGCAATTACCTTTATTTTGTGGGTTATTTTGACCTTTTCCAATACTTTTGAAACAACAGCAGAAAGGAAATTTAGTAGAAAAGGATAATGTTATGTGTGCCGAAGGTAGACTTCGAATAGTCTCTCCTGAATTGCCACATGGAAAACCAACATTTGAATCCCCAATCTCTAACAACCTGTTTAGGGAGCCTGTTTATGTAGGCATGAACTGCCACTGGGTACTTCGCCTGGACTTAAAATGAATCATTCACAAGAGATCATACAACTTGGCAGATCTCACGTACACCTGTTCACGAACGCAGCCACCTTGCAGATATGGATCGGAGGAATCAAAGCGGTACTTTTCATTTGAGTCGGTGATGTAGAGGATTCTACTCAGAATCCAGCGAGGCCTTTTCCCAATTGAAAACACCCGTTCCAAGATGATGGCGAGAATATGTACATATATCTAGGGTGAACCTCGTCATGACGGAATCAAGCTATATACCGTACTTGTAACAACAGGCTATCATTGCCTCATCACTCTCCAGTAGCGAAAGTAATCAATCAGCAAACGAAAAGAATAATAAGACCTCAACATGATCGCCTAACCCTAAACATGGGTCACATGAGCGCACCAAAGTCCATGGAGTTTGTGAAATGTGTTCAAGGGAAGTTCAGGGCGGCGGTGGTGCTGCGAAATGTTGTGGTGGCAGACATGGAGCAGAAGCAGCCCTGCTGGAGCAGAAGAGGAAAAGTGGTTAGATGAAAAAGTTTCACCGATGACAACATAATGGACACATTATGCCAATGTGGCATGGAAGCAGCGCTGTTTGAACTCAGAGCTCTGACTGGAAGGGAGGAACGTGTAGCCAGAAGCATGTGATCACCACTTATTTCATCGAAACATGCTTTCTTCTACATAGATGAAAACTTACTAGTATATAAGAAAATTTGTTCAAGTAGATGAGTTTACCCACTGCATTCATGAACCCAGAGCGTATGGGGCGTATGGGAGGGCGTATGCAGGGCTTCTGTGTCGTTGATGTCACTAACCTGTCAATTTCGTCAGCTGATTCTTGGGACATTGTAGAGTTTGAAGCAGGTACATTGCCGTTTCGCAATGCCTCCATCGTTTGGTCACTTTACGAGAAGATGTGTCTCTTCAATCTTAAGCGACATCGTTGTCAACGACTACTGCAAAGATTAGACGTAACTTTCATCATCGACTGCACCTGCTTCTAGGATGAACTCGTTACTGCGAAAACGTTGTAGCTCGAGTTTGCATTTTGAATCTACAAACTGCCTGAAATTGCTTGGACTGATGATGTAAGAATCTAACCTGTAACACCGACGTGCATTGTCGAGGTTCGTTACGGGCCACCATGCTTATACCGAAATGTGCCTTGATCCGAGCAGCTGTCTTCCACGTCAACAAGCAGCAGAAAGGTGCCAGCTTGGTCCAAGTACGGAAGCATCTGGAGGCCACTTAAGATGAGAATAAGGATACCAAGAAGAAGAAACTGATCCACACCACCTTCAAAACCCTGATTCAAGAAGGGAAGCTTTTGCGGAAAGGAACAATCTACAAATCTACCAAGGCGCGGGCCATTGCTCGTGTTCGTGTTGATGTGCCTCAGAGGCGTTCCAGAAAAAGGCACCACCGCAGGCGATGTCACAGTCGAAGGCGAAAGCACCGTCGCAGACGAAGCAGCCACCATCATAGTGGGCACCACCATGGGCGGCACCATCACGGGAGACATCACGGAAGACACCAGCACCGAAGCCGGCATCACAAAAGACATCACCACGGGAGCCGGCACCACCATAAACGTCACCATCACTGTAGCAGGCACCCCAGATTATATCACGAAATTGATGTGAAAAAGAACATCCCGCAATATAAACATCCTGTAGTGAATGCATTGGTGGATGTCCCTATGGACAAGCTCGCCCTCAGTCCCACCACTTCAAAGGTCTCTCAACAGAAGAAGGCTTGAACCTCTCCGTTGCCGAATTGCGCCTCCAGTCATAGTGAATCCTTGAAGCTGACCTGCGAAGTCACGGAATACAGTGATTCAAGCGCCATGTGAACGTAAAACTTCATTCTTCAAGTTATGACTCGCAATGTCGACTTGGATAAGCTACGGATACCATTTTGCTGTAACAGAGGTTCTGATGTAACGTATTCGAGCTATAGTTTTGTAGACTAGACCAAAATAGATTCTGAACTTGTGCTGAAAAAAGAGAGGATGTGAACCTCTCGATGCATCCCACCGTTACTAGCAACCGTAAGCTCATTCTACCATACCAATAAGGGCGACCTGCAGTTCAAACTCACTTTCCACAATCTCATCAGATGAACAGCAGGACCAAGTTAGATGATACAAAAAAGTTAACATTGTCATGTTAAGATCTCCAACCCTAATCAGGGTCCCATACCTTACAAAAGATCTGGTATACTTCAAAATCAAGTTGAGCTTTTAGAGCACGTCACCAATAACGTGGAACATATAAGGAACTAGGCTAAACTGCAGTGCAATAGCCCTATATACATGGATTGCTGACAACGATGTTGAACTACCACCGTTGATCGTTGTGTTAGGCTACGGCTGCTAGACTGGTGTCAATATGTTATGACTGCAAGGTCCGTGATAAATTCGTAATGGAACGTAAACAAATTACTAAAGAAAATTTACAATGTTGTACACGAGAACAGACATTGCTATCCCCCTGAATCGTCCATTGACTTAGTTTGAAGATCGTTCAACCCTGCAAATAGCACACAGCTGTTAGAGACCCATTTGCTGAAAAATGTTTTGGTACTCGTTACTCATCCGTTTATATCCAAGAACAACCAGACAGCAGAAAGCAACACTCTTACGGAATTACTTGACGGACATCCCTAGTAGCACGCAAATGTAATCAGTTTCCTATTGAAAAGGTTAGACTAGAGTCACTCAGAATTCGTTAAATATGGCTGTGAAGCAAACTAACATGTCAAGCTATAAGATAAGTCTGACCTGACAAAACTGCTTCGACTGCAGTGTTAGGAATGTGAAGGCCCACAATCCGGCGACCTTCTGTGGTCGTCTCAAGTCGCACAACGCGTAACCTCTTGTGACTTTTTCTTATCTGTGGTAATATGGAGCCACGCCACATAAGCGTTACCACCTTCAAAAGTCACTTGTTTTCACCAGAATCATGAGCCGAATTTGCATTGGCTAACAACATATTTGTGCAATCACAATAACAATCACCAAACGAAATACACAAACAACTTTCAATGGTGATCTAAAACTACCTACGTGTTCAGCGAACAGGAAAAAAAATCAATTTTGCTATACACAAACTAAACTGCAATATCAACATAGACATACGAACCTGCTTAGATAGAGCCTTCTCAACTGTTCCCCACACAGGTAAAATTAAGCCTCCCAAGATGTTCACCTGCTGCACTCTTCGGCCAATTGTGCAAGTTGAACCCGTTTTACACTTTGGTCCATGAAGGCACTGTACATAAAAGACAGCACAACCATTTAGTTAGTTGCAATAAGGTGCACCAACCCCTTCTGCAAGTATTACCAAGTACTGAAACATAGGAGAAAACAACGTACAACCTGCCACCAGAGTAGCGACAAAATCATAGGATAAGGCCATATTCAATATCAAGTAGAGCTGACACGACATTACGTACTTGATCTGCAGAAATGCTGTAGTCCTCAAGCCAGCCAGGCTTGGCCTGGTCTGCTGAGGATATCTTAGAATATTTACTGCGCAGTTCAGAGAATGGCATTTCCCTGAAAAAACATAACCCATTTTGGTTGGTTCTTGCATACTCCAAGAGTAGAGCTTATTTGTACACATCATACATCTCAACACAGGAATTTATTTTGCCGCCATCTCCTCATAAGTAAGGAGTCTGACAAACAGCACAACATGAAAACCAACAAGAACGATACTGGCACCAAGCACACATAATTCATGATAAGTGCAGGGCATACCTTGGGGCTTCACCACTAGCTGGTCTAAAAACTCTGAAAGCTTTAGGATTTGATCCAGACCTGTCACAAATACAAATTATAAAGGCATTCCACGAGAAAAAACCCTCCTCACAATAGAATTGGATTGATGAATACTCGCATCATCTTTTATCTATCAAAAGCAAGATATTTTAGCCTTAGCTTCTTACCAACACCGCCTTACCTTTCTAGAGCAAGAAGATAATGTGTCCTCCCAAGCCATTCTCGTCTAGATCGATATATGCCATTATCAACACCATCGGCATGGTCCTCCTGTAACTTACTGGCAGCCTGGCACAGCAATAGAAACACTTCTCTAAGTACAAAATTCGGCATGGCATAAGTCTAAAAGTCACTAGGTCACGAAGGCCTCAAGGATATACAACAACGAGATGAACTAGAGACAAACCTCCCAAGTGAGACCTCGGTCGGTTTCCAAAACAAAAAGCGTAGTCGGTGCTCCGGACATTGAATCCACATGAACTGTCTGTATCGAGAAAATCAGATGGACCAGCGTCAGCAATATGACCCAATCAAAAACACTCATGACATGTACGAAGCCTAAAAATCTTAGGATGCAAATCGTGTTGCAGGTAGTCGTAGAACCCATGTAAAGGTGTAATCGAAGTTATGAGCAGTGATAACTGGGATGCACCACTACACGAGCTAAAGAAAGTATATTTTCAAAATGCTATGGGCAGTGCTACGCTTCCATTTTAAAAACCAAAAATAAATAAATAAATCATCACTAACCATAATATATAATTCAACTATTTCAGAACTAGTATTTCCAATAACCACTACAAATACACGGTAGAAGGGGATAGTCACATACCTTCGGAGAACCATTTAGTTCGATTGTACTAGCCTTTATGTCCACTATACCAGAATCAAATTGGCCTTCTTTCCGAGCGTCCCGAATAAGCTCATCAAACACGGTGACAAAATACTCAAAGAGTCTGCATCAAGAACACGCAATATACCAGTACTCAACAGACTGTAGAACCCTAAAATATTCAAAAAAACCTAATCACATTCGAGTGCACATCACTGTATTTAACAAATGGCTGCAATATGGCTATGTAGGAATGCGGTCTGCCTTAGAATAATATGTTCATTCACGATAGATGAGGAAACTAGGATATTATTGATACACTTTACCGGTTTTGTATATCTGGTGGTAAGCCTAAGGCCCTGTTGAGAAACCTTCCAACATCGTGTAAATCCGCTTCGGCTATCCTTCCAGAGGGTCTCAATGATTTTATTGAACCATTAGCCTGACTAACTGCATAAAACAAGCACTACCGATTAAGCTTCTTGGGTCAATGTTTGTTTTCACAATTGCCGTCGGAGTTGTACTTAAAACAGAGCAACTTGACGAAGACATCTTCGCAGCAAATTGAAAATCACTCAGGCACCCAGTGTGTAAGATATGCCAGTCTTCACTTAACAAACGTATAACCGCAATTGACATCGCCAAAACACTTACCACCAACTGCATCACGAATTATTCCTACGGTCAGGAGTGCCTGCCGGCACAAATGAAAGAACTCCTTCGCCTTTGTCGAATCTCCACTAGGACAGCCAGGAGGTATTACCAAAGGCTCTGTCTGAAACCAAAGTAAACGTCACGTACTCAGAAAGCGACACCAGGACGGTTCCCAGAACAGGTCTCACAAGCCAGAAAGGCCGATTACAAAATAGATTCCCAAATCTATCGTCTTATTGATGAAGTAATGAACCGTCTTTATGTACATTACTTGAACCAAGAATGCAAAATGGCCATATTTAGATCCTTGAAATTGATCAATGCTAGTTGAGAACGGTTGAATACGATTGGTGCAACAGTATCACAAACTTGTGCACAATACCAATAACAACTTCTTTAGGTTTCTCCCTTAAGCGACTACACAGCTAATTATGGGTCTTCATATTTGGAGTTCACCGTACTTAAGCATGCTAACCAAGTCACCAAGTAGGTCAAAGTACTCAATCTCACAAAAAAAGACGAGCAGATGCCCACCTGTTCCATGATTGATTTGTATGTGCTCGACAGTGCTTTCTTTCCATAAACGCTGTCATAATTGAAGGCACTCAGTGACGGGCCAGCTCTGAACAAACAACAGTCGTATTTCAAAAACACACAGAATTAGGAAGCTGGTTGTCCTTCGCTCATACTAGACAGGTTGACACCCAACGATGTCCCGCAAATCTACTACATAGCATTTCTAAAAAGGTTCTGAAATATATAACAGAGGATGAAAGCAGTGCAGTCAGCAAGAACAGAAGACGTAAAACTCGCCCAAGTTCGCAGATGTGCTCTGCAAGGCACTAATGCTGTATAGCCCTCAAAAAACTACTGTTGTTCAGAGCACGTACCTTCTATCACCCTGAGTCAAAGCCCCAAGAGTCTCTAAACGCTTGGCAACGATAGATGCAAATCGGCGTTCTCCACCAAGATTTGTGAACAGCAGTCTGCATATTGCGACCGTATTTAGCATTAATTTAAAAGGAAAGGGCACATTGGCAATTCTAAACTTCGTTAAGTCAATAAAAAGTTGGGGATCCGTAAAAATATGCTGCGTTCCATTCAATTGCCAATTTCTGCCAGTTGGAAAGCCAACCTCATGGGTAGATATTTAGTCCCGTAGCATTGAACACAATATCCTAAAATTATAGAGGGAGCTTCTGTCTGATGAAAATAAGAAACATATAAGCAGACTCACCGCACACTGAAGAACAACAACAGCCTATGGCCACAAACGTTGATGTTCCTACCAACAACTGCTGTCGCCAAAACAAGTAAGTAGGAAAACATTGCAATACGCAGAGTCCTACCTGTACTGAGGAGCAGAGGCTTGGTTAGATCTATGAGTCCTCCCAAATTGCTGAATTGCACGATCAGCACTCCAAGGTAGCTCTAAGGTTATATGCACTCTTCTCCTCTGTCACAAACGTAAAAGCCGATCAAAACAGCGTTGAAAGAAAATCGCTCTAAACTGAAACGATGACATGCGATGCATTAGTTTCTTGTAATTGGGCAAACAATTCTTAAACTGACAGTTATCACATATCTAGTGGAGTTGTGGAGGCATACAGACCTGATTGAGGGCTCTTCTGTCTGCTTGGAGAGACACACCAGCTGATGCCGCTTCTGAAATGACTGCAACATATTTCTTTCCATCCATGAATTGTTGCTTCTCGTGCATATTAATCATTTCCAACGTCACATCCTTTCTGCATGAACAAAAAGACGCTGAGACACTAGTTGGAACATATAATTTATTCACGATATTCGTCTTTGCTTTCACTGAGCATGACTGTAAAGTACAAGAAAACGAATTTGAAATTACTTACGTGTTTCGTGCTTGGTATACAACCCCTTTACCACTCTGAGCCCGCACCAGCATCCCTCTCCGCCCAGTCATCTCTGCCACCCGATCTGGACCTCCCAACTGTGCAAATAGAAAGGAGAGAGTCATATATTCATGGAATAAAGATTTTTCAGACACTGTAACATTACACACTCGTATAATATCCCCAAGGATCCCCCTAAGGTCGAAAGGTTCCAGATATACTCGTATACTTGCAGCAAGTTTGACCAGAGAATTGCGAATATAAAGAGACCACTCAATTGGCGCAGCGTGTAATGGAAAAACCTAAAAAAAATTCAACATGTTTTCAAGGACAAGGCTTCAAATGATTGATGATGACTGAATTGATGAAACCATTGCGACACTAGAGACTTTACCTGATCAATGATGTCATCCAATGGATTATTCGGCAATTCCAGAGCCCGGATAGTATCCAAGATCTTACTTTTCCTTAACTTGGCTGATTCATACCTGTGAAGTACATCATATTAAACAAAAGATTCTTCCAAATCAGACCATCGATTGAAGTTATGATTGAAACTTCAACTCAAACATACATTAAACTACATAAAATTATACAAAATGCAACGATGAGTTCACGAAGGAAGAGGCAAAAGAGATAACCTGGCGGAAACAACAGAGAGATAACGACGGCGCTCTACTTGACGGTCACTGGTCTTCTCAAAGCATCCAACACAATACCAGTCACAATCTGCATTTTCTGGTAGAGGTGGAGAGAGACAAGCAGGATGAACAAAAGTCCCGCACCTATTGCATTCCAAAAACTGTGGCGATCCCTGCAGGCGAAGGGATCATGACAGATAAGTACTTGATGACTAACAGATTACAAAATATGGCAAATAAGGAACTTGACCATAGTGGGCGTACAAAGTGTTCTAGACATGTTGTGGCATGGATTCGAAATTATATTGACTATAGTGCAGGAAATATGTCCAATTCCTTCGAGTGAAATTGTAGAGGGAGGTACATTGTCATAACAAAAAGAGCTATAATTTCAAATCATTGAGTGCAAAAGTCCAGAGGAATTATAGCAAATCGCTTTGTCAAAAACTCAGAAAGCAATGGAAAGAAATTGATCTGAAATAAGCAGTCTGTGATACTGATCTCACGCACGTCTTCCACCATGCAAACGTGACAGGTCCTGACTACTTCTTCGCTTCCTGTTGAATCTGGGTCGGATTCACCTGCTCACACAATGCCATCAAAACATTCGCTAACTTGAAGATGATTCTAAAATTTATGAAACTAAAGCACACACTTCTAAAAAAAATCAATAAAAAACTGAAATGAAGAGCACATATAACACAATCAAAGAAGAATGCATAGTTACTTGACAGCGACAAAAACTTCTCCTTGGAAGCGAAGGACTGGCGTAGACCTTCTGCGTGTTTAGGATCCTGAGGAAGAGGATAATGCTCTTCAACAAGCTTCAGCAACAATTCTCGAGGCCCTGATACAAAATCATCAAGCTCGACGCCCTACACACCAAAAATGATAGAATAGTATGAAGACTCTCCTACTAGGAAGGGCTCACAATTGCAAATAATCTAATTGCAGGACAGCATAAAAATGATTGGCACAAAGATACGGTGAAACCGTTTCAGAAACTAATAGATTATACAAACATAGTTTCATCGAGAGGCATATTTTGTTCCATGACTCGAAGCCCCTATTCTCACATGTAGATTTGGCGAATGAAGATAAGATTCAGAAGCCTTATAACTTGCCTACCTACAATACCTTGCTGATGCCCACATCATCTTTGGAGTTCTCGACAACATCAATGACAACACTGAGAAAGTACAATGGATAAAGAAGCTCACATATTTATTTACAGCTTCTTCCGTACGTGCTTCACCTGTACTTTGTAGACCAATCACGACACATTTCTCTTCTTCCAACGCCTCTTTTGCTAACCTCACAGCTGCAGGCACCTTTGCAGACATGCACATGTGACGGAAAAACCGCTGCACCACACGTGAAAGCATAAGAATACAAGAACAACGGCAATTCAGTACTTCAAATATGCCTATATATGAAAGTGTAATCTTCATAAAGGCACTAAAGCAGAAAGGGTCTCCAAGCCCTTTCGTTTTCACACTGATTCTTGGAGCCGGTGGCCGGTAGACATTGTGCGCACATTTTCTTGAACATTATTAGAACGCTGAGACCATGTTATATTACTATGTTATATGGTGTTGACATTTTAATATTGAGATCAACGTGTTATCATGGTTATGGTACTCGTAGATCATACAGATGACAAAGTTTGTAAAATACACCGAAATCAAGAATTGAGCAGAGCATGACTACCTGATGATTTGCCCAGTACAACCGCCAAAGTTGATTCTGGCTTGGCTTCCTTTCGGTGAGGGCATCCAAAGCGGACATAAGTTCAACACGCAATGAACTCCAGAAAAAGCATGCTTGCAAATACATGTTCTGTAAACCAAAAAATCGTCAGAGTTTATTGAGAAAGCTATTTGAAAGAGCCATTTTTACATCCATTGAAGGCAACAATGCAATTTTTTGTACAAAGTTCATGTCACATACCTGCATTCTGGCCTCCAGAGGCACTTCATCGATAGAAAAGTCAGCCCCTTTGAAACTGAGTGTTCGACATACGTACATTCCCCTACAAATATATAAACAATACACTGAGGAAGGTGGAATCATATTACAGCATCAGTTTGAAGGATTACACATGAAACTAGAAAAAGGGCTTGATGATCAGGAGTATTACGCAATACAGCAAAGAAGACATGAAAGCCAGGCCGTACCTTGTTTTCATATCCATGGCCACGAGCTCAAGAGCTCCAACTCCGCGTTTTTCTAATGCACCTGAAAAAGGTATGAGACATTCCAAAATAAGTAACTAATAAATAATTCCGAAAAGTGCTATTTCTGAAGCTGACCCACAACGCAACATACACAGTAGGAAATAAATTTATGGACATTCATCTTCATCTGCACAATATTTAGCGCTCACCAAGGAAAGACGAGAACTGTGGGAAATCTGTTCCAGAGCCCCACAACCCAAGGCGAGCCATGTAACCCATGTTTCGAGGTTCTGAGGCTCCAGTTGCCGAACAGTAGACAACACGGGCATCTGGCATTCTATTCTGTATCACCGTACCCACCCAAGAATAATTTATGATCCAGCTTGACAAAAGATAAAAGGAATGCCTTGACCTAACTTTGATAATTATGCTCAAAGAAAGGTGCATATGCACTGGAAAGGCAAACGATAAGTTCTAAGGACACTTGATGTAGGTGAGCGGTAGATGACAAACGAATGTGGCTTTGACCTAAATATTACACAAGATTCAAGTCCTTTGATCAGCCAGTAAGCTGCAAGTTTTTGAGCATTCTGACCGCACGGAAGAATCATACTTGAATTTCAAGAACAGCTTCACCAGTTCGAGTGGCTTGACCTCCTGCTTCAGGTACTAGATTCTTGGCTTTGTGACACTGAAAACAGACAGCCAAATTGTGCTAGTGAATAAAATTTCCCCAATCACAAAAATCAATATTCACGCTGACAAGGATAAAATCTCTTGTTCACGGAACATCTCCAGCAAACAAACATATAAACGCCCATAGCAAAACAATCATTCCATGTAACCTTGGCTAAAAAGAAGTATCTATCAAACGCTCCGGCTACATCCATGTTCATGATACCGGTACAAAATAGTACAACATCGCCTGAGATTCCAGTGGTGAAACATCTTAAAACATAGTATAAGATGGATATGAACCTCGCTAGAATAAACCCCAGCAACATTGAGTTAAGTGTGATGTGAAGACCTCATCAAAAACGAGAGGCCCGTCAAAACCAGGACCACACCACTGTACCAACTGCTGCAATCTTGATCTTCCCTTCTCAGAAGAGGCAATTAAACTACTATAAGTGAGAAACAACACCCCTTCCTTGACACCCACGGCTTTTGAATCCAATTTGGCATATGGCAATTTATTGAGCGCATGAACTGGATACATGAGAAATTGGATTAGATTGCATACACGATAATCAGCAGGATGAGTGCAGAAACATAAATTTCAGATGCAGTATACAAGCAAGACGTTTTACGCACACGCAACAACCAAATTAGTCGAACACAATTTTAATTATGGTACAATTACACACGTTAGTAGTTGAAGATTTCTGAGTGGTATACCGGTATATGACCTAAAATAGAAATACATTCATAAAAACATTCTGAAACCTCTGTTTAGTTGGTCAATAGTTTATAAATCGAATATTTGCCTATCTGAGCATAGAACAGCAATGAAAGAAAAGAACAAAAGACCTTCGACATCCATAGCCCCCACGTCATCCAAATCCCGCCGTGCATCGAACTTAAGGTCGGAGCCCACAGACAGCCACCTATCGTCCGATATTCCAAGAAAACACCAACCAACATAAGACGGTGAAAAAAATGAATCAGTATTCTCACCAATTAATACTCATCAAAAGAACAAAGTTAATAAGCGAACAATCGAGAATACGCATTTCTTGAATCTTCATGCCCAGAGTGGCAAAGGATAGAGGCACCACTTACAAAGCCTTAGTTCTCCCTTGTTTCCAATTCTCCCAGATTAAACCAGCAATAGTGCGGCCTTTACCAACTCCAGCTCCATCTCCTAAGAAAAAGCCTGCTCTTGAACTGTCTGCAAGGTGCTGCGCATGCCTCTGCACGGCACATTACAAATAACAAAAACCTTAAATCAATTTATAAACACGGGCATCATTTCACTTAAGACTTGCACCAGAGGCAGCACATGAGATTCAGCAAATAATTTCTGCGAGGATCTACTAAAGTCAGTATAAGCTAGCAAAGTTTCCCTACAGAGAACTTACCAATTCCAATACAAATTGGATCGACGAAGACATTCCCCTAAGCGAGCATATACAAAACGAAACATGCGGGATACACTCCTGAAACACAAATACAAATAATAATTTGCAAGGCGTCGGAAAGCAACACACACCTGTGAGGCGTAAACAATAGTCTCAAGTTGCAAACATGATAGTGCCCCTGATTTCTCCATTTCCTCCGCAATTAGAAGGTTGTACGTAGGCTCTGGAGGTTGCACAGCAGACAAGGAAGCTGTCTCCACTATTGCATCAGGATGCGGTTGTCCTATTGACAACTTAGATGGTTTCTGCACATATGGCAATAATGATTCCGCTTTTCACTCGAACATACTTTGATATTTTTTATTTCGATACCAAGGATGTCGTTCAAGAGAAGTCGAAAAGAGATACCTACAACCGGAAACTTTCCTGCTACAATTTGTTTCACGTATTCTAAATAAAGGCAGGAGCACAGGTGGTGTTCGGAAGGTCATATTTCCAACAACAACGACCTCATGGATAAATAGACTTGTCCACACTTACGTAGTCTGTAAATGTATCTCCTATTGTTCCAGCTTCGTCCTCCTCTTGCTCCACTTCTAGAGCCACCTGTGAGGCAAAAAATGTTTAAAAAGACGAAAAAAGAGCATTCAAAGCTTACTCTCCTGGAGTACTCTTTCTTAAACTACAAATACCAAGGAGTAACGCTTTATTTAGACTGCTAAGATCAAGGGCTCGCTTTTATCTAACCATTCCGCAAGTCAAACCATTCAAACTCAGTTTCTAACAATAGACCTCCGAAGTATTTCGAAACCAAAGGTGCAGACTTATATTCTCCTACACCGCTCAACCATAATAAGGAGGCAAAGTGATTACTACAGACCGTGGTAATGCAATCGAATAATTCAGCGGCATCTACCTGTTCCATATTTCTACCTTGTCAAATAATCTATCACCTGGATTTGACAATTTGTCCAAATGTTACAGCTTTATCCTATGGACCGCAGAAACTAAGAATCGATTAGCCTTATGTCCTCATTGCAAAACCTCGTCTTAATTGTGTCTAGTCAA
This sequence comes from Ulota crispa, assembly GCA_963920765.1. Taxonomy (NCBI): domain Eukaryota; kingdom Viridiplantae; phylum Streptophyta; class Bryopsida; order Orthotrichales; family Orthotrichaceae; genus Ulota; species Ulota crispa. The sequence continues at coordinate 37,489,792 of OY987242.1, forward strand.
GTCCTAGATAACAAAACCAAAGGAAAGCAACAATTGTACAAATAGAGAGACAGAGAGTAGCAACGTGCTGAGAGTGCACAGCGGTCACAACTACGGTGAGATTCCGTACGGTACAGAGAGTTAGATTCAAACCACAACTACAGCAACTACAGAGATTTCCACTTTAGGTGCGATCACCAAACAGCGACTTCGACAATACAAAAAAAGCAAAGAATCACGAACGATTCCAAGTATCTGATGAGATGCAAACGCCGAGAGTATTCGATCCAGTAAAGTCCTAGACAATAATCAACTAAGCAACAGCAGAATTCGAATGAACGGAGAAAGAGAGAGAGATAATAGCAGCGGCACAACCGTATCTCGAGAATCGCAGCTGTGACGAGATTTGTTACGGTTCTAAATTAGGTTAAAATCACACAATATCAGAAATTTCCGCTCAACCAAGAAGCGACGTATACAATTCAAGAAGGAAAATCAACAGACGCGGATTGAATTTTCCAATCCAAGCGTCGGATGCGATTCATTTACCTCATTTATTTCTTCCATCGAAAAGCCACTCGCTCCATGAAGCTGCTTATTACTATTCCACACCGCATCGTCCATGGCATCCGCCGCATTGGCGGAGACAGTCGGCGGCGCGGTGCCATGTCCGTTGTTAGTATTCCCGAGCGCGTTCAACTGCGACAAGGAGCTCATGTAGGCGGCCAGTTTCACGGGATCCACGGCGAGCTCCACCCGACACTGCGGGCAGACGAAGCGCGTGAGGCCGGGGGGGACGTTGAGCACGGCGCGGCAATTGGCGCAGGGAAGCTGGATCTTCGTGTTGTCAATTCCGCGAGCCAGGCCCTGCGATCGCAGCTGCGGAGGCAGCACCTGCGGAAGCTTGCATTTCGGACACTGGAAGTTGAGAATTCCGGAAGGTACGTTCAGGATACGGCGGCACCCCGCGCACTGCACCTGGCACGCCGTGGGCGCTGAGGCCACGACGGGCGCTCCTCCCCCTACCTGCACCATGGCCGCACCGGAGCCTCGTCCAAAGCATGCAGAACCACAACAAAACAAAGCAGAAAAGCTCGAAAGGGAGCAACACAAAGCAGCAACGCCGGAGAGAAACAAAGCGCTGTTGCAGCAGAAGAGAAACCTACTCGTCGTCTTTCTGGAACTGCCGGTGTGATCGGGACCTTTTCCGTTCCCGCTTGAGCCTGTTGGTTGGTGCCCGACCCCCGAGTTGGGAAACATTTATTATGACCTCGCGCTTTGATTCGCCGATTCATGCCATCGCTGCATGAAAAGATTCATATCTGTAAACTTTATGTTGTGCCTTTTACTTTTTGGGATCTTTACTAAATAGTACAATTAGGTCGTCCCACACTAATTTTATACTAAACAAGTACTTAGGCCCGGTTCAGACTTGGAGTGGACGTCCTAGTGGACAAAGCAATTTGTTCAATGTTTGGTTCATCATTATTTGTTGGGAAATTGCATTGTCATCACTGATTGTGTTTGTCCATTGGAAGGTTTCAGATTAGGAATTGGACGTCTTTTGGAGATAAGGTGGAGAATTATTAAAACACAAAAACAACAAGAGATGGAATATCTTGTCCACTACAAATGACCTCCTCTTCAATTTTGGCGAGAACGGGTGAAGACATGGCATTGACACCTATTAGCAATCTGCTTCACTATGAAAGCTCTACTAGACAAAACCCTCTCATTGGCCAATGAAAAGATCTTAAAGCTTGTCCACTTCCTAGTCCAAACCGGGTGTAAGTGATATACTACAATATTTTTCATCAATAATTACCATAATAAACAATTTTCAAAGGGCTTGACAACAACAATGATTCCATGGAAAAATAAATTAGCGGCATCCAAGCTATAAACCATGTGAAATTCACTATCTAGAATGCACCTCCATGTGGCCAAGCAATGAGTTACTAAAGTAATTTTTTAGGATAAGGCAATTTACTTACATTATTTGGTGTAAATTGTTTTAAGAAGTATATGCTGCAAGTTTGTGTATTAGTCTAGATAAGTTATAAAGTATGAACATAATTGTTGCAATTAGTTTTCTTCTTACAAATAGAAATAAATCATTACAATTATTTCCATTTCAATGTTTGTTTTCAATCACCTTGGTTCATGTTTTATTCACAAAATGCATTCTTAGCACTTTTGAAGCAACATCTCAACAAATGTTGGAATGGGGTTGTCAATAGAATATTGCTTTACTACTCAATTCCTTTTGTGAGGTGTAATCATTATAATCTTTTTTGAGATGAGTCTTAGAATTGTATTCCAAAACATTTCAGAAAACTTAAACAAGTTAAAATTTAATTTAATTTGAACCAAAATTGTCACAATAGTAGTGGTTGTAGATATGTATTACATATTTTTGTTTGCGGAAATATATGCTTCTAATTACATTTGGTAAACTTTTAAAATAATTATTTACAATTTGAGTATATGATCATTTCTAATCCTTGTATTTCGCCATCATTTACATGATTGCAATTTTGAATTTTGAATTAATTTATATAAAATAAACCATATAAGCTTTTGTTCAAATACGTGCAATATGTAACCACCAAACAAAAAACCATGCACATAGTCATTCTCTATAAGGATTGATATTTGTATACGTACTTGTATACTTGAGTTACAAAAGCACTGAGGACATGAAAGGAGTATGAATGTTTGCTGAGGTGATCTGAAAGACTTTGCTCTTCATATTTTAAACTCACTTACTTCCCTTTTTTTTCTTTATCAAAAACAGATAAAACAACGCAAACTAAGACTAGCTTTTTGGGCACCGATAAGGGAAAATATCAAAAACAGGCCTGACAATTGGTCGTATTTGGAAAACAGGCTTCACAATTGAAAAATGTCGAAAATAGGCCTCATCAGGGTCATGGAAATATTTGAGTTGTTCTAGTTGTTTTCTTTCAATTTCCAAACGAGTTTATCTTGGAACTTTTCAGTTGTCTATAAACTGCAAATGGTTTTTTCTCATTTCAACCGGCTTGCTTTGAATTGGCTACCAATTCTTCTTGGACCTTGGGCCTCATTATATATCAAAAGTAGGCCTTGCAACTAAGGTGACCAAAATTTTGTGCATGTTTATTTATGAGAATTGATTTGAGCACACCCAAGGTTTGATATATGCACACTAGGGGAGGGATAAATTTCAAATATTAACCATCAACAAGTTGAATTTGGAATATTTGAATTCAAATTGGAATTACAGACCTTGTTTTAATCTAGAACCACACATGAAGTTACAATTAAACAACACCCAATGGAAAAGCTTAGCTAGGGGGCAATTTATTACATTTACTCTTGTTTTGTAAAAAAAGTTAAGCTTTTCCATTGGGCATTATTTAATTGTAACTTCTTGTGTGGCTCTAGACTAAATCTAGACTAAATCAAGGCCTCTAAATTCAAATTTTCCAAATTCAACTTGTTGATGATAAATATTTGAAATTTACCCCTCCCCGACCTAGTGTGCATATATCAAATCCCGGATGTTGCTCATATCAATTCCCATAGATAAACATGCACACAATTTTGGTCACCTTAGTTGCAAGGCCTACTTTTTATATATGTTGAGGCCCAAGGTCCGGGAAGAACCGGCAACCAATTCAATGCTAATTGTTGAAAAAAAAAAAAAAAAAAAAAAAAAAAAAAACCATTTGCAGTTTGTAATCATTGGCTGAAAAACCAGTTGAAAATCTAAATTTTATATATTTATCATATGAAATAGAGAAAATAACTAAAAAAGTTTTGTGATAAATTGGTTTGGGAATTGAAGGAAATCAACTGGAACAACTCAAATACTTCCGTGACTCTGATGAGGCCTATTTTTGATATTTTTCAAGTTTGAGGCCTATTTTTGAAATACGGTCAATTGTCAAACTTGTTTTCAATATCTTCCCTTGAAATAATGCATGAGCTCAGAATCTTTTACTCATAATCAAAAGCAATTTTTGGTGTGGTTGAATATATAAACAACACCTGCCTCTTCATAGTACTATGTGTATCATATAGTAGTGCCTAGCTAAGATGAAGGTGTTCATATAGAAAAATAATTTATCTTAGGAAAGCATTCATCGTAATAGTTGCTTAGACCTCACTTGCACGCGCAACTTGAGCTTCTTTGGGTCCAGCAAATACAAAAACAATATCATTTGTCTTATCCAAACACGTTTTGTTTGGAAAGCAACCAATTGGGCATTTATGCAAAAGACTCGTTTTTCTTATGAAAGCACTTTTTGTTACACATATATAGAACACATATTCCCGGCCTAAATGGGATAGGGACAATCATCTTAGCCAAGCCTTTTTCTTACAAAGATTCATCCTAGCCAGGCACTACTATATAGAAAGTGGATCTATTATATATGGAAACTTACTAAATTGACTACTAGTTAAAGAGTCTTCTTGAAAAAATGAGCTCACAAATAAAAGTAACAACAGTTTTAAAAAGAAAAATTCATTACCACATTTCAAGTCCATTTCAACAAACTCCACTCCAAATAAGTTATAATTTGTTTACAATGAAATTGAAAAAGGACTTTGAATCTTAAGTTCAAATTTGTGTACATATATTCAATTTAGTGTTGGATGAAATTTTAAGTGTTAAGCAAGTCTTGCTAAATAGAAAGGGAGAGTTGTTGTTGAGAAACCAGCATGAAATAATTCTCTTTTCATTTCTAGAATTAAAAATTAGAATAGTGCTTGACAAAGAAGGAATCTTTCAAAAAAATTTGACATGGAGGACAAGCCTAACAAAAAAGCTTTTTTGCAAAATGCCTGAAGAATCGATTTTGTAAAAATGTAAAAAAAAATTACATAATTCAAAATCATTCATGCAAGGGAACATGGTATTTGTCGATTGCAACGGTTTATGTTTTATTTGAACTAATTTTGTCACAATAGTTGTGGCTTGGAGCTTCAATTTTTTCATGACAATTGTGGAATGCCGCATTTACATTACCAATAACAAAGACAAACAGCTGTAAAAATTTAATGTGAAAAAGAAAAAATGACCGAAGGAGAAATTTGATTTTGAAATTAAAAGATCTATAACAAAAAATAGGAAAAGATCACCAAGTCCATCAAAGTGCTGCAACAATTATGGAGTATTAGACAAAACCAGTGGGAATGAAAATAACCTTCAATTTTAAATCCTAGCTACTTCACTTATAATCTTGTATTCATTATTTCATTACTATCACTTCAAGAAAAAGGGCCATTTTTGATTACCAAAACAGTACAACAACTAAGACTATTTGCCTAGTCTAATATCAATCAAGTGGTTTAATTTATGATTACTTGTAATCATAGATTAAATGACATATGACTACGTGTAGTCATAATCAAATTATTCATGACTAATTAAATTATTTGTGACTACATGTGGTCATATTGACTAGTCAATTAGTCTTAGTCATGTTAGTCTTTTTTGTAATCAAAATCCTTAATAAAAAATGGCCCTTTTTCTTGTGGTGTATTGCCAATTAATTCTTGAATAAACTAAAAATTAGTAGATTTTTAATTGGTACAGCCCTACACCAAGTTCAATTCTTGTTAAAGATGCATAAAAATTAATTCTTTTAGATTTTTGAACAAGTATATGGGTGATTCCAAGAAACACTTCACTGTTTTGTCTCAAACACCCTTAAAATTGGTAGTACTAGGTAATACTATGAGCTTTTGAAACAAGAATTTTTTAAATAAAATAAAATATGAACAATTTGTAAAGCACTTAAAATAGCATACTTGTGAAAATTTGGACTTAGAAATTTTTTATTCTAAAAATTATGCACAAAAATAGAGGGACAAAGATGACCAATAAAACAACAATTTTCTTTCTGCTTTTTAGAAAATAGTAAAAAATTTCAAAAAAATAAAACAAAAAATGGCCATTTTTGAGCTACTACCAACCCATTGCCTCATGTAAACCAATTTTTGATTAATGATTTTGCCTATCCCCTAGGCAGGGAGATAGGATGTTCACTTTGAGCCTGTGTGCATGGCATGGAATTTAGAATTTTGTGAAACCCTTTTATATATCCATGTAATACTCTATGATGAACAACTTCCCTAATTTGTGGCATGAGATTTGCTTTTTTGGACCCAAAAAAATACTAAAACCCCAAAATGGCCAAGGTATACACCTATTTGGGGGTTGTTTAAAAATCGTAAAATAATTTAAAAAAACCGCAAAAATTATTGAAGGTTTTTAACTATGACATGTACCTTCTTTTAAAATTTCAACTCAAAAGAACTTGTTGCACAAAAGTTACAAGCCAAAAAGCACTTACAAGAGGTGAAGGGGACAGAAAATAGTACAAGTGTTTTTTTGAATCACCCATATTTTATGATTACAAAGTATATAACTTGTTACAATTAGTAATGTTTTAAAAACTATGAACTTGTATATACATAATTTGAGAGGATAAAAACCAAGAAGCTAGAAAATTGTAAAGGAGACATTAAAAACCAAGTTGTTAGAAGGTTGTAAATTAAGGGAGAGAATATGTTAGGGGACCATGATAGATTTACTAAATGTTGAAAGTAGTTTCTCTATTAATTGAATCCCATGTAGGAAACCTAGAGATTGTTTCTCTGGATACCTTGGTGGTTTGATTTAACCCCTCAAGGACCAAGTTGCGTTTTTAGTAACATATCACTTTGGACATGTACTAGTGATTGGAGGATTCCATATTTTAGGCTAAAATTTTAGCAAAAGTAGGACAAGGAATATTTTTATATGCATTAAATTTCATGACATTTGGAATTACAAGTAAAAAGTTAAAGTTTAATAGGTTGTTTTTTTATTGGTCAAGTAGTCTAATAGGAAAAATCGTATTTTCCAAAAACAAAAATTTGAAATTGGTTTAGAGAATTCACTAGTACAAAGCTCATTTTTTAATGTTATTTTGGTTGCGTTGGTGAGGATACTTTTCTAGTGATGTTCAACAAAAACCAACAAAAATCAAGAAGTTTTTGTTGAACATCAACAAAAAAGTTTCTCAATCAACACAACCGATACAACAAAAAAACCAAGTTCTCTACTAGTGATTCATGTATATGATGAAAGTAATGAATCATTCCACTTTGATCAATGAGACAAAAATTATGAGGAGTTTTTATTTGTTGGCAATTATGGATTCTTTACTCTAAAATAAGCTTTCAGTCCTTTAGTTTACTTAATAAATAATATTTTGGAAAATTAAATAAAACCAAAGGATATAGATTGTTTATCAAAACATTACAAACATTGTGATTGACATTTTTCATTTTTCATAATTAAATTCTTAACAACTTAGTGTTTTGAATCATTCTCTTCTTTTTACTTACTATTTTTTTCCCATGTGTTTTACAATTCCAAATTATTTGAATTTATAAAAAAAAACGTACCCTACTTAGGTGGAATAAGGAATCTAGAAAAGCACCACCCACTTAGCCATTTTTTTGTTAAGAATTGCACCTTTTAAAGGTTTTTCACATGAGCCAAATATTGTTTTTAAATTTCCAAACCATTTTATCTTCCTATCCACAACAATGTTTTTTTTTTTGGCAATTTGGAGCTAAAAAGCACCAACTTTTTTTGACTGGCACCAAGCCTATAGACAGAAAAACACAATTATTTGGATGAATTTTCCAAAAAGCTTCAAATTTTAAGAAAAACTTGGATGAAATTGCCAAATTGTGGATGAAATCTTAATTATAGACATGTATTATGGGCTAATGTGATATTTTCTATCTAATATGTGGATGATTGTTGAAATTTGGAGCACCACTATAACATATTAAACTGCCACTTTGGCATTGCTTAAAAAATGAAAAAAAAACACTGATCCACAAGGTGGAAAATTCTAAAAAATAATCCACATCTTCCAAAACTAGGTAATATGGTTTCATATGCATAAAAATGTTTTTATTTTCAGATTTGGTTGATGGAAAATTTAAAAAGTCTTTGGTGAAAATGCAACTTGGTCCAATAGAGTTTAACATTTGCATGATTTATTTTTAGAATTTTTTTTTGGCAACACTATCTAAAAGCCTTAAAGTTTGAGTTAAAGTTTGAGATTCTATGGTTGCAATTATGTTTTAGTGTTTATTAATGATCTTACAAATCACAACTACAGTTCAAAATTTTCCAAAAGGCTTTCTTGAAACAAGAAAAAAGTAACCTTGGTCACTTAGGGGTAGACGTTTTATTGAAAACACTTTGTTTGTTGCAAACTAAGAAAATAAAATTGGAAATAGTTTTAAAATGCATTACAAATGAATAAAAAAGATGATGAGGTAACTATTTTGCAATGATTTTGTGACAAAAAAAATAGCAAGGAAGAAAAATTATACCAAAAGTGGATGTTGAATTGTTGCAAATACTCTTTCAAAATGAAACTGCCAAAAGCTACATATCTTAAGCCCATTGGAAGACATGTTGTAAATGCATTAAACATACTGTTGATTAGGCAATGGAAAATCACATTGCCATAGATTTGTGACATGCATTGCAAACATGCTTAATAATATCACCATGCAAAATTTCTTAAGATTGCAAAAGCATAAACAAAAAAGAACACATATATGGAACATAAAAACTTGACTTAAAATAAAAAAAATTCAAGATAATGATGTCTTCATAAACTATTTATATGTTGTGTTCATAATTAAATTATGTATATTTATTTTCATAAAACCTGTACATGCTGTGTTAGTAAAGTGGTTTTCAAAATAAATAGTCATCTAATTGCTTAAATTTATTTATAAATGTAGAACTTCTTTGTAAAATATTCTTTTGTATAATACAACAAATTGGGTGGAGTTTGTAATCACCTGTTCTCCAATTTGCTGCACTACCAAAATCCTCCTTTTATCTTTTGTTGCCTCTATAAACACTTTTGATGATATTGCAAGACAAAGTGTCGACCTTTTTCATAAGGCTTGTGCTCTAAATGTATCATTTTGATGTATTTAACTTATTTTGGAAAAAAGATAATATGTTGAGTTGTGGTATGATGAGTGTGATGAGTGTCATAAGCTTAATACAATTTTTCTTATAACATTCAATCAACAACTAAAGATGATTTTACTATCACGTTCGTCACCTGTACTTTGATAATGAGTCTCCATAATACAACAAGTAATCCAACTTAACCCCTAAAAGCCCACTTGTCCCTTTGAGGGACAAATTTGATTTTGGGCAGCTCACTACAAGTAGATGTTTCATCTATGATCTTTGAAATTTTCACACATGATGTGCCTAAGGAATAGTTTTAAGGCCCAACAATTTTCATAACTTTTGACTACATGGTTCAAAAGTTATTGCATGATATGTTTTTTTTGGACCTTCGGGCAGCCTTGGCAGCTCAATAAACTTCTTTAGGAATTACATTTCTTTTAAATTTCTTTTTGAAATGGGTTCTTTAGACTTTTATGTATGTGGGAAGCTTTTAATTATTGAATTTTGATTTACAAAGCAAAAGTTATGAGCAATTTTAATTTGTGGATAGGTATGGAGTCTCTCAAAACCATAACTACCATCAAACTAAAACTTCTTGTAACTTTCATCTCATTAATTGAAATTAAATGATTCAAAGCTTCTCAAGTATATACAAGTCTAAAGAACCCATTTCAAAAAAAATTCAAAAAAATGTAATTTTTAAAAAAGTATTTTGAGCTACCCATGCTACCTAGAGATTAAAAAAACAACACATCATGCAATAACTTTTCAATCATGTAGTCAAAAGTTTTGAAAGTTGTTGAACCTCAAAGCTACTCCTTGGGCACATCATGTGTGAAAATTTCAAAGAAAAAAGATAATTCATCCACTTGTAGTGAGCTGCCAAAATTGCTATGTTGCCAAAAAATAGTGCTCGGGCCTTTGGGGGTTAACCCCCAAGCACTCAATTGACCATTTTCTAGTCACTACCCATTTTTCGCAGGTTGCCTGAGATGAAAAAAAAAACATTTTAATTTTAATTTTTTTTCGTAATAGAAAATCAAATCAAGTTTACTTTCTAATCCAACTTGAATCATGTCAATCCAAGTTAAAGTCCATCAAGGAGAATTTTCAAAAACAAACACTTCAATATTTGCTAGTGTTGTAAAATTTACTATTCTGGAAAACCAATGATGTTCTCTTCTTTGAAAAGATTGTATTTTTGAAGTTTACAATAGAATATTTATTTTTAACTAGTCATACCAAAATTTAAAATCTATGCATAAAATTTGTAATTTTGGTGAATATTAAATGGTGAATGCTTCTAAATTCATTAAATAAAAATCCAAAACTTTTTATGAATGTCTGACTATATGGATAATTACTAAACATTATAATTCTTATTTTCTCTTTTGAAGCAAACATCATCAAAGTTACATAAGTATTATTTTAAAATACATCTATGTTTTGCCCTTATCCCCTTGGGCGTTTAGGGGTTAAACAACAATTGTACCCTCCTCTTCAAAAATCCTTGCTATTCCAAAATCACATTGTTTCAAGCTATCATCAATGTGATTTACTTGAAAATAACGTAAATATACTCACATAAAGTTATAGAACTGTGTTTTAAAAGTATTTAGCTCCAAAATCTTTAAGAGTATCAAAATAAAAAACTATGAATCACATAGGCTTCTTATATATATTTTTTGATAATATAACACATGTTGTAATTTAAGGAGTCTTTAATTACTTATGAAATTTTCATGTAATTATGGACTTTTAATGTCCTTGAACTTATAGAGATCTCTCGATGTTTAGCATGTATCTTCTCATATTATACAAACCAAAGAAGTGCTTGGATTACTATTTACAGACTTGAGAATTGAGATGGTCCATACTTAGTTAGTTATGGAACCTAAAAACATTCTTGTAGCTTAAAATGTAGTTGAGATATGATCAAACTTCAACATCCATAAAGAGCATGAAACCACGTGTGTTAATAAATCAACCATATATTGATATTCAATACAAATTTTACCCCTAAAGACAAAGTAGCCCTTTGTGATCAATACAATACGGAGTATTTTTCTTGTATTTGGAGTGCATTCACATCATTATTATATTTGAGATCAACAAAGAAGTTAGAATATAGTCAATGCTGTTCTAGTGAGGTAGTCAAAATCTCAAATTAAATTTTTTTTGGTGGTAAATGCCAATTATTTAGCACCGTACATACTATGTATTATAGCAACTTCATCCTTTAAGGGTTAAAACTGCAAGCTCCAAAGTTTTGAATATCATTTATGCATTAAACACCATATATGTTATTTGAGAAAAACGGTACATTTCGGGACTTTCAAATTTTGAGGTGAAAGTTTTAGGTGGTCACCTAAAACCGAGCCCAACATTTTTTTTGTGTACATGTGTCCTCATAGAGAAGGAATTTGCGAGGGAAAAAATCTTAGTGACTCAAATTGAATCTAATACCTTTGAATCTAGTTTAAAATAACTTTTTGGATTTAAGGTAGAGTACAAAGTGAGACACCTTTATTTCCCAAATTAACGAATATAGTGTTACTAGCAAAATACAAGATGTTGTTGTTGATTTCACCCTCTTTTTTATTAACCCTCGAATGCTTCTCACACCTACTTATCAAGAACACAAAATTCATTACTTCGGGGAAAAAATTGCAATTTTGAACCCTCTGAGTTTTATGTTCTTGAGTGATATTTACTAAGTACTCTATCAAGGACAAAAAAAAACCCAAATGTCCCGTAGTTGCATTTTTTCCCAAATTAATGAATACTGTGTTCAAGTTTTTGAAGATGGATTGGACAAAAGACTCCATCTTCATTTTGATTCAGCGGACTTCAATGCAAATTATCATTTATTGTAGTCTAGATCTATAGGTGTTTGGTGGAGGTAAAATATTTGACAAATGAACACAAAATCCTCCACCTAAGCAGCTCTATAAAATGAAGAGGAACTCAAATTCTCTTGTCTCTTTTCAGGAATGAGAATTTGCTAGTTGCACTAAGGTAACCCTCCCCATACCCGCTTACCCGACCGACCCTTTAACAATTCTGACCCCATACGTGACAAGGGTGTTCGTTTTGGTTTTGGAATGAACACTAGGGGTACATAGGGTCAGAATTGTTAAAGGATTGGGTATGGGGCGGGTTACTTTTCTAACCTTCTAGTTAGGGTTTTTTTTTGAACCGTAGCTGTACAATAAATACGCTGATGTGCCCTCTCATCTGAGGTGGAAATATCAAGGGACGGCATTGCATTAGTCCATTTCGAATTTTACTATTGCGGATTTGGCAATAAATCGCCAAAAAAAAACCCTGCTTCTAGTCCCCCATTTTCCTTACAGCATAAGGTAGGAGCATCCATAAATGTCAAACTAAGGGTTTTGAACATGATGACTATTAACAAACAACTAGCAAATTATAGGATCCTATTAGGAACAGAAAAAAATGAGTTTGCACTTTCAAATGTATTATTTGGATAATATGAGAATAAGTTGTGAATTTTTAAAGAGCAAATTGCCATTGCACCCACAACCACTTATCACCATACTGGTTAATTTAAGAAAAACATGTATCCCACTTTGTACTCCACCTTAAATCCAAAAAGTTACCTTTTAGCTAGATTCGAAGGTATCAGACTTAGTCTGAGCCACTAAGATTTTTCCCTTGCAAATTCCTCCTTTCAGGTGAGGACACGTGTACAAAAAACACGTTGTGAGCTGGATTTGAGGAGACCTCCTAAAACTTTCACCTATAAAATTTGAGAGTCCCAAAATGTACAGTTTTTCCCAAATTAACAAATAACTACAAGAAAACCATGGTCAAATCTACAAAAAGTTGACAAAGATTGTGACCTAACCTACAATATTGTAGGGTAGGTTACAATCTTTGTCAACTTTTTGTGGATTCGACCATGGTTTTCTTGTAGGGTGTTACTTTCAAGACTTCATGTTCACATGATGTACATCCGTGTAATTACATTTATTCATTTCCACAGATTTTCCAAGATTTCAAAGGTGATGGTTATGGGGACACTAACGCTTATGGGTGCTCCTACCTTACTTTTGGGAATCATGCTGTTAAAGTTGCAGATTGCAAAGTACCTAACCACATTTTGAATGATAAAAAAATTGCCTATGAAAGAGAGAGAGAAAAAAAGTAAGCAAAAAAAACCCCTTATTATTGTAATCTCCGGATAGATTGTCATGGCTACCTACACCATATAGTGCATTTAGGCTCCTTAACAATTAGATTGCCTTACCATGGCAAAGTTATCTCATGTCTCACCCTAGCTGTGAGAATGGGTTAGAAGGAGAGAGAGATGAGGGGTGTGTCGACTATAGCTAACTAGCAAGGGTGGATTTCGAAGTTGGGGGCAGAGCTTTGGCGTTGAAGCCGTGCGGGTGGGCCAGCGTAGTTGAACGCCGGGTGCGGAGGCAGGTACTGCACCTCTCCGATGGTGCTCCACCGCGTCCCTACAGATGTGCTTGCACTTGGTGCTGATGCTGCAGCGGAGACGGCGTGTGCTTCAGGACTACTGGTGTGCGACGCTGCTGGCAATGTCGAGCCTGAGCCGGGCATCAAGCGCCCCTGTCGCAACGGTCCCAGGTGAAAAGCCTCTGCTGTTGTTGATGGCGATGGATCCCTGCTCCTGTCCACGTTGCAAGCATCATCCCATTCCGTCCACACCCAAGTTTAGAAGAAGATCACACAGCAAACTTTTGTTAATTAATTAATTTCCCTCTCTCAGTTTCAGGAATACCTCACATTTTCCCAGTGACTATTCACGAATTTGTGGATTTCCCTGCGTGTTGTTACTGTTCATTTCAAAGGAATTGTTAAATGCTTCTGTCTACTTTTTTTAATGATTTTTTCCGCTCACATTTTCTTGTTACAAAACATATTTCCCTACATTTTGTAGAACACACAACTGAAGGCAATTTGTATGCAATTGAATCTATGTAGGAGAAATTGAAAAGAGTTACTTTGTTGTGAGCCAAACTATGGTCAAGCAGTTGTCAATTTTTTGCATAAAAGAATCAAAGAATGACAAGATCTTGACCATTAGATTAAAAGGTTTGGGTTTTCTGCTTGGTTTTTTTGAAGCTTTCACATTAAGGTCAGCCAAAGGATTTCAAAAGCAAATTTTTTATATTATTACTTATTTTCAGCCCATTTTGTAGGCCTCTCAAATAAAGTTTGACAAATTATTACCACTTCACACTATAGCTAAAGGTCAAGAGGCTCTCGGTTTCCACTCATTAGATTGCGAGAAACCAAGAGTTTGAATGGTCTCTTGATCTTTCACACTAGAGGCCAAAGTCCAAAGTCCATCATCCACCATACTCTACACGACAACATTTTATTATCCAAAGTAACAACCTCTCAACGGAAAATTTGGACCCAATATAAATGCAAACCCAAATTATGATCAAGAGAATGTGAATTTTAGCATTTATTGCATATTTTCAACCCATTTCTTTGGTCTCCCAACAAAAGTTGACCATTTAATCTCATGCACGGCCTCTTGACTTGGTTGGCCATAATGTGAAGCTACCCATAGAGTTCAAAATGAGGGATCTAAGACGGGCATAGGATTAAGTACCTGACACCGTCGTCCATGTTGCGAAGCGCGGTGGGCGCAGGAAAGCTGGCGCTGTTGGTGCGGGAGGGCATGCTGCGAGTGATTTTGGACTTGAAGTGGACGATCATGCTGGCGCTGCTGGGCGTGACGACGGCCTCGCTGCCTACCCCCTTCAGCTTAAGAGCACTCGCCTCCTTGAGGCGGTGCCTGGCGTCCTTGTGCCACTGGCGCAGCACTCGCTCGACGTGCTTGGTGAGCATGGCTTTCTTGTAGCTGCTGCCCATTTGCGTCACCAACGCGTACAGCGGCAGCGTGCTGTAGCTCGTGAAGAACAGCACCGCCAATCTGCCCCCACCTAAGCCTTTTCATGTCATTGAACTTTTCATTTTTCCACCAAGACATGAACGCACAGTACTCAAGTCAATACTTCTCACTGGTTCGGATGATGAACAAATCATTTAAAACTGGTCGTAATTATACTCAAAAGTATGAAGGTGGAATGAACACATACGCGGTGCCGAGGCGTCCCCAAAGGTACACCTTATTGGACTCCAACAGGCAGGTGTCGTACCCGAATTGCCACTGCAACACGAAAGCTTGTGTATAATTCTTGGGACATTTTTATGGATCCATACCCATGAAGTTTGCCATGTTTGTATAGGTACCCCTGGTTTATCAGAAATTGCCCAAATGGACCATTTTCAGGCGTTTGTTTGCTTGTTTTGTTATGCCCATTACTTCCTTCATGACCAATGTTAAAGCCATAAATGCAATAAAATGGAAAAGAAGCACTGTGTGCACAAGAAAGAAGTGCACAGTATAACAAATGTCTGAAGCTTATGGTCCAAAGATATTTGTGCAATTTCTAATAATCAGGGTTGTCTATACAAACATGAGAAACTTTTGGGGTATCCATAAAATTCTCCCTAAATTCTTCAGTGATCGAGGACTCCAATGAAAAGGCAAAGCTTGGGAATGCTAGTGGGAAGCAGAATGCGAGAGATAGAGGTGAAGGAGGTAAGTTACTAACTTACCACATGCCAGATGAAGGTGGCGAATTCGAAGGCGACTTCGAAGAGGAGCAAGTGGATGACAACCAGCAGCAGCTTCGGGCGGTTGAACCAGAACAGCTGGTCACGCGGCTTCAGCACCGCGGCCAAGGCCATGCTGTGGCGGAACACTCCGCCCCGCATGCTGCCGCTCTCCAGCGCCAGCCTCGAGATCACGTGCTGCAGTTTGGTTCCAATCACGAACATCACCTGCACCAATAACACCATATTATGTAATCTGGGAAAAAGGAGGTACCATTTTGTACTCCACCTTAAACCCAAAAAGTTATCCTAGACCAGATTTGAAGATATCAGATTCAATCTGAGCCACTAAGATTTTTTTCCTCTCAAATTCCTCCTCTCAGGTGAGGGCACGTGTACCAAAAAAATGCTGTAGCACGGTTTTAGGTGATCACCTAGAACTTTCAAAAGTCCCAAAAAGTACCCTCTTATCCAGATTACATAATATGATGTTCAATCCATATATGCACGTTGCTTTTATTATTTCGCTTTGCCAATCGCTCGACCAGAGTGCGAGACAGCACATCCTTCCTTCCTACTAGCAAGCACTACCATGGCTGCAGACAGCGCTTCATTACAGCCATGCTTGTTGCTTTGGGCAAGATTTGGCTATTGTATAGCACAAGCTAACCCCTGAATAGCCCTTGGGGTTGGCTCTACGGGATTGTATACATTCCCTCCGCGCTTGTTCCCTCTCAACTCACACTCATTGCGGCCCATGTTCCCTCTTGTGCCTTTGTTTTCTCTCATACCTCTTGTTCGCTTTGCAAAATAAGTACTCAACGTCCATAGCCATAGAGGACCTTTGTGACGTTCAGGGGCTAATGCATGAAATGAACACCACAAACAGATAGTACAAACAAACAGACATGTCTATCCTCTCTTGTTTTTAAGGGCATCTTTAAGATTTTTGACTTAAAATATAGGAAGAATCAAATCATTAATTTTCCTTTTTTAGTACTTGATATGGTTTTAAATCCATTTTTTAAATTCATGTTGACAACAATGGATGTCATTAACATGTACAAAGTAATTCATTTTTTATCATTTTTTGAAGTTAACTATGAATTGACTACATCAAATGGACCATGAGATTAATTAGACACTTTGAGCATACAGACAAGCAAACAGATGGGCGGTCAATGTGACAACCTTGATTACGGAGGCAAATTTTATAAAAAAGACCTCCTTACGCGCCCAAAGCAAGTGCACATACAGAAACGCCTATCACAGTCTAACACCGATCTATTGCTTAAAGGGCATGCAACAACAGTAGTAGTGCAAACGGTTCAATGGAATACCTTTATACAAAAAGTCCTTATAAAGCAACATATGCTAAGTGCAAACCGATGTGATTAACTGTTCATGCATCCCCGGCCTCCCTGTACACATTGGCCTATCAATTGATTTTTTGGATGATGTGAAAACCAAATTTTAAGAAATTATAGCATATGACATGTCTTTAAATCTCTTGTTCTATCATTGAGCAAAATAAGAAATCATATTACTTTACGTTTATTCGTAGGTACAGATAAGATTCTGATCATTAGAGAGTTATCATAAGGGTTGCTAAACCAGGCATGTATTCATCACCCTTCACATTACGCCACCACTCCATTGCCAAAGGACATATACAACCCCTCGCTGAAACAATATTAAACCCCGAGTTTTTCTTTGGAAGGATCACATATGGACTTCGCGTTTAAGTAGGCCACTTTAAGAATGTCATTCATTGTTAGCAGCTGAACAGCCCATCGGATTGATGTTATAGATGTAATATGCATCACCAACATGTTGCTTAACCTCAAATTGGTTTGCTTAAAAGTTAAAGACCCTGGAATTTCCAACCCTTATTCATCCTATATTCCTATGTCATGAGATACAATCTGGTTCATAAATTTAGAACTTCAAATCTAAAGCTGCAGTGTTTACACAGTTTCTATCGATTAGCTTTCGATAGTTAATCTTAGGGAAAATTTCATGGATACCCCTGAAGTTTGCATTATTTTCAGAGATACCCCTTTTTTTTCAGAAATTGCATATATACCCTCGGACCATAATTTTCAGGCATTTATTTATTGTGCTTGTATTTTCTTCATGACCAATGTTGAAGAAAGGAATGTAATGAAACAAAAAAACAAATGTTTACACAAAGGAAAAAGGGAAGTGACATGCACAACAAAACAAACGCCTGAAAATTTTGATCCAAGGGTATTTGTGCAATTTTCTGAAAAATCAGGCGTATCTATATAAATATTACAAACTTCAGGGGTATCCATGAAATTTTCTCTTTATTTTAAGCGTGTTCCAGCCACGTTGCGGGTCATGTAGTGAAAGGGTACTCACAATGATGGGAATGAGCGACATCCACATGTACATTTGACTGCCATCCACATTCAGTAACCAGAACCCGATCACGGAGCCCCATAACCAGAAACTGCAAACAGAAAAGCACACACAAAAGACAACAAAATGGCCATATTAGTCCTCGCTCTTAAGGAAAAAACACACTATCTGATAAGGATCTTTGATTAAGTTACTAGTATAAAAGTATCACTTACAACTTGGTTATAAAGAACCGTGCTTATTTGAACTGTTTTTGAGTGTTTTTACCATACATGCATGTGATAATCAAAGAGGATAAAAGTTTAGAGTTCTGAAAAGGAAAAAAAATAGACATGTTTGATGAGTTAGTATATGAGTAACGCGTTATTCTTTATATTGGGAAAAATGGAGGTACCATTTTATACCCACCTCAAACCCAAAAAGTTACCTTAAACTAGAAGGTATCAAATTCCGTCTGAGCCACTAAGATTTTTTCCCTTGCAAATTCCTCCTCTCAGGTGAGGGCACGTGGACCGGTTTTAGGAGTATCCTTGAAAGTTAATTGAAACTTTCAGAAATCCTGAAGTCCCACTTTGTAAGCAAATTCCCAAATTAACAAATAACACGTTGAGTTTGGTAAATTGTGATTATTTGAGTTTGAAGATTTTAGTAATACCTGATACCAACAATGGTTTCAAATTCGTCCTCCAAAGACCGAACCATGTATGCGTGGAAGTCATACGAGTCCTTCAGATGATGTGTCTGCAAGTGCACAACCATTTCTAGCCATGGTTGTTACTTTGGACAAGGTCTGGTGGTTGGACAACACAAGCGGATGTACAAAAATGACAACATGGATGGATATGTCAATCTCCTCTTGTTTTTTTTAGGACATTTTTAGAATTTTTGACTCAAAACAAGAAGAGGCAAATTATTATTTTTCACTTTTAATACTTGATATTTGATATGTCTTTAAATCCATGTTATGACTTCATGTTGGCAACAATAAATGTCCCAAGCATGTACAAAGTAAGTTCTTTTTTGTAATGTTTTATTATTTTTTGACATTTTATGAATTGACTGCATGTCTACATCACACAGACCATGAGCTTAATGAGGCACTTTGAGCAAAAAAGCAAGCGGACGGATGGACAACCCATTGTGACAACCATGGCCATTTCCAACTGGTCATAATTTGTTCGTTACATTAGCCTGTTCTAGTGTGCCAAAATTGTGAAATTCGTATGGAGAAAGCTTTCAAACTTTTGTACAGGTGTGGCATCTTTCCAGAATCCAAGTCCTTAGAAATTTGTCGATTTGGCGATTTCAATAACCCCTAAAGGATGTTGCCTACCAAAAGTGTTGGCTGTATGCATACGAGAACCATTTAGTACTTGAAGAAATGGCTTCATGACAAATATCAAAAATTTCTCAAAAAATCCTAGTTGACTAGTAGTATGTTTGTGACTTGACTTAAAATTTCCAGCTCCAATGGAATTTATGTGCTACTCATATACCCTATCCGTATACAACACATGAGAACGTATACAATACAGCAACATCCTTTAGGGGTCTTACTAGCTGGGCTCCATTCAGACCATACAAAGCTCGCTGTAGTAAGAAAATAGTAAGGGTAGAAGGGTGAGGCTGGTACATACGGTGATGAAACTGAGGCGAAGCGCCATGTAATCTGCCTTCGGAATATAAAACTGCTGGAAGAAGCAAACCTGTAAATTCATTGCAACACACACACAACAACGTATCATGATTATCGTTTTCACTATAATTTCTCCATAGTTCTGAGTTTACAAAAACTAAAACTAAAGTAATTTTTGGCTAAGTAAAGTTTTTGTTGTAATTGTGAATATATTTTGTTGAAATACATGGTATTGTCAAAAGTTACCTCTACCTCATGTAACGGGGAGATTAAATTGGTCAACGAACTTACCGTCCATACAATCAACCTGGATCTACTCCATGACTCCCATGTATGGTACCACACAAACGTCGACTGCCTTGTATTTGTGATTTTCTCTATCACATCTGCATAGCAACAATCCTAGTTACTACCAGAATTACTAATGAACCCTAAGCATCACTGTTCGCAAATCTGGCTAAGTTTAGCACAATTATCTACCAGTATTTTATAATTGCTACAAAAGGTGTGACTAAACTACTGAGGGGTTAAATATAAAAAAATAAGCACACTAAGCACTGTAGTAACTGTACCTAGAATTGTTGCCTGCGTTGCTGCTTCTTGTGCTTCCCGCTCCCACTTTCGCCACCGATACACCTGACTCCAGTCCATAAACATAAACCCATATTTGTCACCTCGGTCAGCCTCTTGCTTACAAAATCAATTATATTATCATATTGGAAATTCACGACATTTGCACCATCCATAGTCAGTGGCCGATCAAAAATGCTCATGTACACCGGTCTTGGTAGTCACTTCACCGCTTCGAGCAATTGATCCCAGTATACCAAAATTGACATCTTCTCTAAAGAACTGAACTATTCTTCGCAACCTTGACCAGTATCACAAACTCACAAAGTAACCATTTTGAGTCTTAATTCCAGCAAAAAACTGGCGAACTCTCAAGAAATCTGCATTTATTAAGGCTCTCATCTGGAACCTCAGATGTGTAAAAATTCTACTTTTAAGATCACTGCGCTTTCGAAAATCACAACACATACGCCAATGGAACAAAAATACATTGCCATGTAGATAGAGGTGTTGGTACGATGATGTCCTTACCCTCGTGAGAGCAAGCCCCAACGTGAGGCAAGAGTACCCAACATGAACCAAAGCCAGCACGACGATGAAAATATGCAGCTGGTGTATCGTACTCGTTGAAATGAACTGCTCGTATCCCTGTCCATCGACAACCAGTCCATAGCTGATTATTTAGTAACTGAACTCACTAACTACTGTTTCGTTTCTCTAAATGCCGGATAGTGCCAGATTTTAGTGAAATTGACGCAGTTTTGGAACCTTACATATGTACCAGTGCTAAGCAGGTAGGTACACCCATTCCTGGTCATTGAACCTTATGATCATTGAACCTAATGTCGCGCATGTACGCCATAGATAGCTTATCTTTTGTGGCAAAGAAGATAAGCTATCTCTGATCTGCCTAAACTAGAAATATAAAGTGTACATTGTTTGAACATATGAGCGGCATTAGGTTTAATGATCAGGAATGGATATACCTACATTAGTCTTAAAGCATGAGCACAATAAAGTTGCGGTTTTGCAGCTCAGGAAACACGCCATTGTAACGAATATTTCTTTTGAAAGCCTGTCAACATAGTTCTTTCATGATGAGTGTAGAGATCTAGATGTTACCGCGTGACAAGAGTTGGTCTCTTCTGACGCCAAGAGACGCCGTCTGCTAGCCGGAGGAACTGAACCTACATATTCAGACGCAGACGGATATGGTGCAGCAGCTGCGGCGTCGTATGCCTTACGCGGACGCTTCGAGACGTCGCAAGGCGTCCATTTGTTATAAATAGAGACTGGAACGCACAAGCGCGACACGGGGTCTTGGAGGCTGGTGATCGTCAACGAAATGAATCCCATTAACATCAGTTCTGCAGAAACAATAGGAATATTCCCACACAGTTAATATCAGTTTGTTTCGACATCAACTGTCAAAAACTCTATTAGTTTTTGCAGTAGATTTAATTGCCTTGCTACAACGCATGGCCCAACGTGAATTAGGCTGCCTGGTTGAGAACCTAGCTACTTCGGTGATTCTAAAGCGTAATTATTCTTGTTAAAAGTACTAACTTGGGGTAGTACAAGGCTTTGCAAATTGCGATGGGTTATGGACTTGGTCACGAAAACTATATATTAAAAAACAATGGAACTACGGCTACGTGTACATAACTATTGGCGATTCCAAAATTTGCGCTGTGATCAAACTGGAACTAGAAGCATATAATTATAATATATGTACTCACCGTCCTTCATTTTTAGCAAGGCCGCAAGGAGTGCTTTACGCTTAGTTTCACGCAGGTACTGCAAGCCAAAATTAGTAAGAACAGAACAGGTTCATCAGTGAAGTTTGATACACAAGCAAATTCAAACCAGTCCAGTAACCTTCATTTTCTAGAAAATAATCAACAGATTGCATCTCTCTCACTGTCCAATTTTTTGAATAAGAGGTCATTGAGTACACGTCGACGCAATCAACAAGTATCATGAGAAATGCAGTTGGTATGAGCTAGAAAATTTAACAAATCTGTAGGTAGCTAGGAATTCTTTTCGAATTCCTGAATTAGCGATTGTCAAACACAGGTATCGATCTCCATGCATGCGACCAGTATCCGGTGACCGAGAATTCAAACAGTTGCAATGCAATGCAATAAGAACTTTGTACTACTGGAAGGTGAAGCGTACGTACATGTTCAAGGAAGAGCAAGAAGCGCTCCACAGCGATGGAGACGAGGAGGAACACGACAGCCACCGTCGCCAGTGCCCACGTCGGTGTGTACTCCAGCGTTCTCGCGGCCTCCGCCAGCTGCACACCATCGCTGGTTTCACTCGCATCGCCCGCCATGACGTCCTCACTGAACTCTTCACAGCTTCGACGCCGACCAAAGTGAAATCAGAATCCACCCGGCCAACGAAACATTCGAAACGCGCTTAATTCTCTGACAATTAATCTAGGAACTCGCTACTTCAAAATTCGTCTCCGGTCTGAGGATTCTGAGCTCGATTTCTCCGTCTTCTATCAGATATCGATCAGATTGAAATCCTTGTTAGTTCTGCAACCGCTAATCCGAAAACTGCACCAGCTGGTGCGTCGATCCACCAGTAGCGAGGAGTCTGTGGTGAAGATTTGAGTACGCTGTGTGTGGAGGAGACCAGGTTGCATTGCCATGCTTTGGACATGAGGGGATTCAGCCATTAATGGCCGGTGCAATATTGAGCGGCGACTCGACTGGAACCCGGTCGACGGGAAGCGATCGAAAAGATTCACAAGCGAGATCGACGTTTAAGGTGGCACTTTTTATGGGAGCTCTGCACTACAGTAGCGATGCAGAAAGCAGCTCGAGAGCGCAGATTGGATTGGTTTAGAGTAAAGGGGACTCCTCTGAAACGAGACCAGTGTGCCTGTGGTGGACCTCGGAAGCAAGCTTTCAACCTTTGAATTCGCCGTGGACACCTGGCTTATGTCAGTGCTGCTGTAGTGCTGTCCTTTGTTCTCATTATATATGATATAGCCTTCTCATTTGCCTACCAGCTGGGCCCACTTCTTAAATGTTTCTCTTATTGCTTGGCCTCATCCGAGTTTTTTTTTTCGAGCGATCCGCACCCAACAATGCAAGAACTCAAGGAAAAAATCGGCAGAATTGGATAGAGTCGTCGATATGTGAATGATCATCCATAAACTATTACAACATTAGTCAACTTCATCCAAAATGTGGAAACTTTGATTTTGCCTTCGGGAAAAATTTGGCAGTTTCATCCATTGTCCCGCTATTTTTTCAGTGTTACGTTAGCCAGTGACCATCTACGGTAAGATTTAGACAAATTTTTGACAAAGATAAAAACCCTACCCTCACCTTTCATTTTCTGGCCGTCTCTGAGGAAACTGGCATTTAGTGTATTGTCAGCCGGTAGAAAGGCCGGTTGAATTTGAAACTACCGGCTCAAAACAGGTCAAATATCACCCAAAACCTAAATACAGTATAATACAATATAATATCCGGAGCAATCCAGTAAAAAACCGGTTGAAAATGAAAAATGTCGGATTTTAGCAGGTGAAATCAAAATATTCCCCCGAACGCTGTTTTCTGCTGTTCTAGGTTCAGATCGTTCAGTTCAATTCATCCGGATTAGCTCCAGGGTTCTGGGAACTTCAAACTGCGCTTGTCATTGGACAGAGTGACGGTGACCTTCATCCTCGTCGAACAGAAATCATCCATACATTCCCTGCAAGCATGTCATTCGTGAAAATGGTGAAATTTCAAGCTATTGGTAATTTGGTACCATTTCTAGATGGTTGTGTACCAGTCCTTGTTTTCGAGTGCACTTCAACGTCAAAAGTTTGGCTCTCCGAACGCTCCCAATCTAAATAATACTCCTTCTGTCCCAATATAAAGATCCAAATTAGGCATAGTTCTTGTCCCACTAAAAATCTCCCTTTTGCTAATTTCAATTGTTGAGAAAGCATTTGTCATGTCCAATGATCTCATGGGGGCAAGTTAAGCAATTAAAGAGCATTCCTCTCCAAACAAGCTTGGCCTTGACCATATGAGGTACCATTGTTGCTACTAATCTTTAAATCATCAATAATGAGGAGCTAGCAACATGTACAAATATGGTACTTTTTGCATGGAATTTGGGTGTTCAAACAACAAAATCAAATGTGGAGATTTTGCACACATTTGGTAGATGGTATATTGATTCTAGAACGCATGTGTCATTAATATTAAGACTAAAATAATGAGGAGTCGGAATTCTTCACAAACTATGCACAAATATGGTACTTATTACATGGAGTTTGTGTGCCTAAACAGAAACATAAAAACTTGAGATTTTGCAAATACTTGGTAGGTGGTACTTTGATTCTAGAATGCATTTGTCACTAGCATAATGACTAAAAATATAGTTAATCCCTCATGAAGAAGTTTTTTGGAGCTTTATAATGGGACAGAGGGAGTACGTGCAAAATGTTAGTTCTATCAAATTAGCTGTATTCACTTGAAGAAAAACATGCATTAAATGACTTGATCACAACAACTGCATAACAATTACACAACAACTGCACGATTACAATTGAATCATTTCATAATTATTTCATAGTTATTCAGTTGTTGTGTAATTGTTGTGATTGAGTCGTTTATTGCATGTTTTTCTTCTAATCAGTCACATGGGCCAATTGTTATGACTTATACATTCACAAAGGTCTAATTTTAATTCACCAACTAAGTTACAATATAAATTTAAAGTTCATGTTCCAAACTTTGCCTCTTTAATCTTTTTAATAACAAGAACCTTCATTTGTCTTCAAATTTTTTACCAAATAAAAACAAGACTATTTAAGGAGATTCTACCATCTAGTTTTAGAACCTTTTGGATACAAACGAGCTTTTAATAGTCCTTTGAAGGCCGTTTTATGCTAAGAGGACTTCACACACTGAGAGTCAAGGGCTCAAAACTTTGGGTCATTCACTCATTTGTATCAAAATTTCAGCATGTGTGATTTCAAGAACGGCCTTAAAACACGGTATTTGTAAATTTTTGAAAAATACTTTCGCAAAACGGATTTTGGGTATTGAATTTTTTATTTCTGAAAATTTGTGAGAGATTTAAAGTGAGTTGTTTTTAGTATTTCCTTCTAGATACTACATCATTGATGTAAGGTCTTAAAGAAATCATCATAAAATTCACTCAAAATCACCTAAAAATTCTTAAAACTGAAAAATTCAAAAGTCCTAAAATCAAGATTTTTTCCCAAATTAATAAATATTGCATTTCACGCACTCATTTGAAGAAAAGTACAACAAGGGCATTTTTTTTTCTTGTGTCTATACTAGGCCTTCACACTAGAAATCTGAGAGCATAACTACCATCCTTCAAAATTGCAAAGGAGAAAAAATAAAGAAAGAGACAAACTTGACCAATTGAGATTTTGATCACATTCTATGGTGTTGACTATTTTAAACATCTAGTAGTGTTCTTTGTTAAGACAATTGTATTTTGCTGAAATCTGAAAACGACTCCAAGTTCAAGAATGTATAGCCAATATATAGTGAATCCAATTCTTTGGTTTTGGAAGCTTGGAACCGTTTCAAAAGTGATTTCTGAGTATTAAGAGTTTTCAAGGTTTTGACCATGGCTCCAAATTCAACAACCTTGAAGATGATCTCCAAAATTGATCCCATCGAAGAAATTTTTATTCTTATTAATAACGATTATCATGACTTCCCGTGTTTTAACTATTGTAAATTATTACGGTTGTAATGCATATATGCAATACATAGACTCCACTTTCCTCAAAAAAATTAATCTTAGATTCAAATTTTCATGATTTTTTTTTAATTTTTTCTTATAGTTTTCTTGTTTGTTGGTTTCTTCATTTTTTTTTTCAAATCTTATGCAGTTTTTTTCCTCTTAACCCTTGAATAACCACAAGGCATAGTATATATGCTAACGTATAATTGTCATTTGTTATCAATAACTTTTTTTAATTTGGGATCTCATGTAGCTCACTAGAATTGCATTGATCTATTTTCTAACTTCTTTGTTGATCTCAAATGTAGTAGAGGTGTGGATCCATTCCAAATACAAGAAAAATACCTTGTATTGTATTGGTCGCAAAGGGCCTTTCGGTCATTTAAGGGTTAATATCACGTAGCACCAAGATGGCAATTTGAATGAGTTCAAACTAGTGTAAGGTAGGAGCACCCATAAGCGTCAGTTTAAGAGTTTTGAACATGATGAGTACTCAGGGGGTCACCATTTAAATTTTAAAAAACTAGGTGAGATAAAAAGTAGGGTCAACTTTATTCATTGGAGATAAAATTTATATAATTTTTAGATCTACCCTAGCATTGAAAATATGTCTTTTGCTCCATTATAAGTAAAATAGGGTTGTGAATATTAGATCCATTTTTCTCTTTTTTAGGGAAAAATAAGGTAAGGAAAATATGATCATCTAGATAATGCTTAGTAGGTTGAGTTTGATTATAAATGTTTTAACAATTTTGATGAAAGGGACTGCACTTTTCATCCGGCTTGGAAATGGAGTGGATGAAAAAAGGTTAGGGTTTACGGGTTTAGGGTTACACATGGCTACTGCAGTGTGGCGCTATCAGTGGGAATAGGTGTAGGGTTAGGCTGTATCAATAGGAACCTATCCTTATTGAGGTTCATTTGCTTTGGATGCCTCAAGGAGCTTCATGTTTAGACCGTTGGTAAGGCTTCATGCCCCTTGAATTCCTCTAGTAGGCTTAATTTCCTTCTAACAGTACAGGTGTTGTATGCTTGCGTGTAATTTCTCTGTTGAATTCATTGATCTCAAGTTTTGCAAATGTCAAAGCGGTCGAGGAAGCGGCACTATGTGCAAAAAACCATAAAACCATCGGGAGATCTCCCAATGTACACACCCTTTGGGAGATCTTCCAATGTTTTTTTCAAAAGATGCTTAGTCCATAATTCATTGAATAGTCCATAAGCCATTAAATATGCCATACATGTGAGAGCAAGTAGGTTAGAGCAAGAAGAGAGTGATTCTCTACAGACATGTATTCTAGCAATTTGAATGCTCCTAGCTTTCATTGTCTCAACTATTGTAATTTCCAATATGTAAATAAAATAGGGTGTCGTAAATTTGTTCTCTAAACCATTTACAAATAAAAATAGGGTGGTGTAAAATACACCATAGTAGCTTTTTATCTAAAGATAGGGAGGAAAAAATTCCCTTAGAGAACATAAATACCCCCCCCCCTTTAAATACCCCATTATTGCACATGATATACAAACGTAAGGGTGTGTGACCCCCCTGAGGATAAGTATGAATTAACAATTAGCAAATCATAAGATTTTCTCAAGAACAAAAAAATAATGAGTTTGCACTTTTGAATGTATTATTTGAATATTGTGAGAAGTTGTGAATTTTTAAAAAGCAAAATACTAGTGCACTTATAACCACTTTAAGATTTCATGTTCACATGTTGTACATCCTTGTCATTACATCTATTCATTTTCACAGATTTCCAAGATTCCAAAAGTGATGGTTATGGGGACACTAACGCTTTTGGGTGCTCCTACCATTTTCACAGATTTCCAAGATTCCAGAAGTGATGGTTATGGGGACACTAACGCTTTTGGGTGCTCCTACCTTATGTGATGATTGCTAAGCATTATTCATTCAATTCTTACTTTGGAAGTTATTTGGATAGAAGTTTCTTCGGATGATGTTGGGAGTTGCCTCATTATGCTAGTTCTGCCCTTCTGCATTAAAAATGCAATTAAAACGAATCTCGAAAAATGCTACTCTACTATACTTTGGAAACTTGTTTCTCCTTGCTACAAATCTCAAATTCGTTCATAAAATTTATTTTTTTGAGTTTAAGCTCAACTGACCAATAAAAAATATATACTCTGGTTTATACTCCAATTTGAAGACTTAAAAAAATTCCCAACACATAGCATTTTATTGCAATAGAAACTTTGCGTGTATCTTCAGTGTGTAGTAACTTTTATTGATAGAATGACACTGAAAATTTGTTTGCACCATCATGTTTATTCACTTTAATATGCACCAGTAGTGTAATTTTCAGATTTTTTGAGACAATATTCTACTTAATATGATTTCTGTTTCCTTTTTGTTCAAACATCTCAAAAAATCAATTTTATGACCATTTTTTAAAAATTCTTTTGATGAAAAAAGATATGTGATGCTTGGAAAAATAATAATAATAATAAATCCATTATAGTCTACTATGGTTGCTAAATGGAAGCATATGGAGTGAAGGAGTTTGATTACCAACTCAATGGTCATCATGGTTGTCACATTATATAACTTGTCCATTTGTCTGCCCATTTGTCCCATACACACAATAGTCAACTTATAGTTGATTTCAAAAAATGGTAACAAAAAGCTTGCTTTGTACATGTTGGTTACATACTTGGTTGCCAATATGAAGTTAGGATGTGGATCCAAAGTCATGTCACATAATAAAGATAAAGAACGGTAATTTGATTTTTTCTTTTTTATGTCAAAAACCATAAAATGGGATATTAAAAGAATGAGTTTACATGTGTTGTTTAGACTGCCCCTTCACTTGTCTTGTCTGTTGGCCAAATCTTACCAAAAGTAACAACCATGGTGGCCATGTTGATACATAATATTACTAAACTTGCCTTTGGCGCAAGTCCAATAAATTGTTTTATTTATTTAATTTAATATTTTTGGCTCCATGGAAACCAAAATTTTATTTCAAGATAAAATACAATAACCCTAATTGAAAACAACCTTGGGCAATAAGAGAGGAAGAAGTGGAATTAAAATTGAATAAAGAAAAACAAACCAACAAAAGCAACATGCAAAGAGCCCAAAGATCACAACAAGAGCTAGGATGAACCACAAAAGCTTCACAAGAGGTCACAAAAACACTTTGGTCATGCCAAAAGAGAAATTTGATTAAAAGCTACACTAAATAGAGCATTTGACCCCTAAATACCCAAGGCCTTTTTTGAGCTTTTAGGAATTTGCTTTGAACTGAACAAAAAGCCAATTTTTTGATAAGTAGTATTAATTTTTTCAAAATTTTAACCATACAAATTCAAACCAGATATGTTAATCATTACATAAGAAAAGAAAACATAACTATAGCACTTACGGATTAAAAGATTATACTGTTTGATCAAGAGGGTGTTAAAATTGCAAAAATGATTTCAAATCTATCAATTGTCTTTTCACATATCAAATCTAAAATATTGGTCACTCGAAAAATATGACATTAAAGGGCATAAAATATATAGCTCCAATCCAATTATGGCTTTTCAAAATCTCTTTTACAAATTTTAATAATGAATTTCTAGTGTGATTTTTTCTCCAAGATTTAGTGTATTTGAGGCTCACTTTCATGAGCTCTCAACACCAAAAAAGTCAAGATTGCAATGGACACCCTTACACAAAATCTTGAATAGAAAATTCACAATCAATAATTTTTAAAATCAGATTTTTGATGGTAAAACTAGATTTCAAATAGAATAGTTCTAAAATATAAAATACAAAAAACAATAATTTAATTAGGTTTTATTGAACTTCAAAATATTGTTGGTACCAAAATGTGGTGCCGTGGGCATTTAGGGGTTATGGTTTGTTTAAGCCTGGTAGTAGACAAGGGTAGTAGGGAGCTGGTACATAACAAAAAAATCACTTGTTCAGACCTATGTTGCTTCATAATTGTCGATCCTACTTGGAGGCTCATGTGGCGGGAATTAGGAGCAGTGGTAAACTACAAAACTGAAGATACAACCGTCAGTCTCAGCAGATGTTACATAGAAACAAGAATCATAGATTTTAGAAAATCATAGATTTTAGAGATTTAGTAACGCTCTTAGTTAATGGAGCTTAATGTGGGCAATTACCAAAGAAAAAGAAAAATGCTTTTAGGATATTAGTAAGCCAACAGGTGCTCATGGAAGCTGAAAATTTAAAGCTGACTGTGAGATACAACAAACCTCGAGTCACAAGTTGAAGAACAATTGTTCTTATTTCTTAACCCCTAAAGGACCAAGGGTGTTTTTTGAGAAAAAATCTCAAAAACTGCCAATTCTTAGTCCATTGCCCAAAATTGAAATAAAAACTTTTTTCCTAAACTTCAACCTTACAAAAGTGTGTAAAATAGATAAATTGATGTGTGAAAAAAAGTTCAGCCCACATAACCAAGTGGATTGTAAGATTATAACATTTGAAGTGAGAAATTCAACTTTTTTTCATTCTTGCAAAACAAAGTTAGCAAACTTGGAGCCTTCCTAGAGTAAAACTTTTCTCCACACAAGAATAGGCTTTTTGATTATTCACAAGTACATGATGTTGGTTCACTCATAAAAAAATTCAGATGCAAATATAGAATCTAGCTTATTCTAAATCACCCTTGTAATGCAAGGAAGTTTAGTGAATTGGCAAAATATTAGTCATTCTTTTGTGATTTCTTGTGTAATGAGGAAGTCTTTCAACTGAAATCTAATTGGTATGAAGTTAGAGAAAAACATCTAGAATATATGAAAAATTTCAAGAGCTTTGGATGAATAGATTGAGAGATACTAGGGCCTGAAGTTAGAGGTAAATATTTGTCTTGAAACTGCCCAAACATGTTAACAAAGTTTAACTCCCTTTAGAATGTGATGTGAGAGCTCAATTTATTTGTTTTTTCTAACAATTGTACACCATAATTTTTTAGTTATGTACTAGCCAAATTTCAGAAGTTGATAAGAGTTTTAACATAAGATTCTCTAAAGATGCCCAAATTGCCCAAGTTGCCCAAATTCTTTTGGGTAGCAAAACTTTTGAATTAGGCATTTGGTTGAGGAAAAATTTGTATTTGTATTTCCACTTGGGAGATACATATACACCATGTGTAACAATTTTGAGAACATCTAATTAAAATAAACTCCATATGACCCTACCCAAGTTCTCAAGTGGCTGTTGAACAGGCGCTTAATCCTTTAGGGGTTAAAT
Organism: Ulota crispa; assembly: GCA_963920765.1. Taxonomy (NCBI): domain Eukaryota; kingdom Viridiplantae; phylum Streptophyta; class Bryopsida; order Orthotrichales; family Orthotrichaceae; genus Ulota; species Ulota crispa. Next base: position 37,520,971 of record OY987242.1, read on the forward strand.
CCTAAACTTGCAACAAAATATTCCTAACTCAACCCTTATTCAACCAAACATCCTAATTATTTGTGAACATTGCTGTTTATTTGTAAGTAAAATTTTAAATCTTAATTCTCAATGCAAGTTGCATGCATGCTCAAGAGCTACATAAAGGCAACTATTATTTCTTCTGCCATTTATTTAACAATCAAGTGTTTTGTAAGTTTCAGTCTAAACAAAACTTTAGGTTGTTTTAACAATTAGATTGATAAACCTTAGAAAATTACCTCATGACTCATTGCTTGGCCACTTAGAGATGCATGTAACTTTTTGAGTATTAGGATTTCAATTGTTTATGACTTAGATTTTGCTAGTTTGTTTTCTACAGCATTGTTGTTGTTGCCAAGTTTTTACTATATTAATCATTCATGAAATCTATCAATATAAAAGAACATGATTTACTAATCTAGCAATCCTTTTACCGCAACATTGTACTATGTGGGTAAAAACTTGCGTGCATGAAAACATGTGTGGGTCTACAAAAAAGTATACAATTGACAATCCTTTTACCGCGTGCGTAAAAACTTGCATGGGTGAAAATCCTAAGTGCGTAAAAACCTACATGGGTGAACACCCTAAGCGTGTAAAAACTTGCATGAGTGAAAAATCTAAGTGTGTAAAAACCTGCATGGGTAAAATATACATGGGTAAAAATCTACTTGGGTAAAAACCTACATGAGTAAAAAAAAGCGTGGGTATAAAAACAAAAAAATATAAAATAGTTGCATGGGTAATTATTGTGTGAGTAAAAAAGTTGCGTGGGCAAAAAATAAATAACATTTTTTTAACTGTAGCAATCCTTTTACTACGTGGGTTAAATACTATATGAGTATAAAACAAAAATTGCTTCACTACGAGGGAATATTTTATAAACGAACACAAATGTTTTACAAGCATGGGTAAAGTTTGAAATTGAGTTAAGTGATAAAAAAACATAAAAATCTCGCGGAAAAAGTATTTTGTGTATCTGGGCCTGAATTTATTTTGCATCCGACGGGTATACTAGTTTATTGTGGAATCAACAAGTATTTATATATTGTAAAATTTTAATTAATTAGTATGGGGTAACCTAGATGCACTGTTTAGAGTACTGGACTTGCAGAAACAAAGCCCAAATTTTGTAAGACCCCCCTTAGAGGAAAAACCGGTTGCTTCCCGAGACGGCACTCTACTTCTTTAGAACAAAGCCCAACGTTGACCCAGTGATCCCAACGTTGATCCAGTGATCCCAACGTTGACCCAGTGATCATCCACAAGGCACTACTACCCACCGTGATTTCAAAATCTCCTTTTCTATTTGATTTTTATTCTTGAAAAGTAGGTGTCTTGTGTGTTTTAGCAACAAATGGATACTCCAAAATACTCCAAGGTGGAGCATAAAAAGCAGAGCCCAAAAAACTTTCAAATGTCTTCTTTTGAAGTCTAATTTGTTTTCGGTCAGAGTTGAAGGGACCGTAGCAAGCCTCCAAGGAGCTACTTCCCAGACTACTCTAATGGAACTACTGGCTCTCCTTCCTCCTTCCCCCTTCCCCCCATGTAGCACTCAGCCAAAATGGCAAAATAATAGATTTTTAATTTTGTTTTGTTTTTATTTTTATAATGGTGAAGTGATATGTTTGTGCATGTTACAAGATAAGGCACAAAATTGCAAATGAATTACAAGCAAAGATATAGTCTGAAATTATTTACAAATAGCGTTGTACCCACCGACCCGCGGTATCCCCTTTATCTCGAGTCATTGCTTGCCGTTGACTACTAATTGCTTGTAGTCCATCGAAAATCACTACTGTAGGTTGTAGGTTTAGAGCAGATTCGGCATCAAACAATTTCCCAAAATTTTGTCCAATTATTTTATAAATTATTCTTCAAAAATGTTCAATGTCAAACAAATCAAAAAATTGAAATGCCAAATATTATAAAAGAGATTAAGCTTAACTAACAATGGACGGTCAAGGTTGATTCCAAGAGGGCTTAATCTACTGCAAATTTTATATCAAGGGTTAATTTTAGAAAGTGGAAGATGCTTAGAAAAAGGCTAAATTCTACTAGAAAATTTGGTTGAATAATAAATAATAACAACATTTTTTGAAATTTCCTAATCTTATTTAATTACAAAATCATAAGTCGAATTGATTTTTTCTCAAAAAATAATTGATTTGGCAAAGACATGTTGAATTTGCTCTCAACCTTCAGTATAATAAGTTATTCATTTAGGTTGCCCTGTACTAAATACTTGACATTTTAGAATATATAACTTCTTGCTGGTACTACAATAGTTGTCATTAACAATAATTAAAAACATCAATTTTTAACAACAATAAGGACTCAAGCAACAACAAAGATGTTCCAAAAAAACAAACTAAGGTGGGAGGTTCATAAACCGACCATCTAAGGGTTGAAACTAAATTTTGGGGAGGTGATACTTCTTGAATTATTTTTCAATAAATTTTTCTTGAAAGATTAGAGGAATTGACTTCTAATCCAAGTTATTTCATATTAATTGGAGCTTTGCAGAATTAGTTATGAAAATTTGAAGTTGAAGTGGCATAGGGCTCTAAAAATGCCCACCTCAAATGTACACTACTCGTACATTGTTGAAGACTGTGAAAAACAGCACGTACAAATGGAGTACATTTGAGAAGGTGGGCGGTTCTAGAGCTTGAGTGCTTTTAGAACCTCCTACCTTAGTTTTGTCCATGCTTCAAGGCATGTGAAATCCTACTAAGCTAGGTATACCCAATACCAACCATGTATCTAATGGCATCAATCTTTACACATGGTGGTCATTCACAAATGATAAGCTATTTACGGTGTACTTAGATTTAAGTTATAAAATGGCCACCTTGTGTAGAGAGTGACTCCATTTGGTATACAATTGATATTGAGGAAGGTAGACATACCCATACTTGACCGTTTAAGGGTTTGGTGAATGTAATTTTTGTGGAAAAAAGTATTGTAGATTATTTTATATTAAAGGGCAAAATTGCAGCTCTTAGGGTCCCTATTAGCGACTCTAGACTAACCTTGAAATTGCTTGGATGTGTTCCTATAATGGCACTTCATAGTTCCAATCCCAACCATCTCAAAGCAGATCAACAATTGACATGTGGCAAGATTTGCTTGTGCAAGGAGTGTTCATTGCTTCAGTATGGGTTCAAGACTATGTGGTGAAAGCATCAAAAATAGGGTGCAAAATTGGGGAGCAATCGGGAATGGATGTGTCTACCTTATACCTACCTAGTAAGAGAGTCACGTGCACCTCCAAGTGGCCAAGCAATGATTCACAAAGTAATTTCTTAAGATAAAGCAACTTAATTGTCAAGGCAACTTAAATGCACTATTCAATGTAATTGCTAATGTTCTAGACAAAATTGGAAATGCGTCATCTGCCTTGGCTGCTCTTTATTATTCTTAAACTCATGAACATACATAACAAACATGTTTACCATTGTCATGTCTAATAGGAAAAAAAACATTCCACCAAGTTTCTTGCCAAACCCTTGCCAACAATGCCTTCACCCAACCCCCACCAAGATTACTATTGAAATTAATCATTGGGAAGACTTTTATCTTTATTTACTATCTATTTGCACCAAGTTACCCAAGCAATTTGCATCATTTCATGCACCATAACTTTTTACCTGGGGTATCCAATTTAAGGTTTCTTTTTTTTCAAACAAAGGTAATCATTGTATGCACCTTGTCTCCAAATTTCAAAAACATCTGCCTAAAATTGACTTCATATGAACCTACCCAGATTTTCAATTGTTGAACGGACAATTGTCTTTTAGGGGTTAAACTACCCATCATTGTACAGAGAGAATAAGAATAAAGTGGAAGCCTCCCCAATTTCACCAAATTTTCCAACTTACTAAAGGTTCACTAACACTCACCGTTCAATATGATATGTACAAGAAAGCCATATTTAACTCATATTTAACTCATTTTGAACTATGAAAACAAATCTTGACAACATAAAGCCAGGAAACATTTCACAACAATATACAATCCTTTAGAATCAAACTCTCCAATCTCCAAACCCACAAATCGTCCCATACAATTCAGAAGGTCCACAAATGAGCCAAAAGTTCCCAATTTTCTCCTTACCAGATTTTACTTTTGAACTTTGAAATGATTAGAGTTAGTCAAATATAGCAAAAGAGCAATTAGCAATGACTTTATGTACAACTTTAAACTACATTCACTTTGCTAACACTGCTCAAACAGTATGACCATATCACAAGATAAAACTGTGACTTCATTGTCTCAAATTCTCATTCCAAATTCACACTACAGTAGTGGTCAAATTATCAATTCCAAGTAGCACTTTCCATACTTAGGGCCAACTTCCATGTTGCATCATAATCAAATAACAACAAAAACAACAAAGGAATTATGGAGCCAAAAACAACAAGGGGAGTCATGCATGGAGGTGTGCTAGACAACAACAAAATTGAAAAACTGAAATGATATTCCAACAAGTTTCTAGCAAAAAGCACAGGAACTTTAAGATGTAAGTTTTCTTAAGTTGGAAGACGCTGATCACCGTGGCCGATTTCAATGCAGCATGGAAGTTTATCCTTACAAATCGGGGAGAAGAACAAGAGTATGATCAAAGCCACAAGCAACATCAACAACATGAAAACTGTGGAGGCTCTCCAAAGGAAATGGAGAAGGCTCGTCAGCCGGGCTGCCTAATCCCAAGCGGCCGTTTCTTCCACTCCCCCACACCCACAGCCGTCCGCTGGACGTGAGAGCCACGGAATGCGCACGTCCAGCAGCGACACCCACCACCTCCTCCGCTTGAAGCTCTTCGTCTCCAACGCCAACGCACGCTGGCAGCGCACTCTCTTGATTCCAGCCCCACGAGTACACCCGTCGTTGCGCGTCCACAGCCAACGAGTGTCCCAGGCCTGCTCCCACGTGGCAGACCCGCTCTCCAACAATAATCCCTTGCACACGCTCCACTGGCGGGGTTGCCATTGCGACGTCCCTCCCGAGTTGCCCCAGGCTGTTGTCACCAAAACTCCATACCTCCCCTTGCTCTGATCCACAAGGCAATGAGTGTCAAGCAAATTCTATGACAGTGTTCAAGCAAATTCTATGACAGTGTTCAAGCAAATTCAATTACAGTGTTTACAGGCAGTGAGTGCCAAGCAAATTCTATGACAGTGTTTACAATTCCAAACGTACCAATGGATGCACTGTGATGTGTGAACTGTGAAAGGGTTAAAAAAAGAAATCACAAATTTTGCAAGCAATTCAATGAAACCTGGTTTTGACAGACCATCATGCTATTCTGACAATATTCACTTACTTGCACTCAATTACTTTGACACTGATTGAGAACTTCATACTTGGTGAGGAAAAACTACTACAGATAGCAGCTCTATTTTGTCTCCCAAAAATTACTTTCTTGAATTTGTTGCACTGCTTGATTGACGGAAATGATATTTAATAGTTTAGGGGGTGGAGATGCACGTGTCACTGGCCTGTAAGTGGAAACAGATTCTAGTAGAAGAGAGGGTGGTGAGTTGGAGGGCAGTGATGGTACCGTTTAACGTCAAAGAGTGGTCCATTCCGCAACTGACGTCTGTCACATGGTGTAACGAGTCTACATGAACTGGCTCCCAAGCCAAAACTGGGCTCCTTTCCTTTTCCATGTTGGTTAAAACCTGCTGGTATGCAACATCGTCAACGGCTTCATTGGTATCATGACCCTTGCTGGGTTCATTGAAAGGTGTTTCAAAGGGTTGGAACCCGAGGCGGTTGGATGCTGCGTAACCCCAGCTGTACACATGGCCTTCAGCTGTGAGTGCAAGCGTATGGCCCCAACCCAAGGCTACCTGGCATGCCCAACACACAACCTGGTCAACACCTTCAAGCCAGTGTTTTTTTTTCACCTACCACGCGCCACATGCCCTCCCAGGAATGGAGAATTCTGAGAGGGAGAGAGGAGCATTGGTCCAATTTCTGACAGGGTGGACTCATGAGGCCCAAAAAAAAACACTGCTTCAAGCAGAACACAGTAAAAACCGTAATGCTTTGAACCTGTAGAAATGGTACTCTTTTCTACTGCGAAACGGAGGAAAAAGTCAAAATTCTCACTGCTGTTTGCTATCAATTCAAAGGGTTTCAGGTTATCGTTGTGCACAATCATGAGCTCATCTGACGTGAGGTGGCAAAAGCCGCAATCTAGAATGGAGAAGGATGAATTCTTGCAACTACAAAGGTATGTTATGGAGCACATACTCCCTCTATCCCTAGAAAAAGCTCCAAATGAGACACATTTCTTGTACCACTAAAAAAGCTCCCTTTCGCTGATTTCAAACGTTGAGAAAGCATTTGCTATGTTCAATGATCTCATGAGGGCAAGTTAAGCGATTAGAGAGCATTGATTTCCTCTCCTAGTAAGCTTGGCCTTGGTCATATGAAGTACCATTATTGCTACTAATCTTTAAATCATTAATAATGAGGAGCTGGCAAGCATGCACAAATTTGGTACTTTTTGCATGGAATTTGGGTGCCTAAACGGCAACATCAAAACTAGAGATTTTGTATACATTTGGTTGATAGTATATTGATTCTAGAACGCATGTGTCACTAGCACAAAGACTAAAACCACAGTTAATCCCGCAAGGAAGCTTTATTAACGTTATTAGAGGGACAGAGGGAGTAGGATTTTGATGAAGAGTAAGGAAGAAATGGAATACTTGGGTTGCATCAAGGTGAGAAGCGAAGGGGGCAGCAGTACCTAGTCACCTGCACCACTTGTTTCCTGGAGAGGGCCTCCACGCGCTGTGGGCTTGGAGCGTGCGTGACGCCGAGGCCCAAGCCAAGCTGGCCACGCTTGGATGTGCCCCACGCCCACAGAGATCCATCTTTCGCAACGGCCATGGAAACCACCCCGGAGCCTCTCGACGATGCCACGTCCACGCTCTCCAAACCTCGTACTCTTTGCGGCACATGCCATGTCAATCTGCAAACAAACGGCTACCTACCTGTCAGAGCAATGATTGTGGACACAACAAACTTTGCAGCATCCGCCATGAAAAGTCATGATTCTGAAGAAGCCTAAGGTAGGAGGTTCTGAAAGCGCTCAAGCTCTAACATCGCCCACCTTCTCAAATGTACTCCATTTGTACGTGCTGTTTTTCATTGTCTTTACCAATGTACAATCTGTGTACGTATGAGAAAGTGGGCGGTTTTAGGGCCCTATGCCACTTCAACTTGAAAATTTCATAACTAATTCCACAAACCTCCAAAAAATATGAAACAACTTGGGTTAGACGCCAATTCCTCTTGTCTTTCAAGGAAAATTTACTGAAAAATATTTCAAGAAGTATCACCTCCCCAAAATTTAAGTTTCAGCCCTTAGGTGGTCGGTTTATGTGCCTCCTACCTTACCTGGAGTTTAGGGGTTCGTCTCTCTCACCAAGCTGCCCTTCCGAGTTTCGGCCCCAAGCCCAGAGCTCGCCTGTGCCAGACACCGCCATGGAATGGTAATGGCCTGCGCCCACGCTTGTGATGTCTTCTGGCAAACCTTCCACCACTTCAGGCTCGTACGCATCTCCGCCAAAGCAATCCGTGTGTCCAAGAGCTCCGTGGCTTCCGTCTCCGAAACTTAGCACCCTGGCATTTCTTGCTACAATGGTCGTCAATTTTCGCCCAATCTCCATCAACCTCCCTGGGCATATGTACATGCATACACACATCAACCACCTGCACTCTCGATAACTAGGAAAAATAATGAAGCATTACCCCTCAAACTACTGTAAACCCTAAACCCTAAATCCTGAACTCTAAATCCTAATCTGATTTGAGATAATACAGTACCGTGATGGAGTGCACTTGTATAGGAATGCGAGAGATAACCCTAAATCCTAAACCCTAAATCCTAAACCCTAATCTGAAACTGAAAAAAGTACAGTACCGTGATGGAGTGCATTTCTGTAGAAATGTGAAAGATAGTAGCTCGCTTGGAAGCCCCGACATGCACCCCTCATGGCTGCGACCTGGGACAAACCCTAAATAAGGATTCGGCGATTTAGTGCGCAGCTTGATCAATTGAACAGCATTTTGCTGAGATCGCGTAAGCGCCTGCTTCTTCTTCACAGCGCCAAATGAACTGCGTTCATCAGGAATAAATGACAGTCCCACCTAAAACCCTAAATCCTAAACCCTAAATTCACGCGTGGAGCTCAAAGTTCGACGTCCTGCCTGCAACAGCGTGCTACAGATTCAAATATCCAATTCCGCCGTTGTGAATCTCCAGGTCTTTTCAGTAACCACCAATTCTACAAGATGAACCGAGCATCTTTGTGATATTGGGTGGATTCTCCTTCAACCCCTGGCTGTCTGCATACTACTGCAATTCAACGTGCTTAAGCGAGGACTAAGCTTATCTTCCTTCGTCCGACGAACTCGAACGAACTCGAACGAACAAATGCTCCGTCAACTTCGTTGCTCTGACTGGCGAACGTACGTCCGTCATGACGATTTTGTGACCTTTAGATGCGCATTGTAGATGTAATAATTTAAAATAAGATGAAATAAGATGCCACATATTAAAGGAAAGAAAAAAATGTAATAAGTTTACAAGAAAAGGATTGATTGGGGTATGAGTTTTGGAATACAATACAAAGTTGACATTCTTCATGCCCAAATCTACTACATTGATCTTTTCTATCAAATAGTGTATACTTTGTAAACTCAAAAGCCTGACCTTTTATTTAGAGTGCTTTTTGAGTTGATTTCATATCTAAGTACGTGCAAATATGGAATAAATTTTTGAAAGCAAGTAGTGAAATTTCAAATTAATTTAAAATTGGTGGGTGCGATGAGCATGCTTACTGCAGGCATAATGGATGTCATACCCATGTAAGATAGTTGTAAGATTTGCTCTTTTTCGTTATTGCATAGGCAGTAATAATCAAAGTTACATTTTTCTTGTGAAGTATAGATTTCTTAGGAATTCCTGAAATGAACTACTGTAATAGTTTCAAAATGGTACTTAGATTTACATTGCTTCAAAATTATTGCGCTCATTTACTATAGTCAAGACAATTTTCCAAAAACAACATAATGCAAAACCCTATCAATGCACTTTTTTTTGCACAAATATTGTGCCTAAACGGTAGAGAAATTCCTATAAAGACCATCAAGGTAAATGGACTTAGAATAATCACATGATTTGAATGTTTTCTACAGGTTTTTCAATATCAATTTTAAATCAAATACATTAACCCGTAAGAATGAGGGGGGAGAAGGAAAAGCACAGAACTCAAGCTTTTGAGGCAAACTCAAATATGGTCTAAGAAGTTTCTAAGACTAATGTTTTTAAGTTTACACATTGATTTTCTTCCATCTTGACATAAAATGATTCAACGCCTTACACAAAAATCATGAAAAACACCCACGGATAACACAAGTGACTTTTGTTGAAATTAGACAAAAATTAGCTTCCTAAATGAACTTGATTATAGTTCATCCATTTCATGCAACTCTCACAATGAATATTTGAAATCATCCATTGTCCACTTAATGGTCCCTTCAACTTATAATCAAAAACTGCCCCTACTTAATCCTTGAGTGCCCCACAGCCGGGATCCCGTCGCTTGGGATTTCATGGGGCGTTTTGGGACCAGATCTAATTTTTTGATTTTGTACTAAATTACAAATATCAAGGTACTTAAGTGGTCCTTGCAACTAAAGCAATGGCAAGTCAAGTCAAGTGTTGTACAAGTAGCTAGGGAGTCATGATTGCATGGAATACCATATGGGGTGAGTTGGCGAGGAGCATCTTACATGCTGCAATCAATCAATATCCCTTGCAAACTTCCTAGCAGTGTATTTTGTGGTAACAAGGAATTCACTAGCAAGGATTCAAACATGTTTTAGACCCTTTTCAAGATAATTCTCATCAACTTTGTTGGACATCGTTTTTTGCACCATTGTGGTTTGAAACCCTCAAACTTAGCATTCAAAAAAGTACAATCTTTGATAATTTGCAAGTGTGTGCATTCACATCTAATCTTGCTACCTACAAAATTTGAGATGAATCAAGAGTTTATAGAGTTTTGTAAAATTAATAAATAGCGATTACATGCCAAAAAATGAGTTTTGACCATCACATGTTGTTTGATCAAATGTTATAATCTCCGATCTCCCACAATCGATTGTTCCCAAAATTTGCAAGCGATATGATGTATCAAAGTTAAAGGTCTCCGGAATCCCTCATTTGGTGAAAAATCTCTGGGCGCTCAGGGGTTAAAGACTTTTATAGGAGTGCATTTGAGGACTATTATTCTACCGACAATGTACATTTTTCGCTAACAAGCATCTGATCGTTCGAACAACGACAGCTCGAAATCGTCATGACGGACGTACGTCGGTCCGATCGGGACGAAAAAGCCGACGGACAAAAGACGAGGCACGCATCAGCACGGTCTCGAATGCGATCGGCAACACGTAGTCGGTGGTGATTCTGCGCATCTTCAACAACAACAAATGCGGCAAAATCTCCTCTCAACTTTCAACAGAACTTCTCGCTGTCAATTGCACTTTTCTTTCCCCGCGAGTACTTACTTGCACTAGATGCTCCATGTGGCTTGCCGAATCGTGACCTCGTTGCAGAAGCTTATATGCAACGAGGATGATGCGGCACCGTAACTCCACCGCAGTCACTCGGCTACTGCTACTGAGACGGTGCTTTAGTACCAGCAGCAGCAGCCATGGCTGGACCTCCTCTGCACCTCCAATTATGCCTCAGCGTCGCGTTGTAGTCACAGGTGTGGAACTCGCACATTCCAACATATATAGTGCATGACACTAACTACTGGCCAAACAAGAAATACGAAGGCACAACACATATACGCATAGCTCAAAAGTAATTCCACCACCAAGCGGGACAAACCCTAAACGTCATCTTGGTGGACTCTAGTTTTTGATAACTATTTTTGACAAAGCCTTAGGCTAACCACTTGAATTGGGAGTTGTTGGTTATAATTGTCATGCACTGTATATATTCTCGCATCCTCGTCTCGTAAACTTTGATGGGTAGCTTGAAAATTAAGCTGCCGGATTTTGCTCCATTCTAGAGGCAATTCAAGCTTTCCGAAAATGGCCATGGCTCTTCTAATTTAGGGTTTAGAATCTAGGGTTTAGGGTTTAAGTACTAGAGACTTGAGTTTCTTGTGTGATGATGTTGAGGAAATCTTTTGAATGGCAGGGCTGGGGTTAGTAACACCTCTAGGAGCAGGAGTGCAAGGAAGTTGGGATCAGTTGATCGCTTTGAAGACTGGAGTGCAAGCACTGAGTGCCGACATTCTGAGGTTAAAAGACGCTGGATTGCTGCAACAGCTTCCATCGCGAGTGGCTGCTCTTGTGCCACGTGGATCTGCTGCTACCGACTTTGATGTTGCGAAATGGCAGGTCAGTCGGTCCTCAGCCCAGTGTGACTTAAGCCCTAAATTCTAAACCCGAATCCTTGGGTAGTATAAAAGGTCATTTGAAACCCTAACTTGCGAACTGCAAATCTGAGTACTGAGAATATGGCTAATGGCTTTGAAAGAGTGCGTTGAAAGCACATTGCTCATAGCTTTTAATGAGATGCGATTTGCATGATTTTAACCTAGAAATGACACAAGCTAGTAGCCTCGGAATTCTGAAATATAGGAACTGCTTGTTGGGGTCTTTGTGTACCCAGCTGTGATCTCAATGGCAGGAGGTGTGTTATACAATTCATTTGAAATGCATTCTTAGTTGCTTTCCAACAAGATATTACAAACCATTTTGTTGAGAATTAAGCATATTGAAATTTTGAGTGGATTCGTTTGTTACCTATCTGATTAGGATTTAAGGTCTTTTATATATGTGTGCTGTTTTGGTTTTTAGAATGTTGGCTTTTTCTTCTTCTGAAGAGTAGTGGGATCTTTGGTTGCAGAAACCAGCGGAGCCAGCGTTCATAGCTTATGCACAATGCGCTGCTGAAGAAGCTTTAACAGATGCTAATTGGCATCCCAAGGACGTTAATGATCTGGAGCGAACGGTTCGTCTCGCTGCCTGGTGGGAGTGCTTTTTAGTGTTTAAGGTTTTCCAGGGTGAGGTTTTCTAGGGTTTAGGGTTTTAGGGTTCAAGATTTGGACGTTCTGATCTAGAAAGTTAGGAGTGTGGTATTATTGAAATTTGTGATTTTCAAATTAGTATGACTCTTTATTTGTAAACTGATTAGCTGAGTGTCAGCTATTGCGGGCAGGGTGTTGCAATAGGTGGTGGAATCGGTTCTATCAACGACATTCTGGAAGCTTCTCACTTAATCAACAAGCAGGTATTGTTCTTCACTATGTTAAACCCTAAATGTCTGAACTTAGAATAGAACCTCCACTTTGGAAGGTCATGGCCGATTTATTTAACCTTCAAAACATGTTTTCACTATTAAATATGTAAGACATGGTTTCCTTTCTTTTAGTTGGCATAGTTTGCTACCTGCCTTGGAAGTTTGTGAAGCAATTCATTTGAGCTTCAATTGATATGGAAAAGACCGCTCTTTTTCATTTAAGCACCTGGGGGGTTGTTGCTGTAGTTAAAGTTGTCATGCAATTGTTGAAGGCTTATATTGTCAGCTGTTGGTAACCTTTGACTTTTGTGGATTTGAATTAGTGTAGAGCATTTTTTGTGTAGTTTCAAAACCCAAGAGATTGTTGAAATCAACCCTCTTGGAGACTCCTTTTGCAAACCTTTGACGAGACCGTAAGTAGGATGGTTAGCATGACCATTTTGGCCTTCTTACAAACAAACCTCAAGTAACTTGAGTTCTAGAGTTTATGATTTAGGAGGTCCTTTGAAAGAGTTCTTTGCGAATGGAATCAGGGTCGTCATTTACACGAGAATTTCAAAATCTATTGAACCGCAAGGATCTCTAAGTACCCTTTATAGTACAAATTACCTCATGAGTTTTGAATTTCTGGTCCATTTTGCAGGAGCTCCGTCATCTCAGCCCGTTCTTTGTACCTCGAATTTTGATCAACATGGCAGCTGGCCACGTGAGCATTCGCCACGGCTTTAAGGTTCGTCATAGCCCTTGCTTGAAACTTTATACCAAGACCTTTTATCCCCTTTCTGATATGAAGAATGTTTAACAAATGTTCAATACCATTGAATCTAGGGCATGCATTTAGATAGTTGGCTTAAACCTCTTATTAGCTTGGCACAAAACATTCAAACTTCATTCTTGGAATTCACAACTTAGGTTAAAGGGAATTGATCTATGTGTGAAATTCATCTCATTGACAAAAAATTATGGATTGGTAGGGAAATTTGCTTGGTTGAACACCAACTTGGCATAGTAGAAATAAGTTTATGCTTTTTTTGTTTTGTTTTGTTTTTGGTTTTTGAACATGAGTTGAGAGTTTTTGTGATTGCAGGGTCCTAATCATGCTGTGGTGACAGCATGTGCAAGTGGAGCTCATGCTGTAGGCGACGCCGCTCGCATGGTGAGGTTTGGGGATGCAGATGTCATGGTGGCTGGTGGCACGGAGTCCAGCATTGATCCTTTGTCAATAGCCGGGTTCTGCAGGTGTACACCTTTGCTCTCTCGCTCTTACCCTTTTTTCATTTCTATCTTTACAGGACACTCTGGTCACTCTAAATAAATACTATTTTGTGTCACTTTGAGCATTTCAACTTTTGTTAAGAGTATGTGATTTGGGAGATATCTATTGTCTTAGAGAAGTCTTGAGTCAAATCTGTTGGTTTAAAAATAATTTTCATGTTCTAATGTTCGTTTTCATTTTTAAAGTGGGAGGTTGAAGACTATTTTAAGCAACTGTAGACAGCCCCGGTTTTTGGATGAGTGGCCACACATTTTGTCAAGTCATGTTTACGGCTCTTGCCAACAAGGTCAATCAAATGTATGAATAGGGGACGTAGGCTGGTATAAGAGATGCAAGTCCTAGCTCAACGCTAGATCCCAACTTTGTTTGGTTATATATGGAATGAAATAAATACTAAAATAAACCTTGAATATTCAAGCAAAAGACATTGGTGGAACTTGATTTAGAAGTTGAGTTTCCATTTTTTGGTGCACTCAACTCTTATAAAGTTGAACCTTCTTTATGCCAAAATTTTCAAAACAAGTTTCCATGTAAGACACTCCCAAGTGAACCCAGACTTCAGGCATGATATGAATTGCAAGGTCCCACTTTCCCCCAATTTTAGCTCTTAACCAATCAAATTCTAAGATTTTAGTGATTCTAAGATTTTAATGAAGCTTGGGGCTTGGGACTTAGTGTGTGATCCGCTCTTTAGGGTCAATTTTCATGGTGATTTAGAATTGCAAAAGCAAGGTAACAACAAACAAGTTACAGAACCATGCATGCAAGTGTTTTGGAAAACAACATAATTGGAAATTGGAAATAGTGTTCTGACTAAGTTTCTTGCAAAAAAACATGAGAAATGCAAATATCTGAGCTTTACAAAGTCTGCAAGTGCTGATAACCATGGCCAATTCTAGGCCAGCATTGAAGTTGGCCTTTAGTGCTTTCAAATAGATTAAGCATAACCTTACTTTGTCCATGTGTCAAGCTGGCTCTCAAGTATATTTTTATGTTTTTACCAACCTGAGCCTGTGCCAATTTTAACATAAGTTCTGAATGACTGGCTTTTGTGGTAGGGCGAGAGCGTTGAGCACCAAGTTCAATAATGAGCCTGCAGTCTCGTCCAGACCTTTTGATCAAGCTCGAGACGGATTTGTGTACGTTTCACGTTTCCATTTTTTTCCCCAATGTCTCAATTTTTCTTTTCAAGTTCTCTAGTTTTTCCTCTCAAGTTTTCTCATTTTTCTTTTCAAGTCTCCTGCTTTTTCTTTTTCTGAGATTTAGGGCAGACTGATGCTTTTTTTGGTTGACTTGCTAATCCTCTCCCTCCCCTTTCTGATGGATGCAGAATGGGTGAAGGTGCAGGTGTCGTAGTTTTAGAGGTGAGGTTTTGTCCTTTTACTGCTGGGTCTAGTGTCTCTCGTACTGGATCTTAGTGCCAGTTACACTTGTATAATATCTTGAGAAAAAGGTTAAGAAACTCCAAGATTGAGACACAGCTGTCTGGACCTCATGGGTCAAGATGTCAAGACATTAAAAAACTAATGAGTAAGCTGAGTTAAATTAAGTAGTCCTGTGTATTGAACGTTTTCTGAGCTGATGGTAATTGGAACACTTTGTAAAAAAAAGGCTAAACACACGAGACCACGCACAAAAGCTTGTTGTCGTGTAAGTATCCATGTCATTTCATTTTCTCCTCCATTATCAAGATTCTTTCTTTGTGGTTATTTGGATAATATCAAAGCTTACATCAATTTTTGATTAATCACATCTTACAGGTTTCTTAAAACTTGTTTGAAAAGTTTAGACGCACTGGTGTAAGTAATGGTTTTTGATTAGCTAGTCACAGGGCTAATATTTCAACGGACCATATCTTATGCAAATTCAAGTTTAATTTTAGAATTGCGGAGTATCACGAGGAAAACTTTTTGTTTTTTTTTTTTTTGGGTTTATCAGGAGTACCAACATGCACTAGACAGGGGAGCAAACATCTATGCTGAAGTGCGAGGGTATGGCATGTCTGGTAAGGACGTTGTTGAGGGTGCATTTTTGTTGGGATCTTTTAATTGTATTTCTTTGACCAAACATTGACAAACTTTAGAAGGAATTATTTTGGTCATTATTTAGTTTTGTATTTATTCAGCTTTGCACGATCCTTGGAGAACTTTGGTTTTGCACGATGACAAATCTATTGCACGGCCAAACCTATTTTGCCAGCATAGATTCTAAATCCGCAAAGTTGATCTTGCGTAGATTCTAAAGCTGCAAAGTTAATTTTTGTTTGGTGTGTTGATTGTAGGAGATGCTCACCATATTACTCAACCATCACAAGAAGGGAGAGGTGCATATTTGGCTATGAGTCGTGCGCTACAACAGGTTTGTCTTACTGGCTCAATTAAAAAGGTCACACTATATAATTAAACAAGTCCTATATGATAAACCTTGCCCAACTGAAAGGTTTTAGGACATAATGCGAGGTTGCAGTTTTGAATTTGAAAACTGTCTAAAAATGTCCAAGAGTGCACTTTTTAGCTGATCAAATGGCTTCTATTCAACGTTGCATTATCGGTTATAACCCTCCCTCTTGTCAATCAAGGCAAAATTTGACATGGGTGCATTGAGTGGTCAAATTCAGCAGTAAAAATTTCTATCTTTCTGAGCTTTTTGCATGGTTTTTCACTCATTCCCACATATTTGGAAAGCTTATGTTGTGATGTGCCACGTGGGCAGGCAGGTCTTCAACCTGGCGATGTTGATTACGTAAACGCACACGCCACGTCAACCCCCTTAGGTGAGTTCTTTTGTAACTTTGTTGACAAACTTCTCTCTAAGTGAATGGGAGTGCCTCTTTTCCCTCTTTCTGCTGTTTATCTTGTCCAGTTTGTTCCTCTCTCTACCTTCCATTTTCACCCTCCCTTTCGTTGCCTTTTTCTCTCCCTCCCCCTTTCTAAGAGAGAATTTCAAATTTCTTGTGTTAATAGAGAATTCTATCTTTCCCTTAACAGACACTTGATGCTTTATAATAGAGCTGTACCAAGACGCCATGTTTAACTAGATTTGAACTATTCATATAATTATGGACTTTGTATGCAAAACATGGGGAGGTCTCTTGATGTTGAGGGACATAGGTCTCTAGATGATCTGCTTAAATCTCCTCGTATCTGTTGACATTCTGCGTATAATATATGCAAAACATTGAGCCGTCTTTGGATGTTTTGCATATGGATTATGATTTATGGACTTCTTCTAGTCCATGATTGATTAAACACCAATTATAGTGTGATTTCTTTAAGATCACTACAGAGTTGTGGAGAGGTCACTTTTGTGTATAACAGCTATATAAGCGCTAAATCTGTTGAAACCATTTTTAATTTTTTTACTATGTTTCCAATTCTTATGAGTCATTCAAAGTGGGAGGTTGTAAATTACTATTGATAAGACAATGGTCTACTTCTTTTTCCTTTTCAAAGTTTAGCGGCCATAGACATTTAGCATTAGCAGAGTTGCTCTTTTACCGTACTTGCTAATTGACGGCCAGCCAAATGTATAAATATCGAAGTTTTGTTGGATTAGTATCTCCGGTTTAGTATCTCCTTCCTTTTATGGATGCCTTACTTGGTAGTTTTGCTTAAAATTTTATATCACAGGTGACGTCGTTGAGGCGCGAGCTATACAGGATTTGTTTCAAGATCATGCTCTTTCAGGTGCCTTAGTCTTTTCTTCTACAAAGGTGCATCTCACCCTTCCCTTCTTCATGTAAGGGTTTAAAGGTTGTCATGGAATCTTGCATGCCAAAATCAAAACCTCAAATCTTCAACATAAAATCTGAAAACTTCATGGCTTTATTGTAACGTGTGATTCTTTATGCAAAAAACAGAATACAGTGGAAAAATGAAAGCATATATAACGTAGAGTGAAAGTTATTGAGTTTGAATAAAATGGCGATGAGTTCCATCTCATTCTATCATGTATGATTTTTTTCTTCCTCTTCATTCGTACGTTTTGTTTTTCTTGCATTGAAGCTTTTTAATTGATATTTTCCAACTTGTATAGATATGGAAACAATCATTTTTGGCCATTTGAGCACTTATGGGTTGGTGTTAAGAGTAGGAAATTTAAAAAATGTAACAAAAAGTTGGGGGGTCTTGGTATGAGGCAGGGTGCCACAGGGCATTTGTTAGGAGCAGCAGGGGCTGTGGAAGCCATCTTCTCTATCTTAGCTTTGCATCACGTGAGTACCCCTTTTCATTATACAAAAAATATTTGCAAAATTCTGGTTTCTAAGTTCTACTTATTAAAATTTTAAGAGATGTTAACAGCTTTTATTTATTTTTGTTTTTTTTTCCTCCCTTTTGCCACGTAGTATATTTATCATCATTCCAAACCAACGTTTTGAAAGCATTGAGCAATTGTGAGTTGCAAGGAGTTGATCTCTAACAATTATTTTATACTTTTTATGTTGTTTTCTGTGGATTGACAGGGTATTGCACCGCCGACATTGAATTTGGAGCATCCTGATGCTATTTTTGACAATCATTTTTGCCCTCTCAGGGCGCCTAAAACTATGGATATCAAAGCAGTTTTGACAAATTCCTTTGGGTTTGGTGGAACGAATGCTGCCTTGGTTTTCACTACTCCACCGAATTTATAGAATATAAATAAGGTAGTCATGTTTACAACCACTAGACAACCTTAGAGATTTGGAAAGATGTGCAAAGCTCTTTCATTTTGGGAGCTCAATGTACGTGAGATGTCGATATGTTCATAATCAAGACTTAGTTTGGTTTTATGAAATTTATGGAGATTTTGGTTTGAGTTCCATTTGATTCCCCTGGAACAGAACTTGTCTAAAACAATGTTGCATAAACTAGTATCCTCTCTGAGGTAATATTAGACACCGATCCCAATGCAAGCCCATCCCTTATCTAGTAAACCTTTGTAACCTAATATTGTACACCTCCATTGTGTAAGTTATTAACCTCTTTAACCCTTAAAGGACCGGGCATGTACTTTTGGATAAGCTATTTTGTGTAATTTTCTGAAACTTTTATTGAAGATGGGGAATTCAAAGATCTAAGTGGGCATCTAATTTTTTCCTCATTTTGACAATTATTGAAGAAGTTATGCAAGAATTTTTGAAAATTTGGGGAGGACTGCCCGCCCGGGCAGCCCAAAAACTTCTTTATTTTTTTTTATTTTTTTTAATTAAAATTTGAAATTGTTTCTTTAGATTTTTTAATAGGTGAGAAGTTTTGAATCATTCAATTTCAATCAATGAGATGAAAGCTATGAGGAGTTTTTGTTTGTAGGCAATTATGGATTCTCTACTCTAAAATAAACTTTGAAGTCCTTTATTTTACTCAATTTTCAATACTTTGGAAAAATAATTAAACCTAAGGAAGTAGATTGTTTATCACAACATTATCACCGTTGGGATCAGCATCTTTCATTTCCATAATTAAATTCTTCACAATTTAGTGTTTTGACTCATTCTCTATTTCTTTTTACTTACTATTTTTTCCCATGTGTTGTATAGTTCCAATTGATTTGAAAATTCTCCGACACATAGCTAACTTGATCTCCTACATGGGAAAAATAAAGCACAAAGTTGCGTAGATCAACTTTTTTGTTATAAGAGTAGTCAAAGGCTTCTGAAATTTTGGGGCAGGATGAAAAAAAACTTTTCTTTTCACTTTATATGTAAATATCTCACTCATGTCCATTTGGAATGACTTGATTTTTTTCCACAAGTACCTAATCTAATCTAGGACAAGATCTTACGGTTGGATTTCCCAAATTTTTTAAAAATATTACCTTCTTATTGACCCCCCAAAAGTGACAGTTTTGAGTGATTTTCGCTGAAAAAATGGCTTGGTCCTTTAGGGGTTAAATTATTATGGACCACCAGTCTTGGTCATGTTAGTTTACACAAACAAAAAAAAAGAGCTTATTAGAAAAATCATAATTACAACACAAAAACAACCCTCATTTTCAAAACACTCACAAAACTTGACTTAGCAAAAACTATCAACTGAAGGAAAATATTTCCATTATCACCCAAACCCTAATTGGTCCAAAATGAGGTGCTAACCTAAATGAGGTGCCAAGAACTCCAAACTCTCCCAAATGAATTACAACTCATATCATCCATGTAGAATGTACTACATCCTATATAGCTCAACTTGTAATGCCATGTCAACTGACAAGTATTTTTAGAAATGTTGCAAGTAGAAGAACAAACAATAAACTTTGAAACCTTTGCAATCAATTCTCAAAACATTAAAGAGATCAAGTATTAACCTTTAAAGGCTAGGGGTGGTCATTGTGGATGCCTTTGTACAGTGTTCACAGGTGAACCATGATCTCTACAGTGATGCCCACACATTAAAATATTATTTTTAAAAGTTGCAAAAGTCAACAGTGCATGGTGCTTCATGAAAATTACAATAAGGGCAATTTGGGACCTAACATTGTGACTCTAAAAATTCTCACAATTTGAGTTGCCTAAAAATGTGAGTGCAATTCATGAGATTTTTTTTGCCTTACATGATGGACCATGTGTTTATGATCACTTCTAAAAAAAAATCAAACAAAAAACTCCTATTTTCTGCCCACATAGTATTTTTTTTATGGCCAAGGGACAAAAATTGTTCCTTTGATGTTTAAGGGTTAAGGTTCACAATCTTAATTAGCTAATACAACAAAAGTTAACACTAAATGTTTCTCCTACTGCTACAAGAGGACTGGATTTTATCATCAAATTGGAGATTTTAACCCTTAAGCGCCGGGGGTGGTCATCGTGCTTGCCCCATGTACAGTGTTCAAAGTGAACAGGGACATCTACAGTGGTGCACATACATCAAAATACTATTTTAAAAAGTTGCAAAAGTCAATAGTGCATAGTGCCCTCATGAAAATTATAGTAAGGGCAACTTGGGACCTAACACTGTGATTTTGAAATTTCTCACAATTCAGATTACCTAAAAATATGAGTACAATTAATGAGATCAATTTTTACCTTCTATGATGGACCATATGTTTATTGAAAAAAAATTAGACAATTAAAAAATGCTTTTCCTTACATTTGGAGTGATTTTTTTATGCACAACGGATGAAAATCGTCCCCTTCGACGTCTAAGGATTAACATTTAGTCTTCAAACGACGCTTGCACCCATCAAAATTATCCCTTGGATTAGTTGAATAGGACTAGAATTGCTCATGTTTTATAAGCCTCTTTCTACTATTAATATTCCACGAATTAAAAAATGCAAGTCTTCCAAGACTTAAAGCATGTCCTTTTTAGTTCAAAATTCAATCCCGAAAAACAAGCTTTCGCATTTCAGATTTCACAATTTAGAAAAAACAAAGTCCTTCGGAGTTTTGAGTGTCAAAATTCAATTCTACCAACCCTACTTTGAAATATCCGTATTTGGAATGGAAAAGGATTACTATTGGCATTTTGATATTTGATTTCTAGATTTTCCTTTATAAACATTTCCGACAGTAAGATAAAATTTGACTACAGAGATGTAAGTAAAACTTCCGAAATCCACAATTCTTGTTTTGATTTTCAACCACAAACCATTTTGCAAGAGGTTTTGTAATACATCTTTTTTTTTCAAAACTTCAAAGAAAGGAAGCAAGTGGCTATGCTACAAGATTTTGTGTCATTGCAGCACTAACTTTCATTTTTGAGTAACTTGTCTACCCAAACTCCCTTCCCTTGAGATCAGTGTTAGGGAAATTTTTGGAATTCACTACACTAATGATGGTATTTAGTGTTGGCAACACTAATTATGAACCCCAACACTAAATGTCAACAATTCCTTTAATATTACCAACACTAAATGTCAACCTATACACTATTTGTCAACTATTGTAATTTTTGGGAGTAAATTTTTTTTTACAAGTTTACATTTAGTGTTAGAAATTGGTTCATTTTTATTACAACAAAAAATATAAATTAAATTCATGAGTTATATCTAGACAACTATTTGGCTTGAACTACAAACTTGGGTCAAATTGAGTTCGTCCATTAGATTAAAATCATTATCACCATTCATCAATGAAAAATGATAAAAATAATCCAAAAAATCTAAAAAAATCCAAAAAAATCCAAATACCCAAATACCCAAATATCTGAAAACAAAAAATAAAAAAAATAAAAAACAAAAATTGTTATAATTTCTTAGAAAATGTCATAACTTTTCTTGTTCTAAAAAATGTTAATTTTTTAATTTAATGTTATAATTTGATGTTCCCAAAGTTCCCAAAGAAGTTCCCAAAGTTCCCATATGACGTTCCCAAAGTCCCTATGACGTTCCCAAAGTTCCCACATGATGTTCCCAAAGTTCCCACATGACATTCCCAAAGTTCCCATAGTTTGGAGGAAGCAACAAAGAGTGGTGTGCACAAAAAGAAAGCAACTCTAAATGCAAACTAATTGAAATTTAGAGTGAGTGAAACTAAAATGCAAGTAACACTATTGGAACCATAACACTAAATACCATTATTAGTGTAGCTAAAATCTGACATTTTCCATATTCAACCAATTTTTCGGTTTTTTGCCCAACTACGCCGATATTCTTCTAAATTCACACATATTTAAAAAAATTGGTAAAATCTCACCGGTTTTATTTGCCATCAATTTCAAAACGCAACCGGTTATTTTCACTGGCTAATTTTGAACCAGCCGATGGGTTTTCCCGCGCATTGCTTGAAGATGGCTTCTTTTTATGCAAAGCCTCCTGCCTTGCCGTCCAAAGTCAAAAAAAGAAAGAGATGAAGCAAGGTGTTAGAGGGGTCTGGAGCAAACTTCCGTGCTTGGTTGGAATCGGAAAATTTCGAAAAGAATAAAGAAACTAACGAGTCAGGAAAGAAACGCATCAAAGCAACAGAAAAGTAAACATGGAAAGAAAATGAAAAGTAAAAGGATGAGTAGGAAAGAAAAGTATACATAAAAAGAAAAGCAGAGAGGACGATGAATAGAACAGAAGAAGCTCGACGGAGGTGATGCGGCAGAAGCAGGTCGGTGGGACAGGTTGCACTGCTTTTCGGGGACGAAGAAGATTTTCGACATTGGAAATGCTGCAGGGTCCGATAAGCTTAGGGTCGATTTTCGACGTAGGAGGATGTTGTTCGAGTTGACACGCAAAACGATGCCGACTGCGACACCTTTAGCAATTAGGAACGTCGCTGAAGGCGGACAGAGGAGCCCATGAGCTGTTTCTTCGTTTCTATTGTCATTCGTTTACTGCGCATCGGCTCTCTTTTTTGCATTAGGGTTTTTATTAGGGTTTAGTCACGTCGGTAGTGTTGTTCCTTAGGGTTAGAATTTGGCGATGGAGATCACGCAGTACAATGAGCCTTCCGGTAAGGAGGGAGACCCTGCCCTGGGCTTTCTGACCCGAAAAGAGACGGAGGTGAAGCTGCCTCGTCCGACGCGGGTGAAGAACAAGACGCCCGCACCGGTGCAGATCACCGCGGAGCAGATTCTGCGAGAGGCTCGAGAGCGACAGGAGGCGGAGATTCGACCGCCGAAGCAGAAGATCACCGACGCGGAGGAGCTCGCGGAGTATCGGCTCCGGAAGAGGAAGGAATTCGAAGACCTAATCCGGAGGGTTCGATGGAACACGAGCGTGTGGGTGAAGTACGCACAATGGGAGGAGAGTCAGCGGGACTTCGCGCGGGCGAGGTCCATTTGGGAGCGCGCCATCGAGGTCGATTACACGAACGCCACGCTTTGGTTAAAATACAGCGAGATGGAGATGAAGAGCAAATTCGTGAACCATGCCAGAAACGTTTGGGATCGAGCTGTGTCGTTGCTCCCTCGAATCGACCAGCTCTGGTACAAGTACATCCACATGGAGGAGGTGTTGGGGAATATTGGTGGCGCTCGGCAAATCTTCGAGCGGTGGATGACTTGGGAGCCTGATCATCATGGCTGGGCTGCGTACATCAAATTTGAGCTTCGGTACAACGAAATCAACAGGGCGAGGTCCATTTACGACAGGTAGGCAACGTTTGCCCTACTAAGCACAATCTAAACCCTAAACTTCGAAACGTGCATGTATGTCAATCAAAGTGTTTCATTTTCAGTATGATTATCTTTCGAGTTCCTTGGTCTGTAATATACGACAGGTAGGCGACGTTTGCCCTATTGAGGACAATCTAAACCCTAAACTTCGAAACGTGCATATACATCAGTTAAAGTATTTCATTTTCAGTATGAGTATCTTTCGAGTTCATTGGTCTGTATGTTGTTTGTCGAGCTTAGGCTTCTGGCACCTGCGTCTCATTGAGTATTTTGGCTACTTGTGCATGTAGGTATGTGGAATGTCATCCCGGTGACAAAGCTTGGATTCGGTATGCAAAATTTGAGGTGAAGAATGGAGAAATTGCGAGAGCAAGACAGTGCTACGAGCGTGCTATGGAGCAGTTGGGAGACGATGGCCAGACGGAGGAGCTGTTTGTTGCTTTTGCACAATTTGAGGAGCGGTGCAAAGAGTTGGAACGTGCGAGGGTGATATATAAGTACGCCTTAGATCATATTGCGAAGGGGAAGGCTGAGACTCTGTATCAGAAGTTTGTCCAGTTCGAGAAGCAATATGGTGACAGAGAGGGTATTGAGAACGTGATTGTGGGCAAAAGGCGCTTTCAGTACGAAGAGGAGGTGAAGAAGAATCCGTTGAATTATGATTCTTGGTTTGACTACGCTCGCTTGGAAGAGACTGTGGGTGATAAGGAAAAGGTTCGAGAGGTTTACGAGAGAGCGATTGCTAATGTGCCTCCAGCTGAGCAGAAGCGATACTGGCAACGCTACATTTATCTCTGGTACTGCCAATAGCCTGATAACGGTTTACCAGCTACTCATTTTTTTCGAATCCTTACATCACTTTTTTGTTTTTCATTATTGTTCCTTCTGCTCTTATGTTTGCAAGGTGATCTGACCTGAAATTCCATTGTTTCCGGTTTTTGATGTCAGGATCAACTATGCTCTTTACGAGGAGCTAGAAGCTGAAGACTATGACAGGACAAGGGACGTTTTCAGGTGTGTTCATCTGTTGCTCTTCTTCCTTAATTTTCCTGTGCATCATTTGGCTCTTGAACCTGTGTAGGTGGCTATGCCAGTTTTCCTTCACGATCTTCGCTCTGCACTTGAATCAATATTTATTGTGAAAGGTCTCACATCCTCGTCTTACATATCGCAGGGCTTGCTTGGGAATTATTCCACATTCGAAACTTACGTTTGCAAAGATTTGGATCATGGCAGCTCAGTTTGAGATTCGACAGAAAGATCTCAAAGCTGCACGAACTATTTTGGGTAATGCCATTGGAAGGGCTCCGAAAGACAAGGTTCGTGTCTGAAGTTGTCTGAAAGTTTGTTGTTGTATTTGCCTATACTCGCTTTTGTTGGTGTCATAGGAAGTTCCAGATTTATGATGCCTGATGTGCTGTCTCTGCTTCTTCGAGCACGTGTGGTTGCTGTCTAGGCATGATCGCATATCTTTCATCTTTTGTTTTCTTTTGAACTTCCAGACAGCTATTACTGTTTTCCAAGCTCTTTGATTGTGACATCTGATGTGGAGCTGTTTTTTCTGGTTGGTTGTCACAGGTTTTTAAGACCTACATCGAAATAGAGCTGCAGCTTGGTAACATAAGCCGTTGTCGAACTCTGTATGAGAAGTACTTGGAGTGGTCACCAGCTAATTGCTATGCATGGAGCAAATATGCAGAGTTGGAGAGGTCCTTAGGAGAGACGGAGAGGGGGCGCTCAATCTTCGAAATTGCTATTGCACAACCGCTTCTTGACATGCCCGAGCTGCTGTGGAAGGTAGGCGAAGCTTACTCCGTTGATTTTTTCTTTTTATCTTTTTACTTTTGTTGTGTTTGTGAATCAGAACATGCTTGCAACAATTCCACAATTATCCTCTTTATATGCGAGCAACATATACGCTCCACGGAGTCGGATAGTGTTTCTGAACAGATTCGAACATTCTCGTTCTTGGTAGCATTGCTTTAAGTTTCAGAACCGCATGTTGGCTGCCTTCATGTTGGACAATGGGTCTTTTGTATGCTCTGGTTTTGCTGCTTTGCCCTTCTCTCTCCTTCGTTGAAAAAGAATAGGTCGACATGTTCTACTCATCAGGTTCAAATTGTGCAATATGGACGATTGCATGTCAGCTTTGGGCAGTTTGACCTTTTACTGTGAAAAGCCCCCGACAGAAGGGTACGAGTTTATATGGAAAAGTACTGACATTTTGTGTGCACAACGCAGGGCTACATTGAGTTTGAAATATCTGAGGGGCAGCACGATCGTACACGACAGCTCTATGAGAGACTCCTTGATCGGACAAAGCACTTAAAGGTTTGGGTAAGTTATGCCAAGTTTGAGGCAGCAGTTCCCTTGGAGGAGGAGGTGAGTGCCCAAGAAGAAGGCCGAGAACCTGATATGGGCAAAGCAGCTGGGCAATCTGAAAAGCGGGCCCGTAGAACAAGAGGTAAGTGACATATGTCAAGGCATTTCTCAGTTTGCTTGTCTGTCTTCTGGTCATACTGATTTTGTAAGTTCTATTTATTGTAGTATACTTTATATTAAACGTGGTGTTCTTTATGATCATTTAGGGGTGTTCGAAAGAGCGTACGAGAGCCTTCGAACATCAGCACCTGAGCTAAAAGAAGAACGAGCTATGCTGGTGGAGGAATGGAAGGAAACAGAGCGCAACTTTGGAGAGTTTGGAGACCTCGCAGCTGTCCAAAGAAAATTGCCAAGAAAAGTGAAACGAAAGCGTCCAATAACGGCGGAGGATGGGACACCTGCTGGGTATGGACCAGTGTTCATTCTAAGAACTCCTTTGTTGGTAGTCTTTGTTATGTTATTTACTGCCTGTTGGTGTCGTTTGTGGTCAGAAATCTCATGTGCATTTTGTTAGCTTTTATTCAGCGTTTTTCATGGAAGCATGTTGTTTACGTGGACAGCGTCGCATGATTGAAAGGCTCTCCTACTGACAAGCATGGCTGTGTAATTTTGTCTCAGGTTCGAGGAGTATACCGACTACATCTTTCCTGATGAGACGGGCATGGCTCCCAACCTCAAAATATTGGAAGCTGCTTACAAATGGAAAAGGCAAAAGACAGGCTCCGATGATGAATCCTAGTGTCCACTTTGTAATGCTTAAATGATATACAGTACAAAATTTTGGAGATTGCGGTTCAAATTTGTATTGAACATTGATATTTGTGTGATATATTTAAGAGATGTGGATTCACGCTCTTCGTGAATGGTAAAGTTGGATCACATCTCAATCACATTTTTAACTATGAAATGTATTCAGTTGCTATAACTAAGTAACTAACTACTTTAAGGACAATTTAATATCCATATGGATAATTCAAAATCTGTAAGTGATATTTCGAAATTTGCTTTGGTTTGGACAACATTAGAAGTTACATGCACAACACTAAGAGATCTCTGTATGTTTAACCCCTAAGCGCCCAAGTGGACCAAAATGGTATGCAATCCCAACCTATTTTGAAACCTTGGGCACTCAAGGGTTAACCCTTAAGTGCTAGGGGGTCACCGTGCCTACGCAGGACCTCGTGTATCCCATGTAGTTATAGGGATGAAAAATGTCCCTTTGGTCCTTTAGGGGTTAAGTATATGGAAAGCTCACGATTACATGAACAATTCATAAGTAATTAAAGACTCCGTAAAGTATAGCATATCATATTTGTCAAAAAATATATATAAAGAGTAGGGCATATTTTTTTATGCAACAAGCCATTCTTCACTAGAAAAAATGCCTCGATAAAGAGCATATGTGATGTATAATAATACTTTTTTTTTTTTTATTCTTATAGCAATTTTGGAGCTGAATATCGTGAATCACCTTGGTAATATCTTGAAACACTGCACTTTTGAAATAGCAAAGCCTCTTTTAAGAGGAGTGCACAATTGTTGCTTAACCCCTGAATGCATGAGGCACCAAATTTTGGTGGTTTTTACACTAGAATTTGGTGTTTTAGGCATTTTAGTGGTAAACCTTTGAATGGCCCTTGGGTTATGGAGATACGGTACCAAATACGGCCGCAACCAATATTCAAAAGTTTGAATCAGCTCAAAATTAAGTGTTATAATCATAAGGTTGTATGATAGTGGGTGCATAAATTTTTTTGGAAAGCCCTCATAGCAGCTCAAATACGTCTGTACATACAGTCGTACATATAGCCTCAAAGGGCTTTCGGGCCGTTTAGGGGTTAAGTTAAATTGCATGTTGACATTATGGAGACTCTTTATCAAAGTATAGGTGAAGAACATGATAGTAAAATCACCTTGTGGTTGATTAAATATTATAAGAAAAATTGTGTTTGAATAAATGTTTGTTTAATGTTATTTATAGTATACAAGCTTGTGATACTATATCAATGCTCAACATTTCATCTTCTTTCTAACTATGGTTAAATACATCAAAAATGATACATTTTAAGCACAACCCTTATGAAAAAGGTTAGTAATGCACTATTCATTGATTTGAGGAATACCCAATTTTGGCACTTTTGAGTTTTTTTATCCTTAATAGAGTACTCTTTTAAGAACATAAAGTCCTAAAGTCCTAAAATTAAGTTCTTCTTGATATATATTATGTTTGGTACTTTGTCTTGCCATATTATCATAAGTGTCTATAGAGGCTACAAAAGATAGGACTTTGATAGTGCAACAAATTGGGGGAAGAGGTGGTTACAAAGTCAACCCAATTTGTTGTATTGTACAAAGACATTCTACAATTACAAGTAATTTCAAACAATTAGACGAACATACATTTTGAAAACCATTTCCCAAAACTATATATTCATATTTCATGAACACAATATCACCTTGAATTACTTTACTTTTAGCCCAAATTTTTTTTTATCTGTGTGTTCTATTTTGTTTGGGCTCTTGCAATCTTTGGTATTTTACATGGTGATTTTGTGGAGCATGTTTGCAATGCATGTATAATTGTTCTAGCAAAACTCTTTGACAAAGTGCTTGTACAATCCCTTAGTAGTTCCTTCAAGACATTTACGATATTGCTTCCAATGGGCTTATGTAGATTTCGGCAGTTCTTTGTTAAACAACTGTTTGCAATAACTTCGCATACAAATTTAGAATTACTTATTTTTTTGTCACAAAATCACTGCAGAATTGGTATCTCATACATCTTTTTAGTTGTAAATGTTGCTTGGACAAAATTCTTTGCATTTTTGGTTGCCCTTATACTTTTGATCATAACAAAGGAAATCACAAAATGGTGTTACACTCCATAATGTCACTATTGCTACAAAAAGGACGCATGACAATATTTTTTCCAATCAACTTTTACACAAGGTAAATGTCTCATCACTACCATGCACATGCAATCTCACATTTGTGTCAATGGTTACCCAAACTCTACCCTTGTTCCAGTGGTGACTTAAGTGTGAGAATGTCCTTGCATGAGGCCCTTACTCTACTCGTTTGTAATGCATTTTTAAATTATTCTCCAAATCAATCTGGAAAAATTTGATGGACATCCTTTGTATAGATAACCGTGGTATTTCAGAAATTGCACAAATACCCTTGACCAAAGGAGCATCTCAAGGGAGTTTTGCAAGATTTTTATTTAAGTATTTTGTTTTGTCTTTGTATGTTCCTATGTTTCAAACATTAAAGCATTTGTTGCAAGATTAAAAAATAATGATTTTGAAAAAGCAAAATAACTACGTTAAGATTATTTGTGCAATTTCTGAAAAACTAGGGGTGTCTATACAAATATCACTAATTTCAAGGGTATCTATCAAATTTTCCTTTTAATCTTGCAATAAACCTAGTGTTAAGCAAAGTACTAATGGATTACTTTGCACTTTTATAGAATTTGTGGTAAAGTAGGAGGCTCTAATTTGGAGCAGGCTGTAAAATGGAGCACCTCCAACGTCATATTTGTTAATTTGGGAAAAACGGTACATTTTGGGATTTTCAAATTTTGATCTAAAAGTTTTAGGAGGCCTCCTAAAACCAAGCTCAGCGTTTTTTTTACACGTGTCCTCTCCTAAGAGGAGAAATTTGTGAGGGAAAAAATCTTAGTGGCTCACACAAAATCTAATACCTTCAAATCTAGTTTAAGGTAACTTTTTGGGTTTAAGGTGGAGTAAAAAGTGGGACACTTGTCTTTCCCAAATTAACGGATATGACGTTCTCCTCAAATATACTATGTTTGTACATGTTGTTTTTCATAGCCCTTTGATAATGTACAATACCAGTTAGTATTGATAGGTAGAACTTGTTTTAGCATTCCAAAGAAGTTTGTATAACAAAAAATGTAAAGGTCATTTTAATCTCATATTTTTGGTATATGATTCTCATGCAATCCCGATTGACCATACCAAATCTTGGTTACTAAAAACCAACATCCTATTTTTGGTAAGTTGTTTTGTGTCAAAATCACGGTTTTACAAGAAATTTGATTAAAATACATTGGTGATGAATTTTTGAGATTTAATTGCATGGATAGGTAGGAGACATCCATATGCACATCTTTCCTTTTAACAAACATCTTCAAAAAGTTTAGAACTTTGTCAATAGAGGTTCAAATGCTCAAGTGATTATGACCAAATTTAGTAAGATAAATATCTCCATTTTTTAATTAGCTTTTGGCAAAATAAACATATCATCATGTTCAATGGTAAAGTTTTAATCATAATATATGAGTCAAATAGCACAATTTAATTACCATGAAGAATTATCTATTTTACTAAATTTGGTCATAATCACTTGAGCATTTGAATCTCTATTGACAAAATTCTAAACTTTTTGAAGATGCTTGTTAAAAGGAAAGATGTGCATATGGATGTCTCCTACCTATCCATGCAATCAAATCTCAAAAATTCATCACCAATGTATTTTAATCAAATTTCTTGTAAAACCGTGATTTTGACACAAAACAACTTACCAAAAATAGGATGTTGGTTTTTAGTAACCAAGATTTGGTATGGTCAATCGGGATTGCATGAGAATCATATACCAAAAATATGAGATTAAAATGACCTTTACATTTTTTGTTATACAAACTTCTTTGGAATGCTAAAACAAGTTCTACCTATCAATACTAACCGGTACTATACTTGCATTATACATTTGAGGAGGTGCTCCATTTTAGAGCCCTATGGCCTTTCCACTTCAAAATTTCATAACCAATTTCACCAAGTTTCAAAAAATATGAAACAACTTGTATCAGATGCCAATTCTTCTTGTCTTCCAAGGGAAGTTCACTGAAAAATATTTCAAAAAGTTTCATCTACCCAAAATTCAGTTTCAGCCCTTAGATGCTGCATTCATGAGCCTCCACACTACAGCCATGTTTGGAGAAACCACGTTTCCACCGAATGTTTCCAAAGCAAAACCGTTGCAAAATAACTTGCAAAAATCCGTTGCTAATCGTATGGTCTGTTGTATTGTACTCTGGAACCGCCCGTGACAGTTGATTCTCGCTCACACACCAAAACCCTAATCTCTGCACATTAACTCGAGAAACGGGTTCTCTCCAGTCTCTAGATACAACAACAACTTCGCTTGCAAGACGAGACAGACAGACAGAGACAAGAGAGCTGGACCCCTTTTGATTTGAAATCACTCGGGTTCAGACTTTAGAGGGGAGACAGATTTTTCAGGGGAGTTTAGAGATTCGTTGCAACGGAGGGGATCGAGTACGCACCGTTGTACCAGACAATGGGGAGTTACAACTACGAGGCGTTGCACAAGCACACGCCAGGCATCAAGAGAGCGTGGATGCCGGACCCGGTACCGGCCAACCGCGGCGGGTACATGAGCCGGGACATGAGCGGCATGCGGGCGATGCCGGAGCCGTACGTGAACGGCGGCTACGGGAACCCACTGCAGGACAGGCTGTTGCTAGCGCAGGCCGCGCAGGCGGCGCAGGTGCAGGCGCAGATGCTGGGGTGCGGCAACGGCAACGGCGGGGTGAGCCACTACGGACTCGGCAAGTACAACAACGAGCCGCCGCTGCCGCTGCCTCTGGGGCTGCTGCCGCCGGATCACCTCGTCGACCACCTTGTCGATCACCTCGTCGACGTCGGCGGCGGCGGCGGTGACCGGGACGGCCGCTACGGCGGTAACAACAACGTGTACGCGAATGGACTGGCGATGCCGATGCGGCGGCCGTTGTATGCAGGCGTGCGCGAGGCTCGACGCGAGCCCCGGCGAGAGCGCAGAGCGCGAGAGCTGCTGGCCGCGGCCGCGCGGGAGGCGGAGCCGGTGCGGGAGCTGGAGCCGGTTCGGGAGCTGAGCACGTCGCAGTCGCCGGCGCACATCCCGGAGGCGACGGCGGAGGCGGCGTTGGCGGGCATGATCTTCGGGTGCACCAGCGACACGTACATCGAGTGCATGCAAATGAAGCTTTTCGCCTTGCCGGCCGCCAACAAAACCGAGGTAACATACTGTACATGACCCCTTCCCCCTTTGTACACCTACCCTCCCCCCGACAAGGAAATTTTGAATTTCAAATTCTTGGTTATGTGGAGGCGTTTTTGCTTGCAAATTTTAAAAAAAAAACAATCATTTTTTTGTTAATGTTTTCATGAGAAAACCAAGTAATTTTCTACATATTGCTAGGGGACGTGCATAAAACTTCACTAGAGCTCACTCATTTGTGTGAGAATTTGGCG
Source organism: Ulota crispa (assembly GCA_963920765.1). Lineage (NCBI taxonomy): Eukaryota > Viridiplantae > Streptophyta > Bryopsida > Orthotrichales > Orthotrichaceae > Ulota > Ulota crispa. The sequence continues at coordinate 37,553,299 of OY987242.1, forward strand.
AAAATGACAAGAAACCATTCGTTCAAAACATAGTTAATTTTTTTTTTAATGTTTTCAAAAGAAAACATCAAATAATTTTCTACGTATCGCGAGGCGACGTGCATAAAACTTCACTAGAGCTGGCTTGTTTGGGTGAGAACTTGGTGAAAATGACAAGTAACAATTTGACGTTCAAAACATAGTAAAAAAAAGTTATGTTTCCATAACGAGAAAATCAAACAGTTTTGTACATATTGCTAGGTGACGTGCATAAAACTTCAAACACCATTTTTGTTAAATTGGGAAGTAGGATACATTTAGGGACTTTTGAATTTTGCATTTTTGAGAGTATTTTGACGATATGGAGTGAATTTGTGATGGACTCTTCAAGATCTTACATCATTGATATAGGATCTTGAAGGAATTATCACAAAACCCACTTTAAATTGCCGAAATACTCTCAAAAACGCAAAATTCAGATGTCCCAAATTTTATCATTTATCCCAATTTAACAAATATGGTGAATCACTAGAGCTTGCACACTTGTGTGAGAATTTGGCAAAAAAGACAAGAAACTATATGCTCAAAACATAACCAGTTTTTATTTTTAATGTTGCCATAAGAAAATCAAATGGTTTTTCTGCATATTGCAAGGCAAAATGCAAAAAGAACTTCACTAGGGCCTCCCTCACTTGTGTGAAAACTTGGTGGAAAAGACAAGAAACCATTGGTGCAAAAAAAATCTTTTTCATTTTGAAACTACCGCAAGAAATGAGAATTTTCTCATGCCAAAATTGAAAAGGGAAATTGTGTTAGGAAACAAATGACAAAAGAAAGCCGTGCTGAAAAACATGTGTATCACTAAAAAAAAACTAATAGTTGCGATTTGAACCCACTTTAATAGAAAGTTTGCTACATGTAGCCAGCTATCTTTGCAAATAATTAATAATGTGTTTGGTTTGCAAATAGTTAATAATGTGTTTGGTGAAGTTTGAGGTCAAAGCTGACGTCATATAGAATGCTCTGGAAGTCGGAATGCTTACTTGATATCATATTTACCTAACTTTGGATAGCCCATAGTCATTTAAAGAAAAGCTGTGTTACAAAATTAGGAGAAGTCGAGTTTTTTATATTTTATGGATTTTTTAATTTAGTTATGTGCATGAAGAGATATCTTGATAGAGGCCCACTCTTGATAGGGGACCAAAGGCCAATCTATGCTTGGAGAGTTTAGTTTAAGTTAACCCCTCAACACCCCAAGGGTGAAAACATTGCCCCATTTTAGTGTAGTTTGAGATACCCGGGGCGTTGAAGGGTTAACCACCATGGCCCTTGTACAACTTAGATTTACCTTCATAGTCCAAGCTTTGTTAAGTTTTGCATTATTAATAACTTAATACATTGTAAGTATTTTTATTGGTTTTTTTTGTTTTGATTGCATGAGTTGCGGTGTGGATTAATAGAAGGCTTGCAAAGTTTTTGTTGATAGTGTTGTCATTTCACCAGGTCCTGAAAGTGGCCCCTGGGACCAAACTATTCCTGTACAACTACCAAGCTCGGGAGTTATCAGGCATTTTTGAAGCCACCTCGCATGGAGACATGGATCTGGAACCAGACGCTTTTCAAGGCTTTTTCCCTGCTCAGGTCTTTTGGATACTTTGCTTTCTTCTTCAGTCTCATTAAAATGAGCCACAGCAAAAATCCCATACAAGTCGCAGCAAAAATCCCATACAAGCCACAGCAGAAATCCTATAAGCTTACAAGTCACAGCAAAATACAAAGTGGGAAAAGAACGCAACTTCAAACACTACTTTGAATACAATATTCTTTAACTAATTTGGGAAAGATTTTGATTTTGGGACTTTTGAACTAACACATCCTCAAAAGAGTATTTGTTGAGTGCTCTTTCAAGAGCTTAAAAACTAAAAATCTCTCAATTGGGATTTTTTTCACCAAATTAATGAATATCGAGTTTTTTTGGTTATAACTTATTGTAACATATTTGTTAGCATACTTTCAAGAGACTTGCATGAAGAGAGATAAAAACTACATGTTTGTGAAAATGTCAAATTTGAATGTGATGTTTTTTTGTAACGTTAGTCAATTATGACAGTGTTGACAACGTAGTTGGCAATTCATATGCAAAAAAAATCATTTTCTATGGCAATATTTCATGCACTTCATGTTTGTTGCAAGTAGTGAAGAATATTTTCTAAACTTACAAAAATGTCCCTTATGACGATTTCATGTGTTGTGTGAAGTTGTCTTTATTTAAAAATATAAAGAATGTACTGGCCAAAATTGCACTGGTTTGACAAATAAGTTGTGTAGGTACGAATCCGGTGTGTAGAGAAATGTCCCAATCTCCCATTAAAAGCATTCAAAGAGGCCATGAGTGAGAATTTTGAGAAGAAGAACAAATTCAGATATTCATTGAATGACGTACAGGTACTGTATTTGAAGCCATTGACAATATAAAAGTGAACATCGCTTGAAACAAAATTCTTTTGCATATTTGGTTGCCCTTATACTTGTGAACTTAACAATAGAAATTGCAGAGTGGTGTCACGTTGCATAACATCACTCTTGTTAACAAAAAGGGTAAAAGAAATTTCAAGCAATGTTTATGCAAGCTAAGGGCCTCATGCACAAGCAATTTCATTTTTGGGCTAGTGGTTACCTAGGCTTTGCCCTTATTTCCAGTGGCCTAAAGATGAGAAAGTCCTTGCATGAAACCCTTACCTTGCAAAAAAAAGTTCATGAATACTTCTAAGTACACTAGTAGAAAATTGTGTTGAAGTCAACATAAACTACATGATGTTTTCATGCTTCTAACGCAGAAATTTGCGTTAAAAACATGAAAACATCATGTAATTTATGTTGACTTCAACACAATTTTCTACTAGTATAATTATTAGAACTATGTTAATATATTTATTGCAACATTAAAATTTCTAGAATGTCCCTATATCATTGGGCTTTATATAGGTACATAAACTAGTGACTCTATTCCAACAAGAGTTAAAATATTGGCAAAAACAAAGGGCACAACAAGAACGCAAAATTATGTCTTCTGGTTTACAACCAGGTTTACGGCCGGGTTATCCCAACTGCAATGAGGTTAGTTGTTATTGAATCCCAAAATATATTATGTCTATTTGTTAGATATACACAAATAGGTTTATTTATATAACCATGGGAAAAATTCGATAGTTGTGATATAGTGCATAATACTTGTAACCAACTAAATTGACTCAACAAGAAATACCAAAGTATAATATATATACCCATTAACTCAAAAATAATTCCACAAGTAAGAAGAACATAACTTTGGTTTCATTTTGATGGTTTTGGATTTTTGATAATTTTATTCTTGACTAACCATTAAATTATCTTCTCAAATTTGAGAATTGCTTTATTATTATCAAGCACTATATAACATTTTCAATTTTATCCTTTTAATGACCCACATTCAAAACACTTCGATTTTTGGATTGGATGGTCTTAGACTCTTAGTTGATAGAAGATCCTTAAAAGAAAATAAAACAAAATCATTATTGGTGCTTAATTGCATTTTAAATCAGTGAAGTTTGTTTTGCTTTAGTGCAACCATACACTATGATATTATGAGAAATGGATTATCGTTTTAATTAAGTGAGTGACATCATTATTTAGAATCTTTGAGTACTCTACAAACAATATCTAATCCAAGTTTCATTGAAGATGTGAAATAAATGTGACTCCCAAAAAATAATTTTGGAGATTCAACGTTATGGATGGTTAGTTGTTCTTAACTTCTAAATGCCTAACGGTACTTTTCTCAATTCAAGATAGCATTTTTTAGGTTTTGGAATTGTCCTTGTAAGATCACTATTAAACATTGAAACAAAATTGTAATCATAGGATCTTAAATTTTAAGGCTTCTAGATGGTGCTACCAAAAAAATTCAATAAGTCACATGGATATTAAGATAATCGGGACTAAATGTGAATGAGTATGGAATTTTATGGTTTTTTTAGAGCCATCCAAACTTCTAATGCAAAAATGGTAATTTTTGAGTACAAAATTGGGAAACAGCCACTTATGATGATTTGGTATTTAAACTAATGACTCCCCAACCAAATTCATGATCACTATTTCACAAATGAGCTTGCAATGCAACTATCAAAGAGCTACCACCAAATACAAAGAGTTTTTTTAGCTTTAATTATTAACCAAAAATAATTAGGAATGAAAGAAAAGTCAACAATGAATGAACATTAGTTTGTATACCAAAAATATTCCAAGTGAATTTAGCGCAAAAGCACATTTAGATTTTCTAGATGATGAAATTTCAATAAAAAGGCCTTCAATGCCCAAGGGAGTGCCCAAGGAAAATCTTGACTTTGTTCTCAAATTGTTACCATCTTTCCAATGTGGCAACTTGTCATAGGCTCTTTAGTGACACTATCATCACACTTTTTGGTGTGCAAGAGGTATGATTGCTATTTGGCTTCCAAAAAAACAATTGGAGGGTAGTATGGAGGACATTAAAATGGAACACTAATGCTAACTTTAGATTGTAGCTTCTCCAAGAAAAAATCAAACCTATGCCTTCAACAAGGTCTCAAAGTTTCCCAATCACCCAAATTTGATGCTTCATGCGTTTAGAAATTAAATTAACAAAACTTAATCATGCATAATTTAAAAAGTGCACACTCAAAACTTGTCATAGTCACTTCCACATCATACACAAATTGTTCAATAAACTAATATTGTAAAGCAAAAATGAAGCTTCACAAACTTTTGCTATAAATGCTTTAAGAAAATGATTGAAATTCTCCAATGGTGCTCCTAATTTGCAAATGTTTGAAGAATATAGAAGCACTCCAGCAAATTTTCAATCCATATTATATTTTTAATTCACTTGAAAGTGCCTATGTGGGAGCATTTTTCAAAAGATTGTTGTTAAGACAATGAAACTTTGCACTTATACTTAGCTTTAGCAAAAACACCATACTCAATTTAAGAGTCAAGTTCTAACAAATGTTTTTGCATGCAACCATGCCTTATTTTTATTTCTTGTTTCTCATTAGACCCACCAAAAATGGAATATGAAGTTGAATTGGGATTTGGGAACATAGTTTGGAATGCCCCTCTTAATAGGGGGTTTCAAAGCTCACAGCCAAATCTACTTTCCCTCCACTCCAATTTGCAAGGAGATTTTTTTTATTCTTTCATCATGGTTTCAAGACTATTTATGTGTCCTATTCCTTGCTTTCTCACTCAAATAAGAGCTTTCACTTGCATGTTTACACGAAAAAATGATTTCCTTTACAAGGGGAGAAGGCCATAAGAAAACTTTTTATTTTTCCAAGACTTAAAACCCATTAATATCATCCATTGCAGGTCAACCTCATGCGTCAAATTCAAAACGACCCACTACCGTTCTTCCCAACTGGCAAACGAATTCGTATGTTTTAATGTTCTACATACATTCTAACGGAGTTCCCCTCCAACTATGGTACTAGTAACTAGTTGCCACATTCTTACTACTAGGCTACCATGCATCTTAATTCATGGGGAACTTTACGTAAGCAACATGAGATGACAAGATACTTATGAGTCCATAAATACAGATTAGGTGTCATTTTGGAGCCCTAAAAGGTCCGATTTTATTGCACAAACTTGATTGTAGTCAACTTATTCAAGAAGAGTTTTTCTTTTTCTTCTTTTCTATCTCATTTTCCTTTTTAAAAGCCTAGGTTTGAAGGTGGTCGGTGTGTAGGAAATTTCTAGACTTGTAATGTACTTCAAGCCAAATGGTTTAATTTTGACACGTGTAATGAATTAATGTATGACTATGAAAGAGCTCTCAGTTTGTTAAGGGGTTTTTTTGTCCACCATATTCTTACCTAGGTAATGTACCAACATTTTATACTGGCATATTTCCTCCAAATGCAATCAATCTGATTTCCAATTTACAACTTATGAGGTTTCCATTTTAGACTTTATTTTCTAACTAGATATTTCTATGCTTTTTGTAACTTCATTATATCCTTTATTTTAAACATTTCAAACAACAGTGAATGCTTGAAGTACTAAGATATTTTAACACTTTCAAATAATGCATTTAACTAAATATATACTTTGCAAAGTTTTAAAATAATAATCCAAAAACAAAACTTGATAAACACATATATTTTTTAGGAGAGCTCCAAATGTTTTGTTTAGACATTAGGACATTTACCAATATAATGTCCAAACATTAAGAGATCTCCTAGAATTTTGCCTTCTTTCATGTAAACATTAGGAGACCTCTAATTGTTTTGCACAGTTTGTACTTACATACATACTCCATAATTACACAAAAAATCTATATTTTGTTGAACATTGCATTTGGTGTTTAGTTTTGTAGTATTTTGTTCTGAAAAGGTGGTGTAACATAAACAAGTTGAAGCAAATCACGGTCAGATCGTAGTGGAATTAAAAGATCCTACTAAGTGCAATTGAAAAGAAAAATAATAAAATGAGCATTCCCAGAAACTTGCTTTTAAAATCAGTGTCTTTGGTTTGTGTACAATATTGAAACTTCATCGATTTTGCAAGAACCTCAACATTCCATATGTAATATAAACTGAATGTTTTGTGAGTTTACTTTTTGAAACAAATTAGCATGATTTAGTGATTGGATTGTTGTTTTCTTTCTAATGTCTGATGCTATTAGAGGCTCAAAAAATAAAACCCAATTTTGAATAATGTAAGTGCATTGTATATTCATACTTAGTATCAATCCCATATTCGACTATAAGAAAAGTACGTAGCTATATTTCTAACTAGTATTTCTCTCCTTCTCAAATCTTTGTGACAAATCCTCTTACAGTCTATATGAAGTTTTGATGCATTTTGAACCAGTTCTAAGTGTCAATTATCAAAAACAAAATTAATACGGTTTGATTCTCATCTATTTGACTATGTTGAGTTTTATTTCAAAAAGTTATTGCAATTGTAAATTATATGTATCATAGTCTACACTACAAAAGAATTCTCAAACTTTTTAACGAAAATTTCAAACTGCAAGACGCTTTGTTCGATTAATCCTTTAAGGACTGGTCAATCTGTTTGTGGTTAATTTTGGTACTTTTTAAATGCTGGACAATTTTTTTTATGAGTTTGAGTATGCACAAATGGAAACGGTTGTGGGGAATAGTAAGATACATTCATTGGGTCAAGAATCAAGAAAAAAATGTGTTGGTATTTGGAAATGAGACTCAAAATAGCAATGTATGGGTGGCCGAAAACACAATAATCAATACACAAAAGATGGCCATGAATACAAAAGAAGCAATATTGTACTTTAAGACGAGGCAAACCCTAAGGACCCCATCTCCTTGCTGACCGTCATCACGCCAAAAGAAATGCCACATGTCCCTCTCACAACACAAAATACTTCATCATACAAAAATACGCTCCAAAGACATACGTCACCAATAGGCTTTACAACTCATCATGTATGACCTCATAGATGTACTATAAAATTGCAAGTTGAGCTATATTTCTCCTCAAAATTCACTACCCCAATAAAATCACCATGCGCCAAATGCATCCATATGGTCAGATGTTTGAAACCCTACACCGATTTTTGGTTATATCCATCCGTAAGTTGCAACTGGAAAAAACTTTGCCCACCCCTAAATCAACCACGGTCCTTAAAGGGTTAAACAAGATTTCTTAATTCTTGTTGCAGTCTTCTTCGAAATGAAAATCTCAACTTTTTAAATACGTATTACGATCGACACGCTTTTCTTATCATTCGCCATTTTATAAATGGTGATAATACTAAATGCTAGCCAAGAAATTAAATAAAAATCAAAGTTTGCCGTAAGCACTTTTATTTACACTCACGAAATTAAAATATGATTAAAAAAAAATCAATCACGCAATGACTGAATCAAGCAAGATATTGTTACTTTTATTTACAGCCTATCAGTGGTTGGAGACCAAAAGTCAAATGTTTAAAAAAAAAAAGATTTAACTGATATCCATTGCTATTTGTTTATTGAGTAAACATTCAAAAGTACTTGGATGACTCACATTTATCAACTCATTTTCATTTTAACAAAAAAATATTGTCACAATGACTTCTTTTACAAAACCATTTAGTATTTTATGGTTGTAGACAAAGTATGGATTTATAGTATTGAAATATAAAATAAATCAATTGAATATGACTAAAATGTCTAAATTAAAGTTGCAATTAATGTTTGTTTATAAGGTCATATAACCCATCATTTAAAGGTAAAATGTCCATCTACCACAAGCATGACCTCTCAGTCTCACGTCATGGTCGAAACTACAAAATTTGTATGCAATAAGTGGATAGCAACCTCGTACATTCAAGACGAACGATCAATGATTATCAAAATCTTCCTAGACTCTTTTGCTCTTTCTCTAATGACTTTTATTTGTTATTGAGAAATGGTTTTAAAGAAACTTCATCATTTGTTTTTTGAACAATATTTCTGTGAAACTCTTGCTATGATATTTTTTGCATGTCATCTGTATTTTCTCTTTTATATTTGCACATTCTTGAGCTATCACCAAGTGTCATGAAATACTTCAACAAAAACAAAATTACCATCAACATGCAACAAAAATTTTACATGTTTACTTGAACAAAAAAGAAAATGCGCTTATCATTTTTTGGACACCTTGCGCATGCACACATCATAACATTTGTACATTTGGTGTGTTTTTGGTGTGTTTTAAAAGAAGAAAAAAAATCATGGATGTCCTTGAAGTTTGTCATATTTTTATAGATACTCTTTTTTATCACAAATTTCACAAATACCCTTGGATCAAAATTTCCAGGTGTTTATTTTGTTGTGCATGCCACTTCCCTTCTTCCTTTGTGCGTACACATAACAAGAAAGAAGTAGTGTGCGCACAAAGGAAGAAGGAAGTGACAGGCACAACAAAACAAACTCCTGATTTTGGTCCAAGTGTATTATTTTGTGAAATTTCTGAAAATGAAAGAGTATCTATGAAACTATGGCAAACTTCAAGGCTATCCATGAAATTTTCTCCCAAAAGAATTATTAGAATTTTGTTTTGAAATGCCTAAATAAAAATGTTTAAGAAAACTTTGCAAAACTTTGTCATCAATGCTTACTTGTAAAAAATAAGGCACCTCGTCAAGACCTTTCCCAAAATAAGATGCACCAAGCAAGAGAAAATTGTCAAATTAGACATTTTCTATCATTTGGATGTGTTGATTTGGATATTTAGACGTTTTTTTTTGTGTCGTTCGGACATACTCAGTGAATTTGGACGTGTCAATCTGAACAGTTTTAGGCTTAATTATACCTAATAAGCTTCAGAGGTAGCCAGTCTTAAGAAAATTTCAAACCACGTCGAGGTTTGGTAGCGAGATTAGAACAAGTGTCGCGCAGAGCTCGGTCGAATGCAAAGTCAGATACCCGGACCAGTTTTCGATACCCCGTCATGCGGGTATCTAAAATTTCAATGATGTGGACTGTGCCGGCACCTTTCGCAGTTTTGTTTCTTTTGTCGCTATTTTGCAGCAGACGTCTTAGCTCGACCGCCATAGCCTCTTTCTAGGGTTTCAGGCCCCCCCCCGTGCTCTCGGATCGCTGCGTTTATGGTGCTATGGACGCGTCCAGGTTGTGTGAGAACCGATGCAGGTAGAAGAGAGCCGGTGGACGTCCGATGGATCTGGTGTCGACGGCGTCGCAATCGATGAACGATTGCCAATTCTAACCCCGCGGAAAAAGCTTCGAGGATGTCGGGTGTATTGGAGCTTCTGAGAGTAGTCTCCGACAACGTGTTGCTCGGTTGCACGCGCTGCTGCGGGTCGAAGAGCGCCACCCACCCGTACGACGAAGTATGGCCCGATCCGGCCTCCGTGTCGCGCACCACGGCATTCAGTGTGAGCGAAGTGGAGGCTCTGTACGAGCTCTTCAAAAAGATTTCCAGCGTCGGAGTGTACGACGGTGTGGTCAACAAGGAAGAGTTTCAGTTGGCGTTGTTTAAGCAGCACAAGAAAGAGAGCTTGTTCGCAGATAGGGTTTTCAACCTCTTCGACGACAAGCACAAGGGCTACCTGGAGTTTCCCGAGTTCGCGCAGGCGCTCTCCGTGTTTCATCCGAATGCGAACGTGGACGACAAAATCGACTTCTCCTTTAGCTTGTACGATTTGCAGCAGCGGGGATACATTGAGCGGTCGGAGGTGAAACGGATGGTGGTCGCGACCCTGGCGGAGTCGGGCTTGAATTTGTCAGACGATGTGATCGAGGAGATTTTAGATAAGACGTTTCTGGAGGCGGACACTAAGAACGATGGCAGAATTGATAAGGAAGAATGGCGGACGTTAGTGATGCAGCATCCCTCGCTGTTGAAGAATATGACTCTGCCCTACCTCAAGGACATCACCACAACATTTCCGAGCTTCATCTTCCATTCTTTGGTTGAAGAAACTTGAACGAGGTTTTGAACTCTCTCTATCTGGATTCTTCGGGCGTCCATCCATATACATACCAGTATCATTCTCGTTTTCTAAATGGCTGACTCTGCATGCCTCTTTTATATTTTTGAGGACTGCCATTACTGATGTTGTCCGGAAAGGTTGAATGTTGTTTAACAGCATTTGAAAACCGAATCTTACTCGGCTTGCCTTTGGACGAGACAGCATTGTACTCAAAATTAGGTTTTTAGTATCAATCTCTTAGGGCTACCGGTGATTCATTTTTCGGAAGACCGGTTAGTTCTTATAATTGGCTTACCTGTCAAATTTGTGACGATAGAGGCAATCGGGACGTGCGTTGTGGCCATTGTCTTAGTGGAGAAATTATTGTATCCACCTTTGCATTTTACATGACAGTACTAAAATTTCTGTACTTTTAGATTGGCAGCGTATATGTCGAGTTGTATTAGTTCTGCCTTGTTCACACATTTAGCTGAACGGGCTCGTGTGATACTGGCTCAGCGACTTCATGGACTTTAATGTACGATCGAATTGCTACTTCTTGCAGGTAGATGTGCACTTTCCAGGCAGGAAATCATGTTGCCAGGTTGAAGGTGCTATCGTAATTATTTTTAACTTTTTTTAAGGTTTGATTGCCATTTTGTCGTTTCAGAATGGTGCTTCAGCAATTTGGCAGTATGCGTAAACTGACGCCCTTGACTTCACGATAACAAACCTGAGTACAGGCTCTCATGTAATAACTTTAAGCTCTGCTTCACGATGTCAAAGACAACGAGCATGTAAGTTTTTGGAACTCCTCATTGTAATCAAGGTTTCGGAATCGATTATGCTCTACAGGGATCCCCAGCTGTTTGTCATTGGGCTGCGAGGTGCCAATTCGTGGAGGTGGCTGTGTACGGGAGGATGACGGTGGGCAATTTGAGTGTGTAGTGATGAAAGTAATTATAACGTATAAAGATTGCCAAGTGAGTTCGTAAGCCACGAAAGATTTGTTCATATTTACATTTTCGTAGCACTTATGCAATGGTTTGGTTTTCTTAAGACAATTGAGGTTGGCTGTGTTATCGTAGTTCGTGATCAGCTTTTGATCACATGTGCCGTTTTATATGATTTCAGGTTAGACGACATTTAAATATCTAAGACTTTGATGGCCTTTTTTTTAGTAATCATAACGGGGTTGTATGCTGCAGCAGAGAAGTGCTGTAAAGATGATTTGTTCAAGTTTAAGAATCGTAACTGACGACCTTTCTAGTATTATATCTGCGAGATAAGAATTGTGGAAGTTCGAAGAAGTAGGTACGAACGATTGCCGTAGGTCGTTCCTGAATTATGAGAATTGCATCTATGGTTTTTTTCCAACAGGTTTTACCTTAGGTAAGCATCCTTAACTCTGCTGGAACGTAGAAGTATGTTATTTGTGAAGAGTGATGTGGTCGAGTTTAGGTTTATATGACACTTTGCTTTGTACTTGGATGACTCTCAACCTGTGGGAAAGATATCCTCATGCAAGTGGGTTCCCTGTTTATTAACTTTTTCAGAGTCTGGTTATATCACGGTAAGAGGACCACAGCTACGTTATCACGTAATTCTGACCTCGAAATTCTGAGGACCTCGAAGTCGTATACGGAGTACAATTTTGGAATTTGGAGTTCCCGTTCATTTGCTACAAAGTAGAGCTTGCAATTGTAGAGCTATGTCAAATGTTGCACTTTGATCTTGTACACCATGTGAGAGCAATTTATAACATGCTAAAGGGTTTTCAAGTAAAGTTGTAAAAATCCTGCAGGCTGAGTCATTTGTATCCAGCTATAAGAGGTGGTTTACGCTTCATTGGTACTCCTACTCTGTTAATTTTGACCGGGAGAAGCTGGTCCAAGACCAAAAAATGCAATGGCGTTTTATATGGTCTAATTATAAGTACAATGCAAGAAAGATTGAATTGGAGGCTTTTGAGATCCAACAATGTGAATCTCAAGACCAATTAAATGGACTTAAACAGCTATAAGAATTTAGATCATCGTGGTCTTCTAGGATTTTATCAGGTTTTATTATCTCAAAGAGGTTGGAGAGGAATATATTTCTAAATGTTATGATAACATCATCTGTTTTGGTCATTTAGGATCGAACTCAAAAAAATGTATGGACCTTGGCTCATGTATAAACCCAATGTGCATCGCAACTTGTTTCTTAGCAAATTACTATTTCTAAAATTCAAGTTTGATCTTGGTGCAAAACCCCAACTTAGAATGGAATACATAAAAATTTGCATGAAGAGAGCACTAAAATTTGTTGTCCAACCCTTGTGCCAAAAGGAGAATAGGGAGTTTTAAACCTTTGTTAGTTCCTCCCTAATTAGATTTTGTGTGAAAAAATGTTGACTTTTCCTTAAAAGAAATTGCCATTTTTGCAAGGAAAAAAACCTTCACAAAATTTGATTTTCCCCAAGCTTTTAAACTCCTTGATATGTGAGGGGCTAGAATTGGAATTTAATATTTGAGGAGCTTAAAAATAGTTTGAAAGGACTACGGATGAAGTTTGGAAATCAACTTGCCGATATCAATTGTGATTCCTTATGGCTAATGGACTTGAAACTTTATTTTATCAAATTTTAGTTTAGTGTAAACCACGTGTACTGAGGTACTGAAAAGAAGAATACTACTAAGGTGCAAGACAGCATAAAGCAACAAAGACCTAACAATCATATGAGTTGTTCATAGCACCTCTTAAAAAGTTGAAACTCTTTGTAATTATAAGTACGAAAATCTTAGGACAAAAATTACATAAACATATTGGAGTTATTGTTTGGCGATGAAAGACTATTGGCATTCAAAGTCATTGCATTTATGATGTTTTTGTTCAAAATTTTGTTAATTTATGGTGTTTTTCACTATACAATCAAAACTGTCAATGGCAAGGGCAATATTGTAAAGTTTGGACCAATGTTTGGGGAGATTTTGAGTTTCCTTTATAAAAGTCTTACATTTCTCATTTTCAATTGGTTTTTTTAGTGTATGCATTGGCTATTGCCTACATATTTGTATTATAATTAGAAAAATTTCAAAAAACTAGCGGGTTGTTTTTAAGTTGATTCAAATTTCAGCTGGTTTTTTTGACATGTCACTTGGTTGACTTTCTACTCTTTATTGGATCTCTCCATTCATTGATCTAGACAAAAGCCCTTGTATAGGCTCAACAAAGTTCTTCTACATGATCAAAAAATTGTTGTTAGCATGTTGAGTAATTTTTGTCTCAAGAATTTGAAGATGTCATACATATCTAAATCTAGACTATTCATGTAATTATGAAATTTGTATAATTTTAGATCACGTTTGGAGGAGGTTCTTTGTCAAAAAACTTAAGGTACCTCCTAAGTGGCAAGAGTATTTGATTGTACCCTATTTGTTATTATTTTTAACATTTGAATGCACTCCAAAGTTTCTATTTTCTAATTGTGATGAATAAAAGATATCTTGCAATATTTATTTTTGGCTCAAAAAACGTGTAATTATAATCTATTAATGAATTTTATGATACATAAATTCAAAAAACAAAATCCACCATATGATGTCCTTCACATAGTTTCTACTTTTTATGCTAACAACCCTCAAGGATTATGCATGACAATGGGAGTTCTCCCAGTAATATAAAAATATCTCCAAAAATAATAATTTTACATCATTGTTTTTGGACTTTGGACTATTAGACGTAGTTCAATATGGCATAAAGCTTGCTTAAGTTTGCTCTAATCCTCAAACAACTCCTTTTTAAATCATTTCAAAAATTACAATCATTTTAAGAGAACCATCTCCAAATGTGTTGCCTTATAGTGGAAAATGTATGGAAAATGGAGATGCATATTTAAAACATAAGAAAAGATGGACTTTTTCCTACCCAATTATTTTTGCCAATTATAGAAATTTTGTCACTAAAATGAAATTAAGTGATTGGTTAATTCAATCCTAGTTAAAAGCACACCTCCACAGGCCTCCATTTTCTTGTAAACAAAACCTCTAGGTTCTAAGGTAGGAGCACCTATAAGTGTTAGTTTAAGGGTTTTGAACATGATGAGCATTAGCAAATTATAGGATCCTGTTAGCAATAAAAAAATAATGAGTTTGCACTTTTGAATGTATTATTTGGATATTGTGAGAATAAGTTGTGAATTTTTAAAGAGTAAAATGCCATTGCACCCATAACCAACACTAAGGTTTCATGTTCACATGTTGTACATCCTTGTAATTACATCTATTCATTTCCAAAGATTTTTCAAGATTTCAGAGGTGATAGTTATGGGGACACTAACGCTAATGGGTGCTCCTACCTTACTTGAGTTAATCCAATGGCAATTTTTGTGATATGTTGCATTGTACTTCTATAGAAGTGCATGATAGTAGATTAGACAAAATTTATTCTACAAGACTAAAACTGAATTTGTGAATCAAGAGTAATGCAAGTAATCCAACACTTGAGCATAATTTTATAAAAGGAGCTTTGAAGACCCTTTCTAATTAACTTTAGGTAGAATCAAAGTGTTGAAGTTGGTTAAGATACCGTGCCATTTCTTTGCTTATAACACACATGCCTTTACATAGAAAAATTCAAAAACTTATGAATTAATTCTCTACACAACTTTCTAAATTTGTTTGTCTCATATTGTTGTGCGGTTTTCATGGAATTGAATTCCATGAACATCTTATTCAAATTGTTAAGAGTTTATTTAATTTTGAAGCTAGATGCAATGACTCAATTGTTTGGTGGAATTTTGAAATTTTAATGCTTTGACTAGTAAGTATTTTTGAAACATGGCAATTTAAATCACTAAAAATGGAAAGCTTTTTGCTTGATTTTGTTAACAACTATATATTAAATCTCTTAGTAGCATGTAGTATGTTTGTTTGTGACACTTTCATGACAACTGCATGGTGCTCTTGGGTCAAATGCAGGCCTCTCTAATTTGTGCATTGTCACAAATTAACAAATTAAGCTAATTTGTGCACATCATGAAAGTTAATTTGTGCATTGTCACAAATTAACAAACTAAGCTTTGTTATGCACATATTTGATATCAAATTAACTGTAACAAGGCATGGAACTCCTTGCACTGTAACACCCCCTCAAGCAAGAGGTCAATTAATGATTTATGATGCTCATCCTTCAAAAGTTTAAGAACAAAGAAGTCAGATCCAATTGTGGTCATGTTAGGAAACATGGTGGTTAAGCCACCACAAAAGTTGTGTAGTGACTCAAAGCAACCTTCAAAAATCTTCTAAGCTTCTTGAAACAAAGTTCCAATGTTGTTGCAACCATTCAATGATACAATCAAAGTCAATTCACTTGAGTATGCAACCTTGGGGGCACAAAAATCTGGCTCAATGTTAGCAATGGTATGCTCATCCCATGACTATTGCAACTGTGCTAAAAAATTTTGGATAATAGAATTCAAATCTCTAAGTTGGAGACAAACTAGATGGTGAAGCAGGACTAGAGGGAGGTCTTTGTCAGCTTCATTATTTGCGTCACGCTTGGCTTTTATGCTCACATGCTGATAAGGTCTTTTTTAGTAAAGGAAAAGTGGGCTTAATTTGTGCATACTCTTGGAAGTTAATTTGTTAATTTGTGCATCTATTTATAGAATGCACAAATTAGAGAGACTCTAATGTGCCAATATTGCTTACATGTTATTTATTTTTAATATTAGCTATCATTAGAAAGTGTCACAACTCACGATTAGTTTGAAGCAGGATTTTGAGGTTGCTAACAAGCTCTTCCAACTTTTAAGGACAACTTTGTATAACATATAACATTCATGAGCTAGCTAGAAGATAACCCATTAACACTAAGTACATGTAACCATAATATAGTCAATTTGTTTTTAGCATCATGTGCTACTCAAATGTATTTGGCTCTTTCTATAAAAATGCTCAAAGCTAATTTTCTATTAAATATTATTAATTACCAATCCAAATTAGATTCTTTTGATGTTGTATTATACTTCAAAGGCTTGGCGGTCATGGCTTCATCAACCCCTAAACGTCCCCAGGGAACCGTATCACTGCGGCTGTAGAGTATATCTACGGTCGATGGAATGGATTTTGCAAGTGAACGCGATGTTGAGTGGTGAATCAAGTCGGGCCAATGCGCTTGATTTCTTCTTGCGAGTTTAGTTGGGGTGTTTTGCAGAATATCCACCGAAATTGTGAGGAAGTCTCGGATTCCATCGATTGCGTACGGGCGTGTTGGGTGACCTGGAAGAGCAATGGTTCTAGGCAATAATACAAGCCACGTCGGCTGCCAATAGAGTTGCGATACGCTTTTGAAATGGCGCGTATGCAGCTCCAGCTGGGAAGACTGTTGATTAGGCGGTTTGAGTGGCAGGAAGCTAGTACGGTGATCAACCGTTACTGTGGCGATTGGGGATCTGAGGCAGCAGAGAAGATTTACTAGATGGCGTACCTTGTTAGCTTGTTGTTAGCATGAGCGCGAGTGGCCCATATGGCAGAACTACTCACAGCACGACTCACTTTCGGAGTTCATGGCCACTCCACTGATCCTTCGGTTTGTCGATCACGGCGACGATTTCCTTAGCAGGAGTTACAATGTCGAGGATGGACTCAAGCAGCGTCGTATGCTAGCATCTCGGCATGAAGGTCTGTTTTCTCGGTGTCTATGCTGCTGAACTCCTGATGGACGTTTGAGGTCTCAACAAAGTCCACATTCAAGGTTTTCCTTGTGATTACTTTGGAAAAGGAGCTCGAAAAGTGGATACGGATGGTCTTCCTCTAATGGAGGTCTTCCCATGTGAATGAGCTCAATATTTACCATTTACGGCCCTTGCTTGTTTGCAATCAATCTTTCGGCATTTCCTGAAGTGCGGTTCGGCATTTGCTAATGTGCGGTGGGAAGACCAAAGTTTGATCGTGCTGTAGTAAGCAAATCTGTGCACATGGGGTCTTGTGCTTGAAGAAGGCCCCCATGTCGAAATGCATCGACTAGTACGTCCAGGTGAGTGTATGGCTACGGGTTCAGGACGAACGGTCCGGAGCCTCCAGATTGAAGCCTCACAGCAATCTGGAAATGGATCTGCCAAACAGACACCCCACTCCCCCATTCTCTCTACGTAGCCCGCAGCCAGCAGCCAGCAAGACATCGTACTCCCTCCCGTGAAATCCAACGCGTCTTGCCACCTCGGAGGATCTCGAGACACATCATTCGCGGGAACCCTCCTCTCCGGGTTCTACAAAACCAGCCAAAGTACGTATACCGTATCAAAAATTCCGTAGAATCACCTCCTGCAATCTGCAAAACCATTGCATGTTTGCAAAGAGAATCTTAGAAGGTCGAGAACCAAATTGATACAACCTCCACAAATCATTGATAAAAGGCGCGCCCTTGAAGTGCTTTGAATACCTAAAAAATACTGAATCTTGGCCACAGCCGCACGCTGTGACGTTTAGGGGTTAACTTGGTCAACGAAGGTAATTCCATACTGCCATTTACAAAAAAGACTACTGCAGTGACAAAAGTTGGGCAACATGAAGTGTCCTTCTTTCAACTTGGAAAATGAGTAGCCTTTGTTTCACATTCATGTGAAGGGGCATTTTTATTGCAAGATTGTGGTAGTTGCACAGGTGGAGGTATTGATTTCCAACAATTCTAACAAGGCTTTTAATATTTTGGAGATGACTAAGCCTTTTCACATACTTGCCAAGATTCAAAAGCTTGGTTTTGGTGAATGAACATTCATTTCATTTTAAAATGAAGATATTATGTTTTTTTAATAGTTTTGCAATTGTTTTTCTACTTTATTCACATTGTCGTCTTTTATTTATTTTTCTTTTGGAAAGCTTACAAGTCTTCATATTTGATAACGAAAATGGTAGATTTGAAATTCAAATTATTTTAGAGTGATGTGCATAGTAAGGCTTCGAATCTTGAGCAACACTTATGTTTTGTTTAAATTTTGAATTTAGTAATCATATTTCAATTCTGGTTTTAGGTGGTCTAAAGTTGCAAATCATACCCAAAAAAAACCTCCCATTATAGGCTAGTTAAACATGTTTACTTCAAAATTATTCAATAAAAAACTCAAGATTCCTTCTTGATGAAAACACTAAATTTTGAGCTCTCTAAAATATAACATGCATGATTGTTTCCAAAAATGTTGCAATAAACCTAAGGAATTAGATCACATGGTTTAATTTGGCAACCTTGTACTCATTGGAATTCAAAAAAACTCCATCCAAGGGGTACTTTTTCAAGTTGAAAGTAGGTTTTAGAATAGCTTGTTTATCAAGGATAAACAAAGAATTATTAAAATGATGAAAAGATTTTAGTCTTGAAGCTTGCTAAGCCATGCTTGGATTCATTACGTTGAGTGGTTATAGGAGTAAGTATAAAGTGTCATGTTTCTTGCAACAAACTAAAAGTAAGACAAAGGTTGTTGTATTTGTAGTATTCTTCATGGATGTTCATTTTCTATATGTTTACATGAGTGGGATATGCTATGGGCTACATCTATGGAGGACTGGTATATTTCTTTCATTTACATGTTGCCATCTGAGTTTAAGTGGTGGTGCCATTTTGTTCAGAATTAAGCATATTGAGATTTTGAATGCATTTATTCATTACATGTTTGGTTAAGATTTAAGGTCTTTTATATACATGTGCTTTTTTGGTTCTTAGAATGTTGGCTTTTTTCTTTCTGAAGAGTAGTTGGATCTTTGGTTGCAAAAATCAGCAAAGCTAGCTTTCATAGTTTATGCACAGAAAGCAAAGAAGATAATGAATATTAAGAAGAAGCTCAAGGTAATGCCGGAGTAGGTGGAAGAGGTTGCCGTGGCTTTTGGAGACAAACTTTTTTGACATAGTTCACTATTAGAAAAGGGGGAAAATTTGATTGCAAAAAACATCTGCATCTCAGTTGTTTAGAACAATTTTGACTCAATTACAACTAAAATTGGCATGTAGCCGTGATGTAGTCAAAGTAAGTTGTTATGCAATCATTGTGGACCACTCAAATAGGCCACAACTACAACTCCACCAATCGAGCTTCACCCATTGCCCAAAAATAAAAAATTGGGCCATAATCCCTAGCTGCCCTTCTTTTGCCTTTGTGGCAAGAAATCTTTTTTTACGGATCTGTAAGTTCCATTTAATGCCCATCTGACGCATGGACATATTGCTATGTGTTGGATTTCATCTTGTTGAGTTTTTTTATTCTCTTTTTATATTATGTGACCTATGTAATGTGGCACATGTATTTTCCAATCGTAGTCTAGTCATATTGTAGTTCTAAGGTAATTGTAATGTAGTTATAGCGCAATTCATATGTACGCAGTTGTAATGTGGTTGTAATCTAGTTGATGTGTAGTTGTAGTGTAGCTAAAGCGTAGTTGTAGTGCAGTCATAATATGATTGCTATATAACTATAATGTACTTGTTATGTATTTGTATTCTAATTGTAGTGTAGTAGTAGTATAGTTGTTATGTAAATATTTATATTGTTTTTGTAAATATTGATTTTTGATTTATTTAGATTTTAACAATTACTCTATAGTTATTTTTAAATTTTTTTATAATTATTGTATGTTGTAAATAAGATACAGTTAGCAATGATTATCATGCTCACAACTACCATACAATTGCAAACAAAGGATGAGCCCAAAAGCAATTGACAATGTAAATTTAAACTAGTGCCACTATAGTAATACACAACAAGTTTAAGTTGCTATTTAGTTGTAATCCAGTTGTTCCACATGAGAAAATCCAACAACACAGTTCTAACACACTTGCAATGCAATTGTAATGAAGTTGTAAACAGATGCAATACCATAATTATGCTGCAGTTGTAGCATAGTTGATCACTAGTTGTAATACAACTACCAACTAATTTTGACCAGTTCACATATTATTTGCAAAATTTGGTAGTTAATACATGAAAACTCAATTGCTAATCAATTGCAATTTTTTAAAATCTAAATCCTACAATCTATTGTAGTTGCACTATAATTGCATATTGTGCTTCTATAAATTGCAAATTCTTGTTAATTGCATGATATAAGCATACAACCCTACTTTGTCTAAAATCTTATTAAAACTTCAAAATAAACCTAAACGTTGCAAAACTTCACTTCTAAAATTTAGATTGACAAGAGTTAGCAATCATATAAGCCACATCATAGGGTTCCAAATATATAATGAGGTATAATTTATTTAAAATTACCTTCTTGCACCCTAAGAGCTGAAAACCACTATGTACTCAATATTCAATCAGAAATTCATCAAAAACTCAACATCAATGTTTCAAATTTTATCAAAAACTAAACTTTGCTATACATTAACCATGCAAATTTGCACAGTATTTGAGTTAAAACTCACCAAGATATGAATCTTTGAAGTTGTGCTTCAAAACTACCATTGCAGTAGGCATTTATCTACTTGAAAATCTACCAAAAACTCCTCCAAACTCAAAATCTAGTATGCTTAGTGCATGTCATTGGAAAGTTACTATTACAAGGAAGAACTCCACAAAATCTCAAAAAAAAATATCAAAATTGACTTTACATAAAGCAAATGAAACAAACCAAAACAAAATAGAAGGACTTTCATGTCCAAAAAATCTTGGCATAGCTTTGCCCTACAAGTGAGGAGAATGAATGGAGGAGCTAGAGGAACCATGCATGCCCCTTTGTCCTTGGGTGCTAGGGTTCAAGGGTGGCGGTCACATCTCCACCTTCCAAACTATTAACCCTATTTTTAATCAAGAGTCCACATGCACTAGAAGAAAATGGAAATTTAACGACTAAGTTACAATTGCACAACAACCGCATGACAGTACAATAGTTGAATGACCATACACCAACTATGAAATGACTACAAAATGATTCAATTATAGTTGTGCAATTATTGTGACTTATTCATTTATTGCATGTTTTTCTTTTGGTTAATGATAGAAAATTACAACCCAATTTTAGGGCTGATAATCCTTATAATTAAAAAGGAAATATGTTTTTGATTAAATTAACATTACAAATGTGTTCAAAACACAATTTTACCTTGAAATGGACTATTTACATGTAAAAATTTAAATTGTGAAGCATCAAGAACAAATTAATTTGCAAGTTTTAAAATTTTGACATGTAATATTTGAATGCACTAAATTATTTTAGAAGAAATAAATAAAATTTTGTTCTTTTGATCTTCTATTTTAAAGAAAAACTACAACTATTGGTATGATCAACTTTTTTTTGGAACATAGTTCTTTTCAACTTTTAAAAATCTTAACCATAATGTTTCAAATATTGAAATTGTTTCTTTCAGTATTGTTTTTGTAATAAAACTTAGCTTTTTTTAAATTTTAAAGTTGATTAAAAGAGTAAAGTTATCAAGCTTAGCAATGCATTTTTTAAACAGAAAATTTAAATTCATGATAATTTTATAATTGTGTGTAGTTTAATATACTGATTGTAATCATTAAACCCTTTGGAATCTAAGTCAATAAAGTAGCAATTCAATTCAAAAGTTATTGCAAATTTGATCACAACATTTGATACCCATGCACCAACCAAAATGTCTTAAGAAAGGAAATATGGTGTAAAAAGTAAATCTAGTTTTCTTACAACATTAAACTCTAGCCATCAAATATTTACAGGTTTTCTTTGTACTTTATATCCAAATTTTTTTGGCGTTATTTTGTTTGGCTTCATTTTTTTCTTTATAAAAAAACAATTTGAGAAAAACAAAATCATATAGATTGTCTAAGAATTAAAGAGTGCCTTAAAACATGTTATTTTACCAAATTATATAATTATAGAGGCCCTTTTATTTTTGCATGGGGTTAATTAGCCCCCTAAAAATTTACAACGCGTTATTCATTTAATTGGAAAAAACCCCTCCTCAAAATGTATATTCAAAATATCAAATTTTGCATTTACAAAAATATTTTTATGATATGAGGTGAGTTTTTTAATGATTTATGTAAAAATATTTCATTAATGATGTAGGATCTTGAAGAAAAAATCATAATATTCATTGTAATTGATTTAAAAATCTTTAAAGTAAAAAATTAAAAAGTATCAATATGTAATTTTTTTTCAATTTATTGTATAATGAATTAGACTTCTTTGCCACATAAGAGTGCTCAACATACAATTAATGATCCACCCGAGAAAACCAAGCATTAAACTTTGTATATAATGACATATTGAGAAGCAATATGAAAAAAGAAAAATTAGAACTACAATCGGACCTTATTATATAAATAAAAAATAATGAGAACTTACAAAATGTACATTATATAGTGTACATAACAAAACAACATAAAATTAATATCATAACATGGCTACTAATTATAAGAAAATCATTCTAAATAGCTATACTAAGTAGATCCTATGACGGGGAACTCTTTATACTATAGCAAGAAGACTTTTTGTGCTGTGGCGGAAAAACTCCTTGTGCTGTGGTTGGAGGAGCTCTATTTATGTAAAAAAATAAAGTAGAGGGATCTAGAAGCGATGCCCAAAGAACATAGTTTAAATTGTGCCCACAATAACGTCATACTGCACTAATAAAAAGTATTGTAGCACATGGTATTCATCTGGTCAAAGAAGTCTCTCCATGACTTCTTGAAAAGAAAAAAAGAAAAAAGTCCATGCACATAAATGAGACAAAGCTTTGCATATTTCTTATAAAAAAAATCACTCTTAACAATACAAACAAGTTTCTTTTTATACTAATTCATCCCCTAATTCATTTGAATCATTGTACCAATTTGATTGTACAAAATCATAAAATATTCAAATTTCATATCTTGTAGCAAAACCAAGGCAATGACAATAGTAGAATACCAGTGATTGCAAGAGAGACAGAGTCATGCACTTGAATCTTTGAAAGCGTACCCAATTTAGTAGAATATATTTTATATAATTCATCATCTAGATTGTTCAAATCATTACACCAATTTGGTCGTATGGAAGTATAAATGATTTAAAATCCATTTTTCATAGCAAATTCAAGGCAATGACATTAGTAAAGTACTAGTGATTCCAAGGAAAACATAGTCATGATGTATTTGAATCTTTAAAAACAATCTCAATTCAGTAGAGCACCTCCAAAAGTAACCTACCACTATTTAACAAACACCAAAACAAGAAGCAATGCTGTGCAAGAAACAACACTGCACAAGAGGCAGTGATAATGAGGCGACTAGCGATCTTTGCTTGTAATAGAGACTTAGTCAAGTACTTGAATCTTTGGTTGAATCACTCTTTGTATTTAAAATATCCATTGTATGTCATTAAAAGATATTTTTTAAGTAGCTATTTAACCCCTAAGGAACCAATTGTCCCCTTGGGGGACAAATGGATTTTGGGCATGTACCTACAGCTAATCTACTATTTATGGTTTTTTTAAACTTTTATTGAAGGTGGGGAATTCAGAGATTTATGTAGGCATCTAACTTTTTCTTCATTTCAACATTTATTAAGAAGTTATGCATGAATTTCTAAAAAAGGGAGAGGGTGGGTAGCCCAAAAATAAAAACCAAAATTTCATTTAAAAAAAATAAAAATCCGAAATTTGTTCTTTAGATTTATACAAATGTGGGAAGCTTTGAATCATTCAATTTTTGATTGATGAGTTGAAAGTTATGAGAAGTTTTAGTTTGCAGGTAGGTATGGGACTCCCAAACCTCCATTCTTTTTGCCCCTTGTAAAATTTGTTGCTTTCCTTTTTTGAGCTCTTTGTGTTTTTTTATTTTGACTTTTTTTTCCAAGTTGTAATAAACTAAGATTCCTTGGTTTTTACCGTTTGGATCAAAGTAATTCAGATTTTTGAGTTTTACGTAAATCCTCTAATTTTGTCTAGTGTATATGCAAATTTCATGGCCATTCTCCCACACTTACCTAACTTGGTCTTCTATATGGAAAAAATAAACCTCAACTTTGCGTAGAGCAGTTTTTTTGATATAGGAGCCGTCAAAGATTTCTGAAATTTTTGGGCAGGAGGAGAAAAAACTTTTTTTTTCACTTTAGATGTGAATATCTCACTCGTCTACTTCCAAAATGAGCTGAAATTTTTCCCACAAGTATCTCCCAGAGTCTAGGGCAAGATTTTATGGTTGGATTTCAAAAAAAAAAAATTTCCTACCTTTCTACTCATTCCTCCAAAAGTGGCAAATTTAGGTGATTTTCAAAGAAAAAAGGACTTGGTCCATTAGGGATTAATTCCCATGCAGAAATAAAAGGGCCTCTATAATTATATAATTTGATAAAATAACATGTTTTAAGGCACTCTTTAATTACTTATACAATCTATATGAATTTTTTTTCTTAAATTGTTTTTTACAAAGAAAAAAATGAAGCCAAACAAAATAACAGCAATTTTTTTTTGGATATAAAGTACAAAGAAAACCTCTGAATATTTGATGGCTAGAGTTTAATGTTGTAAGAAAACTAGTTTTTTTTTTACACCGTATTTCCTTTATTAAGTCATTTTGGTTGGTGCATGAGTGGGTGTTAGATTTTGCATTTTTTTCACTTTTTTTTTTTTTTTTTTTTGTTTAGACCCTAGTTTGAACACCTTCATTTACTCAAAATTTCAATAATTATTTTGCTTCCCATTTTTTTGATTAAACACTTTTTTGGGATTTAAATTTAAATTTGATTTTGACACCTTATTTTTGCTATAATATATGCTATGACACTTTTGAAGGGTTTAGAATTTTGAGTTTTTTCACTTCCTATTATTTTGATTGAGTTATTTTTGCTTTGATTTTTGTTCCAATATAGCCAAGCTCCTCAAATACCCAGTTGTTTGCACAAACCTATATTAGACCCAGTCTTGTGCATTAGATACCTTCAGATCTTGTGCCTTAGATACCTTCAGATCTTGTGCCTTAGATACCTTCAGATCTTGTGCCTTAGATATCTTCAGATCTTGTGCCTTAGATACCTTCAGATCTTGTGCCTTAGATACCTTCAGATCTTGTGCCTTAGATACCTTCAGATCTTGTGCCTTAGATACCTTCAGATCTTGTGCCTTAGATACCTTCAGATCTTATGCCTATACATTAGTTGTAAAAGAAATTGATACCTTAGATTTGTAGTGCACCTATGTTATTTATATTAGAATTAGCACATTGAATGTTCTCTTTTTTATTTGTAAATTTGTTATAATTTTTATTTCAAATAAATAAAATCTTTGCTATATTATATAGCACATCAATTCTAAAATGCGCTATGTGATCCATCAAAGGCAATTATTTTACTATGTGGAAGAAAAATGAAATGGGTAAAAGACATAATGTTTTATTGCATGAATAAATGTTTATAAATAAATTGGCCTTCAAGGGAAAAAAAATTGCATGAAACAAATTTAAAAAACATGTTTTATAAGATATAGAGGAGATTTTTTTATTGTTGAAGTAAAGAACTACATGGATAAAAAAATTTGTGGAAAAAAATACTACATGGATACAAAAATTCATGGAAAACAAATTGCATGGGTAATAAATTGCATGGTCAAAAGAGTTGCATAGGTATAAAAAAATTGTACGGATAAAAAATTGCATGGATAAAAGAACTGCATGGATAAATAATTGCATGGATAAAAAATTGCATGGATAAATAATTGCATGGAAAAATAAATTGCATGGGTAATAAATTGCATGGTCAAAAGAGTTGCATAGGTATAAAAAAATTGTATGGAAAAAATATTGCATAGATAAATAATTGCATGGATAAAAAAGTTGCATGGGAAAAAACTTGCATATTTAAAAAATTGTGTGGATTAAAACAAAAAGTGTTTTTTTAGTGAGTAATTTTTTTTTTACCATTTAGGTAAAGAACTACAAATGGCATATGTAATTGGGCTTGAAATTGGAGGTTTTGCAAAAGTTGGCCTAAAATTGGACTCCCTGGATAAAAGATAACAAAATGCTTTAACCCCTAAAGGATTGTTGTCCCTTCAAAAGAGAAATGGGACTCGGGGCATATATCTAGAACACCATATTAGGTACATTGGGAAAAGCAGTACATTTTGGGACTTTCATTATTTCTATCATTATGTAAAATTTAGCAAATTTCAAAAAAACAAATGTGCACTTTCTTGTATAGTAGTGAAGTCTTAATGATTGCCTTCAAGAATTTCAAACATATACAACGTTGAGCTGTAGCTATGCCTACATTTATTATATGTACAATTAAGGTAGAGTACAAAATGATTATTTTATTTTTCCCAATTTACCTAATAAGGTGTTCTATGACTAAATTACCTTGGATGATTTTTTGAAACTTTTATTGAATATGGGGAGATTAAAGATCTATATGGGCATTTAATTTTTTCTTTATTCTAACATTTATTGAATAAGTTATACATGAATTTTTGGAAATCAAGGGAGGGCGGAAAATCCAAAAACTTTTTACAAATTGTGTTTAAAAATAAATAAATTGAAATTGATTTTTAAACTTACATATATGTGGGAAGCTTTGAATCATTCAATTTTGATTGAGGAGATGAAAATTATGAGAAGTTTTAGTTTGCGGGTAGGTATGGGACTCTCAAACCTTCATCCTTGCCTTCATCCCTTTTGCTCCCTATAAAATTTGGTGGTTTACTTTTTTGAGCTCTTTGTATAGTTGTTTTTTGACTTTTATTTTCCAAGTTGTAATAAACTAAGATTTCTCAATTTTCTCCATTTGCATAAAAGTAATTCATATTTTTGAATTTTACATAAATCCTCCAATTTTGTCTAGTATATATGCAAATTTCATGGCCTTTCGGCATTGCAAGATTTTACAAAGTACAATTCACACCTTCAATTCATTTCAAAATTCTCCACACTTACCTAATTTAGATTTCTATATGGAAAAAATAAACTTCAACTCTGCATAGAACAATTTTTTTTTGATATAAGAGCAATCAAAGGCTTCTGAAGTTTTTGGGCAGGAAGAAAAAAGACTTTTCTTTTCACTTCAAATGTCAATATCTCACTCCTCTCCATGTGAAATGCGTTGATTTTTTTTCCAACAGTTACCCCTTGTAATTTAAAGTAAGATCTTACATTTGGATTTTTGAAAAAAAATCATTACTCAACCTTTCTACTCATTGCCCTAGAAATAGGCAATTTTTAGAGAGCTTAGTCCTTCAGGGATTAACATGAGAAATGTTTTGTATAATTGTACTTGAAATTGAGATTGTTTTGTGTCTCGTCGGACCTAAATGTACCTATATTAGTCTAATCTAATATATGTATATATGTATATATATATATATATATATATATATATATATATATAAGAATCGCATATGAGATGAAAAGAGAGAGTTTTGGTGCAACTATGAGTCGTATTCCATGCATGTAGTAAGGTAGGAACACCCATAAGCTTTAGTGTCCCCATCACCTCTAAAATCTTGGAAAATTTGTAGAAGTAAATAGATGTAATTACAAAGATGTACAACATTTGAACATAAAACCTTAGGGTTGGTTATGGTTACAATGGCATTTTGCTCTTTAAAAATTCACAACTTACTCTCATAGTATCTAAATAATATATTTGAAAGTGCAACCTCATTATTTTTTGGTTGTTAACATGATCCTATAATTTGCAAGATATTTATTAATAGTCAACATGTTCAAAACCCTTGAACTAATGCTTATAGGTGTTATTCCCTAGTAAACAATAGTTTAACAAGTACATATCTAAAAATGGAGTTGTGGTATTGTAACAAGTATATATCTAAAAATAGAGTGGATGTAGTTTAACAAATACATACCTAAAAATAGAGTAGAGTACAAGTTAAACCAAAGTTTATTGCAAGGATATTTTTGTTGCCTCCATTGATACAATAGATGCGTAAATTAGTTCTTTTAATAAAAACTAAAATTCACCATCACAAGAGGCAATATAAGGTAAGAACACCTTTAAGCGTTAGTTTAAGGGTTTCAAACATGGTGACTATTAATAAACATCTAGCAAATTATAGGATCCTATTAGAAACATAAAAATAATGAGTTTACACTTTTGAATTATTTGGATACTATGAGAATATTAAGTTGTGAATTTTTAAAGAACAAACTGCTATTGCAGCCATAATCAACACCAAGATTTCATGTTCACATGTTGTACATCCTTATAATTACATCTATTTACTTTTACATATTTTCCAAGATTTTAGAGGTGATGATTATGGAAACACTAACACTTATGGGTATTCCTACCTTAGGGGAGAGAAGGCCGGCTAGCAAGCAAGGGCACGCTCATCATCAAGCTCCAGCAGCAGTGCAGGCCCCGTCGTTGTTGTCGTGGCTTTTCATTAAGCCCTTCCAAGATTTCTCCCCTTGAAGAAAGGGCGTGTCATAGCGCAACAAATAAATTTAATGGTGCAATGCACTGTTAAACTTGTAAAGATTTCTTTTACTCATTACTTCTTTAAAGTCTAACTAGTAGTAAATCAACCAATAAGTAAATTTCACAAATCTACAAACTTCTGTGGTTTTTAGAATTTCAACAAATTCTCTAAAAATCAAAAACAAAAGTAAGCAATTTCAGAGTTTCAAGACACTAAAGGCAAAGTCTAAAACTCATCAACAGTGATAAAAATTTCAGAACTAAGAACAAATCAATGTACATCAGAAAACAATACTCATACATGTCATAAAATTTTTAGAACTCATACAATCCTACAGAAACTTTTCCACAAAATTTCAACAAAGCATTCAAACTACAACAAGAGTTGCAAGAACAAAATCTCAAACAAAGCAAGAGGGCCAATAATTAAGCAAGAAAAAACTTCATGTTGAAAAATCAGAACATAGTCCTCTGCCATAAAAAAACCTTGTTGCTAAAACAAGAAAAAAAGCATGAGTCTGAATGTCCTACATAACCATTTTGCTCAAGCTACAAATTGCCATCTTGCTTAGGTTTTACAATACTTCTAGTGACACTCTCTAGAATAGAGGATGCACTTTGACAATCCCCCCCTCTGATAACTACATTCACAATAGAATAATTACTAATGTTTTTAAAGACAGTCTTTTTTGAGTTTCTCTTTACTTGCTTCTTTAGCATCCATTGCTAAAAAGCCATACACTCTTCCTCACTAAGACCCCCCAGGCTGCAACTATCCTTCCCACTGCTTTGCAAGTGTGTAGAGGAGTCCATCACTAATTTCTTCATCAAAGTAGCAGGCTGGAGTTGAATCCCTAGAGCTGCTGGTTCCGCCACTTGAGGAAGTTAGGCTTTGGTAGCCTGAAAAAATAGAAAACAACAATTAGAAACTAAACCCAATCAAATGAAGCACTAAAATAAAGCTTGGAACAACAACCAAACACATAAAAAAACAAAAATAATAAAAAGAAATGCAAAACGCCTACCACCAAAGTTGCTGGAGTAACTGAAGTTGAAGCAAGCGTCTCTGCAGCAACCACATCCCCTGCTTGCACAACCAAGATGAAAATTATAAAATAAGAAAACAATCAAAAACTAAACAAAAGCAACATATAAGGTCTTGAAATTTACCTTGAAATTACCCAATCTCTCATTTTCACCCTTCAAGGCATCCACTTATGATGAATTGTAGCCATTTACACACTCCCCAGCAATTACCCTCTGGACAGCATGGTGAGTGACACACTTGTCTTCTGTGCTATACTTGGCATAGGACTTAGAATCCCTGTGCCCAGGAACTAACATAGCTTTCTCACGTGGGACTTGTGCCTCCTCCATCCTAGTGATTCCAGTCATCCTCCTAGTCTTATTAGTGATTCTTTTAAAGTTGGCTGAAGGAACAGAACTGAACAAAGTCTTTGTCAACTTGGCTAAAGTGTTTCTGCCAATGGAGACTTTTGAGAACCATACATGGCCTTTACAATTTTTAGGATTCTTAGGAGTCAAGAAAAATGGATGTGGGAACTCAACAAACTCAAAAAAGGCCAGTGAGAGACTATAGACTTGTAGGTGGTAATAACATCCCTAATAGAGCATAAGACATGCTTCCTAAGACTCTTAGAAGAGCACTGTTGCACAGATATACTCCAGTTTTTGGAACAGCCAGGAATGAACCTAAACACAAGTAAGTTGTTAGAAAATATAGACTAAGTCAGCTGAGAAAACAAATACATTTCACTACAACTTACAAGATTCTGAAAACACAAAACATAACAACTATACAACAAAGCACAAAGAAATGAACAAGCAACAAAAGCTAAGGAAATCAGAAACAAAACAAACACATGAAAAAATGTTTATGGAAGCTAACTTGAGCATTTCATCTCCAAATTCATCAAACACAAGGCTGAACATGGAATTGTCCACATTTCTCAACTCAGAAGCACCATGTGAGAAGAAATTCTTCATGGTGTACCGAGAAAACCTATATGTAAGTCCTGAGGCTATCTTTGGAGAAGCCTGAGCGCTGAAGAGCATCTCTTGCTCTTCAGCCAAAGTGACTGAATTACTTTTCAGAGTCTCACGGCCTAGCCTAGCCCTTGCAGAATGGTTGACTACTTTATTACCAGCAACTCTCACACGGCAATACCTCACATTAGTCAAGATGTTAAACAGCATAGCAGGTGAAACAGAGGTTTCAATTACCCTCTGCTCTTGCCTAGCTTTTATCAACCTTCCAATAGACCTCAACATTCTAGATATCTTGGAAATAAAAATGAAACACAAGTCAGTAATTATCAGAACCAGCAATAGAACCAATAGCAACAAATTCAACAACCTACACACAACGAGCAACTAAAAAACCAAAAACAAGAACAACAACATAGAAATATAAGAACATAAACACACAAAGCAATCTCATTATTTAAAATAAAAATAGAACTTATGTGGTAGGATTGTAGAAGGATCCATTCTTTCTCTTAATTTCAAGAACAAATAGAACCAACATATCAACAAGAGGCTTAATATCCTCCTTCTTTGATAAATCTACAATTGACTCCAGAATTGAGTACCCACAAAAATTCCTCCATTCATCAAATGCCTTAGCAGCCCATTGCTCAGCTCTCCAACTCCTCCTATTCCCACCAGCATTGACCCTGGCCAATTCCTCAACACTAGCACTCCCAAACCGACATACATGATTACTGTCAAAGTTCCAAGATCCATCCTCTTCATCTCCCTCAAAATCAGAAACACAATCAGGTAATGTGGAAGGCCTAAAAAACTCTAGATCTTCATCTGCCACAAGATCACTGCCTACACCATAATCAACAGGATTGACCAAAGGCACAACAATAGAAACTGATTTTGACAAAATCAAAGTTGGACAATGCACAGATTCAGCAACCATCATTGGATCAGACAGAATAAGAAGGGACGACACTCCACAATCAGTAGATAAAACAGGATCCGAAAGCACAACAAGATCTACAATAGAATTGGGATAGATAACATAAACAGGAGAGCATACATCCATGGCCTTTGATGAAGATTGTCCAAATTCCAAAACCATTCACCACCACTGATAGCCTCAATGGAATCAAACAATCCAAGAATAGCAAGAGAATGCTGCAAAAAATGCTTAACATCTTCACATACATCCAATGGATTACAACAAATCTTAAGGTCAAAAGGATCTAATTGAAAACAAGGATCTGAAATCTCATAAACATCCAAATCTTGTTCAATAACAAACGGTTCAACAAGATAACTCACAGGAGAATCTACAAAGGCAATAGGACCAGAATAGCAAGGACAGTTAGTAGGCAATGGTGGGACAGAAACAGAGGACGAATCAACAAGAGGAGAAAAACAAGGCTCAAATGGGAAACAAAAGGCAACAGAGGGGAGACTACTAGAGAAGAAATCTTGCTATTTTTGGACAAAGAGAGGACTAGTTGTCTGTTGTCTACTAAGTCAAATAGTGGCAAGAGTACGCTACTCAACAAAAAGTATCTCAATTTTATTAGAAACACTAGACTCATCTTCACAAACAAGTTGAGAGGGAGAACTAGAAGGGTCAAAAACCACAGAAACTTCCATGAATGAAAAACTTCCCTGAAATAATGCAGGAATCGACCGTTACCAAGCGGTTGCCGATGCCACGGAGCAAACAGCAAAACGCCATTGTCCTTAATCAAAGAAAAAATGAAACAAAACCGTCAGAAACACAAAGCCTTAACTCAAACTAAAAATACATGACAAAACAAACTAAACAACTCACTAGTAAAAAAATAAGTCCTAAATGACTAAGTGACAATGATTGCAATGACTATACAACAACTACAAAATGACTGTAAAATGACTGTAGAGTCATGGTTTAGTCCTTGTCACATAGTCATTTAGGACCTGTTTTTTTACTTATGACTTAAGCATAACAACAGCATACAAAACAAACAAAAGTACAAGAAAGAAATTAAACACCAATGCAACATTCAACAAGACCAAAATTATAAAACATGAAAAAAATTGCACTAAAGAAATGCTTACAAAAGAAAAACTTATCACATTAGAGTTGCAGTAGATAAAAACAACTCGTAGGGAACGGTGCATGGTTGCCCATAGAAGAAAACTGAGTAGAGTAATAAGAAAACTAGAAGTAATGATCATCCTATGCGATTGTAAAAACTAGCAAAAGTAATTGTAGAAGCAACGAGAGAGTTTTGTCACTAGTCACACGGAATGCTATGGCACGCTAATATTGAACGAGTGAAAACTGCAGCACGCTATGTAACAGGAGAAAACTGCAGCGAAGTTTGGCTGTGGTTGAAGGCAAGTAGAAGACACTCTTAGCAAACAACAAAGGAGAAAAATGAGCAAAAGATAAGACAAAAACTACGAGGAGGAGCAAGCTGAGAAGTCTCCAACACACAACTAATAGCAATGGACAAAAAAGGAATGCGGCGGAAGATCAAGAACAAAGAAAAATTCAGCAGCAAGACAACGCTAATAGTGCAAAAGCTAGCCGAGAGCGCCTGGCTAGCTTATATAACTGGCTAGCCCCTCCAAACCAATTGTGGCCGTCTGTTGGTTGATCCAACGACGACACCCAAACCCTAGTTACGGTTGAGGATCTGCACCGTTGGATCAAGCCAGCAACGGCCGAGATGGACTTCCAACCCTAATGCATCTTGGCCGTTCCTAGCTTGATCTAGCTGTCAATCGGTGGCGGCGCCATTGGATCAGTGCGAGATCATTGCTGCTCGAGTTTGTTGCGTTGTCATTTTTTTGTGGCACTGCGTCATGGTCGTTGGTTGATTTTTGTTTTTTGTAGAGGCTACTTGCGTTTGTCGTCATTCAAGTTGCAGCTTTGTGTAATGTGAGTTACTTTGTTGTTCTTGTGGTTCCGTTTGGTTACGCTCTATGAATGTTGTGTATATACTACTTGAATCCTTGCACTTTTTGTTTTGAATTTTTCAATCCAGTTGTTTTGTGTTGTTGATGAAGACGACCAGTTTGTTGAGGTTTAGGTTGAGCGTAGTTGTTGTAGGTGCTGCAATGCAGGGAGAGTTGAGAGTGAGTTTGCTTTACTTCTGAGTTGTTATGTATCGCAAACTGTTGCGGAGAGAAGAGTGACATTGAAATTTCTTTTGAGGTGCTGTGCGCTGTTTCTGTGTTTGGATCAAGTTAGAGAACTCAAGGTCCTCTTGTTTAAAGATGATATTGTTGCTTGCTGTACTTGTTTCTTCCATTCTTTTGTTGTTTACATTTCGCTTGTTTGCAATTTTTTTGTTGAGGTTGTGACGCTGAGGGTGTCTCACATTGCTGTTTGTTTGTTGCGGTTTTGGAACAACTCTTGTAGCAAAATAAGGAGATTAAGCTTTATTCATTATTTGCGGTTTCTGTGTCAGCGTATCCACACACAAGTGTCGAGAGATGTATTTGTTTGGTATATTGCATGCTCTTGTTAAAAGTCGACAGTGTTTGCATAGCCAATTTGTGTCCTAGCACCTCAGTGCTGACATTATCTTTTCTGAATTGCTGCTTTGTTTGATTTCGGAAGTTGATTGTTTGTATTCATTTTTGTGTTCTACGTCGAATTTCTGCAAGAGAATGTTAGATGAAGTGTGCTCCATACTTTCTGATGTTGTTGCTTTCCACTTGGTTATTTTCACGTTGTAATGTATAATTTATCTGACTTTGGTTTTGTGGTTGTAGTTGCAGAGCTTCTTATAGGTTGCAATGCAGCTAAAGTGTGAGCGGGGAGCGGGGAGCGGTGAGCGTTGAGAGCGGTGATCAGTGAGCAATTAGATTTGAGTAGTGAGTGTTCACATTTTACTAAAAAATATTCATTTTTGAATAATAAAAAATGAGGTTAGCCCATAAAATAGTAATAGAACAACTCTTAAAATGAAAAAATCATCAAATAACTTGGAGGAAGAGAGCTCTTATAAATTCATGCATTGTCCAAATAAAGGTAGTAAAGGCAAAAATGGTAGAAATTCTAGTTTAAGCACATGAAAGGAAATTTGAAACGGATGAAGAATGAATATCAGTCATCCATGATAAAAAAACATTCATCCAATCATTCATCCATCATCCATCCAATTATCACCAAATGAATGAGATTATGATGTGAGTTCTAAATATTTAATGAATAGACGTGCATAAATAGGACATTAAAAAAAACCTCACATTTCAAAGAAGCTTCAAGCTATGATATACTAACATTTACAAGTTCACTTGCATACTACAAACCCTCTCTTTGGACCAAATAGGGGGGGGGCTTAGGACCCTTCTCGGAACCAAGGAGGTCATCTTGGCACCATTACAGGTTTTGCAAAGTGCTCCTCAAAATTTGAGGAGCACTCCTAATTTATTTTTTATACATATTTTTTTTCTTCATTTTTTTTCCAAATTTAGTATTTTAGTTTTTTTAGTTTTTAAAAGTTACCTCTTCTTGTCTTGGAAACCTCCTTGGAATCCAAGGTGCCCTCCTACAAAATAATAGTATATTTTTTTTTTCAAAATTTTTTTTTCAAATTTTTTTTGTTTAAAGTTTCTACAAGTTACCTCTTCTTGTCTTAGGGCCTTCCTCAAAACCAAAGAGGTCATCTTGGGCCCATTGTGGGTTTTGCAAAGTGCTCCTCGGAATCCGAGGAGCCCTCCTACAAATTATTATTATTATTATTTTCAAAACTATTTTTTTCTCTTTTTTTTTGGTTTTGCAGGTTACCCCTTTTTGCTCCTCAGAATCTGAGGAGCCCTCCTACCAAAAAAAAATTCAAAATTTCAAAATTTCAAAATTTGATTTGTTTGATTTTTTTTTCTAGATCTCTATTTTAGCATAGCTCTGATGGATCTATAATGAAAAATTCTATCATGCATATAGGATGTACTCTAACCTATGATGACTCTAAAGACTCATTTACCATAAAATAGAGTCATGACAAGTGGAAATTTTTTTCCCAATGATCTCTATTTTATATCTAGTCAGCAACTATTGCGGGC
The DNA here is from genome assembly GCA_963920765.1 of Ulota crispa. Classification (NCBI taxonomy): domain Eukaryota; kingdom Viridiplantae; phylum Streptophyta; class Bryopsida; order Orthotrichales; family Orthotrichaceae; genus Ulota; species Ulota crispa. Next base: position 37,589,158 of record OY987242.1, read on the forward strand.
TAGACTACGTATAAGCCCATATTTTAAAAGATGGCCCAATGAGCAAGTTGCTTTGTGTAATTTTTTTAGCTGAGCATACTATAGTTATGGACCCCAACTTTCTACTTTTGGATTAAAGCGGATTTTTTTCAAAAATCTAGCACTAATAGCCAAGCTAACAAAATCTGATGCTAATCATGGATACATGATTAGCACTACAAACAATGAGCTTCTCAGGCCATAAGTGCAAATCAAGCACTAAGCTGTCCATCTCTGATTGTAGTCCTTTATTTTGACCTAATTCCAACGCAACGTGCTCACGGACATTGTTTCTCCATACTCCAGAGAAACTCTAATAGTTACTGCAATAGCAAAATTACGTGATTCTTTTCAGTAAGATCAGGTCCATGTTTTGGAAGCATGAGAGAGCTTTTTTCTCAATTGATTAGCCGCTTACACGAGGACGAGCTATGAGCATGGTCACTCTGTCTCCTTGAAATTATGCGTCCAAGTATACGTGAAGCTACTGATTACAGTAAGTATACAAGTTCCCTTTACTCTCTTACATTCAGCAAGAGTATAAGCGTTGGATCTGAGCAATTGCCATTGTCTTGTTGATTGATTGCTAAAAAACAAGTGCTTGTGCGGCACATGCATGAATAGGTTGATATGGATTCTCAATTGTTTTCACAAAAGTTTGTTTTGAGTAAAGAGTAGTCTGACTCCTCCAGAGGGTCTAGGGTAATACTTGTGAGCTGTGGGGGTACATGAAATCTAGCTCCACCTGGAGTCTGATGGAATACTCAAGACACTGATTTTGTCTATAACTAATTTGGCTCCATGCTTAATGCAGTTGCCTTATACAAATATAAAATATGACCAAACAGCCGTAGCGTGCTTGGTTAGCAATCTACGGTGTGAGATACTTTTTAAGCAGTCACGTTATGGCGTCCTTGTCATTCAACCACGTTTTTGATTTTCTCTTATTGCTGCTTTCTAGGACTGAACAAAGGTAGAATAGCAAGCTTGTTTTTTCCAATTTGCTTCTATGCAAAAACAATAACAAGCAACAGCAAGGCTGAAGACACCTCGCATACGTACAATAACAAACTAATTGTCTGTTTTTGTGCATGGGTGCAGGTGAGGCCCTTGTCCTCATAAAAGTTTTTTGGAAGACTTGCAAAGGATTTCCCTAAACTCCTCTTTGTCTTTATTAGAAAAAAGATTGCATAAAGTCCTTAGTTTCTATTTGAGAATTCTAAGATACTAAGTTATTTATAAAAAAAGAGCCATTCCTTTTCAAACATACTTGCTTCTCCTCATGGATGAACTGGTTTTTTGAAAGAGTACACATTTGGATGTTGAAAATTCTACTTGATTCAGCTTCTATCTGCAAGATTATAATTAAAGTGACACCACAATGTATAAGAAAGTTGGGAATAGAGTCGTGCTCTTATTCAAAAGATGTACCAAAAGTTGATTTTTTTTCTAGCAAGTTACCTCTTTTTGTCTTAGGACCTTCCTCGGAACCTAGGAGGCACTGTTGTACTCTTAGTGTGCCTTGTAAAAGAGACACAAAATTTGTTAAAATTGCACAATATAAGAAATCTCAACAAAATTTAAGGTTTGAAATTAAAAACTTAGTTCTTTTTTGCTAAAAATCAATTAAAATGACTTGTCATAGAGAAAATTGCCAAAATTACCATTTTGCTACTAAGTTGATTTGAGAAGAATGTTGAGTTAAGCAATTCAAATATAATGAATACAAGTTTGCCTTAAATGATTTGTTGTGTTTATGTTACTTTATTTGGAAACTGAAAAGGTAGACCTTGCACATGTCAAAATATGTAAATCTTATTTGAAAATACTTGACAGTTATTTGCAATATTACAAATTGCAATGTGAGCTTGAGCTACCCTATTTGGGACTTGGGATGTAGAGTATTCACAATTGAAGAAATGTAAATCTCATTTTAAAGCATTTGACAATGTTCTTCAAGATACCACAAATTAAGATGTGGGCTTTAGCTACTCTATTTAGAACCTAAGAAGGTAGAACATGCACAATTAAAGAAATGGAAATCTTATTTTAAAGCATTTGACAATGTCCTTTGCAATATTACAAGTTGCAATGTGAGCTTGAGCTACCCTATTTGGGACTTGGAATGGTAGAGCATGCACAATTAAAGAAATGTAAATCTAATTTTAAAGCATTTGACAGTATTCTTCAAGATACCACAATTTAAGATGTGGACTTTAGCTATTCTATTTGGAACCTAGGAAAATAGAACATGCACAATTAAAGAAATGTAATTCTTATTTTAAAGCATTTGACAATGCCCTTTGCAATATTACAAGTTGCAATGTGGGCTTGAGTTGTCTTATTTGGAACTTGGAAAGGTAGAACATGCACTATAGAAGAAATGTAAACTCTATTTTAAAGCATTTGACAATGCCATTTGTAATATTACAAATTGCAGTGTAGGCTTGAGCTGTTTAATTTAGAAGCTAGGTATGTAAAAAAGGCACATGTAAAAATATTCAAATTCAATATTAAAGCATTTGATGCAATCTTTTGAAATATTATAAATTGCAATGTGGATTGTGCTGCCTTATTTAGAACTTGAGAAGGTGGAACATTCTTGTATTTGATCTTTTTTCTTTGAAAAAGTGGATATCTATGAAATTTTGTACTCTCTAGGTTTTGGTATTTTGCCTTTATTATTTATTATAATGTATCATTCTAAACATATTTGCATCATATTTGTTGTCCTCCTCTCATCTACATTCATCCAGTTCATTTTTCATTCATCCATATAATTTTCATTCATTCAATATGATCCTTCACTTGTTCTTTTCAATGGATGATTTTCATACAACATTGATTTTTTTTTATGTAATGACCATTTTTGCATATTTACAATTGTATGAAGTTCATTAAATTATCATTTTCAACTTCCAAATTCTTAAGAATTTTTGCTCACCGTTCAACGCTCAATGCTCACTGCTCACTGCTCCCCGCTCACACTTTATCCTCCGGGAGATCACTTAATGTGATTTTATGGTATACACGTGAGTTAAGAGGGTATTTGATGTAGGACTATTTGTCTAAAATATAGTAATTAAAGCGACTGTATTTTTATATAAAAACCTACGCGGATCATATTTCTAGTATCCTATTTTTTTATAAATTCATTCATTTGGTTTTTAAATGGGGCTATTTTATATATAAATTTTATTTGTCCAATTTTATCTTATCTCCATTATACATCAAAAAAACAATCTTATTTTCTATTACACATACACACATAGTATTCACCATGAAACCAATAACAAGCATATGAATTAAAGGGCTATTGTCCAAGTGGAAATTTTTATCAACAAGTTTTTTGTATTTCTCAATTCTATGGCATGCATTTAAAACAATTTAACATGGGGAGCAGCAAACAATACTACATTTTTTTACAACCCCTATTTGTCAAAGCTAGCTTATTAACAAAAACATCCTACTCCCTAATGTTTTTACATACCCTAATTTATATATACTAAAACATATAGTATTATCACACAACCTATAGTAGCTCTACATATTATATAATTTTTTTGTCCTTTGAATAAAATAGACCCTATCTTTTAACTCACGTGGTTCTTAAAACATAAGCTAGTGACCTCCTCGAGACTTTAGCACCCCTGTTGTAGGTTGGATGCATTAGGCATGAAATCCTTTGGATGATTTTTGGTCAAGTGTGCCTATAGTTAGGTTTTGGGAGGTGTATTAGCAATTATTAGTTAAATGTAATTGTAGTATGTCTATTGTGTAGTTGCATGGCTAATACACCTTCCAAAACTTAAGTGTGGTCACAGTTCTTAGTGAGGTGCTGTTTTGGAAACCATCAAAGTCTTGTTTATGAAAGTTAGTAGATTTTAGAGAAATCAATGGAATTCTTTTACTATGTTCTATGTCATCTCAAATTTCTTACACTTTCATGAGCTATCATTTTTGTGTTATAGTTTGGACTTTTTTGTGGTGTATTTTTTGTTTGTTTGTATGTATGTTTGTTTATTTTTGTCTTTTGACTGTTTGAAGCAATCTATTGTATGCATTGGTTTTCTTGGTCTTTTTTTGTTGAATTTGTTGTTGTATGATATTGTTAGTTTGTAAAAGTCTTTATTTGTACAATAATGCTTGTTGTTGTCTTGCTGCAAATATTTGTTAATTTTACTTTCAAATTTCAAGAACACCACTTGCAAAAAGGATACTTAAACTTGCAGTGCTTGCAAAATATTGGAAATTTTAGGCATTAGAGTGGTGAATGAAAAAGGAAATCCTAACAGTAAATTTTTTTAACCCAACAATAATGGTCTCCTACAAAATAGCTTCCAAGCGTTGAAACAAAAATCGCAAGCAAGTGCAAAAAGGAAGCAATTGCAATTGTCAAAAGAAATACCGCACGGATAAAGAAATCCGAGAGGGCTTAACGCCGGGTTAAGTCGTGGCCCTTGTGCGCATTGGGGTATTAAACTCTCTTGGGCGTTTAATACCCCGATACGCACTTGTGTCGGGGCTTAACCCTATACAATAGTGTCTGGTTAACATGAAGGCATTCGGACAGAATTTCTTTTCATCTTACGGATGCATTCATCATAGCAGAACTCACCATACGGAAAAGGAAAGCCATGCTTCTAGACTTCCTCCCTGCATGTGGAGCACCATAAAGGCAAATTTCTCTTACGTAGACACTTTTTGTTCATAAAGCAGCCCCTAGACATTAATACAAGAAATGCTTTTTTCTTATGAAAATATTTTTCCTTACTCAAGTAAAGAATACGTGTTCCTAACCTAATTGAGACAAGGACAATCATGTTAAGCAAACAATTTTGTTACATAGATTAATCCTATGGAGGCACCACTTTCCTTCGTTTCCTTCGTTTCCTTCGTTTCCTTCCGCTGCGGCGTCCGCTCGTCTGTCGGCGCGCCCTCCGTCGTTGTCCAGCGAGGCAGGGCCCGTGCCTCGTCATCACCTAAACTAAACTTATATTTAGAGAGCACCGATGATTAATTTAAAAAGGCCTCCACGCCGGCCAGCCTCACGTCTCCGTCTCCCCCGCTAGGGCTTCCTAGGGTTTCTCTCTCCATTGCTCTTTTCTCTGGAGAAGTCTCTCGTCCCGTTGGTCGCTCCTCCTCAGTCGGCGCACGGAGTGCTGCTGCTCCCGCTGCTCTTCTCTCACGACGCTTCACCAACAAGCCTCTGCCTTTTTTGTCTCGTTCGTTTCCGCTGAGGTATGAGCCAGCGCGACTCCGGTGACCGCTCGCAGCCTCTCTCCATGTCGGACCTCGGTGCTTCTCTCCCCCCCGGGGGCGCTGCCGGTACGCTCATCACGCCCTTGCTGATCATCATATCTGCTTGCTTTGTTTTACGATCTGTCTGTGCTGTTATATTATGAGACGGTATTATTGACCTAAGTGCAGTCGTTCGTAATAGATCGAACCGTTAATGAAGTTTTACGATCTGTCTGTGCTGTTATTTTATGAGACGGTATTATTGACCTAAGTGCAGTCGTTCTCGAAGATCGAACCGTTAATGAAGAAAGACCGTTCTTTTAGCGCACATGATTATTTTATTCCTTTTCGTTTGGTACTTTTGAGATTGTCTTTTACGATGACATATCTCCCTGGATGCGGAATCGAAGTCCTTGATCTTTGTTTTTTCCTGCTTAACTGTTGTCATTTACGAGGCGAGTGCAATCGTTTTTGGAAAGTAGTGTGAGTGGACGTAAATGAAAGGGAGCGGTAATGTGTTGAGATCGTTTTGTAACGTACATAGATACCTTTAGTGTGTATTGAATAGTGGTTTTTTTTTTTTTTTTTTTTTTTTTTTTTTTTTTCAAAATCCTGGTTTGAGCCCCCATCGTATCGCTTTCTCCAGGTTTTTATGTCGGTTTCTTTTTCATGAAAAACCAATCTCATTGTTGATATGTTGTTTAATTTGGGATTTCATGCTGATCTGAAATCTGAGGTCCTACGGGAGAAAGTCATCTCTTTGAATGCGGGAGATGGATATGCCGATTTTTTGTTCTGGTTTAAGTCTCAATGGTTTGTCTTTTTGTGGTTCTGTGATTGATCTTCTTCTCACATGTCCGAAAATTCACTATTGACGTCTTATTTCTTTTAGGAGGTTCCATTGACCTAACCACAAATTCCACGGTGACATCATTTCCGTTGCTGAGGCCCAGGTCTAGGGTTTCGTCATGTGAATTATATGTCTTTTCAATATGAATAGAACTGAATACAGGTTTACAAATTACGTTTGATTTGGAATTCGGAGTTATTTTTTTGGTCAGTTCTGGTGGCAACATCAATTAATTCGTGGGTTTAGTTTTACACTAAAGTCTAAAACACGTCTAATTTTATTTGAAATCCATCTACGAATGCGAGGGTACAGGTAGGCTACCGTTCGTTGCTGAATCACAATCTACTTCCGCAGATCGCCAGGCTACACAATCGAAGGGTTAGTGTAATAAGCATCATAATTGTTGAAGCGAAATTAAATTTACTGAATCTACATTATTTCACATGATTATATATTAATTTTCTAAGTATGATCGCTATAATGTAGTATTTCTGCGTGCTGGAGTCCTGACAACCACCTAGTTGCGGTATGTCCTCGCTGTTACTTTTGTACCGTATCCTGTGCGATTTTTTTAATGCTCTTAGTATGAACCCGTGTTTTTTGCAGCATTGAGTGCGGCAGACCGCGCCGGTCTGGTGAATGTCTTGAAGGTATTGACCTCTTGACTTCTTAGTTAAAGTTTCGTCATCGGTTTTATGATATGTCACACCTTACTTTCGTTCACAAATGTACGTTGATTTTGAGATGAATGAATATCCAATGGGGTTTTTTACGGCTTTTTTATAGTTTTCATTATTCTTTAGCGTAGGCCAGTGCATGATGCTTTTATCCTCAGCAGCAGAGGTTTCTTGCTACTGTGTTGCATTCGTCTTTGTACCGTTTTCTGTCTCAACCTAAACGGCATTTTTCACCAGAGCATTGGGGATTTTTTTTCGAGTTTTGTATCATCGTATGAGCTCGCGTATTTTTCGCTGTGCATAGCCTTGAAAGTGAAGGCTAATAGTTCATTTTACGACGCTTTGTAAACACAGGACAAGCTTCAGTTTTTGGCTGGACAATCGTCGGGTTACCTAGACGCGCTTCCCAAGATGGTGAAGCGGAGAGTGAAGGCTCTTCAAGAACTCCAGGTTAAATGCTGAAGCTGGCTACTTTGTATTTTCAGTTAGTTCAATTTGAAGCACGAGAGAGATGAGCTGTATGGTGGCCAACTCAGCAAGATGGATTGCTTCCACACAAGTACGATCACATGCAATCTTATCGGGTTCGTTTGTTGGTTACAGACTGAACATGATTATCTCGAGTCCAAATTTCACGAGGAAAGGGCAGCACTTGAAGCTAAGTATCAGAAGCTGTACGACCCACTGTACAGCAAGGTAGCTTACTTTAGTGCTTTCGCTTTCAAACGCGTACTTATTTAACGGGATATGCTCTTGACTATAATCTACAAACTACATATAATCGTTGGACACAACTCTTGATTAGTATGGATAATCCCGTAGGTTCAAATCTTTATCAGTTCAAAGCTTCCAAATTTTGTGTAGAGATTGAGTCTCAACACTGCAGTACCTTTGTATCGGTTGTAAGCTCTTCTGAAGTAAGGGTAGGCGAAATTATAATTTCCGGTTTTTTTACGAAATCTTTGTAGCGGTACTGAAAGGTGATCGAAAACTACTATTGCCAATCAGTCGTTGACTGGGGGTAGAGTGTCTGGGAGATGCACTGCATAGACGTTGATAATAGGATGTCGGACATTTCTTGTTAATGTGGTTTTCGATGAATCAGAGATTTGAAATCGTGAACGGAGTTGTGGAAGTTGAGGCTCCCAAGGATGAAGCTCCCGAAGCAGATGCTCCAACTGAAGCTGGCAAGGAAGAAGGTATTTCTGAACCATTATGGCCTCATTTTGAAATGGAGTTGGAGTAGAATGACCCAGGTCGGCTACATTATCTTAGGTATTAAGATAGAGGTCTGAAGCCGGGTTACTATATATTCTCTGGATTTTATTCGTGTTGAATAATTCGTTTTCGTTAAAAAGAATTGTGTACAATGCTGCACCGTAATGTGCTTCGAGTTCTTGATCACAAAATTGGCTTGCAGGAAAGGGAGTTCCGGAGTTCTGGCTGACTGCTATGAAGACCAACGAGATTGTTGGCATGCAGGTAATAAAATATGAAACAAAATCACCATGACACAGTTTTCCAAAATTTGTCGTGTGTACTTGCATTTTCATTAGTGATGTAGTCATATTTTTTTCTAATTTGATTGTCTCCACTATTTAACAGATTACTGAGCGTGATGAAGCAGCTCTGAAATATATTAAGGATATTAAGTCAAGCAACCTCGAAGACAATAAAGGCTTTAAGCTCGACTTCTTTTTTGAAGAGAACCCCTATTTTAAAAACACAGTGGTATGTCATCTGATTTTGTTTTCTTCATTATCAGTAATCACTGTTCTCGGTTTTTGTGACAGTAAATGACTAGTATCTTTGAATGTGAACTTAGCATTTGAAAATTTAGCTTGCTATTCACGAGAAGTTCTTTTATGTGCAGTTGAGTAAGATATACCACATGATTGATGACGATGAACCTATTTTGGAGCGTGCAGTCGGGTACATATTTTCACTTAAGTTTCATCTTTATCCCTACTAGTTTTATAGTGAATTTCATTCTTCTCTCGTTTGTTTATAAGCTCTACTGCACTGTATTCAACCGAGCTAACGGAAATGATATTGCAATTGGGGTCTTCAGAACTGAGATTGAGTGGCTTGCCGGAAAGAACTTAACACAGAAAGTGATGAAGAAGAAGCCTAAGAAAGGAGGAGCCAAGAACACCAAACCAGTTACGAAGACTGAGCAGTGTGAAAGCTTCTTTAACTTCTTCACCCCACCCCAAGTGCCTGAGGATGACGATATTGATCAAGACACTGCAGAGCAGTTGCAAGATTCCATGGAGCAAGACTATGATGTTGGGTATGTGGGATCATCCCATTCAATGAGTGCTTGTGTAGTGGTCATTCTAGTATCTATTTGTTACTTGCCATTTATGCTGTGAAAGCTGACCTTAAAGCCAGAACATGATTATAGCAGCTGACAATTTTTTTGAATACTTGGTTCAGATCAACAATAAGAGATAAGATTATCCCTCATGCTGTCTCATGGTTTACTGGAGATGCCCTGGCGGGAGAAGAATTTGAGGATGATGATGAAGAAGGTGATGACGACGATGAGGATGATGAAGATGAGGACGAAGAGGATGAGGATGAGGACGAGGATGAAGATGATGAAGATGAGGAGGTATATCCTTGATAATTATTTTTGTTCTAGGTCACCACATCTTGGATTTGCTCCATTGGTGTACTACACCAATAAAAATTTTGTTTGCTTATCTCATCGTTTGTTATTTTATTGTGCACATCTCATGGCTTGCCCGCATCTATTGATCCTGATTTTTTGTGTTTTTTGGCAGACTGAGGGCAAACCTGCACCTAAGGTAACTTAAAATCGCCTTTTTCATTGAGATGATGGCTCTATTCTTATCTACTTTGGCTCCTCCCTGCTCCCAATTTTTATGTATTCATATTATGAATTATCCTACTGTGTACTTAGTCGTCTATGTGATCAGGGTCGTGCACCAAAGGCAGCTGGTGGTCAACAACAAAGTGGTGAACAGCCCCCTGAATGCAAGCAGCAGTGAGCATCAGCAGATTTACGACATCTCTGCTTGTTTTCGTGAAAACAGAAGCTTATACACCATCTTTTAAATGGAGGCTTGAATCGAAAGGACAATTCTCGTTGCGAGCAGAAGGTTTGAGGACTCTCTTTCCTGGGTAGTATCTCAAAACATCTGCAACCGAGTATTGAAGTGTCAGAGTAATAGGACAGGCAGAGGAATTTATTTAGAGCGCTTGTGTAAGGACGCTGGAAGTGCCGAAGCTGTACACGTCATTTGTTTGGTTTTGCCATAAAAATCTGTCTTCATGAGTGCCTGTTGAGCAACGAATTTTTTGGTCTAGTTATTTACATGTCGACTACCGAGTTGATGATGCACTATCATACTTCCGCTTTATCTTTGACTTCTTTCCATTCCTTTCTGGTGATAAATTCCAATCAGGTGTCTGTAAATGGTCATTTCTCACGTAATACGCAGTTTTCTTAACTTCATTGCAAAAGTGAAATTGTTTTATAATCTTAAAATTGAAGTGAGCAGTATTCCACCTAACAAGTTGAAAAGTTGCTTCTATTTGTGAGAGACTGTACTCTTAGTGACTTTGTATGAGCTTTTCATACGTTGGTATCCAATGCAGTAGGAATGGACCTCAAACTCACGCAGGGAACTGAACAGAGGTAACAACCTACTCTAATGCTAAGAGGCTCTTTGCCATCTTGAAAAATGGTTTCTCCTACTGATGCCATCTCTGAAATCTGCTCTGGAGTGTTCTGTGTCACCCTGTGAGTGAAAATGCAACAGATTGTCACTTGCCTCTGGTGGTTTCCCCTCGTGAGTCGACTTACTACTACTGAAGTACTTTAGGAAAGAATATGTAGTGTTGCGATGATTTGTAAGTTGATTGTAGGGAAAATTTCATTGATACCCCTGAAGTTTGCTATATTTTCTTAGATTTGTTTTTTCAAAAATATCACAAATACTCTTTTGAAGCAAACAATTTAGGCGTTTGTTTGGTATGCATGTCACTTCCTTCTCCCTTTGTATGCGGCATGCACAACAAAACAAAAGCCTAATTTTTTTGTTCGAAGTTATTTGTGATATTTCTGAAAAAGCAGGGGTATCTATGAAAATATTGCTAACTTCAGGGATATTCATGAAATTTTCCCTTGATTCTATTATAGCCTATACCTGTACTGCAGATAAAATACTCAGCTCTGGGTTTCACTAGGTCCCACGAGGTCTCATTCAGCTGTCGGAGGATTTACAGTTCTCTTGAGCTGTATAACACTCAAAAGAATCTGACCTGTGTTCACAAATCGATCATACTGTTTGTAAGGTAGCCGCACCCATGGCACCCATGGGCGTGACGTCCCCATGGGCGTTACTGACTGTCAGGCTGTCAGGGTGGCTATGGGTACTAAAGTGATAGTTATGGGTGACAAAGTGATGGTTATGGATGATTTTGTGATGGTTTTGAGTACCCATCTCACTATTTAAGACCAACAAGCCTTGTTTTTAGCATCTCTTACACATGGTTCTTACAATTTTAGTGATTTTGGACTTTGAAAAATCTTTGTGAACAAATACTTGTAGTTGGAACCTTGAAATTGATACCAATATTTTTAGTTTCCATTTCCTAACTTACAGTATTTTTTTCAAAGTTAGTCAATTGTTTTACCTACTCCAAAACCCTTATTTCCACGCTTATGGGTGCGCCTACCTTAAATCATCAAACGTAAAGGGTGAGTCTGGATCCTCCAGGAAAAACTCACCAAACTCTTTTTAAATATCATTTGCAAACTAGGGCAACTGTCAATTTCAAGAGATGGAAGGCGATATGTTTGCATATTCCCTTTCATTGTTATGGGTACAATATAGTTAATTTCTCATAGTTTGTGCAGTATAAGAATGTCTGCTTGAGTTTGAGAATGCGATGATAGAGCATAGAACTTCCAAAGTGAGTATTACTTGTTCATCGTTATAAATTCACTGGTGTGTAAAACTCTGCCTAATATTTTGTAGGCTTTTGAGGATTTTTATATTGGAAGAATGTCATTCTTTGCGTACTTGAATTCTTGAGTTGTAACAAAGAGACAATATCCCTAAGTATCCAAACCACTTTCACCAAATTAGGGTCTAGGGAAACCTACAACCTTTGATGCATTGTTACTTAGTCATTTTGATGATCCACAAATACAAGTTGGGGAATAATTGAGGGAGATCATAACATTTGTTCAAGCATGTGATGGCAAAATCTCATTTTTTTGGAAGGTTGTTGCTATTTGTTGGTTTTTACAAAATTCTAAAAGTTCTTATTTTACCTCAAATTTTGTGAGTAACAATAATAGATGTGAATTTTCACACTTGCAAATCATTGAAGGCCATACTTTTTTTATTACTAAGTTTTGAAGTTTTGAACTATTGTTGTGTTAAAAAAAAGTTACCAACAAAGTTGGTAAGGGTTGCCATAACAAAGGTCCAAAGTATGCATGAATTCTTGTTAGCCAATCTCCTATTGTCACAAAGTATGCGCAAGGAATTGGCAATAGGTATTGACTGCTTGCATCTTGTAAGATGTTATTTGCCACCTTGTCTTGTATGGTGTTCCACCCAATCAAGGCTCTTGAGGTACTTGTAAAACATTTAGTTGGCCCATTACCCCACTTGCATGAACCACTTCAATGCCTTAATACTTGTAGTTTACAACAAGGTCAAAAAATTAAATCTAGTACCTCAAAGTGGCCTTTGAAGTTATGCAAAGACACTTTTAGTCCTTTAGGGCGTTCAAGGATTAAGAACAATGTTTTTGTTGTTTTACTATGTCTTTGTTTGTCATCTATGCATACAAATATGAGCCCACAATGGAAAAAATGTCCTTGCACTACATTCATAAATACCAATTAGCAATCTCAAATTTTTTGAAATGTTCATTGACACCACAAATTTCTTGAAATCGATATCTCCAAAAGGATACTACAACTTTCAAAAATAGACACAATAGACAATAGGTGTAGCTCTTCAAGAAGCAAGGTACATGGATCAATGTACTCATTTTGAGCTAAATCTAATAAATAGATTGAAGTTGGGGTTTAGGTGTTACAAAAAACTCTATTCAACTATCATTCTTGACATGTGAATATTGTTTATTTGAACAAGGCCCAATACATCATAGCATCTTTGTAAGAATTTTGTTTATCTTTTGAGCCATATGTTACATATGAAGAGATGTACTTCATCCCAAGGGTGAATTTACAAAATGCAATTCAATTTTATATCTTCAAATAATTTCAATAAATACATGTAGAATTTCAAGGAAATTAGGTTATTTTAAAATAGAATTGCATGGGTAAAGATAACCTTAGAAAATATTCAAGAATTTTGAAATAATGTTTTATGTGTCAAAACTTTTTTGGAAAAAAGTAAATATTTGGTATAGAATCGCCCCTTTGCTTTTGAAATCTAATATATCATCCTTGAAGAGATTACACTAGTAAATAACATTGTCATCTACAATTGCAAAATAAACAATTTTTTTGTTCAAAACAATTTCTCTTAAGATTATTGATGTAAAATTGAGGTTTTTATTGATGATGACATGCAAACATTTGCATAGTAGTTGAAGATGTAAATACCAAACAAAAATGTAATAATATAAACTTCAAACTATGAATAGAAGGACAAATTTTCATCCACCAGCAACCTAATGCCGCTCATCTGTACTTGGGTTTTTGATTTCAAATGTAGGCCTCATGTAGATAACTTGTTTTTTGAAAACTTAAAAGATAAGCTATCTATAGAAGGCCTACATTTGAGTTTTGAAATGAAAAGCCCACATATAGATGAGCAGCATTAGGTTGCCAGACGGAATTGGGTAAACCCACCTTCAATATTCTTAAAATGTCATTTGTTTGGTCAACTTGATGCTTTCTTAGAATAGCTATGTTTTACATTATGTGGATTTGGACATTAACATATCCTATTTATATTTGGAATTCCATATTCAAGATTATATTCTAAGAAACCAACTTTGTTTGCTACAAATGCTTCCTCAACTTTGCTCAATACACACAAAGGTATTTACAAGTTGTTTATATCCAAGGCACCACAATATGAGAGCAAGTTGGCATTGTAATATAGCAAAGCACCATAGGAGAAGAAAGAGGAAGTAGAAGAAAAGAAAATTGCAAAAGAAGTGAAGCAAAAAACCAAAAGATTACCAATATTCTTGCAAAATAGTTAAATATCCTTGCACACAAGAGAACAACATTATAACAAGACGTTAACAAAGTGAACAAAATTTATCCAGCAATTTTTGGCATCAAGGCAGTTCGGTCACAAGTTGCAACTGCAAAGGTAAGTAATCTGCACTAGGCAACGTTGTAGAAAGGTGTAGCTAAATTTCTTTTCAATCTTATGCATTTACAATCTCTCGCATTCAAAGTCTAAATTTCTTTTAATAATATACATGACTATAGCTTTACATCATTTTTATAAAATGATAGAATTCTTCTATAAATTTCTAGGTAATTCCAAGCCCATACCCAAGACTTAGAAAAAGCAATTGCAATTATATGTGAGATGTCTTATAGTGGTGACATTATTGTAATGTTGGTGAAGGTATTGCCCTGGGCATCTCAATTACACTGGAAAGAGAAGTTCTTTCGTCCCTTCAGACGGTAAGAGGTTGAGGAAAGATTTGCAAACAAAACCACAGTTAGGAAACTATAAGATTGCTTTATTGATATAACAGATTCTTTCACCATCTGTGTGCAAGACGCGATGGCGGTTGCCCTCATGTCATTAGATTCTGCACTATTGCAGCTGACTATCGGAGAGTTATAAAGCCGCTCACATTGTGCTAAAGATAGTCTGCCTCTATGCAGAAAAGATATCTCAACTTCACTTACAGGGGCTTGTCCGCAACAAAGAGTCCCCACTTCTGCTCGTCTTGGCGTTTCAACTTGCTTTCCCATCCACTTACGATGTAATTGTAGTCATCCTGCACGAGTGTCAATCATAGGCATGTGTCGTTAAGAATGTAATGCTTTCAGGTTTACAGCTCTATAGCATGACAGAAAATGTTGCCCATGGCTAGTGTAGCTCTTGCATGATGGCCCACTAACCCACTTTGTCCGTCTTAAATTAGAAACGCATCGAAGTATAAAGAGAAACAAAGCTGACCTCTGAGAAATCCTCGATGAACTTGTCGCGAGCTTTCTCAATGATGGCGAGCTCCCTCTTCAGCACTCCGACAAACTGCAACAATCAAGTATAAGTACCAACGTATACCATGATACGAACTGTAAAACACATCCACTTGTGGAATTGTATGTTCGTAAAATGAACTCTCAGCCGTCTTACCTGATTTGTCCGGTCCTCAGCAAGCACATCCATGAACCCAGCGGCTTGCAACATCTGGTCACAAACAATCCCCTGTTAGTTACAGTGAATTCACATTTGTACAGTCCAACTGAAAGCATATTATGTGTCGTCCAACATGCATCATATACAGTATCAAGTTTGATTTCTACAACTACTTCGTCAAAAGTCAAATGTACCTGTCCATAGGCTTTGACACTGTGAAGGTCGTAACCCCTCTGCTCGATGTATGCAGCGAACTGCTCTGATGGAGTAGATGGGGCTCTGCAGTAATCACTGATGAGAACACGACCGCCAGGCTTCAGCCATTTGTGAAACCGTCTGAACAGCGCCGGTTTGTCCTGCAAAAACTTGTTGTATTAGCCTTCTCCCACCTCATAGAGCCCTTTCTAATTGTGAAACCGTAATACTAAAGGACGCATCATGAGACTCTACACTTCACAGCATCCTCCGCATACCAATGATTCTCGCTAACCCTAGTATTCTAATCATTTGCATACAATGTGAGTGCTGCTGGGTTTAAGCTCGTGAATTCCCAAAATCATGTCCTAGGTTATAATCATATCTAAAGGCATGAGAAAGCTAATTTGTATCAAGAACACTGATGCAGGAGTGAATTTGAACACGAGAAAAAAAGGTAAAGAATAGATTACCTGGATGTGCAGAATGGTGTCACGGCTGTAAATGACATCGAAAGAAGCGTCAGGGTAATTAATTTTGGTACAGTCTCCAACTTCAAACTCGATGGCACATTTCCTACCAATCGATCGCTCAAGAGCGAAGGAAATCATATTTACAGACAGGTCGACGCCAACAACTTCCGCATCATATTTTTCAGCCATATAAAAATCACCACCTCCGATCCCACATCCCACGTCGAGAACTCGTTGTCCTGCCTTTAAATCCAACATATTTACAAACTCCTTGGTAGTTTCTGCAGTACCAATATGCCGTGATCAGAGTAAGCCCACTCAATTCTGAACAGAAAACAGTGCCTGACAGCCCTGCACTTGAGCCAAGATAAGGACATGCATTGATATCCAGTGATTTCACATATCCAAGTAGCATAGGATGTGACGAAGAATGTGCCGTGACACAGTTCAAAATCCTTGACAATCGTTAATTCACAAATGCAGTAAAACTCCGACATGGTCCTTACCCAAGCCACCGGTACTCACGAATCCCTCTCCAAAGATGCGCTCATATCGAAGAATTCCTTTTGCTGTATACTGTTGAGTGTCCAAGAACTGTTGAAAACTCTTCGAGGCAGGGCCCTCCGAACGAATTTTCTTCCACAACCAGCACACCTGCAGAAATACGGAGGTTTCTAGAAACGCTATCAACATACAACAATACTGCTGAAAATGAGCCGGTTCGACAGTCATGTAACTAAAATATTGACTATCTTAGCGCAGCAAAATTGGATCCACAGTTCCATCCTTACCTGATTCTGATTTCTCTTGTTGCGCACGTAAGTGCCAATGCATTTGCATCCCACCAACTCGAACTCGAAGAAGGTGCCATCTTCTTCGACATTTATCTGCTCAAATGCCTGCAATATTTGAACAGTAACTGCGTTTATGTTTCTGACCACAAAGAAAACCAGGTTACAAAGCACACCTTCTTAAGAACTGAGGAAGATCAATAAATAAGGGAACACATAAACAGGAAGAAAAAAAAGCAGAAAAAACATATTAGTACCTTAGTGTACGCACTCGGCTGCCGATAGTGAGTGGGATTGTTCTTTCGCTTGTGGTCTCCAGACTGATGGAAGCACGACTCCCTGAAGAAGACGTGTCCACCAGGTCTGAGCCACGTCAGGATGCGCGCCGTCAGTGCTTCCACCTCTTCATCAGATAAGTACATGAATAGCCAGTTGGAGAACACAAGGTCCGCAGAACCAGGAGAAATATCAAGATCAGGGGAAGTGACATCTGCGCATTTGAACTCGATGTTCTTGTAACGACCATTCACGTCCTCATTCTGATATCCAAGTAAGCAATTTGTTAGTACCTTGTTCACAGTAGAAAGATTGATCAAGATGTCTATCCCAATAGAACTGTCAAACAATAAAGTTTGTGAGGATGCAAGTACCAACAACCGCCTGCTAACAATACCTTCTTAATAAGGTTCTCCATGAAGTCCATGGCAACCACGTGACCTGCAGTCTTCGCAAGGTCCCCAGTGAATCGACCAATACCTGCTCCCAGCTCAATGACGTCTTTGCCCTTGTAAGGTGGCAACAGCGAAAGAATCTGCGAGAACCAAACCCACTGGTCACAAACGAATTCCTCACACATTACAAGGCATTCCTGAAGGAATCAACATTACGGAACCAAAGAGTCTGCAATAAGAATCCTCAAACCAAAGAACAATTGTGCGAAATCGCTCCTACAGTGAAACGCTCCATCTATCTTCGTTTACAAACGAAGAAATACTGCAAATTGTGACCTGGCAGGCGCAATTGGAAGTACCTCGGGTCGTTCTTCCAGGTCAAGCTTGGAAGCCTGTGAATCAAGCATCATAGCCTCCACGCTTGGATCCACGGAATGCTCCTTCCAGTAGTTCGACTGGAGAGTACGCTCGGCTGCAAGAACAAAATAGAGGTCAAATCTATCCGCTTTAATGAGAAGTGAACACGTCAGATAACAAAATCTCTCAATGAAAGCAACAAAACAAACTTAACATTGCATATGCTACTCATACATGCATAAGCGCTCTCTCATGTTTCCACTCCCGAAGATACTCAACACATTGCAGGTCATAGGAGCTCCGTTGGACAGAATCGAGTAGTCAATGCTGAGCACATATAAAGCAACATCACACATTAACTTCTTCCTACGTCAAACATTTCACTTCAGCAGTAAACTCAACGAGCACCATAGCCGCGTACGCATCATACTACTAATCACGTTGCAAATTAAACTCAGTTTCCAAAACTCTACGCGTTCGTAACTTCACGCATCAAGACGGTCCGTTTCCCCTCAGCCTCTGTTCCTTCAAGAACCAGTGCGTTCCATTTCCGAAAAGCATAAGGATGAGCTCGCAAGGGAGGAAACGCGAGCAATAGGACAAGAAACAATAAAAAGAACCGAAATGCAAGATCACGGGCTTACTATAAACAGCCATGATGTCGTCCGAAAAAGCAGCAACACGAACACCGAAATGCAGCTCTTCTTTTCTTGTCACCGCTCGAGGAGCAACTTCCGCCACACTTTGCCAAACTTTCAACCAAGCAGCAACCCCGGTGATGCTAGTGGCCTTCAATGGCGATGCGCGTCCGAGAGAACGTCCGTGAGCGCCTGTTAGCCGACACTCCTCTCTGATGCATTGGCCTACGAAATCTCAAAAGAACGCACCGAGCTCGCAAAACAACTGCCTCCCGCTCTCGACCGCTCTCGATCGCTCGTGCAATTGTGCGGCAGCAGTGCAGGCGATCGCTCTCTTATGCTCTGGGGTAGGTGCTCTGGCTGTGGAGAATCTGAACGGGCCGGGTCCATTATCGGGTGTTCGCATTACCACCGAACCCGGTATGCACTGGGTAGGTGCTCTGGCTGTGGAGAATCTCAACGGGCCGGGTACATTATCGGATGTTCGCGTTACCACCGAGCCCGGCCTGAACCCGGCCTGACAAGGACCTGGCCCAATCGCACGGCCACCCGGGGTAGTCCCGGGTGCATCTGGACGCAAAACGGGCAGGCTCTTTATCTGGGCCCAAGGAATATCCAGTCCCGTCCCGTCGAAACGGCGGGCGGGGCCGAGATTCAAGTCATTACAGTATAATATCAGGAGAACCTTTTATAGTTTATACAATAGATTTTGCATTTTTTGCATTTTTTGCAGTGGATTTTCATTGAAGCAGTACAAAGGTCCTATCAGATTCTGCCCAGTGGCCAATGAGTAAGCTGCAACGAGAAATTGCTGGGGGGAACCTTATGTGGCGTTTTGCTGGGGACTGGGGATCTAGTGCCCTCATTGCACGGACTGAAATGCACCTAAAAAGCTGTGATACCCTCTGTGTGTTCAGTCTCGGACGCCCATTGAAAGTTTGAGGTACTAGATTCTCCCTTACCCCTTTGTTGAGTTGTTCCAATTGGGATATGCATGTGGGGAATAGGGATATGCATGTGGGGAATAGAGATATGCATGTGAGGAATAGGAATCGCCGACCTTGTAAAAGTGACTTTCTTTCACATTGCACTGTATATATTATTGTTTCACATTCTTTGTAGCTTTAGAAACATGTCAACAAACTTTTCAAGGTGAAATGCCTATTTAGGGTAAAAGGAATCCGTCCCTAAACCTGTTAAACCCGTTAGAAGTGGTTTAGTAATGAAAATGTGTGAAGAATTGAGGCAAGGTATAGTGTTGGACGCTGTTTCTTGTGGTATAAAAGGGGGATCATCCTCATGAAAATTGCTTTTTACCTTTATTAACCCCTAAATCCTTGAGTGTCCCCTTCGAGGACAAATTAGATTATGGGCAAGTACCTACAACCTCAATTTTTGTCTTTATTTTTTGAAATTTTTTTTTGAGGATAGAAAAATGCATTAGCTTCTAGGGAATATAATTTTATTCCAATCTATGCTCAAAAGCAAAAGTTATGCCTAGAAAAGTACAAATTTATGGAGATTGGGCAGCAATGAAAATTTACAAAAACTTTAAAAAAATTTTAATTTGTTTCTTCTCATAGGTTATAGTTTTGTTTACATTTGAAGCTTTGATTCATTCCATTTGGACTAGTTATGAGAAAATTATGGACAATCTTGTTTTTTGGGCAATTCAAGGATCTTCTTGAAAAAATAACTTATAAATTTCATTTTTGAATGCATGTTTAATATTTTTTCAAGAAAAATTGTTGGAGAGGGTGATGCTTTCTAGAACAATCTCACCATTGGGATTATTGCGTTTCAATTCCATTGTATGGTTATTAACAATTTAAGTTTTTGTTCAATTTCATACCTTCTTCCACCTAATGAATGAAATTTAAGTATTTTTTGTTTTGATTTATTTTCAAAGATTCTCAACTCAATTCCCCAACATAAGAAAATAAACCCCAAAACTCTTTAGTACAAAAAATTTAAGTTAAAAAAGTTCAAAGTCAAATAACCTAATCATGCAAGATGCAAAAGAACTTGTTTTTTGCACTTTAAATGCAAATATCTTCCAATCTATTTTGTCAAAGTTCTTGAGTTTTGTATGACACATTCTTATACTAGTCTATTACAAGATCCTATGGTTAGATATGCAAAATGACCAATTTTCAATCTTTTTTGCTCTTTGCCATAGAAATGGCAATTTTGAGTGTCTTTTGACAAAATAAAGGCCCCAGCAATTTAGGGGTTAATGCTTTGTTATCCTCCATGCTCGTGTGGAAGGCCTTCCAGATAGTTACAAATTTGTCAAGAAACATCAACAAACATGTGAAGAAGATCAAGAAATATTTATACATCAACAAACATGTTAAGAGATATAGCAACAAGTATGTCAAAAAATACATCAATAGGTATATCAAGCTATACAACAATAAATATTTCAACCCTTGCACCTTTTTTTTTCAATTATTATCGAAGAATAAAAATCAAATTTATTTATGGCTTCTAGCTAAAAATTTGAATAAAACTAAGCATGCATGGTTTATTTAAACATAAAGTGAGTTAATTTAATGTCATAAAATTTTTGGGTTTTTATACGTTACATAGTTTGTTGTAAGTTAGATATTTATTTTAAATATACAAAACATGTTGTAAGTCTAGTATAGCCCAAATGCATGCATGAAAAGCATACAAGAAGGAGGATATTTAGCATTAACCATTTGATATTATTACTAACTCTCTTGAAAAAATGTATCTATACATCACATTATGTATAAATAAGTGAGAGTAAACAATATTAGAGTTTTGAAATCACCATCTTTATTGTACTTGTGAAAGCAATCACAAACTCTTTATATTTGTATAAGCCACTTAACTATAAAAGAAAAAAGTTGTACTTCACAAAAAAATAAAACCATTCAAGCAAACACATTTTCTATATATATATATATAGAAATATAATCCAATTTTACCTAGTTGTATTTTATTTGAAAGCAGAGTTTATAGAAAGTTGATTGTTTTTCTTACATGTGCATGTAGATATATGATATTTACATAGTTCTCTTTGACATGCTCTAGGCTTTTGTAATATGCAGAACAACTTTTATATCAATTTGAATAACAAGTATATGCATATGATCTTGTAAGAGATGGAAACAATGGCCATGTTTATTTTGAACACTTTAAAGATTCCATTAAAGGAATTAGTTTGTCAAATATTTCCAAGTTGATTTATGTTCATTTCTTGAAACTAGATGTAATATTAGTACATGACAATATTGATAAGATACCCATAATATTCCATTCACGTTCATCCAAATATAACTTATTTCATTTACCAATTGTAAAACACTTTACACTACATGCCATTGCTTCATTAAACCTTGTATTGATCACACAAACTATCAATAACCAATTTTGTTTCAATAGATAAATGTCAAAAATTGAGGTTATTATAGACTAATTTGGAAATATCTAGACCTAGTACACTATCAATTATGAATTACAAATCTTCCAAGAAGCACATGCACTTTAACATATATGTCTTCAATCCAACTTATCTTCTTCCATTTCCTTGTACCATCTTTCCAAAAATTTTATGTACTAACAAACTTCACATATTTAATGCCATTTCAAAATAAAACCAACATCTACATGTCTTAGTTTGTATAAGATACATATTTATCAAACGGACTGGATCAATCAAGAACACCAATAACTAACTTTATGTAAATTCCTAGTTATATATAAGGTGTTTAGAAAATGCACAATAAAACCTGTAAAGTATTTTACCAAATGATAACAATATCCATCAAAAACTAAAGTGAATCAATCATTATCAGAAACCATCCACCAATGTTTACCAAAGAGCTTTTAGGAATAGTTTCCTAGTTCATAACTACAACCATATTATTGAGGCTACCCAAAGTTTCTTAAAAAATAAACCAAAATATCTAGGTTAAGTTTGGACATTTTGTCACATCTAAATTAGATAGATTTTGTACCATTACCAACCTCAATATCATTCCATAAAGCTGTGCATAATGCATTTAAAAATTTGTAAATCTAATTATGTTGTTCATTCAAACTATTGTGTATGTATCACAACTTAGGCACTTTACAATTCTATGACCTTTGAAGGTTCAATGGAGCCGTTGATTCAATTATATTCTTTATTGCATCTTTATGAAAAAAACATCATGAATTTTAAAATTATTATGCAAACTTCATTTGTTTCTTATTTCTAGCCTTGTTTTTGCTAGCCTCCCTCTTGGGGAGTGCACTCCCCGTTTTTTTTGGTACGCGTGCGATCAAATGAAGGGTTGTTTTGATTGCCTTAGTCCTAAATTTTTGACATGGCTTGGAAATAAAATAGTGTCACTTTAATGGGCGTGGAGTCTTCATAAATAATGAAGGGCAGAGTTTAATAATGGGTATTACATTTTTTTTAGTTCTACAATAGGGTGGTTAATATTTAAAAACAAATGAATACTCTTAATAGGGGTAGTAGATGAGGCTAGGGTTTATTATAGCGCCAGATGTTTATGCTCCTCCAAAGTATCCAAAGCTAGATTCAATGTCTGCTATTTAAGTCAGGTATAGGGTGGTTTACCCATTTTTTACAAGACTTTTGTGATTAAAGGGTGCAACATGGGTTGATTGAATTTGGACGGAAAATATTGGTTGGCCTATTGAGGGGTTCGTTTTTTCACTAATTTTTCTCGTGTGTTATCTTCTTGCAAGAGCAATAAGCTCACTTCTATTTTTATTTTATTTTTACTTGTCATTTTGTATTCATAATGAACATAGGGCATACAAAAATATGGCAAAAACTTTTTTTAATGAAGGTTAGGGTACATGAAATTCCTTCAATTTAGAAATTTAGGTAAAGATAGCCCTATAGAAATTAGTTTTTTTTTACCTACATAGCCCTCCACTTATAGGGCCTTGCACGCATGTTACCCATCAAAACCTTATATAGTGCACTTCCCAAGACCTCCCTTCAAACTTTCAAGTTACTAAATCTCCATTATATAGGAACACATATTTATTTGTCATAAAAATTTCAAATTCTCTAATAAAACAAAAAATTCAAAATTATCCATCATAAAGCATTAGGTGTCAAGCATTGCGTGCTTGTTTATCACCAAAATTTTGAAATTTAGATAGGGAGAGGGAGAGGAAAAGGCAATTAAAAGTCACATGAAAATTGAGGGAAAGAGGGAGAGAGAAAGCAAGGATGAAAAGTTACCAAAAATTAAAAGATACACCACAAAGTGCAAATGAGGCATACTAATCTTAGATAAAAGGGAAATAAGCATTGCATCAAAATAAGTCATATATGTATAGAAGTTTGAATTGAATCTTATTCAAATTCAAACCAACTTGATAAATAATAAGGGAAAAGGAAGCCTATATGAATATTGAATTTTCATCTATGCTCTTTGCTTTTATAGCAAATACCCTAGCATTTAGATAAAAAGTTGTTGGAAAACGTGAAACCAAAAGGTCTTGTGAGAACACAAACACTTTGATATAATGCATTAAAAAAACACGTTTGTTTCATATATATTGCTTAGAATCACTAAATCTACACTATCTATTATTTAGTAATGAATACATACTGCACAATAAGGCTTAAAACCATAACTTTCTTTTTTGATGCCGCATTAATCTAAACATGGACTACTCAAAGTCTATAAATAATGATCTAAAATTTGCTTTGGTTTATTACAAAATATTGGGAGGAATTTGCAAACTGTTAAGAGATACTTAGAACATGTCAATAAATACTTGCAAAAAATTGAGAGATTTATCCAAAATGCCATATTTAACTACTTTTGGACTATAAGGGAAATTTTGGACTAGACCAAGTTCCAATTCATAGGAAATCCTTCATAGAATATGCAATAAATAGATGCTTGGCTATTACAAATACAAAAAATGTGAAGAATAACGGACTTGGTCATTGGGGGATCTTCGGATGTAGTGCGAGGTAGAGCATGGGGAGATGGATGTATACGTATTGTTGCAGTGAATCCATTACTTATGCATTAAAACACGGATGAGCATAGCTGTCGAAAGATTCAATATGTCTCGGGAGATCCCTTGATGACAGTAATCAATTGTAGAATTGAACAAGTAAGAAGACATCTCTGAAGCAGCAACATCCAAAAGCAAACCTAATGAAGGTCCATTTGAAGATCCCATGATAGAGTGATCCTTGTAATAGAGTAGTACAAACTTGAATCCAAAAACATGTAGATGAATACCATATTGAACTTGACCTAAGCAACGTCTACAAGGAAATTGAAGACAAATGCAAATAAAGACATTGGAGTGAAACAACAAATGTATATTGACGGAGGAATGGTGCACACTTTATTCATGTGGAAAAATGGAATAAAAAAAGTGCCTTTTCAAAACATGAAGGCAATGCACAGGGATGGTATCACAACTACGTGTGTCTAGCATCCGTGACAGGTATAGTCCTACTCATCCAATGTAAGTCAGGGCAATTAAGAGGATTTATACTAAGCATCAAAATTTTCCTATGTAGAAAAAGCTTGCGCATGCAAGGATCCTGTATGAGAACCCTGACAATAAGAGCTCCATCCGGAAACGCAATGGTTTTATTAAGAAAGTCAGTTCCTCCAACATAAAAAAACCCTGAAAGAACTTGCTTGAGAAGAGTTTGTCGAAGCAGCTCTTGCAGTGTCACTAGACGCATTGAAGAATACAAAGCACAGCGAAGATGGTTAACAAAGTATTGCATGAGGTTGACAAAAAGGGTCGTATGACAAAATTTTGCAGAAGATCCCCGACACCACCCTCAACGCACAGAGCGTCGCGGAGGACAACGAGCAACGCCTTTTGCAAAGAGAAACATGACGAAACAGTCAAACCTGTTGTATCAAAAATCATACCACCATCTAGAGATCCCCCAATACGCGGAGAACGACAGTCACATGCACACACAAACAAACTGTCATGAAATGGCACGTCAAAGGCAGACCACTTGCTCACTGACAAACAAAGTAATTGGGAGACACAAAATGAGGTAGAGGAATGATGAATTGATGAAATAGTATTGTAATAAAAGAAAATGACACGAGAAGTAAACTATAGTGAACAAAAGGAAACCACTAAGGAAATTGTTGAATCCTCCAAGAAACTGAAGTGGCTGATACAAAATTGGAATTTAAAAATGACTAAGCTTATTAAATAGTCTGACCGGTAGATGCAACAACAATTCAAAATGAGCAAAACGCAATAACATCAAATACTCACTCAAGCAAAGCATTACTAATGGTATGAGTGATATGCTGAAACAGTGCAGGAGACTACCAATGGGTGCACATTCAATGTATTTGGAACAAAGAGATGGCACATCAAAAACAAATCCAAGTGTAGAGTAAAACCACAAGGAAGATCACGTATGATAAGTGCGCTTACAACAGGAACAAAGTATCCCAAAATTTACAAAGTTTACTAGGAACTAGATCTTGAACTGTACAAGGTTTTAGTTTATCAAAATACCATACGGGGATCCCCCAATGAATTACACAATAGGAACAAAGTATCCCACCATTTACAAATTTTACTAGGAACTTGATATTGAATTGTACAAGGTATTAGTTTTGACAGAATACCATATGGGGATCCCCCAATGAATTACACAATAAGAACAAAGTATCCCACCGTTTACAAAATTTACTATGAATTTGATCTTGAACTGTACAAGGTATTAGTTTAATTGAGTACCATACGGGGATCCTCCAATGAATTACAAAAATAATTGACTCCTAACAAGAGGGAGTCCCTTCAAAATGCAAAGAGCTAGTGGCAATGACAAGTCCTTCAAAGGCCGGCATCCTAAAAGTGGATTCTCCTTGACATACTTCACCACAGCTTTGTTTGAACTCAGCATACCGTCAAGCCAGGGATGGAGTTCAGCATTGAGGAAATTGTCACTCATATCACCTTCCCATGAGGTAGGATGGAGCAAGCTAAACATGTTGTTCAAAAGGTTCTTTACAAGACTGTCATCAACTAATAATATGTTCTCTACAGAGTCTAAACCAAGGATCTGCTTGTACATGTCAAGTTTCTTTGGGAAATAGGGTTTATCTGGTCTATCAGATGATTTATACCTCGACAATGTGCAAGCATTCTAAGATAAGCAAAGAATGTCCCTTCAACTAAAAGAACAACTAGCAAGGGCAAAATCAATGGTTTTGTCCAAATTAGTTCTGGCAACACAGCTCCAAAACTTGACATCAGCTCTGTTGTATAGCTAGTCAAGGGATTTTGCAACACTTGGCCTCAGTTGCATAACTGTTTGTTTATTAACCCAATATCGATGAATAAGAACTCCGTTTAGATTGAAAACCACAGAGTACCAACAAAGAGGTACCTCATCTATGATCAACTGCAGCGCGAGGTCATCCTTGGACACACCTATAGCGCAAAAGAATTGCAGCAAGTTACAGTCAGCAAAATTGAGTGCCGTAGCCGCAGTATCGACGCTGATGGGCAAAATAGGGTGATAACTCTATGCACCTAAAACTTCATCTCCAACGGCCCCCTTTCCCTGAACTTCATTAGCATTATCCCTTGGCGCAAATCCTCCTCCCAACTCATCCTTCTCAACTAACAGCGCTCTCTGTCTAATTGCAAGGTCAAAAGAAAATTGTAAGTGGACATAAGGGTTAATCTCACGGGTGCTATGAAAATGAACTCGTTTGAGTCCAAACTACAAAATAGGAAATTAGTAAGAGACTGAAATAGACAAAACATTTTGAGAGTGACCCTAATACAGACCTTCACACTAAAAGATGCATTTGTAGCAATCGCATCGAGAACGTACTTTCTTCTAGATGAGCGCCCGGACTTAAAACTATCAAATCACGCATAGCATCTTGACAAACTTCTTGCGTAGAGAGACCGGTGTGACATGTTTGGGAGTCAATCATGGTTGCATCAAGCGAATTGACTTGCAGGGCGGAGTCCATCTGGGGATCTCCAAATGGAAGGATATTACTCTCACTCAGTACTTCATGCCCAACAATAGCAAACAGACACGCAATTTTGGGAGCAAGTGCTGTAGGGGAAGGCATGTCCTGGGATTGGGGGTCACTGTGGAGATCTTCTGCTGAGTCAGTGATTCAAGATAATGTCGCAACTGCCTCAGCGGAGTCCTTACTCGCCTTCCCCAACACGAGAATTTGTGATTGGTTGGTGAAGATGGGCGCGAGGGGGGGGGGAGAAGGTGGGGGGAGATTGTGTTTGGCTCCCGCTGCAATGATTTGTCATCGGAAGCTCAATGTCCTCATCCAGAGCTTGAGGCTCACGACTATAAATAATAACATCACCCAAGAGACTTTGCATTGCTTCTTTCATACATAACTTGGACCGCATTGCGTGCATCTTCACTGGTTTGTCGGCATCTTGCAAGGGTTTGTTGGACGGCTTCTTCAACACTGTCTTCAAAACGGCTACATCTATGCTTGCTCCAAAACTTATTGCGGCCTTCTGCTTTGCGGATGTTGTGCCATTTTTCTTCTTTGGCTTTGGTTTTTTTGCATCCTTGCCTTTTGACTGTCAAGTCAGCCGTGGGGGGTCCTGAATTGCAGCTTGCAAGTGTGCCCAGGATTAGCAATCTATAAACAGCCAACTATATTTCAAAGTAAATGACACATTCATACGTGGATCCCTCAATGAAAGGCAATTTGAATGAACTTGGACAAAAGCAAGTGAATCCTCTTCTATGTCGCAAGGAATGGACTTTTGTGTTGCCGACCGTGTGGAATTCTTCCCCTTTGCAAATTTGTCAACGGGCTTAGTAGATGGCTCTTCTTGTACTTAACCCTTGCCCTTCAATTTCTCTGTTTGCATTGAGGCTCTGTCCTTGGCTTCCTAGAAGTGTATCTAGGTGTCAAAACCAAAGACAATTGTCGCCAACAATCCACAGCAACGAGAATACAGGGATCCCCCAATGGGATGAAGAATGATCTCACCTCAGATGAAGGTGCAGAATCCTCAGTGTCAACGTTGGAGTCAGAGAGGTGGCTAGGCGGTTCTCTTTCTTGTCTTTTAGCGGCTTGACGCTTAGCCTGCTTCCTCTCAAGACTCATATGCTTCATCTTAGCAGGTGGCGGATGCAAATCCTTGGGGGTACCTGTAAGGATCTGGAACGGTAAGCACTAGGAAATGGGACAATGTGATCACAGGCATAGTGTGTGAATCATTGGGGGATCCCTGAATGCCCGAGGTTCACGTATTCCATAATGAGAGGCATCTAAGGATCCTCTGATTAGAGACATCTAGGGATCCCACGATAAGAGAAGCGGCAAATGTACCTTGTTATCTTCTGACGACTCTTGCGAATTGTTGGACGATTGTGCGGAGTCATGTGAGTGATCATCCTCCGCATTATCAGGAGTTTGATCTTCTTTTGGCTTGCCTGCGGTTTGGGGCATGTCAGCCGGCTTGACGACATCCCAAATGTCCTTTGCATAGTCCTTGGCCTTTAGTCGGGCCTCCTCCAATGGGACTGGTTCTAGTATCTTACATTGCAAAACCTGTGATATTTCACAATGACAAAACATAGTTAATATGTATACATGGATAGAAACCAAAACCACTTTGATTAGAGTAGAAAATCAAGGTACTGGTGACATACCAATCCCAAATTCGTGATCTCTAGACCACCGTTGATATTTATGACGCACATGTCTTTGGTCATGTGCTGCTGGAACATATGTAGCGGAGTTTGCATCCAAAGCCAAGGAAGATTATCTTGCTTCAAGAACCGTTGGCAGTTCTCTTGTCCATCCGCATTGTAGAATGGTTTCATAACCACTGCACCTGTGAAGTATATGGAGAATCTGCTTATCTTTGTGATTTCCTTGTCATTGTCGTAAACACATACGACATGACAGTTAAATCTGCTACCCATAGCCGGCTTGGGAAAATTGTCGATCAAAAAAGGAAAATAATTTATCAAGTGTGTGCACCAAACCTTCTTCCTTATATCCATCCGTTGCTTTTGAAGGTAATTTCAAATTGCCACCATTCCTTTGGCACATGTGAAAAATACCGCAGAAGATTGAGCAATTGTCTTCAGAGGATTACTCTTGGGTACAATATACTAAAGTGCATCAAAGAATTTCTTCAGATGAGGCTCCTTCAGGTGAATTGCACGTGTCTCTCTATCGTCTTTCGGTGATTTCTTGAACATGAACGCAAAGTGCATGTAGAACTTTGCCTTTTCACGCCATGCAGCAATGTTGGGGTCCACCATGAGTTCACTCATATTCCATGCATTGAAGTCCATTCTAAGGGCCAAGTACATCTTTTCATACTCCTCTTCTCGCAGCATTATAGGACAACTTTCATTGGAAATATCAATCGTGGTAAACCACATGTCTTTTACCCATGCCGGGCAGTCCTTTAGATTGGCAGTCTTCACCAAGGCTTTCAACCAACCATCTAGCCATTTCTTCCTTGCCACATTATCAAGAGCCATGGAGGTCTAGAAGGAGACGTCTTTCTCCGTAACGTGACGGACACTCATGAATGTGTTCCAATTAGCTGCTGGTTACTTGACATACTCTATCTTCTTCGCCGGAAGTAGGCAGTTGCAATAGTGATTCATCAACTTGTTCTTCATTGCTCTCTTGTACCTAATACGAGTGGTAGCATCTTTTAGAGAAATGATGGCGTTCCCTGCTGCCGAGTTCTTTGACTGAATGCCCTTCATGCATACCTTTTGCGCTTCCACCAGAGCTGCCAAATAGTTAATGTCCTCTGTCCTCTGTCCATTCAGTGGTTTGAAATCAAACTCAGTTAGCGATTTCCGGTTTGCGTTTTTGATGAGCACGACCGTCTCGGCACCGTCAGGGAGGTATCTTACAACAAATTGTTCTTCAATCGCAATCCAATGGTTGACATTGGCATCGTCCTCCAAGAACATCAGCAAAATAAGTGGATTTGATTTCTTCTTGTCGTTACTACTCTTGCTTGCAAAGATTGTGACTAAGGATGGAAGGAACCTCTGTGTAGAACAAAATAGCAGTTAGTTTTTGGGACAATCAGGAAAGGCGACTCCATTAAAACCTTATTTGGGGATCCCCAGATGAGGCGACGGAATAGTTACTTTAGAGTTTAACTAGATATGCCTTCAATACTCTTGTATCCAAGGATCTCCAATAGATGGACAAGCTAGTTAGGATCAAGGACATCCATAGTATTTGATTGAAAAGACCCTTATTGAGGGAACCCTAGATGGGGGAATTAACGAATAGGTTACTCAAACACTACCTAAACACGATATCCAAAAACCCGTATTAGAGGATCCTCGGATGCAATGGACAAGCTGCAATTTCAGAGGGGCCCAAATCTAACCTTGTACTCCGCGGAGTGCTTCTGCCCCTCTATTAATGGCTGTGGACTTCCCACCGCCCTCCACTTCTTCCTCGTGGTTTGTAGCTGTTGAGTGAAGCATTGCTCCTTCTAGATTCCTGCGATATTTTGGTTGAGGCACTTTGACAACAGAAATAGTTGCATGAAGTCCTTGTGAGCCCACAACGGAATAATGTTGAAGGTGGACGCCATTGGCAGGTCCTTAGGTTTCACTATTCCATTATGTATGAGGACTTGGTGAGCTTCGACTCTGTGTTGCCCGTCAATAGTGTAGTAGAAGGTCTTCTCAATGATATATGATTTCTTGGGCGGCTTATCAAAATATTTGAGTGCCGTGCTTGTGCCTGAGGGAACTTGTTTGAGAAGAAAGACATAGATGTTTCAAATGTCCAGGTCATAATTCCCATGAATCTGGACGTCTAAAATTATCCCATCCAACCGCTCTTGAATAATTCCTCTACACACAATATCTCCTACTGGAGCTCTTAGCAAATTGTTGTAGTGCACTCTCAGAGGATTCCCGCTGTCATCCACAAAGCGCTTCTCCTCTCATAAGTAGAGCACACCAAAGTTCTCCTTATAAAGGTCATGCATCTTCATCATTTCCTCCTGGGACATCTTTAGGATTTCGTCCTCCTCCATATTTACGTAGTTGTACAACTCCAATGCAGGTTTGGGTTTCTTGGTGCTTTCCAATGGCCCAAATGCAACCACTGGGTTCCCAGGATCTCCAACCAGAGACTTCCTTTTCTTGCTCTTTTTCTGCAGGGAAGGCTACTTGGTCAATGTCACAATTGCAGTTGAGTTCGGAACGTTGGCCGTTCGGGCACTAGAAATCAAAGCCCATTCATTGCGGAGTTCATCCCTGGTGAATTGGAGGCAGTTGTCATCACTATTCAAGAGGCTAGCAGCAAACATTGATCGGCACATGTCTTTGTTGAGCTTGTTGAAGTTCAAAATCAGACCGTAGGTTTGTTTTTCATCGGTTTTTGGGACATCCTCCAACACAACAAGAAGGGCCAAATGTTGGTCAAGCCATTGCATCTCCAGCACGTCAAGACTAGTTGTCAAGTGATCTCCCATGTCGCGCCTCAAGTGTGGACAAATGTTTGTTACCATGTTGGGCACCGGATGCTACTCCAATCCCCATGACATGATATTCTTATGGCAACAAAAAATAGCATTCAGCTTGTGCTTTCCAACGTACAAGAACGTCGGAACCCAGTGGTCTATGAACCCCGCAAGCTTTATTGGCCTCATCTCGGCGGGAGCTTTTGTGCTTGCTTCCTTGCGGACATTTCATACAGGCTATTCAGCACACTTTGGCCTTTTAAAAAAAGTGTTCATGTTGATTCAATTCATAAGCATGATGCATTGCATTCCAACTATAAAGCTCTTGCAAGCATACAACTAGAACCATTGGGGAATCCATGTATTGGCTGGACCCTTTCAATGTTTTGGATACACATCAACCCATTTAGGGATCCTCGGATGGAGTATGCAATGTTTGCCTTGTATGAACTAATTCTGTATGTATTCATGAGGATTGCTCTAGTTAGTTGAACCCCGTAATCCAGGGATCCTCTGATAGGATCGTTGAGGTTCAATGCATCTAGGCATACAAGGATCCCCAGATGGTCTGCATAAGTCATGTTTGATTTGGTGCTTCTCTGAGTGCTGATTTCAAAGCATATGCTCTCACTTTGGACTGTTCATTGAGGGATCCCCGGATGAACAATGTTCTCTTTCACCAGACTAGATCAATGTTTCATACAATAGAAGACCAATTGGGGGATTCCCGGATGGAAATTGGGATTTTCATTGACCCGGATTGTGCAAACTTTATTGGTGCTAGACTCTTCCATGCAAGGATCCCTAGATGAAGTAAACCCTAAACCTTACAAAGTGTTTCCATCCGGGGATCCCTGGATGGCATTAACTTACATTATTTTTAGACATGGATTTCAATGTCAATCTCTGCCAAGTCCACTTTTTCATTGAGGGATCCCTAGATGAAGAAGTTATGGTAATGCAGTTTAATCCCAAGACCATTTACTATGCCATTAACTCTACCTCTGTAGTTCATTCCATTTTTTATTCAAATGTCAATAGCTGTATCATTTCCTAGAGCAGAGTTTTAGGGTGAACTTACGGAATATCCCAACTTGAAATCTCTACGCCCAATGATGCCGATCTTCGCGCCATTGTCCCAAATGTAACTGCAACAACAACAAAATCTTGAAACTCATGGAGAGACTATGTGGGAATAATCAAGTTTTGCACATCAGGAATTCCACATTAATTGTATATCTGTGTCAAGTTTGAAGTTCATCACTAGCATGTGCACTAAACTCACTCCATTCCAGAGTAACACAAATATTACTGTAAGGATCATTGGATACATATAGACCAAAACCCAATCCCAAATTCAGAGTTCCTATGAGTTTGGACTATCAAGTTCAAATGTGCAAATTTAATCAAAGGGACTGTACAGATTGGTAATTTCCAATGATACATCTGATTTAGCAACACTGATTCAGAACAAGTACTACAACTATATAACTGTACAATTAGGACAACACTCACACTGAATGAACTATGCAAAATATAACCTGCAATTTGGTTCAAGCGTTACCACTGAACCAAACGCATTCCCTACTGGCCTCCTTCCATAGATACAGCTCTCAATTTATGAGCACTCTAGAGGGACAACAATAGTACTAATCAGTGATACGTTTATTTCCAATAACATGGGTACAAAAACCAACTTCTGGTCCCAAAATGACACCTTGAGAAGAAGACTCAATTATTGCTTGATCTAATCAACAACGACAACAAACTCACTATATGTACAAGTGCTGCAAGCATGTAAGTGAGAATATGGCATACGGAGAAGCATATGAACACTAAAAACTGAAATTTTAAGTTTGCAATGCAACTTCAATTTAGCGCGGATGAGCTTACCTCCTTCAAGAAATTTTGCAGCCGTCGTCGCACTCTTCACCCAATTGCAACTTGTTTTGACAAGTTGAGGGATTCAAGGATTGCAACAACCTCCACATCTATGGATTGGAGCACTCGCAACAAAATTGAGTCTGCTTCTCACCACAATATGTACACGCTCTGCATAAGCTTGCTGCAAAACCACAATGGAAATCCTGCCAACAATCGCAAATGCAATTTACTTTCTGTCCTTAATTCAATTGCGCAACAATTCTAATGCAAAGCAATTGAGATCATGCAACGGTCTGTGCACCGTAGTAGAGGAGAACAAGAGTAGCAAAAACTCAAACGGAGGGGAGGGGACAAGAAGAGGAAATCAAGTTGACGGCAGCAACCCCAATTTCCCACGTGGGAATGCCATCATGACATGGCTAGGGAACACCATTATCAAAGCTGCCTTCTACAAGGTTCACTTCCATCATACGCTCATCCCACTGGCAATCTGAGGATTTGGTACATTATTATTTTGTGATTATTATTTGCTAAGATAGGAGGCTTGAAAAGCAACCCTTTCAAGGCTAAATTGCTTCTTTATGGTCATCCATAGACCGGAAGTTTTTTATCAGGTTCTTCATCAAAGAGAAATAGTTGTTAAAGTAATCCATGTTTTCTCAAATTTGTTGAGGCATTACTGAATTGTTGATGAATTTTTTAAGTTTTTTTTTGTAGGTACCTATTTATTATTCTAGATCTCTTATAAATCGTCCCAATATAATGTATAAAGAGATTAGGTGAATTCCAAACTTTTGTTGGCTTTTGCAATAAAAGACACCTATTCTTTTAAGAGTAATGAGGCTTCACTCAAAAACCACCTCATATCCATTCTTTGGCTACCTACGAGACTCATTAACTGACAAAGGTTGTCTGCCAAGCCTCCTACCTTAGGGTTGCTAGCAACTCATACCCTTGACTAATGAGTCATGTTTGCAATACTTCCATGCAGGTAGATGTACTTACTTTAAACATTGTAATTAGTTGTAGTTCTAACACTACATCAAATTAATATTCTATTCTATGAACTGTTTATGTCTTCTTGGGCAAATATAATGTATAGGTAAAATTGATTGTTATCAACAAGGGATTGCCTAAGGGACACCCGAATTTGCTATTGCAACACCTTTATCAATATAAATTTGGAAATAGCATGCTATTTTTTATCTACTCAAGGTGACAATCAATCATTTAATCATG
The DNA here is from genome assembly GCA_963920765.1 of Ulota crispa. Lineage (NCBI taxonomy): Eukaryota > Viridiplantae > Streptophyta > Bryopsida > Orthotrichales > Orthotrichaceae > Ulota > Ulota crispa. Next base: position 37,624,028 of record OY987242.1, read on the forward strand.
GCATAACCATCCTTTTCCTTCAAATGGAATGTGACAAGTACAAGCTCTTAATGAGTTACTAATGCTTCAGACTATTTTATCATATGTTATTGCTTTGGCTAATACAAAAGTTATTTATTTCTAGTTGCAAATCTAAGCGCAATCACCATTATCTTTTGAGTATTCATTATCAATGACAAAGATGAAATGGGTTGTTTGAACCAAATTTTTAATTAATTATACTTGCAATATATAAAGAAATTTATTTGTGCAAGATTTTTGGAACCACCCCAAGTAATCAAAATTTAGTTTGTCATTTTCTTTAAATTGCAAACTCAACTTCATTTCATCCCTACTCTTGGATTTTCAATCTCCAATGCTTAACAAATATGCAATACTTTTATTTCTTGAATATAAATCAACAGTCATGCAGGTCTTAGAGTTTAAATACCAATTGAATAATACTTGGTATAGATTTATATTTGTTGAGGTTATACATCTCATGAAGATTATAATTTGCACATTGCATACCTCAAATGCAAACAACTGGAATTGAGTCAACCATTACACATTATGTTGCATGCCAATAAATATATTATTGTATATTTAAACTTCTCATGAAGCATCAATTACTTAATCTCAAATGACACTAACATTAAGAAAGGCACGTACAAAAAAAGGCACATCCAACCAATTTCAATGAAGGATAAATGGGGGCTCCATTGGGATGGAAGTTAGGGCAAAAATGGACGAAGTGATCTAAAATTGCCCTACCACCTTACCATATGGAAATGTAGGTAAGGCATCTTTTTTGGAAGTTATTGGCCATGCATGCCTAAATAGGATTTGGGGGCTTTCACACAATCTCAATGGTGGCCTCCATGCCCTAACCCTTTCTATTTAATAAAACTAAGGGGTTTATTATAAAGGTATAGCAAGGATGGTTGGAATGCCATGAAAATTGGACCAAGTGCTAGGGATAGCACACCAAGCATTGTGGAATTTTTGTGGAATTAATTGACACAATCTCAATGGTGGCCCCCCATACCCTAACCCTTTCTACTTTAATAGAACTAAGGGGTTTATTGTAAAGTTGTAGCAAGGATGGTTGGAATGGCATGAAAATTGGACCAAGTGCTAGGGGTAGCACACCAAGCATTGTAGAATTTTTGTGGAATTAATTGACATGATGTCAATGGTGGCCTCCATACCCTAACCCTCTTCAGTTTCCATGAAGAGTGGGGTTAATTTTTAAAGAAGACAATGGAAGGTTGAAATGGAATGAGAACTTGACCATATGCTGAGGGTTCTATAAGTTATTGAACAATGTCATGTATTACCATGAATTGTTAGAAATTTGACATCACCCCAAGACAATGTGGATTTATTGAATCTGTCAAGTTGGTTTAGAGTAACAAGAATGTGTCCTCATTAGGGCTTAGTGGTGGCCAGAGTTGTCTTGTTGGACATGTTTTGGGGTTTGGTTGTCGTGTTGTTTGTTTGACGTCTGATGTTGCACATGACAAGTGTCAAGTATGAGTGACGATTTTGTGCAATAAGGCCCTTTTTAACAACTAAGATAATCATTTCAATCTACTTTAAATAAGATCCAAATTGTAAATTTTAATAAGTGTATATAAAATTGAGATACTTTAATAAAATGAAACATTAATATGTCAAGATTAGAAATAGAAAATGCTTTATTTAAAAGTCAACCTTAAAGTTGACTTTACTAGATGGACGGAGGGTCTCTTATTCGTTTTTGATATTGAGTTTGTTGAGTTGTTGTCAAGTCGGGGAAGACAACCATGGTGGTGGCAGAGTACCAGACAGAGGACAATGAGTTTTTGTATTTGTTTTCTATGCTCTGGTCCGTGCTTGCTTTAATAAAATAATCGCCTACGCTGTCATACTTGTTGTACCAAGTCGATGCCCAAGTCTTGAGATCATCATTTGTATGCGTGGTCGTTGCTGGCGTCGATTTAGAATTTCAAATACTACTGGCGGGACCACTTTCAAAAATCAAGGAATTCTTTAATTGAATTTTGGCAGGATTTGGGAGGGTGCCAAGGTTAAATCCTGCTGCCTATGGTTCTGCAGCCACTAATGCTGTTGCTCTTGCATTATGATTCAAGTTTCTGAAATTGCGCACTCATTGTATATTTCTTTTTCAAGTAGTTAGATTTCATATTTTAGAGTTGTGCTGCTTTTTCGCGACGTCAAGCTCAAATCCTTTTTTGTACACTGCGATTGTGAAGTTTGGATTTTGTGTCATCCAATCAAAGAATAGGAAATAGTGAATTGCTTGGTGCACAGATTATTGCTGATGAGCGGCGTCGAGCGTAGCATCAAGCCCGCGGCCAGTTGCTGACATGATCCTCTAGGTGATCAATTTTGTGAATCTGATTCAGTTTATTCTTCTATTGTGTGATTGTCAATCGCTGCAATTGATCATTGGAATCACTTGTAGATACTTGGTGATAAAATTTTCAGCTGAATATGAATTCACAGACATGATTGTGGGATAAACTGAACTATGTTGAACTGTCAGAATGAAGTTTGTTCATTGAGTTTCTGGACTATGTATGGGTGACAAACTTCATCCATAGTACCGTACGGATTACTTGGTTTAGCGTGTCCAGTATAAAAGTATATCACCATTGAGGCAATTAGTAGAGGCCGTACAATCCCTGATTGGAGTTCGTCAAAGGGTCAATTAGGCTAGGCCAGTCTTAGGATATTCCTCCATTGGGAGATTAATGGATGCAGAGATTTGATAATCATGGAACTTGTCATTGTTTTGAGATCTGTACTAAAATCAAATCAAAGTGGCATTGTGTTTAGGCTTCATCCAGGGATCCCCTGATCAAACCTACCTCAGATTGTGGTGGTGCTTAGGCTTCATCCAAGGATCCCCTGATAGAACATGCCTTCGAGCAAGCAAAATACTGGTGTCATCCAAGGATCTCATGATGAGTGCTGGTTATTTCTGGATTCTAATTGTAAGTGGGTTATTCCTCATACTAGAAGGTACCTATCTGGAGATTCCTGTATAGAGTCAATGAATAGTAGATCTGTTTAATTAACTATGGGATTCTAGATTGATATTGTAGGGCCACTCTTGAAGTTGTGATGCTGTCATTCTATTAGAGGATCCCCCGATTGATCATTATTGCAATCTCATGTTAGATAATACATCATCTGGGGATCCCTCTATAGACGTTGTCATTGTTGCTATGAACAAAATTAAAAGCTCTTTACATAACCCAACGGTTGTTGGTTTATTTTGTTCATGGAAAGGACTCTATTGGGGAATCCCTTGATTGAGTACTTTATCAATCAGATGTTTGATTTGAGTTCATTAGGAGATCCCCAGATTGGAGGATTGATAATTTAACGCAAGTACTCAATGTTTAAGCCCAACCCAAATTGTGAATACTGAAGTTGGGGATGTTTTAATTGTGGTGAACAGCTCTAATGATTTATTGAGATTTTTTTCTTTGCAAGGTCCACTTTATCAATTACATGCATTATATAATATATCCTAGCTAATTTCATTTTTGGATAGTTGAATTGCTCATTTTTCATCGCTTGCGATCGGAGAAGGTTTTTTGGCACCTTCTCATTGAGATTTGTTCATTGGATTTATAGGTCCACACTTTGAATCAAGCATTGATCATAATCTACCAGTCGGATCAAGAATTTGGCAATTTATATGGATTCTTCTAGTCACAAATCACTTCAGAATGTCTTAGTGACCACTAGGTTCTATTCATCTTCTCATGAGAAGTTGCAGAGCTCTATTGGGACTTCTCAATCAATTTGTAATGGAGATCTTGTGAAACTTTCACTTGAAGGTGTCTGCAAAGTTGGCAAAGGTTTTATTATTGAAGCCCATCCACAGTGACAATGGCTTGGGATTGTCATTCCATTAGAGCCCTAGGTGTTTATTTTGATGTGACCCCTATTTATTTACTCAATCGTTTGTTCTCTTTCAATATACCTCTTTCAGAGGGAGTTGACGACTTTGGGGGATGTCATCAATCAAACCATTCTGTGAAGACATTCCAATGCAGTGAAGTCATTTGGAAATCCTTTGATAGGATCCTCTCCTTTTATTTAGTAGGATAAATGGGTCAGCCTTGAGGTTCACTTAAAGGATCTTGATGGTCAGCTACTTTCTTTGGATCGCATCAATTGCTGCTATTCAAATGATCATTTTTAGGAAGAGATTTTAGATGAAGAGGACGTCGGAGTTTCAATACCCAATGTCTTCTGCGGTAATACGGACGCCATTATGACTCATGCAAAGTGGCTACTATTATTGTTTTAGTTTCCCGATGACGAGTCTTTGAAGGAGACTCTAGAGCATTTTGCAGTGATACCAATTTTTTAGAATCCCCTTTCATATTTTGGTGGAGTCATAAAAGCGTCCTATCGTTGTCGAGTTGAGATGAGCGCGCCTTGGAAACACGCAGGGTATTTTGCTGCGATCATGCATCGCTGACTAAAATCGTTGTCGGTCTTGATCTTCACTCTTCAAATCTTCAGTCTTTAGTTTTTCGTTGGCTGACTCTAGGGATATGAGGATCAAGGTAGGGATAAGAGCCCATTAAATACGAGACAGATACATTAGGACAGCAAACACTAGCTGCCGTCCATATGACAAAATCCTATAATAAAATTCACGATCTGCTGGCTAAAACTCCAAATCGTGAAAATAGAGCAAGGCTCAATCATGTAGATGATCAATCTCACTTTGTCACCACGACAATAAATGAGATTAAATTTGATTTAACCCAAACTATCCGCAACAAGGTTTACAAAACATAATGAAAATGAATTGACAAACGAGCCTCCAAAACCGGTTAGGAATAACAAAGCCACATCCCACATATACATAAAAAAATAAACCTAAAACATTCCTCTTGAAGTCTTCATATCTTCAGATCTTCAAGTTTTCATATCTTCAAGTCTTCATGTTTTAATAAAAATAATGGAGAAAATCATAAATAACAAATCTTAGAAAAACTGCAACCTTCTATCGAGTGCTACAAATGGCTCAAAGATTCAAATGCTAAGTTTAAAAGCAATTTGGAAAGCTCTTCTAACCTTCTAACATTCTTTCAAATTTCAACTCAATTTAAGCTGCTGTCCAAAAGTTATGCGGATTCAAAGTAGAGGCTTTTCTTCCTCTTTGCAAACTAAATACTACTTTTTTGAACCTCTATAACTTTTGTTTTATACGTCACCCATAAAAATGTAATATCAATTTAGAAAGATGATTTCATTGGCTACAATCCATAAAATTTTCACTTCAAACTAAAACTTTGTTCAAAAATTCTAGTCAATTAAAGTGTGGGTCTCAATTTTTTAAAGAGCACCTAAACCTCAAACTTCTTCAATAAGACTCCAAATGAAATGATTGAAAACAATTTGAAAAGCTATAACAACAAAATATCACTTCTAAAAATTTTTAAATTTTTTTCTTACCGTCCAAAAGTTGTAGCTCTTCAAAGTTTTGGCCTTTTCTTAACAAAATGGCAGCTACCTCTAAGCTTTAAATCTCAAGTTTAAAGACTTTCAAAAAAACTAAGACTAAGATAAACACTCATTTCAAATTTTGTTGCAAAATGATACAAAGATCATAAGCTATAGCTTGTTGAAGTCTCAGCCTTTCTTCATAGTTTGGCTTTTTGATTCTAAATTTCAAACACTCATAACTTTTGCATCACAACTCTAAATCAAACTTGCAAACTCATTTTAGAAAATTAATTACACAAGGAACAATTCCTTTAATTTCAATTCAAAATCATGTGTATACATAAAGTTCTCTTACATCAAAGTTTCAGGATTTCTTCATTCTTTTCACCAACATTCATATACTAATTTTCAACAACTAAGAAATCTCTCCTTTATAATTTTAACTCTGTCTAAGGTAGGGAGGTAGGACACATCAGCCCATGCTCCTCTCTATCATAATTCCATCATAGATACCAAACCCATTTTTTTTTCACACCTTTCTTATTTACTTTTAAATCATTAATACTTTTCATTCAAACAAAAGCATAATATATGAGCCTTCTAAAACATCTAGATAAACATATAAAAATGATTAAATTATAAAATAAGCATCACTGTAAAGTAATCACGTACCCTTATGGGCTTATAATAGTGTCAAACGCTTGTCTTCAGTCGCCAAGTCGTAGACTTGGTTGGCTGAAGAAGCGGTCGTCTTTGGCCGCCCGCCGGTCCGGATTCAAATTTTATCAGACTCGTTGAGCGGTGATGGCAGCCCACGGCTTAGCAATTAGTGAGGCAGGAAATTGGTCCAGCAAACCCGCTACTTAGTTCCCTGAGCTGTACATGTGACAAGACGGCGCAGTGCACTAGAATCTATGGCCGCTGCGTTGTTATCAAACCGTGATCCTCACCACAACTACTTTTTTTACCACAACTATTGATTTATTGAAATAAACACAAACATAAATAACGAATATCTACATGATGAAAAGATCTCTATCAGGATATCGTTATATTGTACAGAAGTCCAGTCTCTAAAAAATGGATTTTCAATATATCCGCAAGACGAATATGGAAGAAATTTGGAAAGTGAGTTCACGAAAATGTTGTTAGAGTTGCTGCTGTCAGCTTTTCCCTCATGAGCTGACTTTGAAGGTTAGGCAGACCTTATACTTAAGGTCATTTGAAAACCGACGAGAATATGGAATTGTAGCCGGTGGTCAAATTCACAATATTAAAGGAATTAAAAATTGCAAATTTATCACACATAGTGGTCTGAGGTTTGTACAATAGCATGGTATTTAATTCACGAGATTTCAAAGTCAACATATCAAAGTTACATAGATCAGTACAAAGCAGGCATTATAGCTGGCACTCGTAGAGGCAGAGGAATAAAGCGTCCCAGGATTGAAACTATCTAAGTGTTGGGGACAATGAAGGTGATTATTGACAATAATGTAGATCAAATGCCTCATTAGATGCGCAGCGTTGGAAATGGTAGAAAAATACTTTCAAGTATCTTCCGGCAAAAAACAATTGGAAGCGAGTTTGTGCTGATGTAAATAAGGTAAGTTCATATATTCCCTCCGACAATATTTTCATTCAATGAGGGATCCCACGATGACTTCTCCTGCTCTGTCTTGTTTAGCCCTTCACACATAATTTGATTCATTGGGGGAATCCCTAGATGAATTATTCTCTTCTATATAGTCTATCTGTTTATACAATATTTTAATTCATTGGAAGATCCTAATATGGGATTTTTTGCTCTTTATTGGTATAGTGCATTGCATGTGCCGTGCTTTTTTCTCAATAGTGTGGCCATTTTCTTGATTTGCTTTTATGTAAGTTAATGTTGATTTGTGATCAACTGAAATTTGCAGTTGAATGCTGACTATGGACTCTTTCCAGTGAGTCAGTAAGCTATTAGTAGAATCAAAAAAGAAATTTTCAACAACAGATCCATCAAACCTGTTGGAAGCTTGTTTGCCAAGTGTACTACTTGCGACCAACTTCAACAATTTTTTCTGAAGCCGCCGAAGGGGAATCCTCAGTATATAGAGTTTCTGAAACAATGCGTTGAACATCTGAATCATCAGATGTCATGCCGTTGGCTATATTTGTCATGGCGTGACAAGTCCAAACAAAACCCAAGGGAAGTTTTGTGTGTCATCCACGACTAGATGGATACTGAAAAAATTGTTATTATGAGAATGCGTGTGATAAAGAAGGGTACGCAAGGTCTTGGCCAACTTCTCATCAACATAACTGGAATGGTGGCACATGGTCACTGTGATGGTGCATACGCTCATTATGCTCCTTCCTGTTGGTCAGGAGACTTGAATTTCATAGTCTCATCCATAATTCAATTACTACGCCAACTGGAAAGTCCTCCTTTACGTGAGACTGGAGAATTGTTTCTATATCCACCAGCAAATCCATTGTTTGAGGCTCTTTTCATGGAGAAATCTAGGTGTACAGATAGCTTGAATGTAATTGCTCTAGTTCCGCATGTTGGATGCGTCCCACTACCTAAGAGTTAATTTCTGCAACTTGACAATTTGGCAAAGGATAACAAAACTGGTACTTAATGGCATTTTTGTCACTTCTTATTACTTGAGGTGTCTTCAAGAAAATCCAAGTTGGATTTCTTTTGGTTGGACATACTCACAAGGACATTGATGTATACTTTAGTCATCTCTCAAAGGCCTTGAAGAGCACAAATACGTTTGTACTTGCTAACTTGATGAATGCTTTCATGTTGTCTTAGCAGTTGCCATTCATACTGGAGATTATTTAGGTCTATGACTTTGAGTCCTACGTGAATGATTTCATCTGTAGCGGCTCTTCTCGATTAATAGGGTTAGGCAAAATGCACCCGCTTCGGTTCTACGTGGACAATGACGGGGTACCTGTCATGAAATACAAGAAGTCCGCTGTCGATATTCAGTGGTTGCCTTTTGACATATTTGCTATTTGTTTGTACAAGCGAGACAATAACAGCCGCCCTCTTCTCCCTCAAGGGAACCCTAAGCCTGTTCCGTTCAAGCCTTTGTGGGGCAGCAAAGTTCCAATCTTGACAGGCAATCAAGAGAAGACACTGGAGATGTCTCGCAAAGATACCCTGAACAAAGGTTTCATGTTAGTTGGTCTACAGAAGTACATTTAGTATTGGAAGGTTGGTATGGCACAATGCGACAGATTTAGGAAGGCGTTTAGTCCTTTTATCGACTACTAGAATGACATTCTTTTTGAGCTTCAGGAGCTACTGGAAGACGGTCCTATTGAATTGGTTGAAGGTTTTTGGCCTAAGCACAATTGGAAGGTAGTCACAGACAATATCCCCCTCCCAAGTACGGTGACTCATTCCGCAGACATCATTCTTGAACAAGAGGTGCTAGAGCCTTACTACAGTCTTGCAAACCAAGCGCCACAGCAAAGCTACAATCCATGGGTCGATGTACACCCATGCTCATGGATTCTTCTAAGGCCCGAGGACCCTGCAGTTTGTGCAGTTTGGCAAGGAAGAGCGATGTCTATAGTCTGCAAGGTGGTTGGAGATGAAAACTACGGAATGTTCCTTCTTCAATACTGGCAACTAGATAATGCCGAGACTGGTCTTCAACTGAAGTACCATAACTGCTGGATCCAAAGATGGGTCCTTGAGAATAGTGCTCCCACTTGGGTGGCCGCTACTTGTGTAGTATACTCCATTTGTTCTAAGGTCGTGTGTCCAAAGACATGAACAATTCCTACAAATTGTTGCTTGGCTGCTACAGTAAATTTGGATAGGTCCAACGCGGAGAACCCTTGATTTTGTAAGTAACTCTCTTGTTGAGTTTTCATTAGGAGATCCCTGGATACTTCCCAATTTAGAAGCTTCAAAATTTCACTTCCATCAAGGGATCCCCAAATCATCACCGACTTGATTCTGTCAGAGTTTCTGAGATATCTAGAGATCTCCAAATGAGCCTTAAGTATGTCCGTCTAGGATTTATCTTTTATCTAGGGATCCTTGATGCCGTTTGGTTCCTAGACTATGAGTTGCTGTTCAACTTCTATGATATATCACTCTTTGGTTATGAACAACACAATTTTCTTTTGTTTGCTTATTACTTCTTTCGTAGGTTGTGTACTTAGATTGATCCTTCCCTAAATTATGTGCCTGCATGTTGTAGCTTGGGTGTTTAATATATGGCCTTTACGGTGTGACTTTGATTTTTTCACTGTTTTTTGGATGGTATTTGTTTACTAGTTATGTATTTGTTAGGCTTCTGCTATAATGGCCCATCATTCACTGAGGATGGTCTTGCAAGGTAGTTCATATCTTAGCCTTGCCCAAAATTGTTTCTTTGGACATGTTCATTAGATTGACAATATTTCAGAGGTTTTAGTTTTTGTTACTAAAGCAACCGTTGCTGCGTGCTTTATTCTTTTCAGGTTACTTTCTGTAAAATATGTTTAGGGTTCTTGGTGTCTATTTATCTGAGTGTGTGGTATCATCAGGGGATCCCTCTATTTTGTCCACTTTGCAATAGTTATACTTTCACTTCCATTGGGTTTCCCCCTATACTTCTCTATTTCTAGCTGTCCTTAGTTCACTTTTGTTGAGAGACCCTCAAATCATCACCAAGTTGCAGCTGTCTCCGTTTCATTGATATTTGGGGATCCTCGGATTATTCCCAATTTTTTCTATTGCTATAGTTGTCCACCATTCAATGTGCATGGTCTAGCAAAGTAGTTCATTATTTAGCATCGCCTCAAACTATTTCTGTGGACATGTTCATTAGATTGACGATATTTTGGGAGTTTAATTTTTGTTACTAAAGTAACTACTGCTACGTGCTTTATTCTTTTCAAGTTCATTTCTATATCACACACATATAAGGTTCTCAGCAATTACTTATCTGAGTGTGCGTTATCATTGGGGGATCCCCCTATACTGTCTACTTTGCAAGCGTCAAACTTTCACTTCCATCAGGGGATCCCCCTATACTTCTCTATTTCTAGCTATCCTCAATTTATTTCTGTTGGAGGATTCTCCTATACTTCTCAGTTTCTAGCCTTCCTCAATTCGTTTGCATTGTGTTGATTCCCGGGTCATCACCAACTTGCAGCTGTCTGAGTATTAGTTATATCTGGGGATCCCTGGATTATTTGCAATTCTGTCCATTCAGGGTTTACCTTTTATTTGGGGATCCCGCAATGCCATATTGGTTCCTGTCTTATGGGATGCCAGTTCAGATATTACCATCTGCTCAATATATTTGTAGTGCACTGCCTCAAATTGTTTTTTTGTGCTTGAAATTTTCACTATACATTGGGAGACCTCCCCATAGAGTTCTGTGAATTCTTGCACTGCCGGCTTTCAATTGTAATACAATCCACCTTGAACTAATCATCCAAAGATCTTTAGATATGTCGTATTGGGGGATTTATTGTCTTGATAAATTCTAGACTTGTCAAAGTCTAGAAGTAGTTAAATATGGCATCAAAACAAAAGAAATGCAAAATTTTGGAAAAAACATATGTAAAAATCTTGGGAAATCTTCAACTAAGAACATAAGACGTTCATAATTGCTCAAATAGTCCATAACTAATTGAATGTGTTGTTTGGGGTTTTTTTTCACTATTATAAGAAAATCTATATCTTAGGTGTTTGCAATTCTTTTTATGTCTATGGACTTAGGATAAAAACAAGTGAAAATAAATCAGAGCTACAAAGGACACAAATTCTTGATGTATAAGGGTAGTTGTAAGAAACACTTCACAGTTTTGTCTCAAACACCCTGAAAACTAGTAGTACTAGGTAGTACTATGAACTTTTGAAATAATTTTTTTAAAATAAAATAAAATATGGAAAATTTGTGAAGCACTTAAAATAGCATACTTGTGAAGATTCAGACCTAGAAAAAAAAATTCTAAAAGTTATGCACAAAAATAGAGGGACACAAATTACCAACAAAAAGACAATTTCCTTTTTTATTTTTAGAAAATAGTAAAAAATTCAAAAAAATAAAACAAAAAATAGCCATTGATGATCACTTTCATTACCATGGGCACATGCAATTGATTATCAAAAAAAGTTTTTGACCTTGCACTAGTAGAGGGAGATAAGTTGCTCACTTTGAGTGAATGGCCAAGACAAAGAAATAGGAATTTTCTAAAACGGGTTTAGAGATACCTATAACTCTTATTCCTCAACAACTACCCTCATTTGTGGCCCTAAATTCACATTTTATAACCCAATGTAGTACTGAAAACCCCCAAAATAGCAAAAGTAGATAAATTATCTAAAACCCAAAAAAAATACTACAATAATTTTAAAAAATATGGATAATTTAGGGAATGTTTGCAACTTTGATGTTCACATTGTCCTAAAATATCAGGTCAAAAGCTCTTTTGAAGCAAAAGATACAACACTAAAACATGATGTTGAGGTAGTAGGGGACAAAATGTAGTACACCTATTTCTTGCAATCACCCATAACTACTTCTTTCATGTTTATTTCATTAAATCTAACAACTCCTTAGAAAATCCTTAAATGGCCAAAAAATAGTTCTTCTGTCTATTTCAAGAAAAGTGTGCAATTAATCTTTACACACATTGCCAAACTTCCTTTGCGATTAGAAACTAGCAAATTTTAGGATAGTCAAAAACTTCCGAAACTTTTGTTTTCTCAAATTAGCTAGATTCCTTGATATATTATGTCATTTTAGTTATTTTTTGCTTTAATACACTAAGGAGAATTCTAATTGAATGAAAGCAGGCTTGGCAAGTAGTTGTTCAAAGTGGTGTGCAAACAAGTGATCTGGCTTTCAAATATTTTTTGGTGTTTATGTCCGTTAGGTAAATGTATGTTGGCACAATGTTAAAGAACATATGAAACAAATTTCTACAATAAAACTAGATGAATACGTGATTTTAGATTTAATATGTTATGCCAACATCCATAGCCTTTCACGATAAATGATTGTTCAATATAGGGAATTATCTTTGGACAAGTTTTTTCCAAAATCTTATATTGTTTTGACACTACTACACAAGCTATTTCAATGACACTACTAGAAAGGGTGCATTTTCTAACTTATAGATATGTCTCTTTGGAGTCAATTTCTTGCAAATGTGTTGCTATGGATGACTCCGCCTCCACAGTGTCATGTCCCAAGTTTCCAACTGTAGAAAGACATTCACTTTCTGTCACATTCTGAGGTTGTCATTTGGAAAGTCGCATAGGGTCTAGGTTCAATTGAAGAAGGTCTAGCGTTCCCATCTGTATATGGGTTTTATTTTTCTTTGGGTTCTCCTGCCTAGGCAGGCATTACTTATAGGATGTCAGATGTCAATGATTTATGCCGTACGTGCTACCTACAATCGGTTCAGTGCCTCCCCTAGCATTTATTGTTGGTTTTGTCAAGAATACCTAGTAGATACAAGGGCTACATCCTTTTGACAATTGAGAGGGTCGCTGACGTAGACTCTGAAAATCTTTGAATTCTCACCCCACATGCAATAACTTCCAGTGATATTGCGCTGCTGTCAGAAGAGAGATGACTAGACATAGTCACATTTTGCAATACTGCCTATAGTCATATTTTACGAAAAAAGTGTGTCTGCATGTGACTTCAATGACATACGCTTCACTAGCATGATTTAGGTTTCACAGTCTGATATTTAAGGTTCAGGGTTTAGGGGCATGTCCCCTTTGGTGTGTCTTAGTATGAATGGTCAAACCAACTTTTTCATTGCTTCTTATTACGGTTCATTTACTGCTTATGGCTGAACTGAGTTGTGATCCACCTTTGCCAAGGTCACTTTCATGCCACAGAATACAACAGGTATCGGTCCACACACATATTGCGGGGAGAATGCCTGGTGTCTCAAACATTATATGGTCAACAAAATGAAAGTAGGAAATAATATTTTGTTTCTACCAAGGTGGTGGATTAAGTTCTCACAATATAGCAATAAAAAACTCCGTAAATTTATATGGAGCATTCAAGGTGTTCACTGTCCACACCATTACAATAACAAAAAAACATTGACCTCCCTCAGTCACGTACTAGAGCAACGGCGTTCACTGGCCACTTTGTCACAAAATTCAAGGCGTCCTTCAAGATCTCTATAGGTGGGTCATCGTTCCTGTTGGCTTCAAAAAGAAACACCCCCTCTCTCCCTGGCACAATTGACAATATGGTCGCTGAGAGAGTCCCCTCCTCAATCAACTTTTCGTGAAGCCTCCCCCCTGCCAAACTAACCCCAGTGCCATATGCAACAATGGTGTCGGTGGCCTGGTTGTTGTCATGAAAATTGAAGACTGCAACCTTTGCTCGAATTGGCAGCTTTGACTCTGCGATTGCATCCTCTTGCATGGGTGTGCCACACCTTGCCGTGTCTATCTTGATTTGGTCCTGCTCATACAAGAAATTTGGTTCAATACACACAGAATCCTCTAGGGGATCTGCCGAAAACACATGGCTGGTGTAGGTGCTTCACCAAACCTACTACGGCAGGCACTTTTATTGCCGCTATAATTGCCTTCTCCAAGTACAACGCATAGTATTCTACAGCAAATAAACTGTGCTATAACGTCAACAGCAAGTCCCACTATTCTTCCACTAATGAGTCGTTCGCCAATTAAGGATCTTATTTATCGATGTGTAAAACATTCTTGGTGGGGGACAAGGCAATAGCATCAGTATTCCAATCCACTTGAAGGATCTGATCCTTTCCTTGCAAAAGGTCCTCGAATATCTAGAAATGGACATGCAGATCCTTGATTTGCCCACTCACTCCGTTTCCCCAAACAAAACACCACTTGATACCTGTCCCCACACCAATAAACTCTGCCTTTTCCTATAGAAGGGTCTCCTCCAACGGGGACCAAATTTCAATGTCAAATTGTCTATGCAACCTACTCAGAAATGGCCCGCATCCCCTTTGCCTCTTGACTTTCACCTTGTGAGTGTTGTCATGAAGGGTAGGAAGGTCCGGCTCCCAATGCTGTCTATCGTTTAGCGGATGCACATTGCAAAGAATTCCAACAATATTTAGGAATAATCTTGCGACGTTGATTCTCAGAAATCCTCACTAGTAGAAAAGTAGAGCTACATGGTGTGAGTGCTCAAACCTCCCCCCTCAAGAAGTAAGTGCAAGCACAACCAGATTCTAACAAAACTGGAAAATGAACTATAACAATAAGAGGGTGGGTTTGATTGTAGATTTCCAACTAAAGATGCCTTCCAAGCAATGGATCTTTACTAACAAGCCTACAACATACAATGATGAACAAAGAAGAAGACAATCTACTTAATATTCTACATGCTCAATTTTTGTGGTTAATTGAAATGGGGACGGAAGTAATCATACCTCATCATGGGGGTTCACATGTCTTACGTCTTGATTGTGAATGGCCTCCATTTCTCCGTGATATGGTGGTGCTAAATCAACATATATTGATTCTACTCTAAGGACAAATAATCACAACACTCTAGGGGGTTGGTAGTTCACCTTGTACTACTAGGCCAGTTTAGGTTATTACCTTGTGACAAATAATCACAACATAAACCAGCTTCTATACTCGAGGATCAAGGATTATTTTAATCCCTTGGTACTCAAGAATCAAGGATTATCCAAATCCCTTGGGGAGTTGTAATCGCATTCAAAATGCTAGAAGCTAGCTCCATTTTTGGCCACTTAATGCAAATATGACATCTTGAGGTTTGGCGTGCCTAGTATGACGCAAGTCTTGGTTCAACAAAAAGTGGTCCTTCCATGGTTTGGAACAATGGTTAGATAAGTGGATCAAGCCAAAGGGTGGGTAGGAGCAATTAAGAGCCTCAACTCCCTTTTTAAATAAGCACAAAAAATACTCTTGATGGAAAATCCAAACCCCCTGTACTGGGCAAGGACGGTAGGGGCCAAAGTTTGAGGCTGGAGTCTGCCCTGAGAACTGGCGGTTTGATGCGTGGGAGGTCTGGATACGACAAGGCAAAAGGGACCAAACAGGGTTGCTAGGCTAGCTGGGCACCTCCGGATCCAGGTCGGGTCTCATTGGGGGTTGGCGGTGCTACGGTGTCCGGGGCTCTGAGTTGCGACAGCAAGCTTGAGCAGCAGTTGGGAATGCGAGAGAGTGAGGCCGATTGAGAACTCAACTAGCAGCTGGACGCCAAGAGCTCAAACTAGTAGCTAGATGCCGAGAGATCAAGGGTGACTGGGGGCTCGAACTAGCAGCTAGGACGCCATGAGATCAAAGGTAATTGGGCTCAAACTAGTAGCTCACGATGCCGTGAGATCAAGGGTAATTGGGCTTGAACTAGCAGTTCCAAATGCTAAGGGACTAGGGCAACTAGCAGCTAGACGCTAAAAGCTTGAAATTAGCAGCTAGAATGTTGAGGGACTCGGGTGATGGGGAGCTCAAACTAGCAGCCGGAACGTCGTGAGATCAAGGGTGTTAGGGGGCTTTGAGCAGCAGCTAGAAATGCCAAGGGCTTGGGGCAAATGAGAACTTAGCTAGCAACTAGATTGCCAAGAGCTCGGATTTAGCAGCTAGAATGTCACAAGGCCAGGGGTGATAGGGGGGCTTTGAGCAACAGCTAGGAGTAGCAAGGGCTTGGGGCGACTGAGAACTCAGCTAGCAGCTAGAACGTTGTGAGATCAGGGGTAATTGGGCTCAAATTAGCAGCTTGGAAGGCTGAGGGATTAGGGAGACTAGCAACTAGATGCTAAGAGCTTGAAATTAGCAGCTAGACGCTAAAAGCTTGAAATTAGTAGCTAGAATGCTAAGGGACTTGGGCGACTTGCAGCTAGATGTTGAGAGCTTGAAATAAGCAGCTAGAATGCTAGGGACTTGGGGCAATTGAAAACTCAGCTAGCAGCTAGAATGCTGAGAGCTCAAATTTAGCAGCTAGAAGACTGAGAGATTAGGGTGACTGGAGGATTTTGAGCAGCGGCTGGGAATGCCAAGGGCTCGGGTAGACTAAAAACTCAACTAGTAGCTAGAATGCTAAGAGCTCAAATTTAAAAGCTAGAAGGCTACAAGCTTGGGGCGACTGAGAACTCAATTAGCAGTTGGAATGATGAGAGTTCAAACTAGCAACTAGGATGCTAAGAGCTCAAATTTAGCAGTCTAGGATGTTGAGAGCTCAGGGCAATTGAGAACTCAATTAGCAGCTAGAATGTTGAGAGTTTGCACTAGCAACTAGGATGCTGAGAGCTCAAACTAGCAACTAGAATGTTGAGGAACTAGACTTGAAATTGAGAGGGACACAAGGTTGTGACTGGCATGGTTACGCCAAGGGCTAGGCTCAAGGGCTAGGAGAGCAGCAGCTGGTTGAAGTCGACGGGAAATGCCACGTGCCAAAGGAATTTGTGAGCAAGGCTAGGCCTCAAGCTAAAAGATTCAATTAGCACAGTGTCTTTTCAGAGAGTGTGCTTGTGGAATTGAGAGAGCTGGCCAAGGCAAGACTGAGCTGTCAAGATTCCCTAAGAGCTGCTAGGAGGTCTTGCGATGTAGTGACGGGGTGGTGGTAGAGTTCTGGTAAGGTACTAGTAAGCTATCACTTCTAGAACATACGGCAAGGGACGGCTCTCTACTAAAGTAAGACACATGTGGGTGAAAAGGGAATTAATAAGGGAAGAACAAGGCACAAGTGAAGAGAGGTGAGGGAAGGGCTCTAGGAGTGAGAGAATGGGTATGGAGAGAGTACAAGGAGTCTAACACAAAAGGTAATGATATCAAGTGATGGGAACTCAAAGAACCATGGGTCCAAATGAGGGTAAGGGATAAGAGTGATCTAAAAACAAGAAAGTGATGATGAAAGTGATAAGTGATGGTTTGGGAGGAAGTGGGCCTCCCTTTATACATTTGGGAGAGGACACCTTGGCCCTCTATCTAGGAGATCCATAGATCCCTTATAATCTACCTAAAATCTAAGAAAAACTCAAAATGGATGACTTTTGGATGAAATTGCTATAACTTTTGGAGCGCAGCTCCAAAAAACAAACAAATAGTGGCATTGGATTCCTTGGACCCAAAATAGCCGGTTTTGGTTGTTCACACTCCCAATTCTGAGCTACAAGGCGTCGGGAAACTTGAATGAAGGGTTAGAGGTGGATGGATAAAAAACCCAGAATTGGGAATTCATCTCAAATTGAGAAATTGACTTCCCAAGGTCTTCCAATGTTGTTGGGGGAGCCGAGAAACACTCCTTGCTTCTATCAATTGGGCTCCTAATGGATGATATCTTGAAATTAGATGTCGTGTGCCTTCTTGAAATGGGATGGATGTCTTTGTTAGAAGCTTTGCTGCTATCGAAATGCCTTGAAACTTGGGGGATTGTGGTAAATCCTTGAGAAACTCTTCCATGAATTTTGGTGGCATTTTACAGCCCTTTTTCAACCTCCTTTGACCGGGGTTGACTAGTAGCCTAGCAAGGTTAACTGTTTAGAATCACGTTCTCTGAAAAGCGGAAGGTCTTGAGAACCTTGGGTATAGATGCACCAAATTGATAATGTGACATGAACTAGGTGGTGTGGCCCCTGGCCATGGCTTAGCTAATCTACTCCTAAACTAACCCTCTCTAGTTAGGTTAGTGGGGACTTTTGGAGGGGATCCCAAGCCCCATGTATGTATGTTGCTCAAACTAACTAAAAACTATTAAATCTCACTAAATCTCTCCTAATGACCTATCAAATGGAATAGGGTAAATAGCGTACCGCTAACCATTTTGTCTAACTAATCTAAATTAACATAAATGGCTATTCCACTTATGTTAATGTAATTTCAAGGCTGAGTAAAACAAAAAATGAATTCAGGACTTCTAGCGCTGAATTTGGGATTCACACATGGCAACTTTTTCTTCTTTGCCACAGGGCTGTGTGACGCACACTTTTTTTGCTTGATCTTTGACATGGGACTGTCACAATTTGCTTTAAGGTTCACCTCTCCAATGTCGCTAGAAGTTCTATCCACCCCGCCCTACGAGCATCATCCTCAGCACTGGTCAATCCAATAGACATGTGGAACTTGGAACTTTCCAGATACATGACCTGGCAATGCCAAAACTTCCTTCAATTGAATGGCATACAAAAACATGGCAAACTACATCCAGTGCAAGTTGCTTTGCATGCTCAAAATGAGACGATAATGCTAAAACTAAAATTCCATGAATACTCTAGACTTGAATAATAAACCCACAGTATCAAACAACAACACATGACTATCCACCTCTACAGATTCCAGTGCTACGAGTCTTCATAGGCTTCCATAAACATAGTGGGCTCAACACTTTCACAGATGCCAAGAAATTTTAGCCTTCACTCTAAAAGAACCACTACGGATGAAATTGTCCTTGCTAGGAAGAAAACTTTGCATTGAGTTCTTCTTTCCAATTTTGTAATATATATGCAGGGGTATGGTTTAGGGGGTAGCAATTACCTTCGCCATCTCAGAAGCTGCTCTTTTGCCGACCAGTGCCCCGCAAGTTTTTGGGCGACGAGGACCAACTACATGCTTCTCCGTCCCTCCCTTCCTATGATTTGAGGCCTCCCAATCCTTACCACCAACTTCATGAGGTGACATTGCATTTATTGCCGTTGTGGCTGTGGTGATGTTGATCATGTTTGCCGGGTCAGGGGTATTGGAAGTAAGTGCTGTGGACTGCGAGGGGTCCAGCATCTTCTCCAGTGCTGCCACTGCGTGAACTTCATCAATAGGATGATCAACGCCTTGCTTGGACCCTTCACGCACCTTGAGAATGAGTTTTTCCACAACATTGGTGAAGCCTGTGAGCTTGTTGCTGACATTGTCTTTAAATGCGTGCAGCTCCTTCCGCACCTCCATAACGGCAAGGTCACCCCCACTTGCATCTGAAACCACGCTTTGAGAGCTTGATCTCAATGGGTGTGTATTGTGCAACAATTGTGGGGACCCGTCACCCATATCCACATCTGCTGACAGTGTCGATGACCCTTGTACCGGCATTGGCGACAACTGCAGACAAATGCATACAAGTTTGCACATTCACATGACATTGTAAATTCATATGACTAGATCTTGGTACATGACATTCAGTGGTCACATTTGTCCAAATCTGTAATGACAACAACAACACCTATATCACCAATACACGCAATGCGCAGTTCCTGTCATCATCAACACTTGATGCTTACATTCATTTCAGCATGCACAGTCAAAATCCCTTGATAATACCCACGGCAGCAACAACCAAAACATTGTACAACAATACACATGAATGATGTAATGACCAAATGGTTTAGGGTTACACCAACTGATATAAGTCTTGCAGAGGTACTCACTAATCTTAAGCGGACAGAACCCTCTGATCGATGTGGAGGTGTCCCGGATTGCACTGACCGCCGCATTGCTTTCATTTGCTCTGCCTCAGCACTCTTGTCCGCTCAACTAAACGCCTTCTTGAAATTTTTGGCATGTGATTTTTTCACATTTGATGGGAAGGGGGCTCCCGCTCTCAATTTTCCTTTTCACGTTGTTATGTTTGGTTCGCATCTGGTGCCTCAAAGCTGACAAGAACTAATCTTTGGACACCTCACCCAAGCCCCCTCAGTACTCAAACATTGCAGCCATTCTTTTCCTGATCACCATGAACTGTGACCTTGGGTGATCCTTGAAAGTTGAAAGGCCCCAGTCCACATCTCAAGACAAACCCCTCAGCTTTCTCAACCATATATGCCAATTACTACCCACGAGTTTCCCATCTTTGTCCACCTCCACCCATTCACAACTCTCTTCTTCTACTTCTACCTCATCACCCTCACCTGAGGAGTCGTCTTCCCTCTTTTGGCATTTTCAACTTATTGTTTAGAGTTTGACAGGGTACCTTACCTTGTTTGGCATTTTTGTTACCTCCCGACTTGTTCTTCTTCTTTGCCTTTTCTTTTGACTGGTTAGGAAAATGCCCCTGCTTTGCTAAACATTTAAGGATGGCCACCTCTTGCAGATCAAGCTGGTTCAGGGTTATACTTTGCTGCGTTTTCTATGGAATACGTGCAAAGTCATCGTCACTGCTTCCTACCTCCTTCTCGAGCGTAGAATCCTCCATCATTGCTTGGGGGTTTAGGTCAGGGCTAAGGGTCTCCATTTGTACAAGTGCTGCTTTTCCTTTTTGCTTGGATGAGCCTAGCATTTTGCAGTGCTAATGCTCTTGGACCCTCCAATGCTCTGCCGCACTTGTCTCCACTTGGGTTTCTTGGGAATATTGGGAATTTAACTGTCATTTGAAGATTTCATAGTCCTATATTGCCTTTGCAACTGCAATTTGCACTTGAAATGCTTGCTTCATATGTTTACCTGTCGATTGACGTCCCTGTCAAGGGCCTCTTCTCCCTGCAACATTTCTTTAGGATCCATGTCATTGCTGCTTTGGTACGTGGTGTCCTTGTTATCGTCACTAGAGTTTGTAGTGTGCCTTGATGCTGCAATTACAGGGCTGGAATCATCTCCTTCAGCTTGCTTCTTGACAACTTTTGGCTCTTTCATTACCCCACAACGATTGCTCTCAAAAACTCAAGTGAGTTTGTTAGCTGTAATCTCCAAAACAGTTTGGGTGATTGTTGGTAATCTAGCCACTTTGCGGAACAGTTCCGCTTGATTTTCATTTGGTAAGTTTGTAATTACCCTTCTCAAATTTTCTACTATGGAATTCATGTTTTCCTTGTTAGAAATTAGAACTAGAGAACTAACAGCATAAGGTGCATAGGAATTCTGAGTTCATTGTCCTACACAAATAAACCATAACTAGTGGGACAAGACCTAAACCCTCCCTTCTCAATTTCATTGTGCAATACAAGTGGGAGCAACGTAACCAATGCTAATCAACCTAGCTAGAACATGGCAACGTCATTTACAGCACAAAAGTGAATTTTAGCATTCACTTATTCCAAACTTAGGATTTTGGCTCGGCATTCAAGACAACACAAAGGGCCCAACGGTCTTAGGTCCAGTGCACTGGTCCATACCTCTATTCCTATACTTCCATTGATCAATTCATCGTAGATAATGGAGTACACACTCTCTCTTCAAATGCGGTTGAGAAGAAAGGGAGGAGCAAGCACTGCAGATTAGCAATTCACCGGTACCTTCCCTCTCTACCCTAAGCAATAACGTCTTGAAGAGGATGAAGTTGTACATGGAGACGAAGGTGAAATGCTGTCAGCGTCCCTAAGAAGAAGGCAGACCGGACCAATATACCAAAGTTTTCACCCCTTCTGCATGGTCCTCTCCTGCACCTGTTGCTTAGCATTTACGCACTGACTGAGTTGTTACTTGCACGCCCTATTGCAAGGCAGCAGACCCCATTACCATTTATTGTGCCAAGGATATTCTCGTGTTCCTTTTTCTCAAAGCTACGCGATAGTCCGACAATACCCACTGGTGCAACATTGGTAATTGCCCTCCCTTTTTGTCCCCTTTGTCTAATGCAGATTACAGCCGCATTGGAGCACAGTGTACATGTTACGCTTTGTGGCTACAAAGACTTGCCCTTCTCTACTTGCAGACCTAACTTGTGTAGGACAATTCATCAATGCTAATAGAAACACGTAAAGCACTTTTTACAAGCGGCATATGTCTTTGAAAGTGACTTCTCACAAGCTGACTTGACTTTGTACAAGAGCTAATCACCCATTGTCAAGAGACATTGGAGGCGGATGGTACCCACAAACTAGGTGCCCCGTACAAGTCCAAGGACGGCAACGGCAGTTTTCTACTCAAAAGCATCCAGACATGGAGGTCTACCACATGCACAGCCTGTGAAGCATTAGTTTTCAAGCTCTGCAGAGGTCAGTCTCAATTCTTTCTAGTAAATGTTCACATAAAAAATAGTACTGCAATGTATTTGGCGAGATACGTACCCTCCTTCTTGCGTCAACGATTGTCTAGTAGAATGTGGCTTTAAGCCGAGTTCAAACATATTTGCATTACACTCCTTCATTCTTTTTAGCCTTAGCTTTTTGTACTCTCCAATTGGCGGACTTTCCATGGCAGCAACGCAAGAGTTTCTAAACGTGGAATGATTGTTGAATTTTGTGAACGTGGGAGGAGAGCTCCGTAGCTTTAGAAGCGGAGTGGGGCACCTTGTATCCAAGCCTGTAGTGCTTCCCAAATCACAAGGAAGATGATCCGCGGTGACACCTTGACACCTCTTTGGAGGTCTGATGAGCATTAAATGGTAGGCGGCTTAATTCACTATTGTTATGGTAATGTGATTCCGTGACCTTACATGACATTAAAATGAACCATGACTACTTCTAGTTACACTGTTGTAGGATGTTATGTTCTGATTTCTTGCTTGGAGACTCTTTACACACTTCGATCCTACTAACATACTGTGAAAGTTGCCTAAGTGATTTGTAAAAAAGTTTTACTTGTTCTCCACATGTTTACATGAATCCGAGTAATTGATGGGAAGAATCACAGTAGGAAAGTGAACATGTCTAGAAAGTGCTCTGCACTTTCCATGTGGCAGTTAAATCCATTGTTTCTCTTGTATTCAAATTTCATGTCATGAACTCAGCCAATTATGCTAGATTTTTGCTGGCATCTTATAACAACAATACTTTTTGATGGACTAATTTCTTAAAATAAAGGGACACCCGCCGCTCCTCAACTATTCCATTCCACCTCTTTGAATCTGTACTTATAGTACTACATTTAATTTTAATGTTTACAGAACACGTAACCAGGCAACATCTGCGGATAAGTTTAGCAGCTGCAAGACCTATGCTTATGGAGGGAGGAAGAGCTACAGGCAGATGCCTTATGCCTAAGACAATACTCATGTCTTTGCTTAAAGTGCGGCAGAGGAAAGGTGTTGGACTGTACGACTAAAAGGCAGCACTTCAGCAGCCAAAAAAGAGATCCTGCGTTCATGGGTTCCAATCTGGTAAGCACTAAATTTGTTGAATGCTTTGTGCAGGGTCATGTTCTTTGTAGTTCTTAGTCTTCACATTCCTGGCATTTATTTTTGTAGGCCTCACATCCACCATCTATCCACAAAGTATGCATGATGTCCCTTAAGTCTTTTATAAAAAACGAAAGAAAGCATTTGCTTCCAACCCCAAGTGAAATATCTGCAAGAGCACTTGCCTTGCAAAAATGGAGAGCCGACGTTTACGACAAGCAATGGTGTGATGGGGCAATTCCAAGGTTGAGCACTTTCTCATTTTCAAATAGACTTTGGGAGGTCCAACTCTCCAAGTACCCATTCATGGGGTGGGCTTTGTTTGCGATGCAACCAGCTTCAAAGGGGAGGAACTGCTACCTTTTGTAGGCCCGCAGTACACTTTGGCCAAGTACATGATGTTGCAAGGGGGTAACCCAAGGGTGAAATCCTACGCCATGGAAATTGAGAAAGATGTTTTCATAGACGTAGACGTCGTGCGAGGAAATGTGGCCGGACATATTAATAGTTCAATGGATCATGATGAGATTAGTAATGTGATTTGGAAACTTAGAATGACTCCTAGACCTTGGAACAAATCAGAGTGGGGATATGTGGTGACCTTAGCCTTGAGGGACATTGACGCTGGAGAGGAATTTTACGCACAGTACTCCATTAATTGAGACTGACTTTTTGTAATATTGAATTCCATGTTAGGGTCATCAGGAACATGCGTCATACTGGCCATACATGGGCGGCGTGCTTGTTAGATTAAGTCCTGAACTTTGTAGGTCTGTAACTAGGATGCAAGTATATGAATCATAGTATGCATAGGCATGTACATTTTCCAGATACTCACAAGAAAATATTGATGATGTTTGGGATGATATTCAACTGAACTCAAATACTTTGTAAGAAATGTTACATATGTCATCCCTCCTGAAGGAGTCTTACATCCACTCAGGCATGTAGGGGCAGGTATAGGTGAAGTGGCGTCACATTCCCCTTATCAATCACTTCCCCTCTATGTCTACATGAAATTAGTGTTCCTAAGTGGCTAGGTGCATAGTGAATTTGATGCATCAAACCAGTTTTAAAGAATTAGTACCGTGGCGGTCATAAATTCAGCACTCTTTTAGAAATCTTATAGAGTATGAATACCTTACTGCAAATTTTGTACTACAATATTGGACAGAATTATATGACAGAGGTTGTCTGACAAGTCATGTATCGATGAACAAATAATGATAAAAAATGCAAGTTCTTATGCACAAACCAGCATCCCATCCATATTGAACTAACGCTCCTCAGTGTCGTCTGATCTACTACCTCGAAAGAGTAACTGCAATTCTGTGTTGCAATACAAACGAGTCCAGTCAATGACTTGTTGAGGTTGACATATCTAAACGTGATCACGTGCTTTACACTTACATACTTTGGTTTGCTTCTCCACCATGAAGAGTGCAAGACGATCATGCGAAAGTTGATCTAGGTGGCTAGGGACGGCAGAGGCAACAACGACAATCACCCATACCCAATATCCCACGGATCCATGCTGCAGTAAGGGAAGAAGTAAGACAAGTTGGGGAAGTGGAAGTTATTTGAATGGTAACAGAGTGTTTTAACTGTTACAACAATGTGACGAGAAACTGCAGAGAAGAAGTCTTTGACAATTCAAACGACTCTCCTAGAGCACCTGACGGACATGACAAGTGGGGGAGTTTTAACATGGCAGATGACAAAGGGGGGAGGGAACGGAGTGGAAGAAGCCTATAGTAACGCACGAGCAGGTGACCCTGCCAGTGTCAACTTAGAGAGGTTGTTGCGTAAGGCAAATACCCCGCTTTTCCCTGGTAGTAGATTGAACAAGTTAACATCCATCCTTCTCTTGCTTGTTTGTAGCACATCTTTTGGCGTTCCCAATAGCTTTGTGGAGGAGCTCCTTAATCTACTAAAAGACACACTTCTATCTCAAGAGAATATCTTGCCCAAATCCTTCTATGAAGCCAAAAGTTTGTTGATGGCCCTTGGGTTGTCGTATGATTCCATACATGCATGTGCGAAAGGCAGTTGTTTATTTAGGAGAGACTTGCAGGACGCCACTCATTTTCCTACATGTAATAAGTCACAATATGCAGAGCACTCTAGCACTATACTGGTGAAGGTGTTGAGACATTTTCCTTTGATCCCCCGCTTGCAAAGGATGTATCAGTGCACCCACTTGGCTGAATTGATGAGGTGGCACAAGGATGGCCAAAGCCAAAACTCCACGATGAGATCAGTCGTGGACTCTAAGGCATGGTCTCATGTCAATACAAAGTGGCCCAATTTTGCTGAAGATGTGAGGAATATCCGTCTTGGCCTTGCTCTTGAAGGAGTATATCCATTTAGGAACCAAAGCCTAAGCCACTCCACTTGGCTTGTTGTGTTGCTAAACTACAACCTCCCCCCTTGGCTTGTTACAAAGAATTTTTTCATGATGCTAACTTTTATTGTATCAAGGAAGGAGAGTGTAACAGACAGGAACATTGACGTGTATATGGCCCCTTTAGTTGAAGAGTTGCAAATGTTGTGGGAAGGAGTGGATTGCTTGGATGGCTCAAGGAGGGGTAACGAGGGGAAGGCCTTCATGCTTTGTGAAATTTTATTGTGGACAATAAACAACTTCCCGGTGTATGGACTGATATTCAAGCAAGTCACAAAGGGACATAAAGCCTGTCCAATGTGTGGCCCAGACTTAATTACTCGACGTTCAAAAGCCTTGAAGAAGAATGTGTACTTGGAGCACCGCCAACAACTTCCCATGACTCATCACTAGAGGTGTCAGAAAGGGAAGTTTGATGGTGTTGTTGAAGGCAGGCCCCCTCCCTTGAGGATGACTAGGAAACAACAACTTAGCTTTGGGGAGGACCATGAAAATTGGAAGATAAGTCTAGGGCAAAAAGATGCGGGACATACAACAGATCCTATTTAGGCACACGATGTTAAGCGTAAGACATGCTTGTATGCCCTCCCTTATTGGAAAGTATAGTAGCCCTTATGTAAACTCTGTCATGAGAGTTTTTGGAGTGTTTCATGAAGAAAATTATCAAATGTGATATAGCATAGTCACGTGGATAGACATGACTTAGCAAAAGATGTGTTTATACACTAGATGACTGGAGTGAGTCACGTATTGTAAAATGTCTAGAATTGGTTGTATTTCTGGTTTATAGTTGATGAAAGTCTCCTGTTTTGTGACATTTCCACTAGCACACCAAGTATGGTCTAAAGTTTGGTAGATATGTGGAAGGTTGAACAGATGTTATTGGTGTTGTTCTTACTTTTGTTTGTTTCATTGATGAATATTGTATACTTACACGTTGTTGTTTTCTTTATAGGATCTTCTAATCCGTCACACACTAGATGTCATGCATAGCAAGAAGAATATATATGAAAACATTATGACAACAATCTTTGGAGAGAAAGACACTTTGGAGGTTTGGTTGAATATGAAGGAGGTTAGGATCAGGGATCATTTGTGGCCTACACGAGGTAGAAAAATGGGCACTGCCATACTACCCCATTCAACTTACATGTTAACAAAGATAGAGAGAGTTGCGTTTGTGGATCAAGTAAGGTCATTGAAGACATCCACTCAGTACGTGGGGCATTTGAAGAAACGTGTGCATGTGGATGGAAGCATGAAGGGCTTGAAGTCTCACGACTATCATGTTCTCATGCAACATGTATTGCCATTATGTGTCTGATCCTTCATGGAGACAGAGGTGCGCACGGCAATGATAATGTTATTGCGTGTGTTCAGGAGGATTTGTGCCAAGAGCATCAGTCCTTTCAACGTTCAGGATATGCGGTCCAATGTGGTCATCACACTTTGCATGTTAGAAAGAGTATTTCCACCCTCCTTTTTTGATATCATGAGTCACCTTGTTTTGCACTTCGTGGAGGAAGTGGACTTGTGTGGGCTGGTCCACACAAGATGGATGTACCCTATTAAGAGGTACCTTAAGACATTGAAAGGGTATGTTAGGAACTAAGCTCATCTAGAGGGAAGCGTGGCGGAGGGATATGCTATAGTGGAGGCACTGGGGTTTTGCATCGAATACATGCAAGACTATAGAGTGACTAGCCAAAGAATTTGGGATGACAAAGAGGACCCCTCCATGTATGATGAAATTCTAGAAGGTACAAGAGAAGTGCGCAAACTCTCACCAAAATTCTAAGAGTGGATTCATGAATTTGTAGTGAACAACGCCGCCCCTTTGGAAGAGTGGAGAAGGGTTTATTGGGAATGCAAAGTTGTTTTTTTGGAATTTTGAATGCCAAGATGGGCGTGGCCTTAAACCTGCAGGGTTGTGGCCCTGCCAAATTGTGTACATTAGAGTGACTCTAGGAAGCCATGGTTGCATGAACATGACTCTGGAAAGCCACATTTATAGGAACGTGACTGTAGAGAGGACTACCTTTACATGAACGTGACGTTGGGAAGTCATGTTTTCATGAATATGCAATTCAAAGATTTCAAGTGCACTTGGTTTGTGGTCTGTGGTTGGTCAGGTTAGTTTGGGTTGTGACAGTAACAAATACCATTTGATTAGTAGAACAAAGAAAGCTTGGGAAATACAAAAAAGGGAGTTGGTGATCTAATGAGACTATGGACATGTAAATCTGGACATTTTATAGAAAGTACAAAGTGGACATGGCCGACCGTAGCAAGAAACGCCTTGAATACAGATGCCGCAGACGAAAGAGTAGATTAGTGTATCCAGTGGAGATTCAAGATGAGGATTTCCACCTCTGGTTCCCAAAAGCAGTTTCATGTGCCATGGAAGGTGGTGTGGAAGAGGTAGAGGAAGAGGTGTAGACACTGATGTGGCCCCCATCAGATGAGGTGAGGTTGTTTCAATCCATGTTTGCATTTGGAAATCATATCAGAGTTCAAAGATTAGAAGAGCACCTGATCACAGTGGACTCCATTATTGCAGCTACCTTCAGCCAACTATGTTGATCAGGCCCCAAAGACATAAATCCAAGGACGGTAGACTTTGAGTACGTGGGGTGGGTTCAAGAAATATTATCTATTGAATATGGGCACTTCCAAGTTATCATCCTTTACTACAATTGGGTAGTTGCTAATACAAGGGGAGACAATGCTACTATGACGCGTGACGCCTACGGTTTCACAAGTGTCAATCTGGATTGGTTGCTTCCAATGTTGGTGTAGTCCTTTGCGTTTCCACTCCACATCGAGCAAGTTTTTTTTCAGCTGACGTAAATAAATTTGGGTGGAAAGTTGTGTTGCAGAAGGAAGCACTAGGCGTTTGGAATTTCTCAAGGCAGCAAGATGGTCCTTTTGTGGGCTGCATCTTTTTAGGGAAAACCACCAATTTTAGTGGATTGCAAGCCAGGGACGTTGATGAGGATACAGCAACAACTTCGGATGCCTTAGAAGATGCGGTGGAAGTTGGACCAGAATTGGTGGCTAAAGCATTGTCCCAACTTAGAGTAGACAATGTAGAGGCAGATGACATGGAGTATGACAACTGAAAGGAAGGCTGATTTTAGGCAGTGTCTCTCTTACGTTATGTTTGAGAAGATTGGATTTACAACCATATAAGCACAGAGTAATATGGAATTCTAGGTTTTCTGAACCCTGATACTTTTATACAATGTTGGAGAAATTGTGTCTGAGGAACGTAAGAGTGAAGGTTCTACTATGAGCCGTTACTCTTAATAGCAAGAGGGTATGGGGTGCTGCTTTGATTGTATGTAAAGAATACTACGTCTAGCCGTGGTTGGTTCTTTGTGTCAAAGCGAAGATCAATCTCTGGCTTATAAGGATGTTAAGGACATTGGGAATTGGATGAGGCTTAGTAGTCTAAATTGGTGATGAAGAGAGTTGCTATGAAGACTAGTGAGTGCAGTGACTAGAAAAGGTGTATCCAGATCATCAATAGGAAAGCGCAAGCGTTTGATTCCATGTAAGTTGACCAGGAATGAGTACTCATTAGCACAAAATTGTGTGGGAGGGGGGGTAGAGCACTTATTCACACCTTCACTTTCTAGGATATGGAGTGCATGGTCCGTGAACCCACCCAGCGTTGACAGAAACAAAAAACCCCAAATGAAACTGTAATTCTGAATGCATGTACTATTGACCCAGCCCTCTGAAACCCAATCCAAATTTCTCTAATAATAAGTACGAGGTCTTTGAGTAATGCAAAGATTGCAAGTTAGTAAAACCAGCTTTATATTTCTGACTCAGAATCTTCATTTTAAAAACATTCTTCCAAAAACCAATGAAATTCATCGTTCTCCAAGAGGAGTAAAATGATGAGTTTGCAATGAGGAATGTATTATCTAAATACCTTGAGATTAAGTTGCAAATTTTGGAAGACTAAACCAGACTAGCAGAGAATAGTAAGAGCAAGCTTTCATGTTGACATGTTGTTCACCCAAAGAAGTTCATTGTTTCACTTCCATATATTTTGCAACATGTAGAAGTCAATGGGTATGGGTAAATCAATGGTTGTAGGTGTTTCAACCCTAAACCCGTAACAATCTTTACTCCAAACCAAGATTAACCAAGCCCTTACCCTAAACCCTTATTGAGCCCATAAAGTCAACTCTAAACCCTGACCCTAAATCCTCCCTAAACCCACGACCCTAAACCCTAAACCGATCCCTAAATCATAGCCGTCAACCCTAAACCCTAACCCGACCCTAGGCCCAGCAGTAAAGAATGTCAGAAGGCAAGGGTGAAGAAAATACAATAATGGAAGTGAACCAAGAGCCTTAAGTGAAACTGCTAAGTAACTGCATGCATAGCTGACCCGGCCTTGGTGGGCTGCCCGACCAAAATTTTATGCGAGGACCTTCAAATATGACTCTATTATGTGACTGGTAGCAGTCGTCTGCACCCCCCTCTGACGGCACGTTCTATGAGGACGTTCCCTTGTTGTTCCCAGGGAAGAATAACTGCGTTCTCACGCACTGTACAAAGTATGTATACGAAGTTTGGTTGTACATGTGACGGTGAGTCACATGCATGTAACGAGTGGCCTTATTTTGGGAAAAACTAACATTCAGAGGTGAAGAGTCACCGCCTGTCACATTGTGTAAGTCACAAAATACCCCTTTTCTAGTAGTGTGAGTACATGATTTTGAATAGTGCTATGTCCCTTTACACTAATTTGGATGAATTTTGTCTTATCAGTGTGAAAATATGGCATACCTCCCACCTTGGTTATCTCCATAGGGTTTTGAGCACAACCATTTGTTGTCCTTGAATTAGCAACACAAAGACAAATCTTACATAATGCGGAGTTCTCCACGCGCTCTTTGTTTTGAGATATGTGCTAGCAAAATCTTTTCAAAAAATTGGTCACTTGAGTTGCACTGTTTGAAATGATACTTTAATATTGTAACCCACAACATATTGCATTAAACTAAGCTATTGTGAATTATTTTATTTATACACCTTGCAAATTCAATTATTTTTCGAGTGAAAGTGAGTTAGCACTATTAGAGCAAGGCACAATAAGTAGAATAGCTTATGTACTAACAACACACAAAAAAATCGAGTGGAAAATTAGAAAAAATCACCATATTTTCTTAAGAGAATCATCCAACTTCTAACTTCCTACCATACCCTTGGTTTATGTAACTATAATTTTCCCTAGTAGTGTAGGTCATGGAGTGCATTTCCTTTCAACAAAACTTTATTATAAAGAATCACACTAAACTCAAAATTCTCTATTAACACCGATAACACAAACTTCTCTATTGGGAAGCAGGGTGTATGTCCGTCACGAAAAACTCAAATTTTAAATAGGAGAAGGAGAGGGAGAGGAAAAGCCAAGGAATGGAGGATGAAAAGTCACCAAAATATAAGAAAGAGACGGTGCAAAATGCAAGCCTAAGGCATATTAGCCCCTAAAGGACCAAGAAGCCCACTTTGGGCTTTGTAAGAACACATGCAGGTTCTGTTGACTTCATAATTTGGAAATCTTTCATGAACTTTTTAAGGTGGATGCTACTCATCATAATCTACATGTGAAGTTTTATTTCATGTCATTCCAATAAGTAATGCAAAAGTTAGAAGGTGTTTTCAATGTCAATGTCAATGTCAATGTCAAACCGGGCAGCAAAAAATATATTCTAAGTTATTTATTTATTTATTTATTTATAGAATTGTATTAATTGATACCTACTCAAAAAAAAATTGAATCACTCAATCCCAAATAATGAGGTAAGAGTTAAAAGGAGTTTTATTCTGCAGGCAATGAAGGTAGGAAGAGGGTAGAAAAAACATATTAAGTTAGCTTTTACTCTCAATTTAGAAAAATTTCAAATGAAAATGAAAGTTAATAATTGTCTGATAGAGCATTCTCACCATTGGGATTAACAGTTTTCAAATTCTTCCAAAACTTATTAGCATATTAGTTATATCTTTCATTGATCAATACCTTTCACTTTACAACTTTTGTAAAATGAATCCAAATTTTTTTTGGTTAAATTTTTTTTGGTTAAATTTTTTTTGGTTAAATTTTTTTTGGTTAAATTTTTTTTGGTTAAATATTTTTATAGATGCTTTCAACCCATTTTCCAACATATTGCCAAAATTACACACAAAATACAACATACGTGTTTTTCTCTAAAAAGTTTGAAAAACAAAACTTCACTTTTTGGAAGGACTAGAAAAGCCTACATTTTGAAGTTTAGGCACATTGATCTTGCAATTGGTGGGGATATTCATTCCAAAATTTTGGGACAATGTACTCGTGCAAGTCAACCAAAGGATCACATATGGATTTATTAAAAAGTAAGTTTCAATGAAGATTTTGACCTTGCTTTGGGGACTAAAGTAGGACCATCTATAAGAGTCAAACTAAGGGTTTACAACATGATGAGTATCAATAAACAGCTAGCAAATTATAAGATCCTATTAGGAACAAAAAAAAATTTAGTTTACACTTTTGAATGTATTATTTGGATATTGTGAGAATCAGTTGTGAATTTTTAAAGAGCAAACTGCCATTGCACCCATAACCACTTTCAAGATTTCATGTTCACATGTTGTACATCCTTGTAATTACATCTATTCATTTCCACATATTTTTCAAGATTTCAAAAGTGACGGTTATGGGGACAGTGACGCTTACGGGTGCTCCTACCTTATTTTGGTCTTGAATTGCCGAAAGAGATAACATTGACATACTTAAAATATAAACAAATTCTGATTTTTATCCTTGTGTGTGGAAAAAGCTGAGCTTTTCCACCGTGGCCATACAAACACGAATGTTACAATATACAAAAGTCTACATAGCCCAGTAAAAGCCCATTTTTTACTCGGTTGTCAGTTAAACTTAGGTCCCCGAATTCAGTGGATCAACCATCTCCTTTATATAAAAAGTTTTAGTTACTCCACACGTGCTGAACGATCATTGATCGAGGGAAGAATCTAAATTTGGAGGTTTGTCACAGGACTCGAGCTTTTTCTGGCACGAATAACTGGATAGTTCGTCAGAAGGGCCTATGGTCGCGGAGCAGCACTTTCTTCACTCGTATTGCTGTGTTAATACTTCACCCGTAAGCGAACGTAGAGGCAGTACTGTATAGGTATGGTGCTTGTAAGAACATTGCCAATACACTGCTCTAAATGACTCACTAGATATATAATTTTTATCTTTTGCTTGGTGTGAAATTAGAACTAGTGATTATCATTACTGGAAGTGCACAAGCAATCATAATAAGATAGTTGGCTTTGAAAATTGGACAACCAACATAGAACTCATTGAAAACAAGCCAAAAGACCCAAAATAAAATAAAAATGATGTGCCACTCCAAGTCACAAGAAAGAAAATCCATGACAATTGCATGGCAAATATCAACCCATTTTTGCAAGGTTTTCATAACACAAATGTTTTAGAAGTATTACACAACTCTAACAATGTGAGGTTACATGCAAGCTGGAAGATTTCTATGTGTGGATTTATTACATGGCTTCCTAGAATCACAAAGACGGTCTAAAACCAAAACCATGTTTGATGCACTCCTTATCAATTCATTTTTTGTGACATCAGACAATGTGGTACTGAGTGTTGAACTAGGTAAGTATCCCTTAGTAAGTACAATCTTTAAGGTTTGGTGAGAGAACAGAGGATATACTAAATAGGGTTTGCTGAGAGAACAGAGTGTGATATTAAAGAAGATGATATCATAGAGGTCTGGAGGAGATACACTCGCATCATAATCTTGGAGCACATGTTTGAAGATTTTAAGAAAGGAGGCGAAATCAGAAGGGTAGTGTTTTTCAAAGCACTGACTTGCACACACATGCTGGAGGATTCCTAATAAAAGATGAAAATTGGAAAGCTAGTGTATGAACATTTCAAGGAGAAGAATGTACAAACTTGAGAGTACCCCTGCCAAGGAGATGGCCAGGTACTAAAAGTAATCGTCTGAATCAGGAGAAAGCCAATCTTCTGAGTTGATCTCACGACGTTGCAGACTATTCTTTCCACTCTTACGACCCTTCTCTGACTTTCGACCGTTTGCTGTTTTCTTCCTGCCATTGTTCTCCTCGCCGCGCAACAATTTGGATGGGGGTTGATGCTCCTCCAGCTGCTCAATTCGACTCGCTAATTTATACATGACATCGTTCTGGTGCCTTCCCCAATGCAATACTTTCCCAACCACGTCCTTCAGTTTCCGATTCTCCTCCAGCACCTGTAACAACAATTCTCGATCTGACAAGCCGTTTATGCTGCCATCGGTTGAAGAAGGCTGGAGCAGGCCTACTTGGAAGCATTGCGGTTCCAAAGATAGTGATTGCGTATTAGAACTCGCTGGAATAATACACCCTTCGCCATGATTTGTACGTTCCGAAGCAGTTTGACACAAATCCGATGCTGATCTCCCTGCTTCTTCTTCTGCCTCTTCTCCTCTCCTCGGAAGAGTAGCCTGTTCAATCATCTCCACATCGTTCATGGCAGGGTTCCTTGATGCATCCTCCTCTGAAATTGCTTCTGCAATAGTATCTACAGAAGGTACAGTCGCTTCAAAATCGGCAGGAGTTACAGATGCATCCTCCTCTGAGATTGGTTCTGAAACTACGTCTCCAGAAATAACTTCTACAGGGTTCTCTAATGGTGACGCCTCCTGATTGCCCTTTTCAATGTCTGTGGACGGTGCTTTTGCAAGCTCCACGAGATGTGCCGGCGCCATCGTTAATATTTCCTCCTTCGTCTCTACATCCATGGGAACCTCATCGTGAGCGTCTGTGGAGCTTGGCTCCTCTATAGGTCCGCCTCCCATCATACTTTCGTAAGAAAGGCCAGCAGGTGGCCCACTCTGATCATCAGAACAACGTGCAGTAACTGAATTCATAACTTGATCAATCATATCCGTATGTACCTGCGGTACATGCTTCTCACAAGTTGAATCCTCAATAGCGCTGATACCGGAGTCACCTTCACGCACTTCAATCGCTCCTCCGGAAGCAACATCGTCATCAACGGCACTCGATTCCTTCACAGTGCTTTCCTCAGCGTCCATTTCATCGGGAGCAGTAGAGTCGATTACCTCGGCTCGATCCTTCGCCACGTTTGTATCCTCCGCGGCGGTAACATTTTCTTGTCCATTCAATTCTGTAGACATCGAATCGATTGTCTCCTGGAAACGTATGATTTCCTTCGTCAGTTCTTTGCGAATCTGACGAACATCCGGATGCACACCTTGCAATGAATCCAACCGTAGCAACAGAGCCATAACGCCCTCCGTCCATCGCAATCGTTCTTTCCGCTCACTGCTAAGCTTCTTCCGTTGCTCCGTCTCTTGCAACTTGTCCTTAAAAATCTCGAGCTCCTCCCTCACTTTCTTAATCACTCTCAAGTGCTTCAACGGCTGAGTCTTACGAACAACGTAACCACGGAACACAGCTTGGACCTTCGTCGCGGCAGCATCCTCGCTCTCAAACCTCGCAACGGCTACCGGCTTCACAGGTACTTGCAAAACAGGCGCATCTCCATCCGTAACAGGAATCGTCTTCACAATTTTCTTCCTCGATGGCTCCTCCGATTTGTACGAAGAGCGATCCTGCGGCACTGCGTCATACACAGGAGCTCGTGGGCGGTAATACCGAGGCCTGGGCTGCGTCCGAGGATACGCGTATGCGCCGCTGTTAGGTCCCCAGATGGTGTCAAACAATCCTCCTCCCATCACTCACAATTGCAGAAAGA
Source organism: Ulota crispa (assembly GCA_963920765.1). Taxonomy (NCBI): domain Eukaryota; kingdom Viridiplantae; phylum Streptophyta; class Bryopsida; order Orthotrichales; family Orthotrichaceae; genus Ulota; species Ulota crispa. The sequence goes on from OY987242.1 coordinate 37,659,693, forward strand.
AAAGCTCCCTCACACTCTCACGACGAACTCCACCTCAATCCCGCTCACAATCGCAAACAAGCTCTCAACCCGAAACAAGCTCTCAATCCGAAACAAGCTCTCAACTCGAAACAATCTGCACCTCAATCTGCTTCTATTCTCACAAAAATTTGTTCCGAAATATTTCGAATTGCAAACAAAACCAATGAATGAATCCGAGGATTGTCGAGCAAGTGCGAAGCTTTTAAGCTTATAGACCATCGCAGTAGAAGTGTCGCCAGAGTTCTAAGAACAGAGCAGTTGCTTCGGCTGCACTCTCGAAGGGTCGGGATCTTTCTAGAAGACTCTCAGAGTTACCAGGCTGGATACAGCCCTGGATCCTTCTCGATCAATCTCAAAGAAAAAGTTCAAAGTAAAAGATAGATGAAAAAGGAAGGTCTCTTAATGTCGGGCTCATCCGCCTAGGATGACCTCTGCTATAGGGATGATTATATTGTTACATCCATCTCTGACCAGGAGCACGAACACTTTCTCGGGATCGTCTCCAAAATACCCTCGGAAATACCTTGGTATCAACCCGGATATCAACAGTCCAACAGGGTATCATAAGCCTACCCGGGTATCTGTAGTGCTCCTCCTGGATGGATGAATATGACAGTATTTTGCCGATGACATTCTAATAGTATACGAATACGTACTGTATCACGTGCCTGAGGGCGGAGGAGAGGACGAAGAAACGTGGGCGGTATACCGTCCCATTGTGCTTTTTTGGCGCATTTGGTGGCCGCTTATGCGCGTGCTTTTATCCGAAAGACGAGCGCCTGGCTGATTCAGTATGCGTAGTGTGTTTGCATCAATTTTGGCTCGGATTTGAGTCATTTTGGCGCCGATTTGCGGCTCTCGGCGATCAATTTTGGTAAGTTTCGTCTTTCGCGTTTCTCCAGGTCCTCGTCGTGCGTTTGCGCACTTCTCTGTGATCTTTGAGAAACATTCGATGGATTCTGAGAAACTTGAGAGTGGTTGAGATGTTTCGCATTGAACTTTGGAGTTGTCCTGTTCTTTATGCTAGGATTGGATCCTTTTGATTTACTCGCTTGTTGTTTTGATGATGTTTAGTATCGTGTTGTTGTTACTGATTCGACGCAGAGGTGTAGTAGGTCAATTAGGAGATGACTTCTTTGTAATCTTGATTCCGTATCGTGCGAAGTCTATTTAAGTCTGGCGGCCTTCGTAGTATTAAGGCATGGTGGATTTAATTGTGCATTGCTTTGTTCCGACGCTTTATTAGCTGTCTCTGAAGGAAGGATTGTGATTGTTGTATTGGTCATCTCATGGTGAGATCTCTCACCTTCGAATTATTTCTCAATGACTTTTTGTGGATACGGTGGAATAATGAGATGCTCTTAGTCTTGAAGGCAACGAGTTTCATACCTTTTCTTTAACCTAAGTTTTAACGTACTAAGCATCGAGCTGCGGATGCCATCATGATTTTGTTATATCTAACTGAAATTGCTGTTATCAGTTCTTTCTGCAACTTTGCTATAATGTCTTTTGGAATAGAACTTTGCACGGCTCGAGTTGAATCTGAGATGTTTTCTCTGGTGATTTCAGAAAATATTCACGGGTAACTGGAAAAGATGATGGAGAATGCAGCTCGTATGGTAGGGACGTATTACATCAATAAATGGGCCAATGATTGGTTGAAAAAGTTCAAGCGCAAGCCGCGAGAAGGCCTGCCTTTACTTCTTTCAACAGCACAGGCTTCCCTGTTGTAAAGCTTCCTTAATCCCACACTTTTTGATTGTGTTTCTGCGTAGTTAGAGCATTCCTCCCTATTCCACTACTCTGAAATGATCAAATACAAGACTGTTCAACGCCCCTGCATGTAAGGGTACGCTATCTGTTTAGTTTGTGTCGTCACAAAAGTTTAGGGTTTAAGGTCGATAGTTGACTTAGCCAATATTAAGAACTCTTGGATTATATGGAGCCATAATGGTGATAAATGTATTTTTGCAGAGGCGAAACTCAGGGTCCAGGTAATTTGCTGAAGGTGTTTGGGGACATATCAGAGGAGCTGTTGGACCAAATGCATTATGTGAACAAGCATCTCATATTTTGGCAGATTAGAGCCCAGGTGATGTTCCGTGTCATTAAAAGAAGTGCTTGTTACTGTTCTGGTCTTTGTATCTCGCATTTAGAATCTGGCAGAAGCGATCAAAAGGTCTTGTTAGGTTAGAGTCCTACTGCTCAGCTTGCGTCGTTCATTTTTGCTGCACTTTAAAAACTCACAGCTTCTATTTGAACATGCAGGGTGCAGAACATGATAAAGTTCGATTCATGATGTTGGAAAGGGGGCCAGTTGCCTTTCTTCGAGGACTGAAGAATATCATGCGATCTTTCTTTTTGGAAGCTTCACTTACTAGTGGGCTAGTATCTGCGGCGTATACTCGCATCAATGAAAGAGTGACTATGCTCAACACCCTTCGGAAGCGACTTGCTGTTGTTATTGGCCAGGTCCGCTCTACGACCTTCATATTCTGTGCTGCTGCGACATGATCAACGTAGCTGCGTTAAAAAAACTTCTTGATAAGGTTCACTAAGTCAGAGAGATTTTGCTGGATTTCAGGTGCACCTTCAGGTGGCCAAGATGGGAGAGAAAGTGGACGCAGGGCGGGAAAGCGGAGTCAGGGGGGAAAGTCGACGTGTTGTCTCTGAGTGTGTTATTGCTGTTCTCTTTGCGCTTAATGGCTTGGAGGGAGTATACGAGTTCCCACAGGCAGGTGACGATCCATTTTTGATGTGTGGCAGAATTTTATCCACATACCTCCTGAGTTACTGCAGTCCATTCTCGAAGTGTTGCGTCTATTTACAATGAAACTTTTGATTAATTGTAGCCGCTTTCTAGGAAGTGTTCATGCCTTCTCTGCAAATTGTTTTATATCTATTGGTGTAGTTTTTTTACTTACTTTTTCATTTTTGAAAGGGTAAGATTGCAAGAAGTGTATGTCTGCACGTCATCAACTTGGTGTTCTCTTTTATTACACCTTTACGTGCATGTTAGAATCTCAAGGAAAGACATCTTGTGAAACTGGCAGAGTGATTACCATAGCCATGGAGATTTGAACGACTCGCAAACTATTGTCCTTGAGTTTGACCGGATGTCGGAGGATCTAATGAGAGGGATGGATTGGACCGACAACGAACTCCAAGCTGCTCTTCAATTGCTGTCAGGCAATGTATTGAAACTTAAAGAGTTCTTATTTACTCTTGTAAATCTCGGACACCTTACTTTTGCTTGCCATGATTTGTGAAGCTCTCTGTATTTGATTATCTACCTGTACTGGCTACTGTGAATTGAAGCTTGGGTTTCAGGGTGGTTTATGATAAAGGATTCTAAGAACAAGATTTAATGTGCAACAGACTTTGATATGTGCTTTAATAAACTGGCATAGGCTGTAAATCAAAGTTGAACAAGCTAGCTTATCGCCTCGCGGCTAAGCGGAAATGGTAGTGTAGGAAATAACCTAGACTCTTTCTTCATATGAAGCTTGTATGTATAACGGACCTGAAAACCAAATGTCTACCCTATTTCCTCTTTGCAGGTGCCCCGTTATGAAAAGCCAAGGAGATTGGTCAGACACTGGCTGCATTATACTGGTGGTGGAATTGGACTTGCTGTCGTTTCTATCTGGCTTGTGCGACACAGTCGATTAGGCGGCAGTGATGACCTTGATAGCTGGATGGAGAAGGCTCGTGAAGACGCGTATCTTTTTCTGGAGACGCGTGTGAACCAACCGGTAAGGTTTCTGTCATAACCAAGAGTACTCTTGTTTTGCTGATGTACATAAAATGGGAAGCATTTTATGGCAATACAAAGTTCCGTGTAAATATGTATACAAAGAGGAGAAGTCATTTGTGAAGTTGAATAGGGGATCGTTGTTGTTCTATCGCTTGTCTCTTTGTCATTGTACGGTCTCGACTAAGACATTCGAAGAATCAATGTAACGCAATGAACTTCCATGCATTTGATATGTGTTTTAAAGTGCTTTTTTTCTTTTCTCACCTGTTAAACTCATAACTTAAATTTGTCCTATCAGTTGACGGCCATCAAAGGCGAGCTCTTTGACACGTTTCGCAAACGTCGCCAAGGTTCTGCGCAGCTTGAAGAAGTGAAGCTCGCCTCAGACGCCTTAAACAGGTACCTTTTGTTCATTATGGTTCAAGTTTCTTGCAATTTTGAACCTTTCTTGTAAGTCTGGGTATTAAATCTTTGACTGGCTCTTAAACGTTTTCTTAAACCTCATTTTAAGGGTAGCCTACGGTATTATCTGTAGAACGGATAATATGATAAATAATGTATTGCAATATCTCTACCTAGATTGAGTTACTCGATTTATGTGAGGCATCTTGTCAGAAAAGATGCGCAGCATAGGATTTCAAAACAGCATGATATCTCGAAGCGAAATTGAATTTGTGGACCGGATCTCTCGGAGATTTAATTAATTAACTGTTTGTACGGCTTACTTTCTTCACGATGACTAGATGACTTGTCTGTCACCACTTAGTTGTCCTGGTATGTGTATTGGACTTATACACGACCATATCGAGCAGTGCCCTAAACTTTTTGCCAGTCATACTTTCTGTTCGCACTCTATCTTTTTGTTCTGTGTGACAATGTGGCAAATGCAGGATGGTGAAAGAGTTTGTCACGCAAACAAATGGTGTTGAAGTGGTATCGACTGCATCAGAGTTGGAGCTAATGAGAATGGTGATGAGTAGGTATGAATGTTTGATATGCTGTGTGTTGTTGATGGTAAAGATATTGTGGACTGTTAGGTCTTGTTCATTAAGAGTGTGAAAGGATTTTGTATTTCTTAGGATTTTAGCACCTTTATTCATATCTTTGTGGTATAGAATCCCTCCACTTGCATGCATGTCTCTTTTCCTCATTTCCTTAACGGTTCTGTCTCTTGCCTGTTCAGATATGAACGTGAGTTAAAGAATCCTGTCAAAAACCTTCTTGGAGGGGAGCTGGCAAGGGCGCTGCTGATACAGGTTCTAATCTGACTTTAGTGTTATATTTGGACAATTTTCATTCCAGTTTTCATTGACCGCACACATGTTTTATTGATGAATATGATTTGTACGTATGTGGTTGTTCTATATACTCCAGTCAATACTGCCTCAACGTAACACAGGGTTTGTTTTTTGTCAGTGCTGTTTTAAGTGGTCCTTACCAGTCCACGTAGCTATTCAGTCATATGCAAATTTAGTGCACAAGACGGAGTTCTCCTGTATCTCTGTTTGTACAGCTATTTTTTATTTCTTATAAATTGTTTTTGTTGCATATACCACAGTAACTTTCTTGTGTTTACACGGTTCCATGTATAGCTAAGTTGACAGGAACTTCGTTTGGTGGAGTATTCTAGTTACTCATTCAGTTTGTGTGTTATTCAACTTTTTCCAGGTTCAAAAGCTGAAACTTGATGTAGAGATGTAAGTTTCATCTATATACTTTGTTACATCACTTGTGATCAGTGTTTGTATTTATTGTTGGCAGTTTCCGACCATAGGTGTTGACGAAGTGTTCTATGAGAATTTTTTCAATTATTCCCAGATTCAGTACTTATGATTCGTTTTTATATTGACCTCTGTGTTTTATCTTTTTGTAGCTAATGAGGCAGGAATGCGGTTTCTTTCGACTTTAATTTTTTTGCTTGATGCTTCTGTAGGGCGGTGCTGGATTTGAATCAAATTCTGCGAGCCAACGAGATCAACTTTGCAATTCTAGCATTTTTGCCAGCTCTCGCTTGTGCTCTCTTACTCGGTGCACTGATTCGCCACCCATTTTACAACCAGGTTAGTGATAATTAATAATCTATGTTCCGGACTTTCTCTGCTGTCGATGTCCTTTGGAATTCATTCTTAGAAAATCAAGGCCTTAGAATCTTCTCGCATTATGCCTTTTCTTCCTCTAAAGCAGTGGGTGAAGCATGCAGAGTTTTTGCTTTTTCATCTTCAGCTCCTAACTTCGTGGATTTTCTTGCAGAAGGGGGCAGAAGGCAGAGGAAGGAAAGCCCAGATGATCCGTCGCATGCTCATGGTTGAAGTAGAGAAAGGGGTTATGACTTGCCAAATAAGAGACGATGAGAATCGTGTAAGTCTCTTTTCGACCTACTTATCTCTTTACACGAGATCGCTTTGAATTGCAGAGTGGTTTTTCTACCTAAAAACTGGGAACGTTGGATTTCAGCGTGCACTGCGAACCTAAGAATTCATTTTTTTGGGCTTTCATCTTGGTTTTCACAGGGGGATGATGCAGCAGTTGAATTTGGTATGCTAATTTACAGCCTTGATCAATTGCATAAAGGAGTAGAGAGTGCTGCAATGTACACTGGTGAATGGACCAGGTTAGTGTACTGTCACAACGTCACTTTATTTGTGGAAATTTTCTTCCTAATTATTCTATGCTTGGTGAACATCACGATTCTATCCCAAAAATTTCCTGTTTGATCCCTGTCTGACGTGTGAAACCTAAAAAAACGAGATTATGTAGCTGATACTTTCTTGCACCTCTTGCCGGAATCTGGCTCTTTTTCCTTCTTTATTTCCAATGATCTGATTCTATGCTTAAATTCATGTTGTGTGCAGCTTGCGAAGAGATATCCTTGACCTAGCGAATCCCAGAACACCAACGTTTTATAAGCTTTCGATAGCAGAGAGAATGGAGCGAGTCTACGATTGCCTTGCACCTATGCCCAGATGGTTACTAATCTGAAGGACGTGAGTCACATTGTAACATTTTTTGAGCAAAAAGAATTTGATACTCCTTGCCTTCGGAGCTTGAGACGGTATAAATCATAACCACTTGCAGGTGCGTTGTATTCGCACATTTCACATGCTTTTGTGATTTGGTGTTACATTTAAAATCAATATTTGGATTGCTTTACTGCTTGTAGGTACAAATGAGATCAACATTGTTCATTTAAACGTTCTCTCTAGCTTGGCTCGATACATTTTTCTCGTACAATGTTATATCGATCTTCAGCGTTGAGCCTGCACGTCTTAACACAAGTTTAACGCTTTACGTTTCACCGCAACAGTTCCAATCATTTTGAGGATCTGGGAGTGATAGCTGTAATGGTCTAGAGAAGCTCGTTTCAGATGCAACGACGATTAACATTTATTTTAGTAATTGTGGAAACACTGCTGCAGGTTTGGGCATCTTGAATAGAGCTGACTCGACTACTACACTTCTACTCAGCAGTTGAACAGGAAGCTTCAAATTCTTTGCTGGAATTTAAAAGGAAAGCTTTATGGAGGTGAATTCCTCTAGAGCCCAACGGTGCATGAGTTTTTGTAGTTTATCTCATTGATTGACTTTGTGACCAAGCTGATTGACTGGCAATCTATTACATGATGAAGTCTATTTCTTTGTTATCTCTAGCTTGCGCACCTTCTGTCCTGCGCAGGTCATGTTACACTTAGCAGAACCAAATTTGAAGTTAGAGTGCACCACGAACCCTAAGTGAACATGGAGGTGCCGTGATGATATGGTTTTTATGACGGCACCAAATAGTGCATTTAGGTTGCCTTAACAAATAGGTTGCCTTACCTTGGCAAAATTACCTCATGATTCACCCTTGGCCACCTGGAGGGACGTGCAACTCTCTTTGTGCTACAGTAATTCTTGCTTTTGTCTAAAGTTCTAGCTTCCTTGCTCCCTGGCTTTCCAACCTCTCCTTCCTCCATTATTTATTACAGCAATTGCTGACAAAAATTACTATAGTCATGGTAAATATTTAAATGATGTAAAATGTTGAGAAATTAGTATGGGGCAACCTAAATGCACTATTTGGTGTAGGTGTCATTGAGCAGAATTTGCAGCATTTTTAGTGTACAATTGATCTCTGACCAAGAATGGTGTCCCGAGTATCTGAAGTTGTCAATATCGTTGGGCCAAGTAAAATGCGTAACATCACTGTCAAATGCCGGCGTATTTACTCAAAGAAGGGAATTCACAAACAAGGGCACAAAATCACAAGATAATAATATACGTGGACATTCACAATGCAGCCAGGTTTTATTGGCTGACTGGTAGCTTTGCTCGTGTTGTTTGGCAAGCTTGCTGAAACTCTACAAGAAAACTTCAATGTAGCATGAAAAAACCTATTGGGTGTATAACAAGAAGGGACACAATGCCTATATATGTGTGCATTGTTTTTAAAGAGGGGTTTTTGGGAGTGCTAGAGGTAGAGCAATGAGTGGTGAGTTATTATTAATGGGTAGTGAGTAATAGGTAGCAGTAAGGTGTCTTTGTGTATGATTATTTTGTAATTTTGTGTCGTTTATAAATTTCCTAGTTGAGACGGACCACATAGTAGTGTGATGAATATCATTTGTGCTACTTTTGTTAAAATATCATAGTATAGGAGAAGCATGAAATTCTCCACCTTCAAACCAGTCATTACAGTCACCAAGCGCAAAAATTCCAGGCTTATCAACGATGCATTCACAGCATTTCTTGCAGCAGGACTCGAACAGCAGGAGCCAACAACAATGGTAGCTATACATCGTCAACCTCTCTTTGGCAATCCAAAGATCAGCAACTCATCTGGCTCACTGTTAGGGTTCCATGGCCATTCAAACATGCATCGGTGGGCACACGCCGGCCTTCTTAGAGTTGGAGATTTGTGGAATTACCAACGCGACGACTAGAAATCTCCTACGGAGCTAAAGGGCCAACTCTCAAGAAAACGGGACTAGAGTCACCATCAAGCTAACAGAATAGCTATAATAACAAAGATCCCTTGAGAACTGCGCATACGCGCAAGACTTATGGAGGGCAACTGGCTGGGAGATTGGACAAAGCACGTACCCAAGAACATATTCTTTGTCACCCAAATTGACAACGACAGCTGGACAGTCAGAGTGGAGAGATTCACAATACATGAAGCCTCTAGGTTACTCATAAAGCAAGCAAACAACCACAATTACAAGACTTCAATCACCTTGAGGTACGCGTCGTTGTTTGGTCAATGCTCAATTGAACCTATACTGAATGTAATCCGACGAGGCTACCGATTGAAGGAGATAGACTATATCTGGTTGGCAAATATGCCATAGACCTCCCATGGAACCCTTGCAACTGGCGTTGGAAGAAAATAGGGCAACACAAACTAGCTCATTTCTATGAGTATGATGTACGCAGGGGATACAAACTCAAACTCGCGCAATCCAGCTCGACCTCTCTGGCCTCACAGATCCTAAGCGACCAAGGACATAGCAAAAAAGAACAAAAGAAGTTCTACGACTTCCTCTGGCACAAAACCAGACCACAAAAACTAACGACCTTCTTATGGTCCTTGATCAACAAGGGTATTGCGACCAAGCCTGGTTGACAAGCATAGGCATGCTCGAAGCTCCGACTTGTGAGATGTGCAGGTACAACGAGCAGGAGACGAATGGACATCTATTTTGGAGCTGCGAATTTGCAAAGGGAATATGGAGCACGTATCACAGAGCAGCTCAATTCCACGAGGGACCTCACTACAAATCATGGCAGCATGCCCTACTTGGCAGATTTCGAGTGGAGACCAAGGGAGCGCAGGAGCTTGCATTCACATTCAAATACCAACCATGGGACATGTTCCAAGGTTTCCTCATTTGGTACACTTGGGTGGAAAGATGTCAAGCTTAGTTTCAACAACAGACTCCATCAACAGCTCAAGTTTTCAAGAGAGCCTTCAGATCCAGTGTCCATACAGGTTTAGCAACATGGAGGTCCATGCACTAAGCTCAAAGGGACGAGGACACTCTTCTAGCATTAGAAGGAGCGTTCAAATTAGAATGGCTAACCTCCCCTCCCTTGTTCTGTAAAGTAGAGAAGAATAGGTTACACTGGATACATGATCCACCTCTCTACTTTTCTACCTCTCTTCTTTTAGCAGGACACATCTGGTTTTCTCCCCAAAACAAGGGTTTCCAATTTTTTTCCCCAAAGGGGTTTTTTTTCACACACAAGTTGTAAACACCATTCAAAAATAATCCAAAGTCTCGAGCAGATCCCGGTTTTTCCCCGCAAGGGGTTTTTTCAAACTAGTCATTACAATTCTATGAATGCCTTTCTTAGGCTGATATAGAAAAGACCGATTGATTTCCTTCAATTCCTATATTGAACAGATTCACCAAAATTTCAATTGTGTATAAATTTTCTTAGATTTTAAAATTTTCAGTTGATGTTTATAAATTGCAAATGATTTTTCCTCAATTCATAGCTAGTTTTGACCTAGCTGCTAGTTCTTCTTGGACATTGCTCTACACAATTAGTTGTCATTTTTTTAGTGAACTCTTATGGAATGCCATTGCCTTAAAAAAATATGGGCCTTGTTAGTTATGTTTTTGTAACTTCTATTTGATAAGTTTAGACTATTCCCTCCTTCAAGGTGTCAAAAAAGATCTGTCTTTAAAAATTCAACTCTAACTTGAAAGATCATGTGCAAAAACATATTCCAAACAACAGAAGTTTTAGTCTATGGTTTTGTTATTAATGGGAGTTGACATTTTGTACTTCTACTTTGAAAAAAAGATATAGTTTTCATCAAAAATTTGAGACTATAGTGTCATAAACCATCAAATTTGAGAATTTTATATGTTATAGTTGACTAAGCATGGACTATCCAAATTTCATAAGTAACAATGCAAAAATTGGTTGCTTTGCAAGCATTAAGAGGTACTTGTCAAGCATGAGGAGACATGTTCAAATAAAAAAAAATCCAAAATATTGGAATAAATATATGCAAGAAGATATTACAAAATTTCCAATGGCAAGGACCTAGAAAGTTCATATTTTACATGAGAGTAATTAAATGCGTCATCTTTGCATTCATTTGGAGACTCTTTATCCTAAATTGTTGAAGGTATATTATATTGTGTTGTTAAAGAATACTTGATTTTTTTTATTGCAAAACAAGTCATGTAAACCCATTTACTAAGGTAAATACAAGTTTGAGCATGATTATATGCCCCCCATGTGCCCATGTCCCCCAAGCCCCATCCCATGTCCCCATCCCATCCCCACGTCCCATCCCCCCATCCCCCATCCCCCATCCACCCCCCATCCACCCCCCATCCATCCATCCCCCCTCTTACCTGCCAATCTAGTAGTAATTATCCAATGGACAGGTAGGGGGGGGGGCTTTTTTTTAAAGTATTAGATATTGAAATAAAATTGTTAATAAGGTTCAAAATACTATTCAACATGACTAGAAGTTCTACACATTAAAATTTAAATGGTAGAATTATTTGGTTAGAGGTGTTCCCATACCAAGATAAATAAACGGGAATTGAAATGTGTACCACACTCCAAAGTCAATTTTAAATTTTTACCATCAAAAAGCTAAATTTGAGAATTTGGAATTCAGATTTGGATTTAGAGACCATGGTTTAGTCTAGAACCACAAAAAAGTTGCAATTCAACAACACCCAATGAAAAAGCTTATTTTTTTTTACAAACAAAAATAAAAATAACACTTTTCTCTCTAAATAAACTTTCTTATTGGGTGTTGTTGAATTGTAACTTTTTTTATGGTTCTAAGTTAAATCATGGTCTCTAAGTCCAAATCTGAATTCCAAATTCTCAAATTTAGCTTTTTGATGGTAGAAATCTAAAATTTACTCTAGGGTGTGGTATAGTAATTGAAAGGGTGTGGTACACATATTAATTTCCTAAATGAACCTATAAAATTAAATTATACTTAGGATTATATTTTTCCCATAGATTTATTACTAAATAATCAATTGTTAAATTTGGCAAAATTTACTGTATTCACAAATTGGGATGCCATTCTTTCATTTTCTCCCCTTTGGACCTTCATATAACACAATCCAAAAATTCTTGTTAATCACTCATGCAATCAACAAGAACTAATACTAGTATCAATTGTTACCTCGTACAGAAATTTGGTATCTAACTACTCTGCAACTTTTGTCATTATAATCACATTACTCAGCTTGACACAAGTTCACAATTTTAATTTTTATGTTCAGAAGTATAAGGGGAGCCAAAAATGTAAAGGAATTTGTTCAGCTACATTTGGATCACATATAAAGTCCTAATCAAAAGAAATACACAAGTGACTCTTGCATTGTACAGTGCCCTCCAACAAGTCCTCATACACCATGTTTTGCCTTTAAAAGAACTTTGCTCATATGAAATGTGACTGGTATTTTTTTGTTTTGAATCATAGAAATTTGATTCTTATGCAATCTGAACTAAGCATACCAAATTTTGATTCCTCAAAACCAAAACATCATTTTTGGTGAATTATTTTGTATTAAATTCATGGTTTTACTTGATAGTTGATTAAAAAATATTGGTGATGAAAGTCTGAGAATTAATTGCATGGGTATGTAGGAAACATCCATACACACATCTTCTATGCTAAAAGGGACCCCCTTAAGTAACAAATATTTAATCTATAAAGATTTCCATGTAACTTGTGATATGCTCAAATTTTGTAAAATAGGTATTTTTAACTTTTAACTAATTTTTCACCAAACAAACATAACATCATGTTGAAAGATACAAACTTAGTCACAATGTATGAATCAAATAGCAAAATTTGATTATCATAGAGAAATATCTATTAGCAAAGTTCTTTAAATGGCAAACAAGATGTATGAGGACTTGTTGAAGGGCGTTGTACAACAATAATTTAAAAAACAAACAAAAAAAACTCAAAACTAAACACAATCACAATCTAGCAAAAGAAAATAGAGCCTTCTCCTTTGTTATTAACCTTTTAAAAGTTAAAAGCAAGGTTTGCGTCAATTGTCCAATTCTTGATTGAAATTCTAATTGGGAGTGTTATCATATAATTCAATAGTTTTTAATCTCAAGTAACTACCAAGTTAACTAGCCAAAGTGATTAGTTGATAAATCTCTTGCTTCTTAGAAATATTTTGTTGATTTTTCTTAAAATGGTCATTTGTACCCATAAATGTTGTTTAGCTCCCTAAGGCTTTAGGAATACTTTAGATTTCCAAATATTTGAAGGTGTAAACACAATATTCATTAAATTGGGAAAACGCAATTCCCAAGTTGTACTTCACCTAAAACCAAAAAAAGTTACCTTAAACCAGATCTCAAGGTATCAGATTCAATCTGAGCCACTAAGATTTTTTCCCTTGCAAATTCCTCCTTTCAAGTGAGGGCACGTGTACCAAAAAATGTTGGAGCTTGGTTTAAGGTGATCACCTTAAACCTTCAGATGTCCCAAAATGTACTATTTTTCCCAATTTAATGAATATTGTGTTTGTATTGTATAGTGCAACTTAGAAGAATAGTTAAATGCTAAATTTAAACAAAAGGATTGATTCATGGATTACCACCTCTCTATCAATACATTTTGTAAGATACATGAATTTATGAAATAATTCTAACTTCTAAGCTTATCCTAAATTTCAAAATAGATGGACATATTTTTATTTCACAAAATTGTTTTTCAAATTTATCACAATGATATTTGATTTTGATAGGCTTTGAGACTTGATCTCTTCTTATTTATAATTGTTAATATAATTATATTCTTATTATTATTTCAAACTAGGCCCCTTTACAAATGACTTCAAGCTTTCTTTGAAGAGGGAAATTTTGTTTTAAAATATAAACATACTTCTGTTTTTTGAACTATTGAACAATATAAAATAAAAAAGTTTTAGAGATCAATACTCATAAATGTTAGATATTACTACAACAACATACTTCCATATAATTGAACAAAAAATTTAAAATTTTGTGTGCACAAAAATTTTATGCTACACTAGACTAAATACATACTATCTAAAGTCCATTAGTAATAATTCTAAAATTACATTGATTTGCAAAATACTAACTATTAGTTGTTAGTAACAAAAGATTGGAAAGTATTTGCAAATCACTTAAAAATATGTCCAAATCAAAAACATGCATAAGTTTGGGAAATACATCATGCAAGAAATTAGAAATCTCCCATATCTAGAACATGTTTAGAAAGTCCATGTTTACAAGAATAATTCACATTTAGTAAATATAGCATTTTTGTACATCCATTTATTGTTCAAAATTTAAATACTTGATTGTAAAGAACAGCAAGGGAGAAAAGACTCAAATAATATAAAGGTATGATCAATGGTGAAGTTGAGGGATTAATAGTATAAATAATCTAAAAGCATCCAATACAACACATTAGCAAAATAATGAACTTTAGATGTCCCTCCCATCTCCCTTTCAAGGGACCCCAATAAAGGTTTTCAATTTTTAATTTGTACTTTAAGATATAGAAGGTACCTTACAACCTACTTTTCCAGTCTAAAGCTTTGAGTGTAGTGATGGCTAAGAGCCTTGGGTTCCAATGGAAAAAAGCCGCTAGATGAATCACTCAATCATGATGGTGCACAACACCAAGAAATCATAAAAAAATTATGGCATAGTACTTGATTGTGTCAACTCAAGTTTGTTATACCATATTAAAACCATGCCTTTATAGCGCTTAGTACTTGTAAAATAGGAAAATTATACAAGGCAACCACACTTCACACACACTTCTAATGTAACTTATGAATGTATCCTCCTACTCTCCCAATGCATTTTTAAGAGAGTCACAAATTAAGAGGCATTTGAAGGGCTCATAATTGGGCAAAGTCTTTGCCCAATTATGACAAACAAGGGTTTTTGAAGGATCAAAATACAACCTAAAATGTGCATTATTTCAAACTTATACACATGGTGCAACATGGTTGTATGTTGTAATAGTATGCATCTTGTCTCTTGGTCTTTCTTCCTAGGATTGTAGAGGTGAAGCATGTGGATCTAGAACATTTGAGAACAAAAAAAACTTTGACCTTAGAAAATTCTAGAAACAAGATCTTCAAATTTGCAAGTTTTTTCCTCAATCCCTTCAATGATTTAAAGTCTTGCACAAAAATCATGAAACATTCAATCGTCAAACAATTTGCATATTTAAAGAAGAGACAAAATTTATCTTTTAGGCATACTTGGATGTACTTTGTCATATCATATACCTAAGCATTTGAAAATAATCATTGTGCACTTAACAAATGTTGATCCATTATGAGTTAACCCCTAAAGGATGTTAATGTATTGTATATGCTCTCTTGTGTTGTATATAAATGGGGTATTTGGGTAGCACATGAATCTTACTGGAGGGGGATTTTTTTGACATTCATCATTAAATCATTTCTTTAAGTACCCTCGTATATGAACACAGTCAACACTTTGGTTATCAACAGGATTACAGACACCTTCAGCCGATTCCAAGCCCCAAGAAGGCAAGAACGTCCATGTCAGTGATCTTTTCGACACATCCAATTAAACAATGCTTAGCAAGCTGTAATTTGGGAAGCCCCATTCCAGAATGGTTGTAATTTGTGCAAGGATACTTGCACTGAGAAACGTGTGCTAAATAGTATTGGAATGTGTAGCTTCGAACTAGGTGCCGATGCCTAGGATTCATAACACTGAATCAGTCTCGCTTGCATTACACAAGCGCATCATTGGAGTACTAGCAGTAACTGACTCTTGCACTAGTTTCGAAAGCGTTCCGCGTCGCAAAAGCTGTTTTGACGAAGACGGGAACAAGCCACGTGAAACATATGCGTAGAAGCCTCCACAAGCCCAAACATCGCCATATTCATTCGAATGGCAAAAACTCAAGAAATTGTAGCCTTTTCAGATCCACTTTTGGAACTCAGATCTCCTGGTTTTTATACCATATCTGATAAATTGGGAAAAATGGTACTGTATCATTTTAGGTAAATTGGGAAAAACAAAGGTATCATTTTGTACTCCACCTCAAATCCAAAAAGTTACCTCAAACCATATTCAAAAGTATTAGATTCAATTTAAGCCACTAAGATTTTTTTCCTCATAAATTTCTCCTCTTAGGTGAGGGCATGTGTACAAAAAAAGAACGTTGGAGCTCGGTTTGGGGTGATCACCTCAACCCCAGAAGTCCCAAAATGTCCACTTTGGCCCAATTTACCTAATCTGAGGTTTATATTTTGGAACCATTTTGAATTTTGCAACTTTGAGAATATTTTGGTGATTTAAAGTGAATTTGTGATGATGTCTTCAATATCTTACAACAATTTTTGTGCATTTGAATCTTGCTATATTAGCATTACATAATCACGTCATCTCACCATATATGATCATAAATCAAGGTATGAGAAGAATTGACAGCTAGTTTAAAGCTAGCTGTTTGAAATGAGAAAATTTTGTTTGCAATTTATAAACATTGGCTGAAAAACTGGTAAAAATTCTAAAAATACATATTTACAGCAACTAATTCCTTCATAAACCGGTTCAATACGGGAATCGAAATTGAAGGAAATTAAGCGAAAAAACTCAAATATTTCCGGGACCCTGCCATAAATCAAATGCATGCATTCATTCAACTTGCATACAAAGTCGACTCTTCTTCTGACACTGTCACATCAATTGAAGAGAAAATCAAACACATCGCGCTCTTGCTGTACCTTCCATCGATTCTGCGGATGATTAGGATTGCCACTTGTGGGACTTTTCATTTTCGACGGAGCTTGAAAAACGTGTTATTTGTCTGACGACCCTCTTCCTGCTTTCCGGTACCTTCCATTTGTCTCGTTTTGAGGTCGGCGGAGAATTCTTTGGGGTTCATCTTGATATTTGCGTGGCACGGAATGACAACTGTAGCATCACTTCAAACAAAACTTCAGCAACTTCCTGCTTCTGTAATGGAAATCAAAAAATTATGAGCACAGTACAAGTGAAAAGCATTAAGTACAGAGTTTCACGAGCTCCAAAATTTCAACACTTGAAGGTCCTGTTCTACTTTGCTAGTGTCAAAAACCTACTCAAGAGAAATTTGGTTTTTGAAAACTTATCGTAGCTTTCAACTTTATATGTTCATGTTGCAAAGTCATTTGTTTGTTGTGAGTGTTTGAAATTTTATATGATTTTCTGAAAATTTGTATTTAGTTTTTTGAATAAAATTTGAGTAAATAATTTACAAATCACTACTCAATATACAAATCCACTATAGTTTAACTCGAACACATTTCCTTGTTTAGTCAACTTGTATTTAGCAGTAATGAAAATCCCTCTCAACTGCCCTTGCCAATAACCTTCAAATCAACTTCCTCCTACAGCAAAGATGTATTTGAACTTGAAAGGCCAATAATTCACACAAGATTTAGTACATTATACTACAGAAAAAATCCTACACTTAAAAAACTTTTATCTTGAACCGAGAATTCGAGATTGAACAAGAAAGGTACTGTACATTTTATTCGTTAATTTGGGAAAACCACTTTCCCAAAACAGATTTTGGGACTGACTTTTGTATTTGTGAGAATACATTGGTGATTTAAAGTAAATTTATGGATGATTTATTCAAGATATTGATGTAAGGTTTTGAAGAAATTATCTCAAAATTCACTCTACATCACCTAAAACCTCTGAAAAATGAAAAATTCAGAAGTCCCAAAATTGAGGTTTTTTCCCAAATTAACAAATAAGTTATGCCATTTACAGCTACTCGAAGTTCGAATTAGTACCTGACAGGTCCGTGCCTTGAGGAGCTGTTAGCATGTAACCATGCTGAAGCTGAATCGGTCCACTTGGCATTCCCGAGAAGCGTCGTCAGTGAAACCACATTCTCTCCATGACAAAATCTATATCAACGTCAACATCTGGAAATGAATATACAGAGTTAGAGCATCTCCACCGGTGGTTCTGGTTCGCTTAAAGTGGATGAAAATAGATGAAAAATAGTCAAGTCCCTCTCAAAATCCTCTCAAGCTCTCTTATTTGACGAGTCTAGCAAGTCACTCTCTAAGCCATTATTCATGTACTATGCACCTTAAGTTTAGTGAGCTTTATTCTCTACTTCCTTAGATAAGTAGTCAACTACTTATTTATGGGGTGTGTTGAAGTGTAAGGCCACCTTTTCAAAGAGCATGGATGGAGATTGAGAGCCTTCAGGCCTCGCCATCCCAGATGGAAAACTTTAAGCGAGTCTGGACTCTGGACCGGTAGAGATGCTCTTACAGGTTGTTTTTTCGCAGTCCTTGTACTGTACTGTACAGTAAGTTAAAGCGGTGCAATGCTGCTCATTTGCATTCACGATGCTGCTCAGAAACGCGAATTCCAGCAGGCATGCCTCGGGGACAGGTAAAGGGCGCAACAGCCGTGACGGACTGACGGTCCTGCGCCTGGCCAGCTCCATGCGCACCGCACTTTGAATCTCCTCCCTCCATCGTTCTTCCTGCTCTGACGCGCTTGTCGTTTCCATTGGCATGTGCAGCTACATCTGTGGCAGTATATAAACACTTCAGCTTCACCTCAGGAGTTCAACAGCTCGGTGAGGACTCCCCAAGCCTTCTACTACAGACTGCTTCTCAAGGACTAGCATTACCAAGGCTCATACTTCTTCTGTAGAGTGTTTTTCACAGCTCCCTTGTCTCTCAACTGTGGTCTTTCCCTCACTTCTCTTGCCAAGCGCATGCATTCGCAGTAGTCATTCTCTGTATACCACAAGTGACATTAAGTGATTCTAATACTCATTCACTCGAGCACATCATTCGACGCTTGCAATGGCAATGTCTATGCAGGAGATGTTCTACGGCAAGAGTGAGCTTGCATACTTCGATCATTACGGACTCTCGTACTCTCACTCTTACCAAACGCCGCCTCCCCTACAGATGAGCACGTTCGACTTGATGGTGCCAATGTGCTGCACCCGATGTGAAGACCAGGTGCAAGACGCGCTTCTTGTCTTGGGAGGCATTCGGGATGTTGTTTGCGACGCTCCTATCCAGCGGGTAACTGTCACGGGATTCGTGGATCCTGTGCAAGCACTGAACCAAGTGAGGCGAGTAAAGAGCGGCGCTACGTTCTGGTCTTGCTCGTACAACACACAACGATACGAGGTTTCCTCGCACCAGGAACCGCGCCATTATATCCAACAAGACAGCAGCCGCAGGTCGTACGTCGCAAGAGAACAAAGTTCGCATCCTGGACGGTACGAGAATCGATCAAGCAGCGACGGATATGCTCGGAGCTTGTGCCCTGCGTACAGAGACTCCACCCAGACGCATTACATCAACGTCAATCCAACGATTGCAACACGAGTAGAGATGGAATACTGAAAAATTGCAAAGACATTTCAGATTTTTTTTGTACAGGATAATTAGCAATTAGCTGCATCGGCTCTACATTGGAGCGATATTTCGAAATGAGGTTGCCGATTGATATATAGCACTAAAATTTTGACCGGAACAGAGTTGAGCCCCTGAGGAATAGAGCTCTAGGGAGAAAGATGAGGACGATTTCTGTCTCAGTCTGTAGTTAGTAAGAGATTTTTTACTTGAAACAAGTGAACTCCACTCACATTAGAGAGGATGTGTTTACTGACTACACCCCGGATTACACCGCCCGCTTGCAAGTTGCACAAGGTCTGTCTGTGCGGCCACAAATTTATCAATAAACAGGTGTTAACTTACTCTCCGCAATGCCATTTGTATGCTTCAACCTTCTTTTAGGATACAACAATGCAATACTAAACTTTCTTGGATGCATACTCTAAGAGTTTTTACAGCCGCACATTGAGTTCCTTTGCGCTACGATTTTCCAGAAAAAAATGCAGAAGTATACACGGCAATATAAATCGAGAGTTCTTTTCCATCGCGTGGCCATTTCATGTGTATCTTTAGCTCTTCTTTGTGATATTAGATCATGCAGGACTCCTCTTTCTTGCTTGGAAGCATTCTCTCGGGAAGAATCAACGTTCCTCCGGTTGCACGTTGAATCTCTGTGCACAAATTTTGTTCAAAATGAATCATTCTTCTCTATGTATTGAAAACAAGAACTACAGGTACTTGAGGCAAAAAATTTGTAATTAAATTTCAATCGTTGTTTGAGGATTTCTGTGCTAAAATTGCACTAGAGCTTCATTTCTCACTGCCCTCATCTTGAGCTACAGAGCAAACCAAATGAACACACGCTTGAGGAAGCTCCGCGAAGAACGTCCGCCCTCCAGTGAAAACGTTTTGTGCTAATTATCGCTTTTTTGCTATGTGGCTAATTGTTCTATAGTATTTTTTGAAAAAATATGAAATATTTATCCAACTTTTATACACAGATTTGGAAGTAGGAGTTTGGATTTCAGGAATCCACTTGATGTCTATCTCATCCTACTAGTGCAATATTCTAATTTCTCACAAAATCATCATGAGATTTAGCTTTAATGAAAGGTTGAAAACATCCAACTTTACATTTGTAAAAAAAATGTAGTCATCCTTGCTACTCAACCATTTCTTGGTTAGAAATAAAGCTAAGGCCACTTCATCCAAAATATTTTCATTGCAGGTGCCCTCACCAAGGCTTGAAACACAAGAAATGCTATACTTACTGTGAGCGGGGATTAGTGAGCAGTGAGCTTGACTTTCTTGTCAAAATACAAAATTTCACCTATGTACACAAGGTCTGTAATTGTGTAGTATCCTTCCATAAGTTTTTATCACTTTCCTCTGTAGTTAAAAAATAGATATTTCTTTAGGAAAATCAAAATTTGCTATTTGATTCCTACATTGTGACTAAGTTTGTGCCTTTTAACAAGATTGTTACGTTTCCTAGGTGAAAACATAGTTAAAAAATAAAAACATATATTTTGCAAAATTTGGGCATATCAAAGGTCTCATTGAAATCTTTGTAGATCAAACTTTTGTTACTTAAAGGGGTTCTTTTTATCATAAAAGATGTGCATATGGATGTTTCCTACATACTCATGCAATCACATTTGAAAAATTCATCACCAATATTTTTCAATCAATTATCATGTAAAACCATGAATTTAATACAAAATAATCCACCAAAAAATAGGTTTTGGCTTTGAAGAATTGAAATTTGGTATGCTGGATACGGATTGCATAAGAATCCAAAATTTGAGGTTTGAATCAACAAAATACTAATCATACTCCATGCAATGCAAAGTTCTTTGAACTACAAAGGAAAGTGACAAAAATTTATGGGAAGGTACTTTACATTTTAAACTTTCACTTCTTGGAAAACTTGTCATTTTTTTAGTTTTTTAACTAATTTTGAGCTCAAAATTAGTCCCCGCTCATAGAATCTTGGCTCACTGCTCAAGGCTCATTGTTTTACGCTCACAAAATAGCTTTGTCCTTCACCAAAATTAAGTTTCATGGAATAGAATAAAAATCAAGATGGAATTACATGTGCATTATCTTTCAAAATTAAGTTTGAAATGAAATAAGAAACAAAGCAACAAGTATATGTATATATATGAAAATTGAAGAACTATACTTTTCTAGTTTGAAAGGTAAATAAAGGTTTGATTGATTTGAAAGTGTTCAAGGAATAGCTTCTTTTCATTTGATAGGCAAAAGTATGAGATTAAAATATGTACCCCATTTTTTGAATGATTTATATTTTGGTTGGAGAAAATTTCACTTTCTTGTTAGTACTAAGATTTTGCAAGGGCTAATTTTAGTTTCATGATATGGGTAGCAAGTTTATATAAGAGCAATTACTTCAGGCTCTAGCATTACATAAAGTCAATGACCTATAATAGCAATAGGTGAAGCAAATGAAGAGTGTAAAATTTACAATTATACAAAACTTCTTCAACTAATGTTAGTGGATTGTGTTACATATTGATGAATTAATGTAAGGACCAATTTTAAAGTGATACATGAGTTTTAATTTTCTTTTATATTCTAATACATTTATGTAATGTTATCATATGCTATAGTTCTACATTTGAGTATGAATAAGAAGAAGTCCCACTACAATACTACATTAGTAACCAAACCAATAGTGAAGATAAGTAAGCAACAATTATGTTACAAAAAAGAGAAGAGGAAGTGCTTACGTCACCTACTTGAAGTTGAAGTGCTTAGCAATGTAATTGGTGATGAGGCTGCTTGGCTTTTTGCTAAAAAAAGTAGATATTGCTTTTAGTTATACAATAATCACACAATCTTAGCTCAAATCTTAGACAAACTCTTTTAGATTTGAGTGTCCAAAGACACAACTTAGAACCTCTAAAGGATCATTGCCCGCTTGGGGGACAAATGGGATTTTGGGCAAGTACCTACGGCCTCAATTTTTATCCTAATTTATTGAATTTTTTTTTGAAGATAGAAAAACACATCAACTTTTGGGGAATATAAATTTTATTCCAATTGATGCCACGGAGAAAAAAATTATGCCCAAATAAGCACAAATTTGGGGACTCCATGCAGCAAAAAAATTCTTATAAAAACTTGAATTTGTTTATTTATTTATTTATTTATTTCTCAGAGATTATATCTTTGTCTACATTCCAAACTTTGATTCATTCCATTTGGACTAGTTATGAGAAAGTTATGGACAATCTTGTTTTTTGGGCAATTCAAGCATCTTCTTGAAAAAATAACTTATGAACTTCATTTTTGAATGGAGGTTTAACATTTTTTCAAATTTTTTTTTTTGGAGAGGGTGAAGTTTGCTTTCTAAAACAACCTCACCATTGGAATTATTGCGTTTCAATTCCATTGCAAGGTTATTAGCAATTTAAGTTTTTATTCAATCTCATACCTTCTTCTGCCTAATGTTTTTTTTAAAGAATGAAAATTACTTATTTTTTATTTTGATTTTCCCAAGATTACCAACTCAATTACAAGAAGTGCTGACAAGGCATATTGCTTTATCAACTCTTTCTCATCTTTTTCAATTAATATATGATTTAAGAATTAAGATTGAATAAATTTATATGTTGCATATCTTTTGATAATTTTAATACTAATTGGCTTAGTACATTTAATCAATATATGCATGGAATACTTTGATAAAATAACTAAAAAAACATATGCATCTCAACCAAGAATACTAATTAGCATACCTTGGAAAATGGTAAACATTAGTCATTTATGTTTGCCTCCAAATCCACACAAAAGCATTAAACACATCACTTTAAATAATGCAATATACACAAAAATGAAGGGGATATTTGATTATAAAACTAACAAAATGAAAACAATGACAAATATCACTCTAATACTATATCTTATACAACATAATCATTTCATGGCTTGCAAAATAGTCCAACTATACTAGTTAACGATTTTAGCAAAATATGCAAAATGATAAAATATAATCATTCAAGAAATGGATCATTAGAAAAAAAACCCAACTTTGGGATCTAAGTCCTAAACACATAATTATCTCTATTACAAAGCATCAAGCGTTTATCTGTCATTGAAAATCTAAAAATTCTCTATCAATATCAAAATTTTGAAATTCTCTATTAAAGGAGAAGGAGAGGGAAAGGTAGGAAAAAAGGAGGTGAAAGTTCATTGGAAATTTGGGGGGGGCATGTAGACTAAAAGGGAGGGCATGGAGGGTGTAAAAAGAAGATAGAAAGAGAAAAGGATGGACTAGATGAATAGCTAAAAAAGAGGAAAAACAAGAAAACAAAGTGAGACTATGCAATGCGCGGGCAATGCATAAGGTAGGTAGCTCAAAATTTGGCAGTTTAAGGGCTGATCTTCTTTTTCATGGCCTTTCCAAGACATGAAGATTTTTTGTCTGTTTTTTTAGAAAAAGAGAAATGAATGCTAAATGTAACACAATATTTTCTATATTTTTTGAAGCATTATTGAGTTGTTAATGACTTTTCAATTTTTTTTGTAATAGGCACCAAATAGTGATTCTAGGTCTCTCATAAACAGCTCCCTTGCATCTTATAAAAAGATGAGATAAAATCAAGGAGTGTGATTGGCTCTTGTAATAAAAAACACCTTTTATTTATTAGACTAAGAAGAATCCATTCAAAAACAATCTCATATCCATTCTTGGGCTACCTCTAAGACACATTATCTGTGAGGGGACACAATTTGAACTACCTACCTTACTTGTTGGCAAAAATGCTCAGATGTCTTTTCGGTGTTTATTTTGCCAACAAAATTTAATAAACCAAGCTAACTGAACTGGGACTTGTAGTGTAAGGGTGTGTCATAATGTGAATAGCTCCTAAAATTTTCAAATACTCCGTACGAGTCATGTTGAGGGTTCTGGCATTGTGACATGGCATGAGTTACTTCCGTCAATTGTCACTAGTGTCATCATACAATATACTACTAAAATCACATTTACATCATATCCTGACTTATGTAATATCACATATTCACTCTTTTTGATATCATATTATTAATCCTTAAAGGACGGATGGATCATCGTGGCTGGACTTGTCTGTAGTAGTATAGTGTTTTGTACACGGGCACCAGTAGTATTGCTTCAAAAAGTTGTAAAAGTTAATAGTGCACGGTGCCCTCATGAAAATTGCAAGAATGGCAGCTTGGGAGCTAAACCCATGTTTTTGAATCTTATCATAATTTAGGTTACAAAAAAAATGAATGCATCTCAAGAGGTATTTTTTTGTCTTCCATGATGAACCATGTGTTTAAGGTCACTTCTAAAAAAAATTAGATGAAAAACAACTTTATTCTAAATCAGAGAATCTTTTTTCAAAGTTGGAGGACGTTTTTTGTCTTTTTAGATGTTTAGGGGTTAAAATCACCAAGACCTCTTTAATATCACATCTCAATTTTTGTAATATCACATCTTCAATGTCTATGATATTATCATATACATACAATTTGAAAACTTGATGAAATTTTTACTTTGCATTTAATCTAACCTATGAAAATTCTAATCAAATCCTAATGGTGAATGCATAGCATAGCAAGTGTCAATTGTTAGTTTTTTTTAAAGACAAAAATTTCCTATTTTGTTTCTTTTAAGGTCATTTTTTGTGTCACCTTATAAATTTTAATATAAAATTTGTATTAATATGAACCTTCTAGTGTTTACAATATTGTTGTAGAAGTGTAAAGTACTAACTTTGTTGGATTCTTGATAAGAACTAAATCTTGCATAGGCTAGGTTTAGTTTAACTTATTGAGCGTTGAGTAGAAATTGTCAATGAAAGGTTAACACAAGATCAAGATTGAGGTGAACTTGATAATGAAAGATCAAGCACAAGATCATGATCAAGTTGAGATTGATAATGAAAGGTCAACACAAGATCCTGTAAAAAACAACTAGAATTTAGGGATCAAAATTGTCCTCATGCAAACAAGCAAAGTTGAACACCTAGTGCTTGAGCTATGTATCATTGTCATTGACTCATCCTATAGTGTTGAACAATACTTGCCTCAAACCTCAAGTGATCTTTCAATAATTGCAATGACAATGTTATTGCAGCTTCTGTAATTTAAGCATTTTCAAAGAAAAACCACATTAATCTCACAATTTTAGGAGCTTAGGAAATTGACATACATATTGTTTTTTCTCCCTTTTAGTTGGTTTCCAATGCTTCTAATATTGAATGACTTATGTTTTTTTTAAAGCCTTTTCAAAATGAAATCAATTGTGAGCTCGGAACGGTTCACTTTCTATTATATTAACCCCAAAAGGCTTTTGATTAAGTTTTCATCAAAACTGCTCCAAATCTGCAGTTTCTACTACAAGTACCAAATTTTAGAAAAGAATAATTTTTGGACATATGTGATTGTCAAATTTGGTATTACACTAGTATCAAAAGATGTGAAAAAAAATTCAGATATTTTTGCCATGTAGATTGTTGAAAATTGAGTAAAAAAAGGATTTCAAAGTTTGTTTTAGAGTAGAGAATTTAGAAATTGCTTGCCAACAAAAAGACCTCATAACTTTCATCTCATTGATCAAAATTGAATGATTCAAAGCTTCCCACATGTAATAAACCTCCCAAATGTTTCAATTTATTTCATTTTTTAAATAATTTTTTCTCTTTTGCCAAGATTGCTTGCCTTGGGAAAAAGCAATATATTAGGCCATAAAGTTTTACTCATAAATCCAAATGTCATGAAACTTAGTGCATGTGAAAGATACTCCGTGTTCCTACCTTTTGTTAAAATTTTATCATAAAATAAGAAAAATGTCAATCATAGGTACTTGCCCAAAATTGCTATATATGTTGCCAAAAAACAATGTTCAGGCCTTTAGGGGTTAAGATTCAAAAACAATTCTCCTTCTCTCAAAGAAAGTTAGCATTTTCCATCATTGTCACTAGTATTGTTCTTGTTTGAAAAAATATATTTTCCCTATTATTTTCCTCCAAAATTAGTTCTTGTACCACCTTGTAATCTTCAATATTAAACTTTCATTGGTATGAACCCTTTAATGTTTATAACAATGTTGCTTTAGAAATGTAAAATACTATTTTCATTGAATTCCTGATAAGAATTAAACTTAGCATAGGTCAAGGGTCCTTCTAACTCTTTGAGCATTGGATTGAAATGTCAATGAGAGGTCATCACAAGATTAAGATTGAGGTGAGCTTGACATCTTGATGACTAAAGGTTAGGTACAAAATTATGATTGAGTTGAGCTTGATAATGAAAGGTCAAGCACAAGGTCAAGATTGAGTTGAGATTGACTATGAAAGGCTAGCACAAGATCAAGATTGAGTTGAGACTGACTATGAAAGGATAGCACAAAATCATATAAAGAAGTGTTAGAAATTTTAGGTTCAAAATGTCCTCATGCAAGCATACAAGGTTGAACATCTCAGTTTTGAGCTGTGTATCATTATCATCAACTCATTCTGTAATCTTGTACCTACCTCAAACCTCTAGTGAATCTTCCATAATTGCCATGATGTTATTACTGTAATCTCCAAATGAACAACCTAAAATCCACAATATTAATTTTGAAGCTCAGAAAGTTTCCACTCTCTTGTGTACTTCTAGTATTGAGTGATTTGAGCTTCCTATTTAAAAACCTTTTCAAAGTTCAATCACTTGATTGTTCTTAATAGTTCACTTTCTTTTAAGATGGATGTTCTTCTAGGCCTAGGAGAACCTAATATTAAAACTTTTGATTCAACATCATATTTGTTAAATCAAAAGAATGATGCATTTTGGGATTTTTGAATTTTGCATTTTTGAGAGTATTGTGATGATTTGTAGTGAATTTTATGATGATTTCCTTAAAAGATTACATCAATGATGTAGGATCTTGAAGGAATTAATATAAAGCTCACTTTAAATAGTCAAAATACTTACACAAATGTAAAAATCTGAAGTCTCAAAATGTATTATTTTTTCCAATTCAACGAATATGATATGACATCTCTCAAATTCTTTCTGCTCTTCTGAAGCAAACCCTAGGTTACCGTCCAAAACTATCACCAAACTTCGTTGAAAAGGCAGAATCGATTCTGATAGATTATGGGCGGCTAAGTACAGAGTACGACACAAGTACCCATCCATGGGTTGGCAAACGCAATTACACACGAGGCAAGTGGGTACTGCTCAAACTATGACAGAAAGGAGACCTCCACTTGACAACTAACAAACAAAAACGTCACAATCTCTCCAAGGCTGGCAAGCAGCTCTCCCATGCAGACGAATCACTTGCAAAAGACGGCTTATTGCCAATGGACCAGTCACCAAAAATCACGAAAATATCTATGTCTTAGGCACAGAAAGGTTTAAAAAGCCAAAGAAAATTTTGAAGTTACTGTATGTCTGTATGGTTCGTAGAATTACAGTAGTAACAGCACACACCTTGCAATGCAAGTGGGTCAAAATGATCACCAGTTTTTCTACATCCATCCCTTCCTTATTTTTATCCGTAATTCAATCCAAAGTTACTGTCGTCATACAAAATCAGGAATCTCCTTACAGAATGTGGTGAAACTTTTGCTTCTCGGAGATTATTTTGGCGTTTTCTCCTTTCTTTTATATACTTTGTTATATTGTTTTTTTTATAGTTTTGAGGTATTCAAGGCGTCCTTCCATGTGGGGGGGTGGGGGTAGGGGGTGGTTATGTAAAAGGAGGATCAATTGTGGGTGGAAGATCCCAAGTCAAAATCTTTGAATATTGTATTTTGACACTTCGATGCAGAAGGGGTGCTGCAAATAAGCTTAGCCTTCACCAATAATCAGCAAAAACAAGAAAGAAGCAAACGGAACCTCAAAACTAACTAATACATTGGCAATTTTCCACCAAAATGTGCTTGTCCCTCAAATTACTTCCCTGAACACCAATTGGAAAAAGGGAAAATTTCATGAATACCCCTGAAGTTTGCAATAATTTCATAGATACCCTAGCGTTTTCAGAAATTTCACAGATACCTTTGGACCAAAGTTTTCAAGTGTTTTTTTGGTTGTGCATGCCATTTCCCTTCTCCCTTTGTGTGCACGTTACTTCTTTCTTGTTATGCATGCGCACAAGGGTAGAATGGAAGTGGCATGCGCAACAAAAAAACAATTGAAAACTTTGGTACAAGGGTATCTGTGAAATTTCTGAAAACGCTAGTGTATCTGTGAAATTATTGCAAACTTCAGGGATATCCATGAAATTTTCCCTTGAACAAATCAGTTGTTATTTAGCACTTCTCCCAATCACCAATGCAGCATGGAAAGGAGTCAAAGGACGCTCTCAGTACGTGTACCAGGTAAGATTCTGACAAAAAAGCTGCTAGAGAAAGATCACTGATGACAATCCTCAGGAAACATCTGCTGGTAAGCTTAGCCTTGGTTGGGAAGTGCAACGAAGGGGGAACCTCACAGCTAATCACGCGATTTCATGGCTGTCACCAAAAACCACTCACTGCAAAACACCCGTGATTTCCAGTGCTGATTCAAACAAGCAGCGACAGGTACAGTACAAGGACAGCCAACAGTGGACACAGAATGACAGAACTGGCTGGATGCCAGCCCTCGCTTGCATTGGCACCGAACCAACTCCACCGAACCCTCGTCTCGTTCAAACCCTCCGGGCTTCTCCTCCCACGCCCTACATGACCTTCACAGCTCCCTTGTTTCTCCACATCGGCCTTCTCTTCATGATCTTGCGCATTCTCGCAGTGGCATTAAGCGTCTCTAATTCTCATTCGAAGCATTCCAATTTCCAAGTAGTGGCAAAACTAGTATTCTTGAATTCCTGGTCCAACAAGAAGTGGCAAAACGGTAGTATTGATCGTTAGAATTCTCATTCCAAGTAGTAGCAGAGCGGCATAGAGCGATCAGGAATTTGTAATCGGATCAAGCACGTCATACGACTCTGGCGTTGTTGTCGCATTTAAACACAATGGCAATGTCTATGCAGGAATTGTTCTATGATGAGAGTGAGCCTGTGTATTTTGTTCATTATGGACGGTCAAGCGGATCGTATCCGTATGCGAGTGCCATGGCGCCGGAGTGCCGGAGTCATCGCCGCATGGAGTTAAGCACGTTCGACTTGATGGTGCCAATGTGCTGCAACCGGTGTGAGGACGAGGTGCGAGACGCGCTTCTTGCACTTGGAAGCGTCCGGGACGTGTTTTGCGACGCTCGCAACCAGCGGGTGACTGTTACGGGATGCTTGGATCCTGCGCAAGCACTGAAGCAAGTGAGGCGGGTGAAGAGCGGCGCTACGTTCTGGTCGAGCTCGTACAGCACGCACCGATACGAGCAAGACAACAACAGCAGGTCATTACAGAGATCGCGTCCTGGACGGTACGAGAATCGATCACGCAGCGACGGATACTCTCGGAGCTTGTGCCCTGCGTACAGAGACTCCACCGAGACGCATTACATCAACGTCAATCCAACGATTGCGACGCGTGTGGTGATGGAATGTTGAGTGATAGCTACACCTTGTACATATAGTTTA
The DNA here is from genome assembly GCA_963920765.1 of Ulota crispa. Taxonomy (NCBI): domain Eukaryota; kingdom Viridiplantae; phylum Streptophyta; class Bryopsida; order Orthotrichales; family Orthotrichaceae; genus Ulota; species Ulota crispa. The sequence continues at coordinate 37,689,418 of OY987242.1, forward strand.
GAGTAAAATTGGCTGCGCATTGGAGCCGAATGAGATTGTTAATAGCGAAGAAAAGTTTTGACCGAATTAGCTAGAAGCCTCGCAATCTTGTATGGCAAGCATGCTAATATTGTTTGAGCAGAGTGAAATTGTACTGCGCTCATTATTAGAGTTGAATCTATATTTGTTTTGATTCATTGAAGCTGGTTGAGGGATAATTGTCTCTACCATTTTTCTTTTCCGTTGATTTTTGGAGAGAGCCTTTTTTATGCATGACTGTATCTTGATAAACTGCTTCATAAATAGGTTTTAAGATTTTGGAAAATTTGTAGAATGCGAGGACAGGAATGCGGTTGTCGTGTGTGCGGAAGCCGAGAAAGTCTCGGAAGTCGCGGTTGAAGAATTATTTAATAACAAATCCATTGCAGTTCGTTGGCTGTGGACCGAAGAGGAGGAGGCTTGGCATCGACAGAAACTACGCTGAGGAACTTGGAGTACTTACCTCACTCGAAAAGCGAGTAAGAGTCTCCAGTAGCCGAGAGCTGCTTGTTTCAATGGATAAAACTTCTGGATTGACTTACATAAAATCAGATAAATAAATGGCAATATGTTTTCTTCTTCAGATAGGCCTCAACATCTTGTAAATGTTGCGTGAACAAAAGCTTTTGTATTTTCAATTGCGCTTGTAGTTGTGAATGCGTACTATCACTCTTGTCATCTAGAAAAGCAATGGCACATGGTAAAATTTTGTTCAAACAGTGTTTACACAAGGTAACGGTCTCACACAAATGCATTTTCCCGTTTGCGCCACTAATTACTCAAGCTCCACTCTTGTTCCCAATGGCTTAAACATGTGAATGCACTTTGGTGAGGCCCTTCAACCAAGCTTGCAAATAGGTAATAAAGGATTCATATTGGAACATTGTAAAGGATATCAACATGAAGGAATTGCATACATAATTAGATGAGGGTTGGGAGATCCAAATTAGTTATTTGACATATCCTTCTCATTCAAGTTATTTCAAAACCACCAAACCTTGGAGATTAGTCAACAATTTTGTAAGTGTTATGAAGATAATGTAATTATCCCTAAAATTTCTTCTTTTCCTCAATTACAATGGACCCTGTTGCAAAGAAAGTGAGATGAGGAGCAAGTTAGTTGAATAGACAATCAATGAGGATTACATGAAAGCTTATTTGAAACCATGTAACTCTTGTTGTGCAAACTTGTTAGCCCTCTAAAGAAATAGCCAAACACTATGGTCACTTTTGTTTCCAAGCAAAACTTTGTAGGCAATTGTACACAGTTTCTTACAAAGAAAACCATGTGGTACATCTAATGAAACTAGGGACCAAGTCATGACACAAACAAATTTAAGAATTTGCAACCTTATAGTCATGCGCTTGTTAGACTATGCAAGAGATAGCAAAAAGGAAAGCATAGTGTAGTAGAATTATGTCCTAAGATTGCAAAAATCACAAATTAAATGATTTTTGAATGAGGGAGTTATAGGAAGGACAAGAAGGTAGTGTTGGCAATACCATTGTGGAAGAGTCAATGTTGTGTGCCAACATTGCATCACAACTGGGAGAGGTTATGATTGAAAAAAAAAATCAAGCAATTGAAGAGCTCTTGCGTCCGCAAGCAATGCTCTCAAAAGACATTGAAAATGTTTTGAACAAGCTGTAGCACATTTATCTTGTAATGCAAGAGATTGGTAAAAGTCAAAATCAAAAATCATAATTTATATGAGGATTTTATGAAAATTTGTTTGAGAATTTTTGTTGGCAAAATGTCAAGTGCCAACACTGTAAAATTCTTCAAGGTTGAAGGGCATATTATAGCACTCCAATACTTTATTTGAAATTCAACTCATGTGAATTCAATGTTGTTCCAAATGGATATTCAACTTGATATCAAAATTGTGATTGTATGGTGTTGAATGTGCATTATAGATTCATTGAGATATGGCTTTCATGTGTTTTTGATGTTGATTACTTTTTCAAAACACTTTCAATGCACATTATTATTCTTTTTCAAATCTTTTTCATTTCAATGTTGGCCTGATGCATGTGTATTACACAACATTTGTTAATTTGGGAAAAATGCTTTCCCAAAAAGGATTTTTGGGATAGTGAATTTGTATTTGTGAGAATATTTTGGTGATTTACAATGATTTTTTGATAATATCTTCAAAATATTTTAGTGGTGATGTAAGGTTTTGAAGAAATCATCATAAAATTCACTCTAAATCACTTAAAAACTTTTTAAAATGGAAAATTCAAAAGTCCCAAAATTAGGATTTTTTTCCCAAATTAACAAATATCACGTTATATGCAATTTTGGTGTTGAAATTGGATGTATGTGGAAACTGCATAAGAAATGAATAAAGTTAGTTCCTAAGGAACTTTGATATAGAGATTTGGGTATGGTTAACAATCAAAAACTTCAAAAAGGTAAATGATATAACTACACATTTACCCAAACAAACATTCAAGTCTTAAAGGACAAAAATGTTTAGTGTTAGAGATTTGTTTGACATTGAGGTGAACAATACTTTTGTTCAAAAAATCAATATAAAACACAAAAAACCTTAGAAATTTTTGGATATTATAGGATTTATATGTACTCTAGAATTTACTTTTTTGCAAATTTTTATACTAGCATATGACAAGAAAAAAAAATATCACAATCTTTGACACTATTGGTTGGGTACACGTTGCAAAGTTGTCCACATTGTAGCTCTATGGTACATTTCACATTTGAGCTCTAAAATACAGAAGTAAAAAAAAAAGGAAGTTAAAAATTAGAAACTTTGTAAGAAAAAAAATATGTTTTTTCTTCATATTTGAAATTAAAATTAAAGAACTAATCAGTTTGAAATTCAAAATTTTGTAAATTTAAACATGTGCAAGTGTTCTTTCTTAGGATTTTTTAGTTGTATCGAGATTGTGGCCATGGGCCATACATTTTCAAAAGATGCGTTGCAAAATCAAAATTAAATAATTATCATAATCAGAAAAACCACAATTTTTCAAGAAACATTATAAGATTGGCTTAATTGGTGGAATATTTAAAGGTAAAGATCAATATTGAAGTGTTAAGGCATATAGAAATTGGGGGTGGAGGATGTATTCAAATCTTCCATCTTGAACTCTTTTAGTCACTTATTTTAGTTGTTTGAGAGCAAAAAGCATGATTCATATGTAAATGTCAAAATATATTAGAGCAATTTTAATTTTGATTGCAGCTTTGATAATTACAAAAGTTTAGTAATTTAATAGCTATTTAGCTCCTTCTGGTTTTTGTATAGCAAAATTGAGTATTGAATTATTTTTGAGTTTGCAAAAAGTCAAACCTTTATGTTCAATAATTTCAATGCAATCTTGAGAATACAATGTAATTTTTAGTTGTAAAAATTCTAATGAATACAAATGTTTTTTGAAAATATGATTTTTTTATGATATCAAACAAAATCAATATTGAAAATCCTAATTCTTTTTGCTAAAGATACAAGTAGAATGAAGCTTACAAAGGTAAACACATTGTACAAAAATGTTTTGTGGCCTACTCTTTATCATTATTGTTTGACAAGTTTGGTATCCTATTAGCCAGTCAAGTTTTATTAAATTCCTTTTATAGGGAGTTTTAATCGCAAACAAGAGAAATTCAATTTTTTAAATTTTATAAACAACCTCTTATTATATCTTGTAGAGGTTTTTCCTCTAATATTTTGAAATTTAAAAATACTACCTATTGAATTGCAAAGGATAAAATTTTACAATAATTCATCAATTGTTGTTACTATGATCACTTGCAACTTAGTTAATAAATAAAACTAAAATAGTCAAACATTAGCCAAGGTTACAAGTATATATTAATTGAAGGGTAATCAATGATACAAATCTTCTAAGAAACACTACTTTTGTGTGCATCATTTTTACACAAGTTTTCATTGCAAGGTTTTTTCCTGTTCCTCTATTCTCGCCTCTATTATGGTTGTAGCTTATACACTTCCTATTTCTAGTACTAAAGTTATGTATACTATGCAAGCTATTTCAATTAGTGCAAGACTTTGAATAGTACAAGATTGCTTCCCACTAATTTGAGTAAATTTTGCCTAATTAGTATGAAAATACAACATGCCCTATATATGTCCTTATTCTCCAAGTAGGAATTTGGCCAAAACTTGTCATTGTTCCTAAAACTTGATTGAAGAACCTTTGTAATGTAACATCCTTCACACACTCACTAATTGAACTACATGCTTGAAAAATATTCTTTAAATTTTTGGTCACTTTAGGCACAATGTTTGAGATAGTATTTAAGTACTATGATCTAGGTTGATGTATAATGCATTACCTAAATCACCCTAAAATACATTATCAGTGCGTCTTGCAAATTCACCTTTTTTGAAAATAGTGCAAGTTAGTGCAAGGTGCAAAAATTCAAATAATTTGTGTAACATACGTAGAAAATATAGTACAAAAGTTCACCTCAAGGCTTCTTCCAAAAGAAATAGATGCTCTCCCACATAATTAAAGTAGATTGTTTTCAATCGACACTAAGGGAATTGATATATGTACCACACCTTTTCGACTATTTTGCCACACTTACTATATTGTACATGGCCAATCTTTACAATATTATAGTTGTAAGTGTGGACCACAAGCAAAAAATCCCTAATTTGAATGTAGTACTTGATATAAAATTTGCAATTTCAACTCTAAATTTTGCTTATAGTTTTGCAACTTCTATACTAGACTATATTTTTAAGGTTAGTGATGTTTTACCCACACCTACTATAATATCGTAAATATCGTAAATATGGACCATGTAGTAGGTGTGGTAAAATAGTTGAAAAGAAGTGGTGCGGTACATATATCAATTCTCCAATTGCAAAATTAGTTTAAAACTAAATAGATTAGGTTAAGGGTGACGATGACAATCGGGTAGTTCGGTACCAATATCGACGAGTCACAACGGTGCTGACAGATTCGCGGACAAAATCAAATGAAAATGGTAAAGGAGTCGGTAAGCTTTTAGACACCCGCAAGCTGCCATGGCCAGCCATGGCCACGCCGGAAGCCGCTTCGAAGCTCGGCCTCGGCGTCGCTCCCGCCGCGGACATCACGTCGAGGGACGCCGCCAAGACGAGTGCCCGACGACTCCGTACGCGGCATCGTCCAATTTTATCCTTCCACTCTCTGCACTCTTTTACGTCAATGGCAATTCTAGGCACAATCCGCCGTTTCTTGTTGCGCGTTTCGTCAGATCTGGAGTTTAGGGTGCACTCGGGGAGCCTCTCTACCTGGTTAAGGTATCAATAACGTTTTAGAGTTTTGTAATCTGTAGTGTTATCTTGGATCTCGATGGTGGAGCTCGCGGAGGCCAAAGGTGGAATGACCTGGAAAAATTGGACAAGTGGATCTCAGGTATGGCATGTTGTCTTTTTTCTGGTTTAGTAAATAGCTGCGGGAGAGCTTGTCTGTATTTCGGAGGTTTGCTGGATTGTCGGTAGAACAAGGTAATCACGATTTCGGAACTTATTTAGTCTGAGGTCTGTGGTTGAAAGTTGATTTGCGATACCTAAATGAATATCGCCGTTAATGATTCGTAGACTGGACTCTTGGCTTGTGTCGGAGAGTGTGACTAGTTTCTTGATGCGTAGGAGAGTGACATTGTGTTAAGTTGTGCACATTTCGTCTCTAGAGTTGTAGCAGAGCTACGGTGGAGGTTTTTGTTTTGAGGTTTTGATGGATGGATTGTCGGTAGCTTAGGGTATTCACGATTTCGGAAAATGTGGAGTGTGGTCTTGGTGAAGGTTGATTATTAGCGACACCTTAGGCGAGGTTTTCTACTAGAAGAAGAGCATGTTATGAGTGGATTTGTTGTATTTTGTTTTCTGGTCTCTAGTTGAGTAGCAATTTGAATTACTGGAATCTTTGTATCTGTACTTACTGCTTAGGGACGAGTCTTGAAAAACACAATCGAAAAAGATGCAGTCGAATGAATTTCATTCTCAGAGTGCCAACTGTTGCGTTCTGCATATCAGGTCGTTGTTTGTATGTGCATTTCGCTGCATTGATGGAACCCGTGTTTAGGCTTGAAGGTTACTTGGAAATGGAATAGAGTTAATCTGTTGAGCTTCAAAGATTTGCTTTTTCGTTTGTGAAATAGGGCAAAGTCGCAAATACGAGGACAGCTTCTTGTGACACCGCTGAGCATCCGCTACCGAGCAGTGCTCACGGCAAAGTACACTCCTTGTGCAGTGCACTGTGTCGTGTTCCCGTTGTATTGAGATTTTGCCGGAATTATCTAATTGGCGATCAAAAGGGAAAAATTATATTAGTATCGTGCAGATTTCGTCTCCTGCAGCCTTATGATAAATTATTTGTGTTGTCAAGGGAATTATTCTTTGGCTATTGTCATGGATTTAGCCAAATTTTATTACTCTCTTGTTGAGGAACTTAGTATAGGTTTCGAAGATTGGTATTCCTGTGAAAGTGATCGCGATTGAGACGATGTAGTCAGTCGAAGAAAATGAGAGAATCTCTTAGGAGTCACGGTAGTGTTTTAATCCATATTGAGTACTAGATGTGCCATTAGTGTTCTTACAGAGTTATTCTGCATATCGCTAACAAAAATGATTGATTTTTTATGTCTCATCCTGTAGAACGCAGTCTTTATCTTGCTTAAAACTTGCCTACTTGTTGGCTAAGTGGTTTTTCACTCTCCGTACTGGTAGTTAGAGAGAGAGAAACTCAATTAGGAGTTGACGGTGTGCTTCACTTCCATTTCAGCTTCTTGTTGTTGGTACATGCGTCTCGATCAAAAGAATTTACCAAAAGTTGCTTCGTCACTGCATCTAACTTGGAAATATTTGCGTTGGTTGCAGATTAATCCATTTGCAAGCTGCTCGACATCATTGTAGCTACGGCAAAGCTCATAGGCCACTTAGTGGACCACAGCATATATCCCGCCGTGGTTAATGCTCATAGATACCAACTCGCCTTCCGGAAACTTCAGGAAAATACAAATAAGTCCAGTCTCATTGGAAGAGTGAGTTGATTGATATGTATTGACGATCACTCTGCCTTCGCTACCTTTATCAAAGGACCTGGTGAATCAGTTAAGAGTGGTGGTGGATGGTCCAGGTGTGTGATTATTGTGCGAGTACCTTCAGTGAGTTTGCAAGGTTCCCAGGGAGTTTGCGGCACTTGGTGTATTCTGACGCGGATGACTGGTGCTGTATACTGGAAACCATGTCTGAATCAAATCTATATCCGAATGGAATTTTACATGAGCGAGAGGATGTCGATCTCATGGCAACGTCCGAGCACTTCCAGAGACAGTTGCGGAGCGAGTGCAGTGGCGTGCAAAAACTGATTGGGGTGACTCAGGACCAACTAAAAAAAGAGAATGACAGTTTCAGGAGTGAAATTGAGGAGCTTCAGAAGCAGTTGGAGGGCGAACGCACTCGCTCTGAAGTAGTGATAGGGAATTGTGATAAAGAACTTGGAATTCTTTTTGAATTTTATGGGGACATCGAGGGGAGGCGGAAGCAGTTGGTGGATGAAAGTAATCGGTGTGGATCAGAAGTTGCGGAGCGTGAGAGAAAATTTCAGAAGGAAAAACACAATCTTGATGCTCAGATTGAGAGGCGTCGGGAAGAAGCTCGTCTAACGAATGCCAACAGATATGCTGAAATCGAGGAGACTCAGAAGGAGTTGCAGGACGTACACAGTCGCTACGACACAGATCTTGTGCAGCGTGAGGGACGATTATGTGAGGAAAAACAGAGTCTTAATGGCGAGATCGAGGAGCTTCGGAAAGTACTCCGGCCGAAGGACGTCAATCTGGATAATGGAATTGAGGAGCGTCAGGAACAGCTGCTGCGTAAACGCAATTGGCATAAATCAGAAGTTACGGTGCGTGAGAAGCAATTTTTGCTAGAAAAACATAGTCTCGATAAGGAGATTGAGGCGCATCGGGAACAAGTTTCGGATGAAAACGCCAAAATCTCTGCGGAGATCGAGAAGCTTTCGGAGAGGTTACGAGTTGAACGTAGTCGTTTCGAAGAAGACGAAGACAACATCAATGGTAAGATCGAGGAGCTTCAGAAGCATTCTTTGGAAGAGGACACTGGTGTTAGTGGTGGGGTTGAGGAGCTTGAGAAACCACCCCAAGACGAGAACGCCAACGTCAGTGGCGAGATTGAGGAGCCTGGGAAACCATCCTTAGAAGAGAACATCAACGCCGCTGGCAGGGTCGAGGAGCCTGAGAAACTATCCGAGGACGAGTACGTCAATGTCAGTGACGAGATCGAGGAGCCTGAGAAAGCACCCTCGGAAAAGGACGTCAACGCCACTAGTAGGATCGAGGAGCCTGTGAAACCATCTCAAGACGAGAACGCCAATGTCAGTGACGATATCGAGGAGCCTGAGAAACCACCCTCGGAAAAGGACGCCATTATCGGTGGCGGGATTGACGAGTCTGAGAAACCATTCTTGAAAGAGGACATCAATGTCAGTGGCGGTATTGAAGAGCCTGAAAAACCACCCCCGGAAAAGGAGGCCAGTGTTAGTAGTGGTATCGTAGAGCTTCAGAAACAATCCTTAGAATCGAACACTATTCTCAATAGTTCAATAGAGGAGCGTCGGAGACAGTTGCAGGTTGAAATCAATTTCCATCGATCAGAACTTGCTGAGCGAAAGGGATATTTTCTGAAAGAAGAAACCGATATCAATCGTAAAATTGAGGAGCTTGAGATTCAACGTGTACAAGTAAACTCTAAAATCAGTGGTGAGATCAAGACGCTTCAGACACTGTTGCAGGATAAAGACAGGAACTCCCAGAACAAAATTGCGGAGCTCAAAGCAAAATTTTCGGAGGAAGAGGCTTACATTGAGGGTGAGATTACGAAGCTTCAAAAACAGGAGCAAGAGAACACCGATGTCATTCGTACGATCGAGGGGCTTCAGCAAAAGTCGGAGGATAGAGACGGTAGCTTTCAAGCAGAATCTGAGAATGGTAAGCAACAACTCCAAGAAAAAGTGGACGAGCTCAACCGTGCGATTGAGTCGTTTCAGAATATACTCCAGCTTGAGAACGGAGACATGAATTCCACGATTGAGAATCTTCAGGCAAAGTTGCAGGCTGCACAGGGTCTCTGTCAAACAGATATTGTGGCTCGAAAGAATCGATTCCTGGAAGTGGAGGCTCGTCTAGGTCTTGAGATGAAGGAGCTTCGGGAACAAGTGCAGGTTAAACGTAGTCGCTATGAAACAGAAGTAACGGATCATGTGACACAATTCCTGGCAGAAATAGCCAGTCTCCGTGGTAAGGTCGAGGCGCTTCGGAAACAGCTTCCAAAACAAGTGCAAACTAAACTCCGTTCCTGTGAAGCGCGGATTGCGGAGCTTGAGGAAGAAAAAGCCTATTTTTGTAGTAGAGTAGGGGAGCTTAAGAAAGAACTGCAAAGCGAACGCACGTACCGTGAATTAGCGATTGCGGAGAGCGAGAGATGTCAGCAAAAGATCACCAAGCTCAGTGGTACAATTGCGGAGTTAGAGAAGCAGTTGCTGGTTGGACGTCATTCTCAGATAGCAGAGATTGCAGAGCAGGAGAAACAATTCCAGGTGGAGAGAGATAGCTATAATACACGGATTTCCAGTCTTAATGTACACCATCGTCAGAGACTGGAAGGTCAGCGCCTCCGTCATGAAGCGCAGCAAGCGGAGCTTGAGCAGAGAATTGCAAGCCAAACGCATGATCATCAAGTCGAGATCCAAAGTCTCAGCCAGCAATTAGAACTTGCCGAGCATCGGAGCTCGCGCGATTCTTCTGGCGGTGAATCGTTCCCAGACGATGAGGCCAGTCCACACCATCTGAACCGAGCTGCGGAACGAGTGAACACGGCATCCGCCAGCTTCACGAAGCTCTTGATGCCGGCCTTGAAGAAGGGTGATGTGGACTGCATCAAGGTAGCCAAGCAACTCGCGAGACCCGTGCATTTTGAAAGGGACGGTCATACCAAGTTCTTCTACCAAGCGCTGGTCTGCAAGATCCTCTTCACCGGCTTTGAGAGCGAATGTTTCGACATCGAGGAGAACGCACCGGAATCTCCCGACTCTGAGCAGCCCAGGATGGACAATTTCAGGCGATACAACCAACTAATTCTCGTGGAGAATCCCGAGGATCTTGTTTACGAAGATGTACCTGACAACGACTTCCGCAGGTTCTGCAACAAGAAGCAAAAGGATCTGGTTACCGCCCTTGCTGTAGCCGGCGCCCCAGCTGTTGCCGATATGGGCTTGTTGCTTTTCGGCGAAGTGTTTGGGCCCAACGGTATCCGCCGGCAAAATTCGACGCCATCGCAGGTCAAAGTAGCCGTGAGCTTTGTGAAATTTGCTCTGCCTGTATTTCTTGTTCACAAGCTGGCTTTTGCTTTGCATCCCACTGCCAGGATCTTTCGACCGCGATTCCCTGGGAAGTTCATGTCGGAGTACATGGAGCCGGTTGTTTCGTTGGCGGATAGTGATAACGACGACGATGCTCCTGATTCGGTGAGTGTGGGCTTCACTGTAGTCCCCGGGTTTATGGTGAAGAAAATTGTCGTCCATAGTAAGGTTTATACTGTGAAGTGACAGTATCTTTCCTCGTGTTTTGACATTTTGATGAGATTGGGCAATAAATGATTTGCAACAACCCTCTTCAAGGATCTGTGAGAATCTGTTTCGAGGCTTCACATGGGTGTTGGGTCACGCTTTTAGCTATCCTGTAAGGGTGATTCTCCTAGATCTTTTTGTGTTTCTTGTCTTTTGAGAAACCTCGATTGGTCGTCCAGCACACGAGCTATTGTTACTATTATCAAATGTCGTGTGAACGCCAATGATGTTGTGTTCAAATTTATTGCATAGAAATTAGCAGCCTGTGCGTCAAGAGCTGAAATACCGACTCTTATTCAGATCCAGTGTCACAGCAATTCCGAAGGCTGCTGTAAACCTGGCTGTTGAACCATTACTTTAAAGACTGAACCTAAGATAGTGAACTCAATATGTAGCATGTGTAATCATTGCAACATACGATGTTTAAGAAAGGAACTGGTAAAGAAAAGACAAATTTGTATAACCATTGAGAACGGTCAAAAAGCAAGCATGAGTATGTTAGTGCATCTTTGATACAAAAAATGGTTTCAAAAAGGCTTATTTCCCCAAGACCTTAACCAGCTTGCAAGCGAAGGGGACTGGAAACCATAGATTGGAAGGTGGTCAAGAATAGCCGTACATTTGAGTATATGGAGTTCTTAAGTTTGCGTTTTACTCCTGGTGGTTCTGGAGGTCAAGCATCAAGTTTGACGTTTTCTTAGAAATATTGGAGGTTGTATATTTGCTTCTCATTTTTGGGTGTCAAAATGATACTCTCTGTTGTGCCAAAAATGTTGCCTATCTATTGGTGTCCTAGTTTTTCTCATTCAAATTCTCTGCTTGTTATTGATCGCATTTTAAATTTTGAATCGCAAAGCAAAAAAACTCCAAAAATCATTTGTGTAAGCATATCAACTTTTATTCTTTTACGTGAAGTTCAGTAGAAACTATTGATTACACATAATATTTTAACAAAGGCAACTCTTTATAGAAGACCCATTTTCCCATCCCACCTCCCTGTAAGTGACATAGGAAAGCCTTGAGAATTTATCTTACTTTTCTTTGAAGGTGAAGCACTACGTTGAGATTTTGGCCATTGCACCTCTCATTTGTGCTTCTAATTTCTCAAGAGTCAAAGTTCATTGTAAGGATGATTGAATGTGATTGGACTGAATTTTTTATTTATAAGAAGCAAAGCTACATGGGATTGTAAGCATAATTTGCCAAAATTTTGGTCTTACGAGGATATCTTTTGATGTAGTCTACACTGAATACCAAATTTGATAAATTGGGAAAAAGGATACTTTTTGGGTTTTCTAAATTTTGCATTTTTGAGAGTATTTTGGTGGTTTATAGTGAATTTTATGATGATTTCTTCAAGATCTTACAACAATGATGTAGGATCTTGGAAAAATCATTGAGGCTCACTTTTAATTGCCAAAATACTCTCACAAATGCAAAATTCAGAAGTCCCAAAATGTATATTTTTTCCCAATTTATTGATTGTGGTGTTATTAGAATAAAACATTGTTTAACCCCTAAATGTCCAAGGCCTTTCTGAACTTCTTGGCATTTTCAGGAAAGTGAACAATCAACCAACTTTTTCATAAATCTTTCAAGTTTTTTTAAACTGTAACTGTACAAATTTAAACTTGACATGTTAAAGATTACATGGAAAAAGAAAACACAACAATATCACTTATAGTTTGAAAGATTATAATGTTTGAACATGAGGGTGTTAAAACTGCAAAAGTGACTTCAAGTTTTCTAATCCTCATTTCACATGTCAAATCTAAAAAGTTGGTCATCAAAAAAATATGAGGTTCAAGGTCATTGCATGTTTAACCTCAACCAATTTATGACTTTCAAAATCTACTCTTGTATTTTTTTTAAATGGATTTCTAATGCGGATTTTTCTCCAAGCTCTAGTGTATTCGAAGCTCATTTTCAAGATCTTCCAATACTAGAAAACTCAAGATTGCAGTGGACACTCTTGTACAAGATCTTGAATAGAAAAATCATAAACATTCATTTTCAAAATCAAATTTTTGATGTTGAAAATAGACTTTGAAACAAACTTGAGTTCAAAAGAAAATACCAAAAATAGTGATTCTGATAAGATTTTATTTGTCTTCAAAGTTTTGCAAACACCCATATTGGGTGCCTCGGGTATTTAGGGGTTAAGATTACATTGGGAAATACATTATTTGAGTTACGTGCATTTTCAAGTTACTAATTGAAATGTTTAATTCCCCTTGGTTTCTCCACAATCTGTTAATGAACTAATTAAAAACAACACATGAGCAATTACGCTTTGGAATGTAAAACTAAAGGACTAGTGCATAAAAGCAACAGAAGTATAGAAAGTAATCAACAATTAAACAAAATTGAAGAGGTCGGTTTCACTTGCGTGTATGATTGCTATTCAATTCATGAATTTTATTTGTAAACAATCCTCCAATGTTTTGGAGCGGTCAAGATAAATAAATATTTCACAATGCAAACATTAATTTCCAAAATTCAGAGACTTGCTATTTCTTTCAAGCAATGTTATGCAAGTTTATAAATTAGCAACCATTCAAGTGGTTTTACTACCTTTAATAAGATTTTATTGCTCAAAGCTCCATTTTTGGGTTTTGGGCGGCTTTAAGCTTGTGATTCCAAAGTGGCCAAGAGCTCAATCACTGAAGACTCAAGCCTAGAAGAGTTTATTTGGCCATTTCACTTTCATCCTATATTTTTTAAGTGCTAGCACTACACCTTCCATATTACATGTCACCAAATTACATCACCATGTTATCATGTGATCCTATTTGTTTTTGAGACTCTTTACAAAATTGCAAGATTTTGAATGCCAATATGGCCTTGTCTCTTTACCTCCAATTTCTTATATTGCAATTGCCTTATACCTTTATTGGTTTTGGACTACATGGGGGACTGTTTTGCATGGAGAAAAGTTACTATGAGGAAGTTTGAGTAGGTATGTTATTTAAAAATAAAACTAATACATCAAAGACAAGCCCTACTAGCCCAATTGCTTATTATCTTTAGTTTACAAATCTCATCCATAGTGTTCAATACTTCAACAAACTTGCCAGTTGTTGACACACTCATAGCTTATCATTGTTACTACTCTTTAGAAGATGAGACAATTGTACAGTGCCCCTCAGTATGATTACATTTGGGTTCATTTTGCCGTTCAAAGAACTTTGGTTAAAATAGAGTATAATTTGCATTTTTAAAACTTGAATCATGGTTTTGTAATTCTTATGCACTCTCAACCAAGCATACCAAATTTTAATTCCAAAAAATCAAAATCCCATTTTTGGTAAATTGTTTTGTATTAAAATCAAAGTATTACATGAAAATTAATTGAAGAAATTTGGTGATGAATTTTTGAGATTTGATTGCATGGGTATGTAGCAAACATCCATATACACCCTTATCATGTTGAGAAAATATCATTAAGTAACACAAACATGATCTACAAAGAAATCAACTTGAAATCAACATGGGGTGTGGTAGGACCACAATTTGTTAAATAGATATCTCTATTTTTTAACTAGCTTTTGGTTAAATGAACATATTGTCATTCTCATAGGTACAAATTTAGTCATAGTATATGAGTCAAATAGCAAAATATGACTAAAATAAAGAAATATCTATTTAACGAATTGTGGTCCTACCACACCCCATGTTGATTTCAAGTTGATTTCTTTGTAGATCATGTTTGTGTTACTTAATGATATTTTCTCAACATGATAAGGGTGTATATGGATGTTTGCTACATACCCATGCAATCAAATCTCAAAAATTCATCACCAAATTTCTTCAATTAATTTTCATGTAATACTTTGATTTTAATACAAAACAATTTACCAAAAATGGGATTTTGATTTTTTGGAATTAAAATTTGGTATGCTTGGTTGAGAGTGCATAAGAATTACAAAACCATGATTCAAGTTTTAAAAATGCAAATTATACTCTATTTTAACCAAAGTTCTTTGAACGGCAAAATGAACCCAAATGTAATCATATTGAGGGGCACTATACAGTACCAGTTAGCATTAATAGGTAGAACCTGTTTTGGCATTCCAAAAAAGTTTGTATACCAAAAAGTGTAAAGGTCATTTTAATCTCATATTTTTGGCATGTGATTCTCATGCACTTCCAATGGACCATACCAAATCTTGGTTACTAAAAATAAAAATCCTATTTTTGGTAAGTTGTTTTGTGTCAAAATCACGATTTTACAAGAAAGTTGGTTAAAACACATTGGTGACAAATTTTTGAGATTTGATTGTATGGATGTGTAGGAGACATCCATGCGCACATCTTTCCTTCTAATAAACATCTTCAAAAAGTTCAAAATTCCTTCAATGGAGACTTGAACGTTGGTGTAATCATGACCAAATTTAGTAAAGTAAATAATTCTTTACAATAATTAATTTGTGCTATTTGATTCATATATTAGGATTAAATCTATACCATTGAACATGATGATATGTTTATTTTGCCAAAAACTAATTAAAATTCAAATTATTTATTTTACTAAATTTGGTCATGATTACACTGACGTTTAAGTCTCCACTAAAGGAATTTTGAACTTTTTGAAGATGTTGGTTGGAAGGAAAGATGTGCGCACGGATGTCTCCAACACATCTATGCAATCAAATCTCAAAAATTCATCACTAATGTGTTTTAATCAACTTTCTTGTAAAACTGCAATTTTGACACAAAACAACTTACCAAAAATAGGATTTTTATTTTTAGTAACCAAGATTTGGTATGGTCCATTGGAATTGCATGAGAATCACATGCCAAAAATATGAGATTAAAATGACCTTTACATTTTTTGTGATACAAAGTTCTTTTGAATGCCAAAACAAGTTTTACCTATCAATATTAATTGGTACTGTACATCGTTTTCATTAGAACTACTTGTTGTCCAATTGAGCTTAGCCAACTTCTCCTCATTGGTCTTTCAACTGCCAATATAGTTTACTAATAGAAGTATAGGACCCACTTCTACTTTTTCTTCACTTTGATTTTTAACCCCTAAAGGACTGAGCCCTTTTTTATGGTCAAAATCACTGAAAACTGCCACTTCTAGGGGATGAGTAAGAAGGTAGGTTTTTTTTTTTTTTTTGGGAAATCCAACCATAGGATCTTGCCTTAGACTAGAAGAGGTACTTATGGGAAAAAAATCAGATCATTCTAGATAGAGATGAGGGAGATATTTACATTTGAAGTGAATATTAAGGTTTTTTTCCATGATGTCCAAAAAATTTAGAAGCATTTGACCACTCTTACATGAAAAAAATTGCTCTACACAAAGTTGAGGTTTATTTCTTTCATGTAGAAGACCAAGTTAGGCATGTGTTGGAGAATTTTCAAATCAAGTGGAACTATACAACACATGGGAAAAAAATAGTAAGTTAGAAGAAGTATAGAATGAGCCAAATCACTAAATTGTTAAGAATTTAATTATTGAAATGAAACATGCAAATCTCAATGGTTATAATGTTGTAATAAACAATCTACTTCTTTTGGTTTAGTTTTCTTTTCCAAAATATTGAAAATTGTGGAAAATACAAGACTTCAAAGTTTATTTTAGAGTAGAGAATCCATAACTGCCCACAAACTAAAACATCCCATAACTTTCATCTCATTTATTGAAATAGAATGATTCAAAGCTTCCCATGTGTAAAAAAATTTAAAGAACCAATTTCAAATTTTAATTTTAGAAAAACACAAATTTAAAGAATTTTTTGGATTGCCTAGATTGCCCTCCCACCCTCAAGTAGCAAAAATTCTTGCATTAATTCTTTGTCAAATGTCAAAATGAGGAAAAAACTAGATGCCCACATAGATCTTTGAATTCCTCATCTTCCATAAAAGTTTCAAAAAATTACACAAAGTAGTTTAGCCATAGGTACATGCCCAAAATCCCCATTGTCTCCCAAAGGGACAATAATCCTTTAGGGGTATCAATCTTGTTTACACAAAAAAAAAAATTAGCAAGGATGATAAGACACCTTTTTTTTTTAATTGTCAAAACTATTCTTTTTACAAGTTTTTGGATATCATAGGATCCTAGAAACACCAAATGATGTCATTTACTTTTGTTGATTTTATGCCTAACAATTTAAATAACTAAAAAAAATAGTATTTCATATAAAATGTCCTTAAAATCAAAATAAAAAGGTGGATATTTTTAGACTAAAGTTACAACCATGACCTACTGATTGTACGATTGTATGCAGGTGGTTGAATCTACCACTCCTGATTCAAAGTTTACATATAAAAATAAATCAACTCTAAAAAAAACTTCTATAAAATTGGTTGTGAATTGAGTACTAGTAATTCTGCAAGATTCATTTTATAATGATTTTGTAATGTAAAGTTCTAACCATGTCATTTTTTGGGTAGGATTTCATATTAATTGTTTATTAAAGTTTGAATATGAACGACTTGTTTTTTTGAACTAAAGAAATTCTTTTGAATGAAATACACCTATAGTCTTTGAATCATAGAACGTTTGTAAAATTTAAAAAAAAAAAAAATTAGAAACCATATCTACAAATGTGAAGAAAATAACAAAAGCATATTGAAAAAAAATGAATGGATGGAATTGGACATTTAGAAAAAGTTGCAAGAGTCCTAGTGCGCCATGTGGCTAAGAATTAGAATCTGGAATTTTTTCAAGAAAATTCAATAATTAATTAAACAACAAAAAGAAGTTTGGGCAATTTAAATTGTGCCCTACTAAGTTATCCAAAAGAAAGATTAAAATAAATTAGCACTTATGGTTGCGAGCATGGTTGTAAGGCTACTTTTTATCAAGAGTGAATGTGCTTTAGTGTAATTGTGCTTGGGGAGATCACTCCTACTTGCAATTTTATGGTATACACTTGAGTTAAAGGGGTATTTGATGTACGTTTATTTATCTAAAATTTGGTATTAGGATGATTGTATTTCTATATAAAAAGCCACTATGAACATATTTGCAATACTTTAAGTTTTTTGTAAATTCATTCATTTGGTTTTTAAATGGGGCTGTTTTATGTAGATAATTTAATTGTCCAATTTCATCTTGTCTTTGCTAGCCACATGTCAACTTAGGAGCTAGTTTGGGGGTTGGGATTGGTACAGTCAAGTACATAGTAATTGAATTGAGCCATTGCACCATACAATAACAACAGGTCATTGGAAGTTGAACCATAATGCTCTCTTAGCCAATCAAAATGCGGATGTATTTTTTTAAGGTCTTGATACTGCCACCCCCTCTTTTACATCCTTGTTTAGGTTTTAGTGGTTTTTGAGGGCAATTTTTTTTTTGAATTTAGAATTAAATACGTATCAAATCAAGTGATTTTTTGTAGGTGTTTTTCAAAATGATAAACATCAATCAAATTTTTTGATAAGAAAACACAACACTCTATTATCTATTCTTATCAAAAAATTTGATTGATGTTTATCATTTTGAAAATCACTTACAAACAATCACTTGGTTTTGTACATATTTAATTCTAAATTCAAAAAAAAATTGCCCCAAAAACCACTAAAAATTGAACAATGATGTAAAAGAGGGGGTGACAGTATCAAAAAAGAGGGTGGCAGTATCAAGACCCTTCTTTTATATATATAAAGATTATAGCAAGAGTGTAGAAGTTTTACACAAAATAACCTATGCATCACAACATTTGGTAGCCCTACCAGGCTCTGGCATCCTTCCAGATGAAATGGTGTGGAATATTCCACACCCATCTTTAGCTATGGAGACACTTGGCTAAATTTGTGAGAGAGTTTATGAAAAAAGGCTCAGTTTAGTGCACATACATCAATGTGGAGACCAGCCTTGTCAAAAAAATTAATTAATTAATTAAAAAAAAAAATTGTGAGGATGAAGTTCGTGGATGATACCTGAAGAGAGGGAGCTCTTTATGCTACTGAATGTTACGATGCTCGAGAAAATGCGGTTGAGACGGGAAAATGCCGGACTTCAAAATTTCTCATTTCTCCCCGAACACTGGTCGGCGGAGTGGCGAACTATAGCAGGTTCGTGTGAAAAGGGTTTGGGTTCAGTCCGGACAGACGTGGACGGCGAGGACGGTCCTTTAGGTGGTCCCGGATATCACGCCGGGTCTTAGAACCTGGTCCTTGTGCACGGAAAGGACGTACGGGTAGGACGTGTTGGATGTAGCTGCCAGTTCTCGTTGCTTATCCTGGTTATCCTTGAATACGGGCGCAGTTTGTCATTCATCGACTGTCAGATTCAGTTGCCTGCTCCGAAAATAGTTCACCTACTTCGGCCATCGCCATCATGGCTTTCATGAGTCATGACCTTCTTGAAGGCCAGAAAATTTGTATCATCATTACAATGCAGATGGAGACATGGAGTGATGGAGGCATGAGGTGGGGACATGAGGTAGAGATATGACGTGTGGCTTGGTAGTCGAGAGACCAGCTTAGCTAGTTGGTCTCTATGTGTCTAATCGGTGTATGTTCACACTTGGTGTTAGGTGAGGTATTGGTAATATGAATGCAATCTAAAAGTGAGTCCACGTGCATCTAATTTTCTTTTGTTATTATTTTCCTTAATCTTTGAATGTTTCATAGTACCAAAATGGTCCTCATAAGATTTCACATGTTTATTTGAGGTATTGGGTCTAATTTTTTGACTTTTACACTATATTCATTAAAATGGGAGATTGGGGACCTTTAAAAATAACCAAGTTGATCTTGACCTAAATTGGCAATTTCCATTAAAAGTAGAATTTTTAACTGAATTGACATAAAACCTTCTAATTTTAAGTCAGTTTTGAAAAGTTTTATTGCAATTTAGCTTGAGTTGAGCTAAATTGCAATAAAACCTTTTGTTGAATTTCTTTTCAATTACCTCTCAATTTAGTGGAAATCTCCCATTTTAATGAATATGGTGTTATTGGCTAAAAGAGAGTATTATGGTGTAACTTTCAATCATTGGTCATACTTTGTTGTTAACCATCATATGAGAAAGGGGTACATGCATACAGTGGTTTACACTAAGTCTTTTTAGCAAAAGATCAACAAAGGAGAGGGGTGCATGCGTAAAACGGTTTACACTAAGACCTTACTTTGAATCAAATATTTTCTTTGTTAACTTGTATACTAGATATTTTTGGAGAAAAAAGACTGGTTTTTATCCTATATATAGTTTCAAGTTTCAACCAATTTTTTTGCAATTTCAATTGGTTGACAATAAACTAACCGCCAATTCTTCCCACACAATGTCACCAACCTTCTATATTTACCTTGTGCCTTTTGAACTCTCTTTGCCTTATATACTTTGATGAATTTTTTGAGTTTTTGCTTGAAACATGCTTGTTTGTAAACTAAATAGTTAGTGCATTTAGGTTGCCTTAACAATTAGGTTGCCTCACTTTGGAAAGTAATCTCATGACTCATTGATTGGCCACTTGGAGACGCATGCAACTCTCTAGATATTTGAGTTTCACATGGTTTGCAACCTAACCATTGCTAGTTTTTTTTAATATTCTGTTGTTGTTGCCAAGCCCTTTAAAAATTGTTTATTGTAATAATTATTTACTATAGTACCAATAAGTATATATAGGGTAGAATGTCAACAACATGTGGGGCAACCTAAATGCACTATTTCGTGTAAGGAAGATCTACCAAAATACCCCTATCTTTTGAAAATATAAAAATATCTTGACTGTATGTACCATTTCAAGACTCAACTAATTTATGACAAGTGTACTTTGAAAATATATGATGATAATACCGAAACTTTAAAGAAACTATTGCTAATAATACTTGAGATTATTTATCCGTATGTTGCCTTTAGTTGGTCCATTTGCCCATATCTTCTTCTATTTACTATTTTGTTCTATGTGTTCTCTAATGCAAAACTTCATTCTTATAATTATGAGCCGTCACTAAAATTTTCTTAAATGTTAATTTGTGAAGACTTTTGTATTTATGTAGTGTAAAGATAGGAATTAGGTTTGCAATGTTGGGTCAACTCAAAATTGTTCAGCAAACAAATGCAAAGCGATGAATGATTAAATTGTGGAGGTTTGATCTCGGCTTGGGATATTTGATTTATTTGCTTTAAATAGTAAAATTGTTTTCATTAAGTCACTTTACAAAAGGTCAAGGCTATCAAGCTTATATTTTTTCTAGTTGCTATTTATGCAATCATGCAACTCAATGTAAAATGTTGGAAAATAGTATGCGACATACATACTACAGAGCATGAAGAATGCAACATGATTTGTGGGCCATGCACACTTCTTTTGTTGAAGATTGGTCTTTTTGTAAATTATTTTGTTGGCATTGGATGTTGGGACAGAACATCACAATTGCAGCAAACCAAATCTGTAGCGTGAGTTGTAGGCTGGACTGAAGATTAAATTTTAATATTTGGTATGCAGACATCAATATATGTATGACAAAATAATTTTTGAAGTGGTTTCCATTGCATGGTGAATAGAAACTCAATGTTTTAATTCATATTCAAGCTTTGTCTCGCAAAGTGACCATTGCTGTTATATAGCACAACGTATCTCATCATTGGTACTAAGGTAGGAGGCTCACAAATGGAGCATTTAAGAGCTGAAACTGAATTTTGGATAGGTGAAATTTCTTGAAATAATTTTTAGTACATTTTCATTGAATGACAAGAATAATTGACATTTAATGATTTTAATTTAAGTTGTTTCATATTTTTTGAAACTTTGTGGAATTAGTTATGAAGTGGAAAGGTCATAGAACTCTAAAATGCAACACTTTCTCAAATGTACATGGTTTGTACATTGTTGAAGGGATATGAAAAACAAAAATATACAAACATAGTACATTTGTGGAGGTGCTCCATTTTAGCTTTGCTCCAAATTATAACCTCCTACCTTAAGCTAAATTAGCGATATTCATTAACTTGGGGAAGAACTTAATTTTGGAACTTTCAGATTTTTTGTTTTTGAAAGAATGTTTAGTAGATACTCTTTTGAGGATATAAGAATTTAAAAGTCCCAACATCCGTTTTTTCTCAAAATTAATGAATATTGTGTTTAATGCTATAAACACAACTTGGTTAAATGTTTTATCTGTTAATCTTTGAATGATATTAGATATGTCTGCTCTTGTTTATAATGATCAGCAACTCTAAGGTCTCGGTCCCCTTTAAAAAAGATTTACCCCTAAATTCCTAGGATACCTCCAAATACACTAAAAAGAGGCCAAATTTTAGCCCCTTGGGCTTTGAGGGTTTAAAAGGCTAAGACAAAAAGTAGGTATCTTCACTCTTCTCTATGTAAAGATCTTCCGTACTCTAAATTCTATGTATGGCAATATCCTACTAATCAAACTTCATGTTGTCACACATTTAAGAGCTACAAGAACTCTCAACCCTGGTCTCTTTGTCATTGGAGTTTTATTTTAGTAAGGTAGTTGTACCGATTCCAGACCATCTACCCAATTTTTGTCACTATATACCTATAGTGATCATTTCAATTCTAAAATGACCACCTAGTGAAGGAATTGGGTAGACCGTAGATGCTCAAGAATGGGTATAATGACCTTTAGTGTTTCATAGTTCTCCATTAGCAATTCAGCATCATGCTGCCAGCTGGTGTGTGGGAAGAAATTTTAGTTGCACCGACTCAAATTTACCGTTTTTCAATTTAGTTTAATTTTTCATGGGCACACACCGGTTATTTCCTAAAGAAATTCTACAATTATATTGTAATACGCTGTAATGAAGCTTCTTGAAAAAATTGGACCAATTTTTTACCACATAAGGTCGGAGGCTCAAACTTAGTAAGGGCACTAATTTTGCTCACCTCCTCAAATGATTTACATTAATACATGTCTTATTCATAGCCTTTCCATAATGTATAGTGGATGTACATTTGAGGAGGTGCATCATTTTAGAGCCCTATGACCTTTCCACTTCAAAATTTCATAACTAATTCCACATTGCTCTAAAAAATACAAAATAACTTGAGTTAGATGCCAATTCCTCTTGTCTTTCAAAGAAAATTTAGTGAAAAGTATTTCAAGGAGTTCCACCACCCCAAAATTCAGTTTCAGCTCTTAGATGGTCGGTTTACGAGCCTCTTACCTTAGTTTCAAGTTTCAGCCGGCTATTTTGCAGTTTCAACTGGCTGATAACACACTAAATGCCGGTTCTCCTTGGACCCTGCTGCCAGCTGCTATTCCCATCAAAGTGACAGAAGTGCATGTGAAACTGTTCTGACAAATCCTATGAAGACTTTGTATAATATGGACAGTGGAGACCCAGAGCACATGGCCTGTAGGTAAGGGAAGCTGGCCATATGAGTCCCCATTGGCATTATCTCTGACTGTCCTTTGATTTAATCAATTCCAGACACATGCATTGGCCAAACATTTTGAACAGAAAATTGTCATTTCTCACTTCTCAGTTGAAATATTTCAGTTTTTTAGCATGACTGCCAATATACAACTGAACAATTATGCAATGCAGAAAAGATATTTTCTGCATGCAAATTTTATCCATACGCAGAGGCTCAAATGTGAGGTCAGGGCACCTAAAAGCATCTCAATACTCTGAGGTAATTTTGATAGAGAGCAAAGAACGCGATATTCATTAATTTGGGAAAATTCACAGATTTTGGAACTCCTGAATTTTTCATTTTTAAGATTATTAAAAGTGATTTAGAGTGAATTTTATGATGATTTGTTTAAGACATAAAATATCTTGACAAAATTATCAAAAAATTCAATTTAAATCACCAAAATATTCTCAAATTAAAAAATTTA
Source organism: Ulota crispa (assembly GCA_963920765.1). Classification (NCBI taxonomy): domain Eukaryota; kingdom Viridiplantae; phylum Streptophyta; class Bryopsida; order Orthotrichales; family Orthotrichaceae; genus Ulota; species Ulota crispa. Next base: position 37,712,854 of record OY987242.1, read on the forward strand.
GTATCTCAAAATGTGTTTCGGGAAAGTGTTTTTCCCAAATTAACAAACATGGAGTTCATGGACTCTAACACATCTTAGTAATAATTTACTTCTTGGATTTAGTTTTTATAATGATGCTGAATTTGAAATGTTAGGCGTTGTGACCATAAACACACCATGTCTTCTTAGTCATCAGTCTATTCAATAAATCAAGAAACTCCGAAGTCCCATGCCAGACATGAGATTCAGTTTTACTATTGTTTGAGTACCATTGTCTAAGATCAGGTTCCACTACCATAATTGTTCGATTGCATATTGATGTCAATTTAGTTCAATTGGTAATTTATCTCTTAAAGGACGGATGGATTATCGTGGCTTGTTTTTTCTGTAGCATTCTACAGTATTTTGCACATGAGCACTAGTAGTATTGTTTCAAGAAGTTGGAAAAGTGAACAGTGCATGGTGCCCTCATGAAAATTACAAGAAGGGCAGCTTGGGAGCTAACACCATGTTTCTAAATCTTATCACAATTTAGGTTACAAAAAAATGAATGCATCTCAAGAGGTAATTTTTTGTCTTCCATGATGAACCATGTGTTTATGGTCACTTCTGAAAAAAAACCAGATAAAAAACAACTTTTTCTGAATCATAGAATATTTTTTCAAAGGCAAAGGACGTTTTCGTCTTCCTCAAGGACCTCGACGTTTAGGGGTTATACCATTAGTCCATTACTTTTGGCGAAGTTCAAGCCACACAGCTCAAACCTAATGTCTACAACTCTACACTCTACACTAGTCCTTGTATAATTATTTGCTGAATGATATTAGACCTTTGTGAAATGTATATGTCACAACTTTTGGAGCTTGAATATGGCCAATTTAACAAAAGTCCTCTTTACTTCAGTTCCATGAAATGAAATTCTTGTTAACAAAATAATCATGCACATAAGCTACCAGCCTACCACTTATATATTTAATTAATGATTTACATTCAAACCAAACAATCTTTGCAGTTACTTACTGTAGTCTCAAAATGCAAATCCTCTCCCAAATTGTTCAACATGGTGACTGTTCTCCTGCACACAAGCTCATGTTCTTTCCTTCCCAAATGCAATACTTAGCAAAGCACTTTTCTCTCTCAAAATGGAACCAGTTTTTGCCAATTTTGACAAATTTAAACCAATGTAAACTGATCCCTCATTTATTAGTTATTACCCAATCGAATGTGGACAGCTAGAAACTGGCCATACCAAAAATAAATAAAAAATGCCTTGGTACTTAGTGTCTAAAATACTTCTATTAATATACCCATTTTTACAACCAAGAGCTCCTCCTGCAAGGCTCTAAGTGTCCAACACTAAACAGCCGGAAGAGCCGCTTTTTGACGAAGAGAGATGCACCAAGTTGTCGTCGTCCGAGCAACGCGTCGCCTGGCTGGCCTCCCATTCCAACCACCACAGGAAATGCTGAAAGACATCCGGGGTGCACGCAATTCGCAACCCGCCATCACACCGCAACCCGAACTCGTCCTTGGACTTCGCCAGCAGCGCTCGAAAGATGTTGTTGCTGAGATACCTCGTGGGGATGACGAAGCGCTGTCGCTCCTGCCCCACGTACACCGGCAGACTCCCCGCCGGCACATCCTTCGGCACTTCGAACCCCCCACACTCCTCGTCGTCTCCGTCCACGTCAACGTCCACGTTGACGCTCGTCTCACTTCCTAGGGACTGAGAGAATTCGGAGGAGGAGAAGCTCAGGGCTCTCGTGGCAGCGGCCCCTGGCCCTGTCAGCATGTCGTCGTGGCGTGCTACATGCACTATTAGCTTCTTCAAGACCTGGTTCAGTTTCTTTGTCACCATCTCTGTCTAGCTAGCACTCTTACCAATATTCTCTTCTCCTTGAACCACTCTAGCTAGATCTAGACCTGTCGGCAACTGAATCTGGGAACGAACCTAGTCACCTACTTGTGCTGAAATTCTCGATTCGTACTCTAGCACAGAAACTTACTGAAAGCGAAACACGAGCCAATCAATGCCAGCTCAAACATGGGAAGCTGCAATGTTGAAGGTGTCAATCTCAACATCTGCACACAAGAGATTGAATTAAAAGAGAGTCTCAGGGTTGGAGTCGACTCGTGCTCAGATAGCGAAGGTACTTTGGGAAACGCTGTTGGAGTAAAACATTTTAGTTTGAGACGAATCTCAAAATTGTGCAGAACCAGATTTGAAACAAACAGAAAGTGTTGTGCTCTTGTAACTGAAACGTGGCACCATCTAGTACAATCCTTAATATATGCACACACAGAGAAATAGCAAGGCCTTGTTCTTCGACACAAGATTTCTGGGCTCTCTCAGAAACGCGCAGGACCAGATTTGGAAACCCAACAAAAGATTTTCGATCTCGGGCTGAATTTTGAACCTTAACACCCACAGTATATATGCCCAGAAAGCGAAATTGAAGGACCTCGTACTTTGACACAAGATTCCTAGGCTCTGGCAGAATCACGCAGGTGCAGAATTTCGAAATCCAGGAAACAGAGCTGAAATCTCGAACCGTAACACTACACACAAAGTGAGACTGCGAGGGAGATTGTTGGGCTATTTCTGAGTGGCGAATGTACTAGTTGGGAAAAGCAATAACAGAGTCGATCACTTGGAAGAGATCCTGAATTATGAGCTTAGTACTGAGAAATGGGCTGAGAAACTGAGTGCTAAGACAGTACTACTGTTGCCTTCAAGCAACTGACTTTACCGCATCTCTAGCTCGCTTCACTACTGCTCTCACAGAGTCACAGACTGTCACGCACTCTTCTGCAAAGTGATCGACGAAGCTACTGTACTTAATTAAACTAAAGGACAGATTCCGTAAATCACGACACTGTTCAGACGTACTTGCAAGTACTTGCTCTCCGGTGATCAGAGGTGCGTAACTGCAGCCGTTGCAAGCTACAGTGGTGAGAATGATTCGGCGTGTGCTCTCGCTAGCTCCTCAAGAATGCCTGCAGAAGCAGAACGGGCAAAGGGTAGCTGGCGCTGGAATTAATGCAAGCCCTGCGTTGGAGTGACGCTGGCGACGAGGGTTGGCACATGATGACCGCGGTGTGTGTAGAAGGCCATCGAGGAGCCCTGATTGTCCCGAGCGCGCGGCTTTGGGTGCACTATCTTGGCATCTACGGTTTTGCAAGAGGTGTTGGAAGGGATGTTACTCAACATAGAGATTGGTTGTGCATTTTGTGTTGCAAGATGAATTGAAGATTTGAAGTAAGTAGTTGGAATTTGGTTGTAAAACGTAGATGCTCTTGGCTCAAGTTTCCATATTCCTTGAAATTGATTAAAGGTAGTAACTCAAAGTTGAAGCCTAGTTGTAGAAAATAGAACGCCATATTCATTAAATTGGGAAAATATTGGGTACCATTTTGTACCTCACCTTAATTCAAGACATTCACCTTAAACCAAATTCAAAGGTATTAGATTTAATCTGAGTCACTAAAATTTTTTCCCTTGCAAACTCCTCCTCTTAGGAGAGGTCACATGTACCCAAAAAAAAATAGTGGAGCTCAGATTAAGGTGACCACCTTAATCCTTTAAAAGTCCCACTTTGTAAGCTTTTTCCCAATTTAACGAATATGGCGTTATAGTCGTAAAGTGAATTCATTAAAAAAAATATGAGCCCTCTACTAGGTCCCAAAGAACCCTCTCAAGGGGTCTCCTTAATTGTTTTAATTTGTACTTTGGAGTAATAAAAATTCTCTACACCCTACTATGCCTTTGACTACAATCATGGCTCACATTGGCATGTCCAATTTTCATTGGGCGTCACAATTACATGCACATATTACCATGAACACAATATTCATTAAAAGGGGAAAAACATGTGTACCATTTTGTATTTCACCTTAATCCAAAATAGCCACCTTAAACTAGATTCCAAGGTATCATATTTAGTATGAGCCACTAAGATTTTTTCCTTCTCAAATTCCTCCTCTCAGGTGAGGCCATGTGTACCCAAAAAAACGTTGGAGCTTGGATTCAACTGACCACCCTAATTCTTCAAAAGTCCCACTTTGTAAGCTTTCTCCCCTTTTAATGAATATTGTGTTTATGGTCCTTTTTCTCTATATTAAAATCTTTAACCTAGTACTTGTGAGGGTAACATTAGTTATGATTGTGTACAATAGTAGGAGAATAATTAAGAAATTGTGACATAGTACTAGATTGCCATTTTCTATTCTTAGTTTTTGTGATGTACAATATGAAAATCATACAAGGTAGAGACACTTCACACACACTTTTAATGTACCCGGCCTAGGCTCAACAAATGTTAAGAGTGTCAACTCTTAAGGGCCTTGTGGGGAGTTCATATTTTTTCTAATGCCAGTCACTAAGTTAATGGTTGTGTAAGGTCATTTGAAATCTTAGTATGCTATATCAATTTTTTGTGAATATTTTGGATATATTTATAATACTAAATGAAGATTTCAAGTAAGTGAGAGTGTGAAACCAAAATAGAATCTAGTAGTTGTAACTTGTAAAAGTTGCAGACATTTATCATTAATATCTTTGCAAGATTTATTGGAATTGGCAAACAAGATCTTCAGGCATGTACAAATTGATCAAAGTAAGTAGTTCAAATTCAAAATATAATTACAAAGTATAAAATGTTCAATGTATTTATAAATTTACATATTAGTTAAAAATGACTTGTGAGAAGATGTTTGAGGTATTTCATGCTTGAAGTTTCAATTGGTTGATATTAATATAGCAATGCTTAAGGGCTTCATATTTCATAAGCTATCCATGTGTAGGTCTAATATACGGGGAGAGCCAAAAATCAATAGAAAGCCAGCCGAATGAAATGTGAAAACAATTGATTGAAATCTAAGTTGACTGGTTAAAAATCAACTAATTTTTTAGAAAATTTGTAGTTATCCTGTAACTATACAGGGAATAGCCAGTGCAACCACTAAACAAACCAGATGAAAATGAGAAATGTATGCTTTTTGTCAAAGAAGCTCAAAATCTCCCTGTACACTGGGTAGGTCACTTGATTTAAGGTTTATATATTTATTGTTTATAAGAAAAAACACATGGATTGACAACTCTAATAATAATGTTTAGTGTTGTGGACTTATAGTGTTATTTATTCTAAACGCAATATTCATTAAATTGGGAAAAATAGTATATTTTGGGACTTTTGAAAATTTTAGGTGATCACCTAAAATCAAGCTTGCGGCGTTTTTTTTAGTACACATGCCCTCACCTGAGAGGAGAAATTTGCAAGGGAAATAATCTTAGTGGCTCATACTAAATCTGATACTTTCAAATCTAATTTAAGGTAACTTTTTGGGTTTAAGGTGGAGTACAAAATGGTACCTTTGTTTTTCCCAATTTAACAAATATTGTGTTTCTATTGTTCAACTCACTCTAGTTCTCATTTAGGTGACAATGAATGTTCATGTTGACAATTATTTACTGTTGGAAACTATTTTAGTGCAAGATAAAATATTATAAATAATTTTATATTTTTGAAATAAAATTAGTTAACAATTAAATTTTATGCTATCATCTAGTGTTGATAACACTAATAGTGTTGTTGACAGTAAGTGTTACAATTTGTAAGCAGTGCTCCTAACACTAAATATTATTATTATTGTAGTGAAAAATTCCATCCAAGCTATGATAAAGATACGCATGTCTACAAGCAGGTGTAATGAAGAATGCTTTTGAGCCTTTAGATCCAACAGCCACAAAGGTACATTAGTGAGGAAATAATAAATGGGGATATGTGTGTCTTTCTTTGCTTGCTTTCTTTCTTTGCTTGCTTACTTTCTCGATTGCGACATTGCTTGAAACTTTCTTATCAAGCCCAATGCAAGTCAAGGGTGGTCACAGAATCACAGATGTGGGCCACGTTCCAACTTTACAAGTATCCAACCAACGCTAAATCTCAATTTTGTTGAGCTGTAAAAGACATATATAAAAACATTGAAAAAATGTGTGAAGGAGGCGGGGAAGGAGGTTCGAAGTTGAGTTTTTGGTTCTGCTCAACCCAATTCTTAAAACATTGTCTTACTTTCTTAGGTTTTAAAAGTGATGTCACTTAAGTATTTCCAAGGGGATGCTCACAATACGTTCCTCGTCCCACTGAAATCTCAGAATCTAATCGATATGAAGCCAAACTTGGGACTTTGCGCTTCATACTACGTCTCAAGTCCCACGTCTTTGATTATGTACTGTACAGTACTCGGACAAATTTTTTTGCTGCCCCCTTTTGTCACTTTGATCACTCACGGAATTTAGCCTTTTGGTAAATATAATTGGAGTTTTTTTATTTTGCACCATGGATGTTAAATTCTTACTAGTAATCCCAATGACACATATCAAAAATCAACTTCAAAAAAACAAACCTCAATTTTTGGTGAATTGTTTTGTATAATAACCATGAGTTTACAAGAAGATTGATTGAAAAACATTGGTGATGAATTTTGAGATTTGATTGCACAAGCATGTAAGAAACATTCATAGGCAGATTTTCCATGCTAAAAAAGACCCCCTTAAGTAAAAAAATTTAACATGCAAAAATTTAAGTGCAACCTTTAATATGCCCAAATTTTATAAAATAGATATTTTTATGTTTTAACTAGCTTTTCACTAAGGAAACATAATATCATGTTCAAAAGTACAAACTTAGTCACAATATATGAGTCAAATAGAAAATTTTAATTTTCTTAAAGAAATGTCTATTTCACAAACTTTGGGCATATTAAAGGTTGCACTTAAATTTTTGCATGTTAAATTTTTTTACTTAAGGGGGTCTTTTTTAGCATGGAAAATCTGCCTATGAATGTTTCCTACATGCCTGTGCAATCAAATCTCAAAAATTCATCACCAATGTTTTTCAATCAATCTTCTTGTAAACTCATGGTTATTATACAAAACAATTCACCAAAAATTGAGGTTTGTTTTTTTGAAGTTGATTTTTGGTATATGTCACTGGGATTACTAGTAAGAATTTAACATCCATGATGCAAAATAAAAAAAATTCCAATGGTATTTACCAAAAGGCTAAATTCCGTGAGTGATCAAAGTGACAAAAAGGGGCGGCAAAATTTTTTGTCCGGGTACTGTAGTATTGTAACAATTGTGTAGTGTGGCAGAAGCCCTAGATACTTCAAAATAATGAAGAGCAGGTTTTAAATGTCAAGCATCTAATTCCTGAAGTTAAGAAACTCTTGTGTTTTGTAAACTTGTAAGGTACTGTATAAACCCGTAGAAGAGTTGGCCTTTTATGTGTCAAACGACATTAGCGTGGAGATGAGGTGTCACATTTAGGAAAAACATGTCCTAAACAACTTATCCATACAGATTATTATAAACTAATAATTTCAGACATGTTTTTCTTGTCATGGGTTGATGTTTGCAATTCCCTTTCAGCCATTATGTATCTCTGCTAGAACCAAAATGCTCCACATAAAATGGTGCCATGAGTTTTGAAAAATCTTCCTGAACGATTGTCACTAAATTCTTACTTGCACCTACAATTGTCAACAAACTTTGTGAGCTATTGAGATTTCTATCACGTAGCTAATAACAATAATCAAGATTTGGTGTTATTCACAATCCCACATAGCACTCTTTTAGGTAAAGTTGTCAAACTTGAATGGGAGCCAACTTGAGCTTTTGTCATGATTTGTTAACGTTGTGATAAGATAATACTAGTCATTAGAGAGAATCATTAATAGGATTAGAATTGCCACAATTTTTGTGGATATACGTCAAACGGTCTATACAACATTTGCATTTCACAAGGAAATGTTGTTACAAGTCCCTTCAAAACAAGGGAAAATTTTATGGATACTCTTGAAGTTTGCCATATTTGTATACCCTTAGTTTTTCAGAAATTGCACAAATACTCTTGGACCACAGTTTATAAGCATTTGTTTTGTTGTGCAAGCTACTTCCTTCATGACCAATGTCAAAGCAAGGAGTGCAATAGAACCAAAAAAAGAAGTAACATGCACAAAAAGAGAGAAGGGAGTGGCATGCACAATAGAACAAATGCCTAGAAATTATGATCTAAGGATTATTGTGCAAGTTCTGAAAAACTGGGGTATCTATACAATTATCGCAAACTTCAAAGGTATCCATAAAACTTTCCCTTGAAACAAAATGCATGTAATACATACAATGGCAATATTCTAATTCTAGTTCAACAATTAAAACTCAAGTGATTGTTATCCTTCACATAAGAGTTAACAATTAGAACTTCTTTACTTATTGCTTCAAATACCATAGTGTGACATGGGTTCTATTTTTTATTAATTGAAAAATGTTAAAAACAAATTTTCACAAGATGTCAATAAACAAATGACGAAATTTGTGAAAATTGTATAAGAGCTATGACAAAAAGTTCATTAATAAACGTCAATGCTAAAAGGGTTTTGAATTACTTGTAACTCAAACCATCAACAATTTAATTAAAACTTGTTACACACACCCACTTCCATTCATGTGAGCATTATAAAAATTAAACTGCTTTCACTTTTATTGTCCCTTTAAATTCAAAAGGACATGATCTTTTGTTCACATTTAATGTGACAAACAAAGAACTAATTATGTACTTACAAAATCAAAATCATACTTATTACATTTTAATGTATACAAAAAGCTTTGGGTGAAAATAATAATTATTTTGTCATTGCAAAAACAAAATCCTTGTCACACTACGGTATGTTCATCTTTAGTTAAATGTAATGAATCAAGTCAACTTTTCACTTGAAATATATAAGCTTTTTTGCAAATTGCAGTGTTTACGAAATATGTTGAATATGAAGATCCAGGTCCGAAGTAATCCCTGAGCATGGACCACAGACAGCTTTGCTCTTTAGAACTTGTTTGTTCCAGATTGGATGGCCCAAGGGCCAAGGGTAGAGAAACGCTTTGTTGCTGGCAAGAGGGCCCTCAGCCTGAGCGAGACCAAGCGCAATCTCAACTCTTTAGTGCAGTTGAAAGGAATTTTGCAGCTTTACGCTTCGCATCTCTGAGACTGTGACGTTAAAAGTCCAAAAAACTAATTCCTTCTCTCAAGAGTTCAGAATAAGACCTGTAAAAAATTTCCCACAACATGGTACACTTTGAGACACATTGAACGAACACGCTAGGATGCGATATTAGACTGTGATAATAAGGACTGGTTGAGTCCAAAACCAACAGGTAGTTCTGCCAAGACCAACAGGAGGGAGCATAAGTAGCAATACAGAGACAGTTACACTAAGTATCCACGATTAAAAAACTTATTGAGCATAGGAGGTTATCAATTAAGGAAGGATTAAAATTACACATAACCTACCGATATTATAGCCCATTAACCTCTCTCCACCCAAGGGTACAAAACGCATCCACTAGTCAATATATTTCCATTTTGAGATGGCTAATTGTACCCCCAAAACAACCATAATTTAGACAATTTGCTGTTGTAACAAGTACAATTCAATCTTCCATTGTTATAAAATGTTACTTTGTGACTCAGTAATTCTTGTGTAAGAGATTAAGTATTATAAATTGGAGGTATTCACTTATAACCATAAAACTGAGTTGGTAGGCTCAACTTAGAAAGGTACTACCTATACTGTATGACTCCCTACCACTAGAAACATGAAGATGAGTCCGTACTTACAAAACATGAAGACGAGTTTTCGATTATTACTACACCGGAAGTATGAAGAATGAGTCATTCACCATTACCAATTAAGGCGACAACTTCCAGCATTCAAATTTAAGAAAAGGATACAAGTGTGCCATTGACAAGTTTTCAGTCTAACAATGAAAACCATCAACAATAGAAGTGATTACTCTGTAACCACCCACTAGTAACAGTGCTTTCTAAATTCCACAACCAGAATCACAGTCATCTGAACAATACTAATCGATGCACTGATATGTAATTTTAAGCTCATTTACCATTAATCTCCAAAAGCCAAAGCTCTGAAAATACAGGAAACAGAAACCCATACAAATGATTGAAATAAAAAAAAAAAACTCCAGGGAAAAAAGAAAGAGATGAGAGATCATTTTTCAAGATGCAACGAGTCTCAAGTTCAAAATGGAGTCAAATACATGTACCTCTTTTCACTACCACGACGGAACCAATTACAATTTCTTTAACAGCAAGGGCTCAAAGAGATCCATCTTGCACTAACTGAGATCACAAATTCGTACTTCCCGGTGCCCCTTCAATCAGCAAGCATCCTGAGATACTCTATTAAAAAAAGACCTAATTCTCAGCTGTGGTCAAATTCCCGATGCCCCTTCAATCAGCAAACATCCTGAAAGACTCTATTAAACAAGACCTGATTCTCAAGTGCGGTCCAAATTCAAAATAGAGTCAAACATATGTACCTCGTTTTCACCGCCAAGATAGTATCATTGAACGCCTCTCTTGAACAGATTCAGGATAACCCTAACTGTCGGTGGCCCATTGGTTCATTCTAAGGGAGTCTCTATTGCACACAAGGACCGGATTTTTCCATCACTCTTTCTTCTCACGGACCAGGCGGGCTTTGTGCTTGAGCTCCGCTCGCTTCCACTTAACCATCATCTGCGTGAGAGCCACCATGCTGTTCACGAGAATCAGAGTCGAGATCAACAACAGAGGCCCCGACCACACGGTGGAGATGAAAACGCCGTGGGAGTCGAAATAGGGTTGCCCTGCAAAGCGACGCCAATTCCGGAGCAGCAAAAAGTTGAGCCGCTCCGCGCACCACACCGACACGAGGCATCCGAAGAACAAAACGGCTTGCGTGTTGCCGGATTTCCTGGTCGCCATCACCACAACCACGAGCAGAATGTGAAACGCGATCAAGGCTAACAGCCAGGGCTCCGTCCAGTCCACCGCATGCACGAAGGCCAGAATGGGATCCAACAACCCTCCATGCTGCTTGAAATCCGCGTATTGTTTTCGAAGTGACTCCGACACGCCTTCCACTATGGCCGCCATCTGATCCATGTGCGCCGACGCTGCCGATCCGAGATCCATGCTGAATGCACCAACAACGCTCCTCCAATAAAATCTGTACACAAAACCCCTATCTACAAACTTCGAAAAAAATAAGTCGGGATGGATAAAGCTTGTTGTACTGACATGTTCTCTAGCGGAATCAGCCTTTGTGCCGTGCGATAATGCTTGATTGCACGACCTCGGACTTCCCAAGACAACTAAAACCTCGGGATCTAAACCCTAATTTGCTCTAACGGAAACCAAAAATGACACCGACAAGCTTGGTGCAAGCCGCAACACATGTGCGAGGATTGACACTCGTTCACATGACAATGCGGTGATTTGCAGACGTCCCATGAATCAAGCAGGTTCCACCAGCAGCTGCCTGATCAAGCAACAGTCGTGTAGAATTCCTCTAGAACAACCTAGAAACCCCATTTTTCATTCTACGATAAGCTTAAGGTAGGAACACCCATAAACGTCAGTGTCCCCATAACCGTCACCTGTGAAATCTTGGAAAATCTGTGGAAGTAGATAGATACAATGACAAGAATATACAACAAGTGAATATGAAATCTTAATAGTGGTTATGGGTACAATGGCAGTTTGCTCTTTAAAATTTCACAGCTTATTCTCACAGTATCCAAATAATACATTCCAAAGTGCAAACTTATATTTTTCTGAGGATCCTATAATTTGCTAGTTGTTTATTAATAATAGTCATCAAGTTCAAAACCCTTAGTTTGACGTTTATGGGTGCTCCTACCTTATGTCCGGGAAGAATAAGTGTTTATTGCAGCAATTGCTAGGGGTAGCAGGTGGTAACCGGTGGTAGCCAGTGGTAGTTGGTTTGATCTATTTGAAAAAGGGAATGACTGGAAACACCCCTAGTTGCTACGTGGACACCCCTATAGTCCAACCTATTGAATTTGAGATTATTGTTACGTTAAAATATGGAATAAAATCAAAACAATATTTTAGCGCATATTTGCATCTACAAATGTTGCAAACATACAACAAATATGCCTCATTTGTGACATGGTCAAGAGTTAAACTTACAAATGAAGGGAGTAACTGGTTTAACTCTTGCCAATGTCACAAATGAGACATACTTGTAGTATGTTTGCAGCAATTGTAGATGAAAATGTGTGCTAAAATGTTCTTTTGATTTTTTTCCATATTTCAATATAATGATAATCTAAAATTTAATAGGTTGGGCTATAGGGGGTGTCCACGTAGCAATTGGGGGGTGTCTCCCTAGTCATTCCCTTGAAAAAACTGGTGTAAGGTAGCAATATCCATAAGTGTGAAACTAAGGACTTTGGAGTAGGTCAATCAATTGATGAACTTTGGAAAAAATAGCGTTTCATAAGCAAGAGGAAACCAAAAATATTGGCATCAATTTAAAAATTCCAATTGTAAGCATTTTGTTCACAAAGATTTTTCAAAGTCCAAAATTATTGAAAATGGATAGTTGTGTGTAAGAGATGCTAAAAAAGATTCATCTTATTGAAGCTTTCAATGTGCTCATATGCTTCAAAAAGACACTTGAACAATTACTTATATAGTGAGATGAAGCACCCATAACCGTCATGAAAGATGAAAAAATACCATGCTTGGGGTACTTGAATGGTGTGTTTACTTACTTTGTTTATTTACTTGCGGTATTGCTAAATTATTTAACGTCATTCATTGAATCTACTTCCAAATCCATTGGCGTTCAAATGCGTTGCACTTGTTACCCATAACCATTATTTTGTCACCCAAAACCCTGATTTTGTCACTCATAATCAAAAAAAATTGTATCCATCAATCATGGGACCAAAAAACATAGATAAAGGTACAAATTTAGGTCAAGCTCATGGGGACAATCACAGTTAGGGGTGTTGATACCTTACATTGCTAAGAGCATCATCAACCAAAAACAGTGCATGAGATTGTAACTTCATTTCTCTTGGTGAAGTCAGTTGTATAGAAGTTGGAGGTGCTTTTAGGGCTTCAAGAGAACCATGACAATGCATAATCAAGATAAGGGCATGTCCAAAAGATCTCCCCATTTTGTAGATTTGCTTGTTTTTGGTGCCCTTTCACTTTCCTTGTAGTGTGTGCTCAAACATCACAATGGATTGTACATATCAAATTCTTGCAAGAGGGAAGAATTTTTTACATTAGGTTGAAAGATTAATTTGCTTTTTTTCTAATGACTAAATATTAAACTTTGAAGAAGAAATTGTTTTGGACTTACAAAATGAAAGTAACGGAAAGATGAACTTCATCATTGCAATTGAGTACTAAAACTTCATCTAGACATGACTTTTGCTAAACATATTCAATTCTAATGAAATTTTTTTTTTTGGAATGAGCATAGCATTATTTATAGGGCAAGTTCGTCAAAATTAGCTTTTTGATGAATCATAATTTCAAAACCAATGTTTTCATTTAATTTGCTAACCTTGCACCCTAACTTTTTTTTTTGAAGATATCAAATTAAAATTCTAAATTAAAATGCTAGATAACTCAATCATGTCTCAAGGGGGAGATAAAAATATACGTTCATACACATTCATTCTGTAAAATTGCCAAAAAGCAACAAATTTAGACATTTCTATTTTACTCAAATAAAAAACCTTGTACAAAAATAGAATCAAAAGTCTAAACAATAATAGAACAATAGACAAGAACAAAAGCTATACAATAATATGCAATAATAGGGAAAAACAAGGAATGGACAAGAATAGGAGAAATAGGCAAGAACATGAGTGATATGAGGAACATACAAAAATATACAAAATAGGAGGAATCAAATTATAAATTCATTGGACTCATGATCTACATTTTTGGTGAATTTCAATCATGTAGAGGGATCATTGATGCTTCATTTGCTCCTAACTTAGCATTGAGTTCTACTTTATTATCATACTAGGTTGCAATGGAGCATCTCAATCATGCTTGGACCCTTCAGAATTCCATAAGAGCCAATCTTCTAAACAATTACTCCCTCTATCCCAATACAAAGCTCCAAAAAACTTCTCCATGAGGGATTAATTGTATTTTTAGTCATCATGCTAGTGACAAATGCATTCTAGAATCAATATACCACCTACCAAATATCTGCAAAATTTCAAGTTTTTATGTTGTCGTTTAGAATCTCAAATTCCATGCAAAAAGTATCATATTTGTGCATAGTTTGAGAAGGCTGTCGGCTCCTCATTATTTTAGTCTTTGTACCTATGACACTTGCATTCTAGAATCAATATACCATCTATCAAATGTGTGCAAAATCCCTAGCTTTGATGTTGCCGTTTGGGCGCCCAAATTCCATGCTAAAAGTACCATATTTGTACATGTTGCAAGCTCCTCATTATTAATGATTTAAAGATTAGTAGCAACAATGGTATCTCATATGGGCAAGGCCAAACTTGTTAGGAGAGGAATGCTCTCTAATTGCTTAGCTTGCCCCCATGAGACCATTGGTCATGATAAACGCTTTCTCAACAATTGAAATTAGCAAAAAGGAGCTTTTTAGTGGGACAAGAACTACGCCTAATTTGGAGCTTTAAATTGGGACAAAGGGAGTATCAAGTTTAATGCAATGTATCACTATTTTGATAATGACATTATGTATTGAAAAATAACAAAGATTTGAACAACAATGTCTTACAACAACTATTAAGAAAATTCCATATAAACAACTTACTAACACTCTTGACATTGTAGTACTTATATTCAATCAATAAATATGTAAACGTTTGGATTTATCATTTTGTGATCAGGTTTATGTAACATGAATAACAAACAATCTATTTCTCAATTTCAAGTATTGCATTGGCATGATTACAGACAAGTTTTTATTTGATGAACAATCTTCTTTACGTCAAAGAATGTCTTTACATTCCAAAGGACTTGCAGTCTTTGAAAAAATTTACAACTCTGAAGTTGTCGTGATTTCCCACCAGCATAGCATTATAATCCAACACCACATTTGAAACTTAAGCTCTTAGGAATTTTGGTGAACTGTAGGCTGTCAAACTGACAATGGTACTTGTTCTAGATGAAATCATCCTCAACGTTGCCCACAAGTGTATTCTTCCATGACATCCAACTTCATTTCATCCATCTCAGTTACCAACTCTTGGAAAAATTTCATGGATACCTCTGAAGTTTGCCATATTTTCATAGATACCCCGGCTTTTTCAGAAATTTCACAAATACCCTTGGACCAAAATTTCCATGCATTTTTTTGGTGCATGTCATTTCTTTCTCACTTTGTGCGCTTCTTTTTGATATGTGTGCGCACAAAATAAGAAGGGAAGTGGCATGCACAACAAAACGAACAGATAGCAGGGGTATCTGTGAAAATATGGCAAACTTCAGAGATATCCATGAAATTTTCCCTATATTCTTTAGTTTCGTAACTTTTGCAAGACATAGGTCTTTAAAACTCTATTTTGCACATGTTCTATAATTTTAAGAGTGCAAGGTTACGAAATAACCGTCACAATATGGCTCCGTCCTTCGTCCTCCATTGCGTTTTCATGATGCTTCAGAGAAACAGATGCTTCAACTTCAGCATATTTCAGACGGAGTTTTAAGATACAAACTGGGTGTTTTCATTCAAATGTTTTCCCACTGACCGGGGAAGTAAATATTTAAACCACCACTACTCTATACCACGATATTACACTGATACCTAGATACTCATGCCCTGTGAAATTGCTCCAACAGCGCTACAGGCATGGCACACTCGAGCAAAGCAAGTGCCTATAGTTTTTCATGAATTGGCATAAATGTTAAGCGCCGCAACCAATATGGCAGCCAGTCATTACCTACTCTCTTTCGAATTCTTAGTACCAATGCAATTCCCAAACCAAGTATGCTCGCTGTAACACACAGGGCGGAAAACATGGACATGACAACTGCTCGGTCTTCCTGAACCTGAATCCAGCCAAACCATACGAAATCTTAGATGTCAACTTTAAATCCTTTGTTCTGCTTCTATTCTAACCCATTGAAGCTCCAACAAAGTCAACACAGAACTTGCTTATAAACCAATAACAGTGTCTAAAATCCAGAGATTGTAAGACATCGATTATGTAATTCAACCAGTCGCTACAAACCCACCCCCATCTTCACCCTAATTGTCCAAGAAACAGGATCAAGTCCACTCAAAGGCGGTTATCTAGTGGTAAGGAACAAACTAGACGTTGCATACAAAGAATCTGCAGAAGTAAAAACACATAACTGCAATAGAAAAAAACAATACTGATTATGAAGCCTGTTCAGAAGAAGCAGAACCTGAGGACGCGTGGATGTTGTGAAATGCCTCTGTTGCTCGGCAAAAAGCAACTTTGCATGCTCATAGAGATCCATGTCTAGATTATTCAGGGAAATAATCTCATCCACCACAGTCAATGGAATGAGTTCTCTCTCCTGTACCCACACGAGAAGAAAGTTGTCAGTGTTTCAAAGTTGCAAAGTTTAGACGTTGATGTAAACCGGCAAATTCTATTAAAAGATTCAACACACCAGACGTCTCCTTCTCTATGCACCTGTTGCGGACTCTTGATTCTATTGATAGGGCTGACCAAGGACGTGAAAAGAATTTTCCAGTGACATTGGTCGCCTCCCAGAGAGCGCAGACAAGAACCAGACGATGATCCCATGAACCAGGACTTTCAAACGGTGGACTGGAAAATAAATAATCATCAAACAGCATTCATGCCAGCTTAGGTAGACATAACACGCACTTCACACAGAACAGAAGGAAACACAAACCTGTTGGGAAAATCTGACAGGGCTTATCAGCTGCAAGGTGGAAGCTCGACGAACAGCATGGGAGGAACGCAGACTAGCCAGGCACGACTTATATGCTGCAAGCACAAGTTTCTGTGGATCTTTCTCCTGCACTGTCTTTGCCAGTCAGCACGGGAGATGTACTAGACGACAAGTTACGTCCACCACACTTATCTTGTGGAAATGGTCAAACTAACACAAAAAACAGCCAAATCCAGAGCAGAACAGAGCTCAGTGTCTTCACAGAACTAGACCTGTTGTATTTTGATCCAAGTACCCCTTCAGAGCTTCTGTATGGACCTGGAATTGATCCCGCACAAGAGAGAAGAAAGCACTGGCTGACTCCTGATGTTTCTCCGTCAAGCCTACGAAAAGCATGGAGTCTAACCGTCTCTGCACCCCCCCAATCCACGACTACGAGTCAGAAAGAGGTGAACCCACCAAGACTGGTTTAGACAACTGCAAACAATGTTTCACGGTTCAGCTTAACAGCTCGAAATGTGATCAATTGGGTGTTGCAAAGTTCAGAACGACACCTTTGCAACATCAAGCACTTCATTGCCAAGCTTAGGGTACAAATTGATGCACTTTCGAATCACCATAGCACCGTCCTCATAAGAATTGTTTGTCAATCCTGCAACCTGTACAATGACACCAGACTCGGTAAAGAAAGTCCCAGAAAAGGGCCGCTCCCTCAGCCTACATGCCCACTGCTTCATTTAAAAAGCACACAATAACAACTACAACAAGAAAAGAAAGGACACTGTGGAGACCAGATGATCGAAAGGCCGCCCTAAAACAGTATTGATCAACCATGATCTTCAACAAACAGTCTCTAAGAGAAGAAGGGTAATCCAAGTAGTTGTGGCGCACGATGAGACCTGAAACGTAGCACCATTGTGAACGAGTTCGTGTGCAATTGGATGACGTATGAATTCAATTAAAGGCATGGTCATCGCAGGTGCATCGTACGTTGTATTGGTTGACGGAGGCCAGTCAACCTTTCCTTCCCGCCTGACATCACGCTGCCAGCCAGAACACACAATCAGCGCTTTAACAAAGTTTGGTGAACACAGTTGTAAGATCACTTGACAAATGGAATGAAGTCCAAAATTATCCAAATATTATAATATCAGCAAAAATCTTCAGATGAAGGATCTAACCCAATTCATCTTTTCAAAAGTAGGGGAGAGTCAGTTAGCAGAACCTCATTCTCTACATCAGTACATGCAACGCCAGTGTGAGCTCAATAAAATTATGTATATCTCAAAACCAGCCTCGCTAGACCTCACCAAACTTCTCCTCATCTCAATCTTTATGAGAATGCAAATAAAACACTACGATGAAAACAATAAGGGGAACAAGGAACAACTTGAGATCCCAACAATCAGGAGAAATGTCATAATGGTCGGTAATTCGTAGCAAGATCCAATGTATGAATATAAAAAGAAAAAAGAATTTTCAAATCTCGCTGAACATTCAAACTGTCTATAACTTACTCCACGTGCACCACAGTTGGTGATTGGTGGCATAGTGTGTGTCACATTACCCGTGCAAAGACGTCATGTTGCATGAAGGGGACCAAGTGCTTCCAAGGCCAGATTGTGAGTGTGCTCACAAGCTGCTGCGAAGGGGATTTAGCACGGGGCAGAGAGCTTTGCGATGTGTTAAACGATTTTAGACGCAAAAATCGAGCCGCAACTTCCACGGAAAACTCGTATGTGCTCAGCACCCGATCCACTGGATTGCGCACATTGGTCACAACAGAGGTTCTGCTTGGAATCTTGTTCAAAATGCTCATGTCATCGTGTGTGGACAACAGCTTGCAGCTGGGCTGGCTGCACCCTCAACCCCTGACCCTGCCTATTAGTCAACTGAAACCTCCACCCCATGTGTGGATTAAGAACAATATCCAAGGACCCTAGCAAGAGTTCTTAAACCGGTCCTGGGGCCACACAAGTGTTCTGAATGTTGACCAAAAGCATCGGAGCATGAGCATAAGCATAAGCCGGAACCTCGAGAAGCA
Organism: Ulota crispa; assembly: GCA_963920765.1. Lineage (NCBI taxonomy): Eukaryota > Viridiplantae > Streptophyta > Bryopsida > Orthotrichales > Orthotrichaceae > Ulota > Ulota crispa. The sequence continues at coordinate 37,731,646 of OY987242.1, forward strand.
AGTCAAAAAAAAGAGTCACACTGTTGAAGAAGACCATGGCAGTTCAGGTTGTGAACAACAGATGAAAGGGACACGCAATCTCTCGCCTCTCAACCATTCCATTTCATGTATTGATGACGCCTTCTGATACAATTTTGAGAAAGTCGCCATCTACTAGTGATGGCGCCTGATGAAGAACTCACAAGCCCACCAAGAAGCAACAACTTGAGGAGATTGGCAACAATCGCAGGGTATGTAATAACCTCATGTCCAGCCGAAGTTTATCGTACGACCGAGGACACCGCTCATTTGGCAAATACAGGTTCTTCAAGAAACTGGCACAGATCCCATGGTTAAAGTGAGCTTTTTTAGCTGGGAAAGTAATATATAGTGCCCAGGTAACGAGAATTTTACATGCATACCTGATGGTGAAAACCACAAGAGCCGCCTTCCAAGCTTACGTACTTAGAGCATATGAAACGTCCCATAGCTGATTTAGAGTTGGAATAAAGATGATGATCAAGTGCATGACCTATTGCATGCGCTAATTTAAAATGAAATGCTCTGCTGAGTGCTTGGATCTGCAGACCAACTAATCCGTTTGTGGGAAGTTTTCAGACAATCAATTGTAGCATCTTTGTAATGGAGTCCGTACCATTGATGATAAGTACGCCCGCCAGTTCGAGGGATATGCAAAAAGAAGAGTAAATCCAGAATTTTCTTGCCCCCGTGTTGCCGCTCTCTGCTCAAGGCGAGTTTCGCCGCGGTTGACCATTCAAGCACGGTTGCCTCACAGGACCGCTGATCAGAAAGCGATGATGCCGCAGAAGCAGCTGCGGGCTGTGTCCAATGGCACGCTAGAAAGACTGGAACACGGGCGGAAATATCAGGGAGGGAGGGAGGGAGGGTCACGGAGAAGAATCGAGGTCATAGATTATATCATCTTCTGAGGTAACATATGTAAATATTTGTGTATGGTATATCAAAAAAAGGAACACTTGGAGAATCAGAACATTTACAAAAAAACCTGGATAGAGTACGAAAGCAATAACGGATACGATGTGTAACAGCCAAGACATCAAACAAGACCTCAAACAATTAATCGAGCGGGAGATGGAAGGAGGGGACACATACAGGCGATGGCCAGAAGCAAGGGAAAACCCAGGGAATGGGTGGAGGGTGGCATAGCGGAAGCCTGAGCGCGTGAAGGAAGGAGGTGGGCCGAGGTAGATAATCGAAAGATGCCAAATTGCCTGCAACCCAAAACCCAAGGGGGGAAGGAGATCAAATAGGGTTTACGAGACGACAACAACAGAAAATGGAGAGAGGGAGGGAGCGAGGGGGAGTACTATAATTTAGGGGGAGAGGACTCCAGGAGTCGAGGAGGGAGCGGGGCCAGCAATGAAATGGTTTGAGGAGCTGAAGGAGGCACGGGTGGCAGCGGGGACAAAGGAGATGCGCACGCTACGCAACGCAACGCAGGCAAATTGGGCGCTCGGCGCCTCGAGCTGACTAGGCTCTGCCGTGGCTGAGAGTGACTGGCAGGCAAGCTGGAGAAGAGTGCGAAGAATAGACCCAAAAAATGATGAGAACTAAAAGAGGAAAAAAGACGGGAATAGGGCCAGGCTGGGAATAGGGTAGAGGCCCCTAAGCCCGACCTCGGAAAGACTGCTCTTCACACAATCCGTCTCATCGTCGCCCACTTTCCCAGAGCTGTTCTGGTTGCCACTCTTTTCCAAGCAACGATCACATCCTCTTGCAGCAGAATTTCTGTTCTTTCGTCATGTATGCTCTTCAGCGAGCTACCATTGGGGAGGATTGTGTCCGATTGCGTAAAAATTGTAGCCAGACATGATTGTATTGAGCGGATATGGTATGACAGAATCATGCGCGGGATTGTCAGCGAAGGCAGCACCATGCTTCTCCACCAATTCGCTCTCATTGAGGGCCCAACCGTTGTTGCGTCAGCCATTTGCATTCCGGCGATGCTTTACGAGCTCCAGGATGGTCGTGTCTCTCGCCCAGTCTCCCTCGACGGAGGGCGACACCAGGGTGAGTACTCGTTCATGCTCAAAATGTCCGCAACCAAGGTGTTCTAGAGTGTAATTTTTTATAAGAGTTCATGATTTGAGTGTAAACCTAATTGAGGTGGCAAGTGTGATTACAGATCACGTCGAAGGGGGGATACCGGGGGAATTTGTTTCTTGACGGAGTAGAGGGGCGAGTCAATCTCGTGAAGCACATGGACCGAAGCGTAAACCTAGAATTAATTCTAGAATCATTGAGAGACTGCACGAGCGAAGAGGACATGAAAACCCTAATGTCACAATGGAAGGGGAAGCTCTCGCAACGGTTGATGATGAGCTTGCTGAAGCTGGAACGCGACTGGCAACGCTCCCTCGCACTCCACGACTGGATGCTCGAGGAAGGCGGCTACGCACCGTCTCCGTTTGGCTACAACATCGTCATCCGCAACGTGCTCAAGGCGAGACGATGGACTTTGGGAGAAGGCCTGGTGAGCGAGATGCTGGAGAAAGGAGTGATTCCGGATAAATACACGTATTCTTCTCTCATCAGCTCCTTCGGTAAAGCGGGGAAGTTCGACTCTGCTGTCATGTGGCTGCAGCGCATGGAGGAGAAAGGCGTCAAGCCCGACCTTGTGATTTACAGCACCGTCATCGAGCTTGCTGGAAAGCTCAAGAATTTTCCCAAGGCCGTGTCCTTGTTCGTGAAGATGAAGGAAGCAGGTTGGTACGAAACCCTAATTATCGTTAATCTTGTCAAAATCGTCCCTCACTGTCCATTGTGTTGTTTCAAAACCCTAACTTCAGAGACATCGTCTAAAACTGACTGTTGTAGCCCTAAATGTCATGCTGTGTGGTTTTGATACGACGTGTAGGTATTGTTCCTGACCGTGTGGTGTACAACTCCATGATAAATCTGTTCGGCAAGGCGAAGCTGTATAAAGAAGCGGAAGGCATTCTGACGGAGATGACTGGCTCAGGGCTGGAGCCAGACACAGTCACATACACGGCTCTAATGAACGCTTACGCGGAGAACAAAATGTACACGGAAGCGAGAGGAGTGTTTCTGGACATGCGTGTGAAAGGGTGCCCTCCAGATCTCACCACTTACAATATAATGATAAACGTCTATGGCAAGTTGGATTTAGTCAAGGAAGCGGAGCAGCTCTTCTGGAAGATGAAGGAAACAAGAACAATACCGAGTGTGGTCACCTTTAACACTCTGATCAACGTTTTCGCCGAGGCACGGAATGCGGAAGGTGCGTTACGAATGTACCGTTTCATGCACAGCAAAGGCTACTTGCCCAACATTGTAACATACAACACTATCCTCAAAATGTGGTGCAACGGCTACGACGTGCAGAAGGTTTCCAATGTGCTACAGCAGATGCAAAGGCGCGGCATTCCACCGAACACGGCTACGTACAGCCAGTTGATAGCTTTTTACTGCAAGATTGGGAAGTTCGACCGGGCGGCGACATTGTTTCAGAGCCTGCGTGTGCAGGGGTTTCCCATGGATTGGGTGCTGTATCATTCCATGATTGTGGCATATGAAAAGGGTGGGTTGTTGGGCCATGCCAAACGTCTTCTGGAGGAGCTGAAGATTCCAGGCCATGTCTCCCGAGATACTGCTATTAACGTCATGGCATTGGCTGGGAAAGTGGATGAAGCTGCGAAGCTGTTCTGGCGTGCAGAAAATGCTGGTGAGGTGAAGGATATTGCAGTGTATCAGAACATGATCAAGGCTTTTGCAGGAGACAGGAGGATGTTGCCATCTGTTGTCAAGGTGTACGAGGTAATGAAACGGAAGAAACTGTTGCCAGACTCTGATACGGCACTGTTGATATTAAAAGCTTTTGGTGGGTTGGACTCGTTACGTGAAGCGGAAGGCTTGTACACAGAACTTCAGGAAGCAGGGCTGGTATTCAGGGAGGATGTTCACATGAAAATGTTAGAATTGTATGGACACTTTGGAGAGCTTGAGTCAGCGAAGGCGTTGTTTCTGAAATTGAAAGAAGAGCGGGTGGTCTCTGAGAAGAATCTTTATTTGAAAATGGCGCGTATTTACGAGCACAAAAATCGGTTGGATGATGCCTCAGAGATGATTCAAGCACTAAAAATGAAAGAAGAAACCTGATTTTTAGAGCAGTGTCTCATTGCGGAGGTCAAATTCTGAAAGGACACGACGAGCAGCTTCACGTCATTGTGTTGTGACGACGACCATCATGTGAGCTTTTCTATACGAAGGTCTTTTTGTGCAGTTGAGTGTTACTTGTTGCCAAGCTCACCAATGTTTAACCAATTTTTTTTTCTCAATTTAATGCTGTTCCTTTTTTCAAAGAGTGATACACTTTTTCATAACCTCAATGGAGCCTAGGCGGCAACAAACCATTGGACATGGAGAGCATGGTTTTGTCTCATAAGGGCATCTTTTAGCATTATGGTGTCATTTTAGATTCTGAGTTAAGCATGATTGAATAGGGTCCAACTTTTGAGGTTATGTTAGTTAACATGAAAGTAGAGCCTTATAATGGAAATAGTATCTCTTTGCCAGTCCCTACTCTTAATTAATAGAAAAGCTAGATCCCACATTATTCTTTGTCTGTCATGGAAATTGTGTCATTGAAGTTATGATTGAGTCAACCCCAGCCGTAGACACATTTCACCCCTCTACAAGTTCAATGGGTGGGGTTCCTACCAGCAGAGTTGCAATCTGTTGGCACTCCCCTCATAGCGCCTCATAGTGAGCGTCTTGTCCTGTCACAGTAAATCCATTGACAATTTCTTGCAATTCTTCCATTATAAGCCAGACCTGCTCCAATTTTCTTACACCTTCTGGCTGTTATGTAGGTGAATGCGCTTTCTGCACTCAATCTTGAGCATTTAAGGCTCGTATGAGGAGACGTCGTATTCTCAAAGAGATGGACGTGATTTTTTGCAATACAAGAATCTTGCATCCACCATTTGGGCTCACCTACAGTATTGATTTCGGATGAGCCAAAGGTGTGCTTCCGTCTTCCATCATGTACTGGTCAGTAACATCTGGTGGTAATTTTACATCTTACCTCTGCAGTGCAATCATTATGAGCAAGTTCTCTTGATTGTGTTATTGGTTTTGTTGATAGCAGATTGAGGATAGGTGACCTCGTTCTGAAGTTGGTGCCAATATATAGAAAGAGCTACCTAATCATAGCTGACTAGCATTCGTAAGGACGGCTGCTGTACTAATCCCCTGGTCCTGGAATGTGAATTTTCCTGGCCGAGTAAATTGTCAGTATTTCTTGTTACACAATGCAGTGTATTTGTGCGTTTCTAGGAGATTTCTGTATTAGAAGTCTCAAACCGCAGCAGCGAAGTTGGTAGATATTTGATTGAACCTCTGTGCTTCAACTTCAAAATCAGCGTGGCATTGCCACATACGTACACACTGACATAATGGTGTGTGTTAGGCACGGATTATTTAGTATCCCTCTGTCGAATAGGACCAGGGTTCTTGCATAGAGCACGTGTATACTTTTATTAATTAAACTTCTGGCAAGCTACACGGTAACCTAAATGCCAGTTGATTCAAGTTCGTGATTTTTTTGTTAGCATATTTCCTTTCCAAAATGAAACAAGATGTCACTTTAGGGATATGGTATGGTTTACGATCTAGTCGATGCTTCCATTGGTGTGGTTGAGCAATGCCATGAGTTTGTGCAACGATCTTCCATTTCTGAAGGTACTGTTCAATTTGCTCGAATTTCACATTGCATTCAGTATGTCCCCAAAGAGTATGAGAAGATGGTGTCTTGATTGATCCAATGAATTTACGACAAAAAAATGTCACCATAGATTTACAAAGGCCAGTAGTTTTCCTCGCTTATAATCCTGTTGATCCACAAGCATTTAAATGGTACCATATCAGTTCTTTAACTATGACTAACCAATGCAAGCATTAGGGGGTTTCAGATATCTCAAAAATACGGTGAACTAATGGTCATGAACGAGTTTTCGTTCACCGGTGAATATGCTGTTGGAGGTCGTGACTCGTTCACGGAGTGACTTGACCAGGTTTTTCACACATCTTATTCACGTGAATGATTTTGGTGCAGAATGCTACAATTAGGGGGCTTCAAACATAAAATCTGGTCTTTGATCTTCTCACCTCGTAGGATCTCAGCTCACTAGTGAATTGTTTTTGTTCCCTCGCACTTGCAAAGGCTTAGACACCCGCAAGTTCCGGGGTTTGAGGAAGCACTTGAATGAGCCGCGAGAACCCACACAGATGAGTTTCTAAATTCCACTCTTCACGTGCATCACGTTAGGAGTGAAGTCTAGAAGTGAGTCACCTTGCAATTCACAAATGAATTCACAGACGTGAATTGTAACCTAAATTGTAACCTGAGTCACCTAAAAGAGTTGATGTTTGAAGCTCCCTATTGAAACCCCATCTTAAGAGAAGTTCACAAACTGAAAAGTGAACTGAAGAGCGTCAAACGAGTAGTTTGCAGAAGGCGTGCCCAGTTATCTAAGAGAGAAAAAACTGGGTGAGATAAAAAGGTGCGTAAGGGAGGATGAAGACCATGAGATGGGAAAAATGTATACCGTACAAAAATTTGAATTTTTCATTAGAAAATGCTTCTAAAGAGTGAAGACACGTAAACACCGTTACAAGTAAATATAAAACCATGGACTCTTCCTGAAAAGCTCCGGAAGATTACGCAGACACAGTGAGTGTCACGAAGATGGAGGTGGACGCTTACTCTCGATGAATTCCACGAACTTCGCAAGCGCTACATGTGAAGTACCTGCTTTCGCAACCGCCTTCCTTGCAGCCATCTCGAACTTCTTCGAGTTTTTCCGAATGGTGTCAACTTCTGAATCTGTTCCTTCTTTCGCCATCATCATTCTCACTTTCTGGTAGATCTCTTCCTTAGGGATGATCGCACTGCCGTTCTCCGCAGCTCGGAGTCGAAGCTCGACACCAATCCTCCAAACTTGCGCAATGTAGTGCGCATTCGTTGTCTGGTCTCCGAATTTCGGCATAGCAACCAACGGCACTCCGCTAACGATGCTTTCGATGGTGGAGTTCCAGCCGCAATGCGTGAGGAACGCAGCAACCGAGGGATGTGACAGGACAGCTTTTTGAGGCGCCCAAGGTACTAACAAACTACGATCTTTCGTTCGGAGAACAAACTCGGGCCACCACGTTTCAAATTCATCTTTCTCCTCATCGACGATGGTGTCTATCCTAACCACCCACAGAAATGGAGCTCCGGTCATGTCCAAACCGAAGGCAAGCTCTCGCATCTGTTGTATGGAAATCGTTGCTATACTCCCGAAGGAGACAAACAGGACTGAAGAAGGCTCTTGACTGTCAAGCCAAGACAGAACAGCCGGGTCTTCTTCTGTTAACGCACTGCCTGCTCCGACACCGTTCAAGACGAGAGGTCCTACGGCAAACACGTGAGAATTCAAGTTCATAACGTCAAGAACATCCCCCTCCAAGTCGTGGAAAGTATTGAACAGGATGCACTCGCAGTCTGGTAGAAGCGGATTTTGTACATATCGATGGATATTCAAGAAGTAGTGGTCGGGATCCGCAAGAATTGTAGTTGGAAGGGTTTGAACTACCATGGTTGAAGAGACACCAGGAACGCAAGATGACGCCACTGGAGCTTGCCGAGCTGCCGCCTCGGCGGGACTCTGCGGCAATCCAAGCGACAGAATACTTGGAATGGAGGACGGTGCGCAATCGGCTGAAGGACGCGGCAATGGGAGAAGTCCTGCTGCAAAAAGCGCTGGAAGGTTGAACACGCATTGCATGAAAATGGCGGACGGTGTTGCGAATCCAACCACTGGAATGCCAAGCTTTTTCGCTACTTCGTGCACTGCCGACATCCGAGTGTCACGGATGATGCATGTGATGCGCGGCAAGGTCACGAAGAGATCTCGTAATACCGGTCCCATCTGCAGTGTCGCCCAGTTAAAGGCGTCAAAATGACGATATCGGGGATGATCTTCGGGTAGCCCGTCTGGCACGGAGACGAACTCAATCCCTTGGCTGCATGCAGATCGGTTCGACTCACGACGACGTCAGAATCAACCTTTCGAGTAACTGCTGGAGCACGTGTGAGGAATCAATTCAAGCTAGCTAGCTAGGTCAGAAAAAACACGCTACAAGGAATGAAAAGTGGCTTAACTTACTCCAGGGCCATAGCTACGGCAGAGCTCCGGGCTTTCATCATGCGCTCGTGGTTATAGACGGTGTTGACGAAAGTGATATGGAAGCCCAGGGCCACCAGGTGCTGCGCCAGCTGCAACGCGGGAGTGACATGACCTTGAGAAGGAAGCGGGACGACCACAATGTGCCCTCGACACGTCGTCGTCGTCGTCGTACCCGCAACCTCGTCGGCCATGGTCTCACTCGAAGCCATCTTCTCTCGTGAAATCAGAAACTCTTTCCCAATTGATACTCAGCTGAAGCTGACCTCCCACTCATTAACTGCCAAGGGGCGGTTCAAAGTCTTCAGACTACTATGCAGCCCACATGGCCGGTGACACTTAGTACTCGTGTTGCCCGAAACCTCGCTTTTGGTGCCGGATCCGGTTCATGTGGAGTCCTTTTTGGGGCTGCGGGCCAGTAGCCCAGTACCAGTGTTTTTTATTGGGAATTGCTATACTTACCACCAGCGTTGGCCCACCCTAGCCAGCACACCACAGGCAGAGGCTCCACCCGAGGTTCCACTTTACTCATTTTCATCCGGATTTTTAATCCAAGCATCAAAACATCAAAATGGTTTTGATCGATTGATTTCAGTTTCACTCAACTTTTTTCACATTTCATTTGGCTAAAATTTAATTGTTTTTTGGCTCTCCATGTACATTATTTAGAAGTATCTTAAAGAAAAAAAAAAAGGAAATGATATGGGCGCACTTGGGGTTTGATATATGCACACCCCTTGGGGTAAATTTTAGATTTTTACCATCAAAAAGCTGAATTTGAAAACTTTGAACTCAGATTTGGACTTAGACAACCTTAATTTAGTGTAGAGCCATAAAGGAGGTTACAATTGAATAACACCCAATGTAAAAGCTTAGCTAAGGGGGAAAGTATTACTTTTACTGTTGTTTGTAACCTCCTTTATGGCTCTAGACTAAATCAAGGTCTCAAAGTTCAGATCTAAATTCAAAGTTTTCAAATTCAACTTTTTGATGGTAAAAATCTAAAATTTATCCCAAGGGGTGTGCATATATCAAACCCCAGGTGAGTCAATATCAATTCCTTATTTTTCTTTAAGATACTTCTAAATAATGTACATGGAGAGCCAAAAAAGCAATTAAATTTTAGCCAAATGAAATTTGAAACAGGTTGAGTGAAACTAAAATCAATTGGTCAAACCCATTTTTATTTATTATTTTTTGAAGCTTGAATTAAAAATCCGGATGAAAATGAGTAAAGTGGGGCCTAGGGTGGGTCCTGCGGTGTGGTGGCTCGGGTAGGGCCTATGGTGTGTTGGCTTGGGTAGGGCCTATGGTGTGTTGGCTTGGGTAGGGCCTATGGTATGTTGGCTCAGGTGGGCCATGTGGTGGACCTAGCAAAACCTGTGGTGGACCTAGCAAAACCTGTGGTGGATGTAGCAATTCTCTTTTTTTTAGGCTTTAAAAAGCCAAAAAGCTACAAAAAAAAATTCAAGCTTAAAGCCTATACAATATAATGAAGAAAAATAGCGTCTTGGTGCCAGATGTTGTTCAACGTTCCAACTCTAGAAGCTTGCTAAGCATTAGAAAAATGAATATGTTGTTGTTTGTAGCTAGTCAATTAGGAACTTAGGCAAAAAAACAAAGTGATCTTCACTCTGTGTGGAGTTGTATTATTTGAAAATCAAGCTACCCTTAAGTTTCTTTGAGATGATGTCTCTTTTGTTATAAAATTTTGAATTTTGTAACCCAAGTTTCCAAAAAATTCATTCTTGCAACACCAATATTTGATTTTATAAAAATTTAGTCACAATTAACAAGCTCAAAATGTAAACACTTGCAGCCTAATTTTGCACTAAGAAAAATTCTTGTGTGGCCATATCTGCACCACTAAAATTTACCATATGGCCTCAAAAGTTGCTAGTTCAAAACCAAAAAAAATCGTGGCCCATATGTGAGAGAGCCCAAACTCACATATGGGACCCCTCCCAAAAAGTAATTTGGCTCTTGTTTTACCAAAAACTTTTCTCTTTCCATAGAAATTTGAAGTTATTGCGTTTGAAGATTTATTGTATTGCAAAAAAAGTGCCCGCCACTAAACGTTTTTGGTTGCATGTGCTTGTTTTGGAGCAAAATGGGCCTAGTCAGCGTCGGACTTGCTGGACCAATTTTTGTTGACATGTGCGTTGGCTAACTAGCGGGTGCCAACGATGGCGGATGATATTCATCCTGCTCCAACTAACGCGCTGGCTAAATTCACACTGGCGGACTTTGCTTCCGCCAGAGCCAACCACTAGCACCAAACCTTTTTTCATTAGGTAAGTTAGAAGTTTAGAACTCGTCTGAGGTTTGAGTAGGCTTTTTTCTGTATTTGTCAGGGTAGAGCTAGCAAAATTTTGTTTTTGTTTTTGTCAAGGTAAACCGACTCACACGGCAAAATGCATGCATGTAAGGAAATTTTGACTAAAATTGGAATGAACAAATGAATTGTGCATGTTCATTCAATAAGTTTGTTGATATAATTTACATACTTTTGTTCAAAATCTAGCAAACATGGTGTCTGGGTAAAGAGGGAGGTGGCAATTCCATCCACTTTTTTGCACAAATTTCTTGGGGTATTGGTAGCCATAGGCAATCTAAGGTAAGATTTAGGCAAAAATTCTTCAAAAACAAGAACCCTAGGGTAGAGCAACTCGCACCTTAGACTCCATGCAGGTAAGAAAATTTTAGCTAAAACTGAAACAACGAAAGATGTGTGCAGGTTTATCTAGCTAGTTAACCCCTAGTGTAGGGTTCTTTTTTTTGGCTAAAATTTGCCCACAACATCTTGAATAGAAAATTCACAATCAATAATTTTCAAAATCACGTTTTTGATACTAAAACTAGACTTCAAAAAGAATAATTCTAAAACACTAAATACTAAAAATAACAGCTTTGTTAAGTTTTATTGAACTTCAAAATATTGTTGGCACCAAAATGTGGTGCCTTGGGCACTTAGGGGTTAAATTAACCCCTACCAAGCTACACGGCAAATCTAAATGCCAGTTCATTCAAGTTTGTACATTTTTTTGATAGCATAGCTTCTTGCCTAAGTTAACTTAAATGCCCATTTAGAAATATCTTATGGTATTGGATCTAGTTAACCCAAAAGCGTTGACAACGCCATTTCATGGCACTTGAACAAATGTTCAGTGAGCTGAAAACATTTTGAAAAACATTTTTTCATCTGTATTTTGTTGGTGACTTATCATGTTGGGTTATGAGGAGTATTCAATTGGATTTGTAGTTTTGCTAGTGTTTCTTTTTATGTAAGTGAGAAGTTAGTAAAAAAAACAAATCACAAAATATGCTATTTTAGTGTATTTTGGGAAGTTGTTGCTCCTTGCTCTAAATCTGAAATTTCTCCACAAAATGATATTTTTTGAGTTTGAGCCCACCTAACAAAATGAAGGCCATCTAATATAGTTTCTACTCCAATTTGAGTTTTGGAAAACTTCCTAATATTGAATATTTTAGTGCAATCTAAACTTTGAATGTATTTTCAATGTCTATCATTTTCTGATTATAGAATGACACAGAAATTTAGTTTAGACCATGATGTTTGTCATTGTAATATACACACATGGTGAAATTTTCAGATTTTTTGAAATAATTTTCTATTTGATGTGATTTTCCTTCACTTTTTCTTCAAAAATTCTCAAAAAAAACAATTTTGTACAAATTTAATCTACTTTTTTGTGAAGTATAGAAGGAACGTTGATTCATTTTTGAAAAATAAATTTAAATTTTTTCATTCAAATCTAGTTGCCAAATGACAACAAGTTAAGTGATAGGCACTGAAGCTTAAAAGCAGTGGTCATAGGTCCATCATTTAGGGGTTAATGCTTCTATTGGAGTTGTTGGGCAATGTCGTGAGTCTGGGCATTGACCTTCCAATTGGCTGAGGCTAGATGGCATGCCGTTTTGGCTGGGCCCCAATTGCTTTTCTAGCGTGACCCTACCCGCTCTTCCTGCCTGACCCCTCCTCTTGCTCGCTTCCTTCCTCTCTCTCCTGTTTGCTTCCTTCCTCCGGCTTCCTCCCTCTTGCTCACTTCCTCTTAAGTTGTTGTAAGAATGTCAAGAAGCTAGCGACACCAGGAGCAAGCGACATGCAGCAACATAGTAACAACTTAAGAGGAAGCAAGCGCAAGGGAGGAAGCCGGAGGGAGGAAGCAAGCGCGAGGGAGGAAGGCAGAGGGAGGAAGGAAACGAGCGGGAGAGAGAGGAAGGAAGCGAGCAAGAGGAGGGATCGGGCAGGAAGAGCGGCAAGGGCCAAGCTGGAAAAGCAGCTGGGGCCCAGCCAAAACGGCATGCCATCGAGCCCCAGTTTCTGAAAGTATTCTTCAGTTTGCTCGAATTTCACATTGCATTCAGTGTATTGGTGACTTCATTAATCCAATGAAGTTACCACAATAAAACGTCACGTACAGTTTTACACAAGGGCCAGTAATCTTCCTCACGTATAATCCCGCTAATCCACGAGCATTTGAGAGGTGCCATATCAGTTCTTCACTAAGACTAACCAATGCAAGCATTGAAAAAATGTTTACAAACTGAAAAGTGAACTGAAGAGCGTCAAACGAGTAGTTTGCAGAAGGCGTGCCCAGTTATCTAAGAGAGAAAAAACTGGGTGAGATAAAAAGGTGCGTAAGGGAGGATGAAGACCATGAGATGGGAAAAATGTATACCGTACAAAAATTTGAATTTTTCATTAGAAAATGCTTCTAAAGAGTGAAGACACGTAAACACCGTTACAAGTAAATATAAAACCATGGACTCTTCCTGAAAAGCTCCGGAAGATTACGCAGACACAGTGAGTGTCACGAAGATGGAGGTGGACGCTTACTCTCGATGAATTCCACGAACTTCGCAAGCGCTACATGTGAAGTACCTGCTTTCGCAACCGCCTTCCTTGCAGCCATCTCGAACTTCTTCGAGTTTTTCCGAATGGTGTCAACTTCTGAATCTGTTCCTTCTTTCGCCATCATCATTCTCACTTTCTGGTAGATCTCTTCCTTAGGGATGATCGCACTGCCGTTCTCCGCAGCTCGGAGTCGAAGCTCGACACCAATCCTCCAAACTTGCGCAATGTAGTGCGCATTCGTTGTCTGGTCTCCGAATTTCGGCATAGCAACCAACGGCACTCCGCTAACGATGCTTTCGATGGTGGAGTTCCAGCCGCAATGCGTGAGGAACGCAGCAACCGAGGGATGTGACAGGACAGCTTTTTGAGGCGCCCAAGGTACTAACAAACTACGATCTTTCGTTCGGAGAACAAACTCGGGCCACCACGTTTCAAATTCATCTTTCTCCTCATCGACGATGGTGTCTATCCTAACCACCCACAGAAATGGAGCTCCGGTCATGTCCAAACCGAAGGCAAGCTCTCGCATCTGTTGTATGGAAATCGTTGCTATACTCCCGAAGGAGACAAACAGGACTGAAGAAGGCTCTTGACTGTCAAGCCAAGACAGAACAGCCGGGTCTTCTTCTGTTAACGCACTGCCTGCTCCGACACCGTTCAAGACGAGAGGTCCTACGGCAAACACGTGAGAATTCAAGTTCATAACGTCAAGAACATCCCCCTCCAAGTCGTGGAAAGTATTGAACAGGATGCACTCGCAGTCTGGTAGAAGCGGATTTTGTACATATCGATGGATATTCAAGAAGTAGTGGTCGGGATCCGCAAGAATTGTAGTTGGAAGGGTTTGAACTACCATGGTTGAAGAGACACCAGGAACGCAAGATGACGCCACTGGAGCTTGCCGAACTGCCGCCTCGGCCGGGCTCTGCGGCAATCCGAGGGACAGACTACTTGGATTGAAAGACGGTGCGCAATCGGCTGAAGGACGCGGCAATGGGAGAAGTCCTGCTGCAAAAAGCGCTGGAAGGTTGAATATGCATTGCATGGAAATGGCGGACGGTGTTGCGAATCCAACCACTGGAATGCCAAGCTTTTTCGCTACTTCGTGCACTGCCGACATCCGAGTGTCACGGATGATGCATGTGATGCGCGGCAAGGTCACGAAGAGATCTCGTAATACCGGTCCCATGTTCAGCGTCGCCCAGTTAAAGGCGTCAAAATGACGATATCGGGGATGATCTTCGGGTAGCCCGTCTGGCACTGAGACGAACTCAATTCCTTGGCTGCACGAATATCGATTCTACTCACGACGTCAGAAATTAACCTTTCGAGCGGTACATGAATGTTTGGAACTATTCTAGAATATTAGGGTTTAGTCCTTCATGCTTATAAACATTACTACGACTAGAAAAGACGTTGTCCGAGTATCAACACTACTACAACCCTAACTGCTGGAGCTCGTCTGAGGAATCATTTCAAGCTAGCTAGGTCAGAAAAAACACATTACAAGCAATGAAAAGGGGCTTACTCCATGGCCATGGCTACGGCAGAACTCCGGGCTTTCATCATGCGCTCGTGGTTATGAACCGTGTTGACAAAAGTGATACGGAAGCCCAGGGCCACCAGGTGCTGCGCCAGCTGCAACGCGGGAGTGACGTGACCTTGGGAAGGAAGCGGGACGACCACAATGTGCCCCCGACTCGTCGTCTTAACCGCAACCTCGTCGGCCATGGTCTCACTCGAAGCCATCATCTCGTGCGAAATCAAAAACTCTTTCCAAATTGGTACTAACTCCCACTAATTGACTTGCAACGACTAACTTTCCTCACCGAATCTCTACTAAGTGAATGCTTTGAAAAGTGCAAATTCTACCGTCCAGTAGCAGCTGTGGTAATTGGCGCTATGCGATAGCCCTCGCACAGCGCCAAGTGGCAGCAATTGATGACCGCCAGCGTCGAACTAAGAGAAATTTTCTGTAGCTAAATCAGCAAATTCTTGCTGCAAATTCGTGCAACACGCACAGATAAAAGATATTGGTGACTACAATCAGCGTCAGGCATCTAATGACCGAAAAAAAAAACAGTCAGGATCTAAAGTCCGTAAATTCTCATCCTCAATCAAGATTGACGTAAGAGAAGAACCATCCGATAAGAGGTACACAACACCAAAAAATTGCTGCGCGTGAACGAAACAATAGTGCGGTTGGTTGGTCACGCCATTGTTGCCATTTCACAGCTTCGGAGTACAAACACGCCACAGTCGCTGGAACTCGTACAACAGAGGAGTCACGAGAAATTTGACAAGACCAGAGTCATCCAGGAACGTATCTCGCTCAGCGATTGCTACCAGAAACGAGGTTAATCGCCTCCGCGTAGAAAGAATGCGCCGCTGCAATGCCGAGAGAAGGGAGCTAAGCAAGCAACGGGCCGCAGTGCACACCCCGCAGGGCGACCCCGAAGTGCGAGCAACAAAGGCAACGGAGCTTGAATGCGAAGACACTCCAGAGATACACGGAGCGACAGAATCGGGCTTGCAGTGAGAGGATGAAGTGGGGAGCGCTTTTTTAGTATTTTATATCTAGAATACCATCACTAGCTACGAATGAGAATGAGACAGGTGTCAGTAATTCATACGGTGTTGACTAAAAGTGATTAGCGTTTGAAGTACACCGAGAATAACATGTGCAATCAGTGAGGGTGCAATCTTCAGCATCAGTCATAAAAATGTACTTAGGGTCGCCTTCAATTGTGCTCCGGAATTGCAAAAGCCAAAAAAATGACAAACAAGTTACAGAACTATGCATGGTGGTCCGGAATTGAAAAAGATAGGAATGACAAACAAATTACGGAACTATATACAGTATGTATGGTGGTCCGGAATTGAAAAAGCTAGGAATGACAAACAAGTTACGGAACTTTGTATAGGAGTGTTTTAAAAAACAATAAAATTGGAGAAGGTATTTTGGTTAGATTCTAACAAGAAGCACAAAGTATGGGGATTTGAGTTTTCCAAAGTAGGAAAATTTGGATAATTGTGTTTAATTCTAGGCTAGCATGAAAGTTGGCCCTCAAGATATTCTCAATTCAATTTGTAAAGTCCTGTAACACACTTAAAAAGCTACTCCTTTAATAGGATTTGTTCAAATCAAGTAGTTATGTTTTGTAAATATAGTTCACCCTTCGAACCCACCTTCCAAGAATAACTTTACATGAATTAACGTATTTGATTTCAGGGAAAATTTTGTGGATACCCCTCAAGTTTGCAATATTTTCACAAATACCCTTATTTTTTAGAAATATCACAAATATCCTTGGACTAAAATTTTCAAGCATTTATTTTGTTATGCATGTCACTTCCTTCTCTCTTTGTGGGCACACTACTTCTTTCTTGTTATACGTGCACGCAAAGAAAGAAGGGAAGTGACATGCACAACAAAATAAATGCCTAAATTTTATGATCCAAGGGTATTTGTGATATTTTTGAAAAAACAAGGGTATCTATGAAAATATTGCAAACTTTAAGGGTATCCATGAATTTTTCCCTTGATTTTATATCTATATGGCATCTCCTCTATGTCCAAAAGAAGATGACTTAAAATTGGTCAATTGCATATTTGTCTAATAAATATAGTGAAGGTGATTGGATCCCTTGGAAATGAAAGTAAGATGATCAAGAAGATGAACTTGCACCATGACATGACATGTAGTGGATTAGATTAAAGATGTACTTCATGCCAACTTCTATGCCATCCAAAATTCCAAAAATAATATGCATGCATGAAAGATACCACGTTACAAAGGCTATGCAACCAAGTGGTTATTTGAGAGGCTGGAAAAAAGTTGTGACCAAAACTTTACTTGGAAATCAAGGGCAAGAAGCGTGCCACATCTTCACACTAAAGCAAACTAAATTCACTCAAACCATAGTGAAAGGATCTCACATCATTTAAAACCTTGTAATAATTAAAATAAGTTGTGTAGATCAATATGGGTATAACCTCTTTTTTTTTTTTACATTAGTTTTTGAGAAGTCTATAAAATGCACTTTTCCAACACTTTGACATGCATTATTTTATACATTAGCCCCTAAAGGACCATGGCCTTTATTCTGTCAAAATACACTCAAAACTGCCACTTCTATGGCAAAAGGTAAAAAAGTTTGAAGACTGGTCTTTTTGCATATCTGACCGTAGGATCTTGTACTAGACTTGTATAGGAATGTTTTATTCAAAACCTAAGAACTTTCACTACACAGATTGCAAGATAATTGCGTTTAAAGTGTAAAAAACAAGCTTTTTTACACCTTGCAAGACTAGATTATTTGACTTTGAACCTTTTTAACTTAATATTTTTGCACCATGGAGTTTTGAGGTTTATTTTTTTGTAGTGGGGAATTGAGTTGAGAATCTTTGGAAAAAAACCAAAACAAAAAATACTTAATTTGCATTCTTAAAAAAAAATTAAATAGAAGAAGATTTGAGATAAACCAAAATCTTACATTGTTAATAACCTTGCAATGGAATTGAATCACAATAATCCCAATGGCAAGATTGTTCTAGCAATCAGTCTTCACCCTTTCCAATAGTTTGTTTTGCAAAAATGTTAAATTTGCATTCAAAAATGAAGTTTATAAGTTATTTTTTCAGAGCAAAACCACACCTACCCGCAAACAAAAACTCCTCATAACTTTCATCTCATCTATCAACACTAAATGATTCAAAGCTCCCCACGTCTATATAAGTCTAAAGAACCTATTTCAATTTTTTATTTGAAAAAAATGAAAATTTTAAAGAAGATTTTGGCTGCTCGAAGAGCAACATTTTCTAGATTTTCAAGCATAACTTCTTCAATAAATGTTGGAATGAAGAAAAAATTACATTCCCACGTAGATCTTTGAATTCCTCACCTTCAATAAAAGTTTCAAAAAATCACACAAAGTAGTTTAGCCATAGGTACATGCTCAAAATCCCATTTGTCCCCCGAAGGGACAATGGTCCTTTAGGGGTTAGAGTGCCAAAATTGAATGTCAAAAGGATTGTGAAAAAACAACAACAAAAGTCAAAAGTAAGAGGTTCTAAAAATGCTTAGGCTCTACAACAACCCACCTTTGCAAATGTACTCCATTTGTACATGCTGTTTTTCATGATCTTCAAAATGTAAAAATGATGTACATTTGAAGAGGTGGGCAATTATAGAAGCATGTGCCATTTCAACTTCAAATTTTCATAACTAATTCCACAAAACTCCAAAAAATACAAATCAACTTGGATTAGTGCCAATTCCTCTTATCTTTCAAGAAAAAATTACTGAAAAATATTTCAAGAAGTTTCACCTCCCAAAATTCAGTTTCAGCCCTTAGATGGTCGGTTTATGAGCCTCTTACCTTAGTGGGGGTAGCCTTAGCAGTCGGCGACCTCGACTCCGATAGATTAGGATTTTGCCAGCGATGTCGATTAGGTTGATGCGCGAGCTTGCACTATCATTGCAATTGCTACACTAGGGTTTGTGCTTCCCAGGTTTGGATGTGGCGCTGTAGAAAAGGACTGAATTGCCACGGATGTGGCGGAGTGAGCGAGGTGCAAGGTGCGGATTACTCGAATTTGCAAGGCTTGGGACCGGCGTTGCGATGGAGTCGGAGAATCATCATCGCGGCAGTTCGGGTTTGGTGAGGATTGGCAGCGAGCCCGGGCACCTCTAATTGTGAAGATTCCATGCGCGTCACTTCGGTAGAGATGTACACTCGTCATTTAACGAGCTTGACGAGCTATCTCGTACATGTTTACGGACAATATAGAAGTTCTGATCAAATTCTTTAGTTACTATCCTAGTGTGTAACGAATTATCAAGTTTGTTTAGTTTTTGGTTGTTCCATTGGAAATCTGGTTTATTTAGCAAATGATTGCTCTGCCATTTTGAGAGCTCGATTTCTGATTAGGGTTTAAGATGATATAGACTGCGTAAAATGAGCTGTTAGTGTTGGATTGGAGACTAGACATGGCGGTGTCTGGTAAAGATCACCTTCCTCGTGATCACTCGAACACGTGCGATCAAGGAGTACGCTATAATTATTAGAAGGTGATCGTTCAAGGACGTAGTACTATGCGCTGGTTTTCCACACAGGGAGCGATGTCGCGTCTGTAGTTAGGTCTTATTATTATATACACGCATCCACGGCGCACTTCGGTGTGGGGAGCTCAGAATCGGAGCACGATGGGGTCGTCTGCCATGGACGCGATGCAAGTCCTCTTCACTGCTTTCGACACTGGGATGTCGAGCAAGTGGCGCGAGGAGGATCGGAGTTGGCGGGGTGAGGACCGAGCGTGGCGGTTCGAAGATCTCGATTTTAGACGGGAAGAAAGGGAATGGCGGGAGCAAGAGAAAGACATGCGGGAGTTGGAGCTCAGGTACCTTTTAACCTTAAAAAAATTATGTTTCTCCCTTTTGCTTCAAGAGATGCTCTTCTGGAGTTTAACCCTTAAACGTCTGAGCGTGCCGCTACGACCAGTACTATACGAGGTTCTTTTCTTGTATTTGGAATGATTTCACACCTTTACTACATTTGAGATTAACAAAGAAGTTGAAATACAGATCAATGTGGTTATAGTGAGCTATTTGAGATCCCAAATTATAACCTCTTGTTGGTAGCAAATGCCAATTATACAGCAGCATATATACTATGCCCTATGGTTATTTAAGGGTTAAAGATTCTGAACATTCTTAGTATGCCACTGAATTTGCGATTTCGTACCGCTCCAGAGCAAGTTGAGGATCACCGCATCTACGTGGTTTAGAATATGCAAGGCATTAGGGGCAGAAGTCTGATTTTGCGCAAATGACAAAAAAAAAGTGGATCGAATGAAGGGACTGAGACAGAGGATACTATTCGCGTCACTTTAAGCATTTTAACCAATATGTAGGGGTGCGCTTTCATTGAGAGATCAGGAATGAGCTGTGGAGAGAATCCTTTTGGTCACAAGAGCCAAATCTGTTGAGATCAAATTCTCATTTTGTATGAGTTTTTTATGAACTTTCAATGCGAGAGGGTGTAATTCACTACAAGTGAAAGTAGATAACCCCATTTCCATTCAAATATCAGTGGCCGTGGACATTTAGCTATTTGCTTACACCAACTAGCATTGCTTGTTGAAGTTGTTGAGGGTCTACGATAAAATTAGACAACCAAGTGTAGTGTCTCCAGATAAATGAGTTTCTTTTGGTAAGAAGGGGGTCAGTATTGGAGATGAGAAGTGGTCCCTAATGTTTTTAGAATCCTCTGCCTCGTACTGCTGGCCTTCTGTAGCGCGTGCTTACAGCCACTTAAAGAAATTAACACCGGTTGCAGCTCTATTACTTGGAATGCAAAGACAACTTTTTTAGCACCTGATAGTCCTTGTGAGCCTGGACCAGGTGACGTAACTACTATGGCACGCTTCTTTGCCTATCTTTTTGTATGTTGTGCGTTGAGGATGCGTATATTGGCATGTAACTTGGAAGTGTGCACGCAGATGGCGAGAAGAAGATATAGAACAGCGGCATGTGGAAAATGCCAGATATCTCTGGACTAGGTAACTTTTTATCAATTGTTGCTGAATGAAATCAGCACCTCTTTTTAGTTTCCTCTTCACGAATATTCGTTTTATCAGAACCTAGGACTTTGATGGATGAAATTTTAATAACAGTTCAAGGTGTCCACATTATAAGGTTTCAGTATGGGTGTGTCAACAGTGTAGACAGCACCACAACATGCTGGAAACCGGCTGACAGACCATTTCTGTCAACGGAAAGTAATTGCAGGTGTCTAGATCTGGTCTGTTTGCTTCCAAAGCAGCTTTAATTCTAAAATTTATTAGGTTTTTTGCAGTTTCTCAAATGCCAGTCATGCCAGAGCCTTGGATTGTCAGTCAGCCCAACGGTATATAACTGTGGAATCATGTCACAAAAACCAAAATCTTACAAACACTGTTGAGAAAATGGTTTTCTCTCCCCGCTACCAAAATTAGATTTTACATTAGACTTTCTAGCAGTCTGTCTGTAAGGCCTACTTGGCCCTGGCATGAGGATATTGACCATTATTTCATGATTACTGGACTCTAGGGAATAACAGTAGGTTTTAGAGGTTCGATCTTCACTTCTAGTAGCATCTGAGATTATGATTCCCAATTTTTTTGTGCAGATTTGTGGAGAAGAATCGGAGAGACGTAGAAGAGAAGTCAGAGCAATTGAAAGCAGTGTCGAGCTTGGCTGCGCTGTTTGCGGGTTTTGCTGTGGTGACGCTGACACAATTCGGGTTTGACGCGGACACAGTAGGAATTGTATGGATTGCATTCTATGGAGTCTTGACTGCTCTCGTGGTTGGTCTCATGACTATTTCCATGGTAACATGCACCCTCATCCTCGGCAGCATATTGAAGAACGGCAAACTCTATGTCAACGAGGAAGCAGAGGAAGACTTCATGTTCAGGTCAGTGTCTATGGAGACTTTGAGCTAAACCAGCCAATATCCTCAGTTCTTTATCCTTTTTTACATGGTATTCCTTATACTTTTACTCAAAATAGAGTATTGTATGAAATGTACCTCGGCTTTTTTGCTTGAAGTTTTGACTTTGAATAGTTTGAAGGGGCGAATCTGGAACTTAGCGGCTTTTGCATTTCCTATTCACTTATTCAGGTGCAAGGCGTTTGTAAGGAGTCACAAGGAGAATCCTTCTCTGAAACCGCCGTGTCCACGACGAACGTTTGAAGCGTTTTGGCGGATTAGGTGCGAGACAGACTGGCGACGCTCCTTTCAACTGTTTGCGTTTGGCGTCTTGTCTTTCCTGGTGAGTCTGGTGCCCATAGGATGGATCAAATTCTACTACTCCCCTGTCACAGCGGGCTTGTTCATAGGAATTATAGGAATTTCAATTATAGGCTGGGGATGTGTCCAGTACTCGTGGGGCTCACACATGACCAGCAACATGCGTAGTTTAGAGGACCATGAAACACGAGTCAATCCTGTGGGTTTGCCATTCGACTGGCATCTCTCTCCCGTTCAACAAACTACCCTGTGATATATACCGTTATATTTTCTCTGTTAGAGCGATGGTTACCTTTAATCCAATTTTGATAGGTTGGAGATTGTAATCCATCAGCTTCTGTAATTTCTAGATTGTCTGTATTGTAAAAGTTTCGCTTTGATTTTCTGATTTAATGAATTTTCAAATCTCTGGAATATGCTCGAACTGCAGCTATTGCTGGGTTGTATTTGGTTATCATACATGCATGAGATCATATTTAAGGTAAGAGTACCCTGATTTGGAAACACGCTTACCTCGTAGCGATATATCACAGATTATGGTGGCACCATGAGTTTAGAATAAAATGATTTAGAGTGTTAAATGTGTCAGAAATTGGTCAATATAACCTCAAAAAGTCCATAATACTTGTAGTTATCTTTAGTTTAAAGTGAAATTAAATGAAAGAAAAGTGATGGAGGTGGGTATTTTATGTCACCATGATGGTTTCCAATAGGATACCGCTTGTAGGGTTGAACATACTTGCCAAGTTTTATCAAGTTGAGCATTGGTGCAAAAACTTTAAAATGAGTATGAATTTCTTGATCGGGGTTATAACAATAGTTAGCAATGCAATTTTCATTAACCCCTGAAGGGCCCTTGGGCTCTGGAGATACGGTACCAAATACGGTTGCAGTCAATATTGAGAAGTTTGAATTAGATAGAAATTAAGTGTTACAACCATACATATTGAAGGGTTGTACAATAGTGGGTGCATGATTTTTTTGGAAAGCCCTCATAGCAGCTCAAATATGGCTGTACATACAGCCGTACATACGGCCACAAATGGCCAATGGGCCGTTCAGGGGTTAATGACTTTGAGACATTTTTACAATAATACATAGATTTGTGGATAATTTACAAAAAATGTCATATGAAGAAATTTCAAAATATTGCACACCCACATTAATATTTGTGCCCTTTGTTCATTGCTTGTTGTTGGTTATCAACTACTTGGTGCTAGCTGCTTATTACTCAATTTTTTGTACTCTCAAGAATCCCTCATTTATAGTGGGGAATTGATATGTGTACCACACCCTTTCAATTACCGTACCACACTCCCAAAGTAAATTTAAGATTTCTACCATCAAAAAGTTGAATTTGAGAATTTGGAATTCAGATTTGGACTTAGAGACCATGATTTTGTCTAGAACTATAAAAAAAAGTTGCAATTCAACAACACCCAATGAAAAAGTTTAGTTAAGGAGAAAAGTGTTACTTATACTTTTATTGTAAAAAAAGATAAGCTTTTTTATTGGGTGTTGTTGAATTGCAACTTTTTTTGTGGTTCTAGACTAAATTGTGGTCTTTGAGTCCAAATCTGAATTCCAAATTCTCAAATTTAGCTTTTTGATGGTAGAAATTTTAAATTTACTCTTGGGGTGTGGTACAATAATTGAAAGTGTGTGGTACACATATCAATTCCCTTTATAGTGTTGTGTGTTATGTTTCTTTATTGCATTTTCTACACACATTTGATGTCCACTACAATTTCTCCAAGGTTTTGAAGATAAACTTTCTTTGATCTGTAACTTGCCAAACAATAGAACAAGACCATTATTGTGGTTGTGCCCCTATTGTAATTGTTTTGTGATTTTGTACCTTTGTTTGTAAGTTCTCTAGGTTTTTTCTTTTATCATATGACATGTATGTCTTAATTTTCTACCTTGCATGTTAGTATATGAAACTTTCCAAGTATATTAGTCCTACACTTGAGATTCTCTTGGAATCAACATGAATTAACCTAAAACACTTACCTCTTCTATTTGTTGCAAAGAGTGCATACAAGGAGATATTTTTGAGTGTTATGAGCTTTAACAAGTCCTCATAATATTGTAGAGTAGTATGAATCAATGGTCTTATTAAAAAAATATGCACTTTATTAACTTGAAGTGCTATGAGTGTGCTACATAGGAGCCCTAACATAGATGAAAACTTTTTTATACAAGAAGTAAAGATTGCATAGATTCAAACACAAAAAAGGTTCGAAGTAAAACCTCATGAGAAGTCAAATCAACTTTAATTTAACATTAAATGTTTTTAATAGTCAAAACTATAAGTGGCCATTTGAGTTCCTATATTTTACAAAAATAATAAATAATGAAGACCATTCAAATATATACTTTCAAGTCATAGTTATAAATATTGAATTGACATCTTTTCTCAATTATATATGTATTTTTTGTAAAACTTCATTTTTTGTAATCCCCGTCAAAACTTGAATATTGCAAATAATCACATACAAAATGTAATAGTACAAGCATTTGGCATTGTAAGGAAATGGTGTCCAAATGCATATTTTTGGAATACAAAAATGACCTTTAAACCAAATTTAATATAAAATTTCCAAAATCTTAAAAACAAAACCATGTTTTAGAATGTAACAGTTGATCACCATTACAAGTAACTATCCTTCACATTTGTCCATATTTAGAATGTAAACAAATTTTAAAAAGATTTTGGATTCAAAGTCTCAAAGTTTAAAATGTAAGTACTTGTGACACAATATAAAATCTAACTTTATAAATGTGATTCAAAATTTAAAAGCTACAACCTTTTTCTGAAGATCCAATATCAAATTATCGTTATAAATAATAGAATACAACTTTTTCTATATATAGAAGAATACATTCAAGAATAGAATACACAACCAAGAATAGAGATTGGCTAAAAGATAGTGTCATGGTGCAACTTCTAGTGACATGTTTGTCTTTTACAGGGAGGAAATGGGTACATGCATAGAGTGGAGAGAGGGGTACATGCATATAGTGGTTTAAATTGAGGCTTTACTTTGAATCAAGTTAGTGGTGTTTGTGAGTGAATAGTTCACTCATGGTTTTAATTTTTAGATCAAATGGCCACATTTTGTAATAAGATTACTAGCCCAAAATTTGCTTATTAGAAAAACATTCATGTTGCCTCCGTTAATACAACGGGTACCTACACTTGTATATATATATTAAATCATTTTTACCAAAAACAAAAATGTTGAGGGACACACGGATAGGAAGACACGAAAATAGGGGGCACATGAATAAGAGGCATGAAAATAGGAAGACATCGGGATAAAATTGCTATTACACAACTTTTTTATTGCAAAGATATTATTATTGCCTCCATTCGTACAATTAGTACTTAAACCAGTATATATATATATATATTAAATGATCTTTACCAAAAACGAAGATGTTGAGGGGTCAACACTGCATGAGTGCCTACTTTCACTTTTTCAGTTGCAAGCGTTTACTTTTTGGTTGCCCAGAGTCCCTCAGAGCAGTCGGTACTCGGTACCTCACCTGATTAGGGTTGTGCCAGAGATGGCGATCAGGAAGCTAAGTTAATTCGTGTGCTTGCGTTGTCGTTGTCGTAGCTACTTTAGGGTTTGAGCTTCGAGGTTTGATTATGACGTGATTACGGTTACGGTGGATGAGTCGGCTGTGCAATTGGCGAGGGCAAATTACGTAAAAGAGTTGGAAAGGAGCGATGGCAGGAGATGACGCGATTCCGAGTTGGTACTTGAGGCAGCACGCAAATTCCACCTCAGCTGCCGTTGCCCCTGCTAAAGCTGTGAGTATTAGTGGTTCCGCTTCTTCGTTTTCAATCACGCTAAATCTCCATGGCCACATCACGGAATTGGAAAACAAAAAGAACTTAGGTTTCCTAGCATGTGGATTGGTCTAAAATCAATTGCAATTGCAACTGATACTGCTGAAGTTGCAACCAACAAGAACAGGTTATCTTTTGTTTTAATGCAAATTTTTAACGTCGTGCGGAACAATTGACAAGATGTTTGTTGGCTTCGGTGGTGGTCGTAGCTGCAGAGAGAGAGCTCGAATGTGGGAGGAGTCGACGCCGTGGTGCAGGCGCTTCTGGCGAGTAACGCCAAAACTGCAGGGAACATTGCTAGCACCATAGAGAATCGGCTGCTGGACCGGCCTTACTTGCTGGACAATCCGGCTACCCATGGCGGGGCGACCGAGAGAGCCAAGGAGAGAGCACTCCGAGCCCGGAGCAAGCGGTCTGCCAAACACTTTTCTTTGCGCCAGCACCGTCACGCAGGCTCCTACGACCTCCCTGCTGAGTACCACAAGTACGCTTTGTTCCTTCCCATGCATGAGATGTGGAAGACTTACGCGCGGAGCCTGGTGAAGGGCTGCAGTGATGCCATGTTGCAACCCCTCCTTCTTGCTGCCGACTTGCATGGGGCCATCTTGGCTGTTGTGCAGTCGAAGAGTACCAGCTATGTAGGGACACAAGGCATCATGGTCAGGGAAACCGATCAGACATTCGGGATTGTTACTATGCACGACAAGTTTAGGGTAGTTCCAAAGGCGGGAGTTGTGTTCATGTTCCAGTTGGATTCCTTGCGAGTTACTTTGATTGGAAATAACCTCTTCTCTCGGCAATTGCATCTCAAAAAGCAACGGCAGCTGAGGCCGACTATTGCACTGTGAAAATGTAAGCCAAATCTTAAGCAAAGATATGATTCTCTTCTTTTCTGTTTCTTTATCAACAAGGAATTCCTTACCTGATAGAGCATCTCCACCGGTCCGGGCTCTTTCAAAGTTTTCCATCTGTTTTGGCCGGCCCTCAAGCCCCTTGATCTTCACCCATGCTCTTCAAATAGGTGGCCTTGCACTCCAACACGCCCCATAAGTAATCAGTTGATTGCTTATCAAGGAAAGTACAGGATAAAGTTCACTAAACTTAGGATGAATAATGTCTTGAACTTAGAATGAATAATGTCTTGAGGGACTCTTGCTAGGCACGATAGGATAAAGGGACTCTTGCTAGACACGGTAGGATAAAAGTGTCTTGAGAGGATGGGCCTCAACACTTTTCATACACTTTGAGCGTGTTTGAGCCACCGGTGGAGCCACCGGTGGAGATGCCCAGCTGTTGGTGGACCTCGTGGTTGGTGGCTTTCCATTTTAGGATCTAACTATCGTGAGTCAAAAAGGAAGGGTGAGGGTTTAGGGTTTAGGGTTGCGTAATTTTGCATTTGCTTTCATTCATGTATAGTGTATTGTTATTTTCCAGGTGTGCCTGGCAGTCGAAGGAATACAGTTGGAAGGACTGCTGTGTTTATTGAAAGGTGGTGCTGCAGCCGAATTGACATTTGAGTTCCAGAATGGATTCTGCTGAAGCAGGGTCTGTTTCCTAAGATGTGCACGTCACGATTAAACCCTAAATATGTCTAATAATGGGAATGCTGGCGATGGCTTTGTTTGGCTGCTGGTGTGATCATTTGTAGTGTTTTTCTACTAGGCTCCATGGAAGCAGAAGTAAACTCTTCTTCGACCTTCTTCGTGTATTACAGATTTTCATACCTACATGGTAACACACTAGTACAGTATTCTATCGTGTGACGTTTGGAAGTGTGCATTATGTTTCCTTTAGGCACGGGCCGTGTTCTCATCGGGAATTCCATGGTTCAGCAGAGAGTTCACATTCAGTAGTTGAGACGGAGAAGCCAGCTTTTGTTCAGGAATTGGAGGGCTTCACAGGAGTTTTTTGAACCAGAAGTTTGGGATACAACGATAAACCGCCAGGAGTACATGAGGGACTTTGATCGGTGGTCTTCACTCAGCAATACCTTTTCGGTACGATTCATCATCTCATCTTTTCGGCTGGAAAGGTTTTCAAAGTTTACCTCCTGCACTAATATGCTGACTAACAGATTTGGAAACTGTTCAATTATCAGATAACGTGTCACCATGCAACTGCTTACAACATGACATTGGGATTGTTATTTCAGTTCAAAAATATCTGCTCATCAATCCCGGTCTTATTAAATTCGTTAGAACAAATCTATGAATGTCTAACAAATGCCTTTCTGGAGGTTTCAGGTGAAAGTCATTGCATACCTCACTAGTCCCTTCCTGAAACGGTCTGTTCGTTCCCAAGGAAAACCAGTAGAATTTACTGGCTCGGTGAAGGAGGAAGTATCAGCTATGGAACCCGGTGATGTATGCACTTTTTCTCTCATATTATGAACTGCGTCATGTTTAGACGAGGGGCGCAGCAACATGTATGCTTGGTATTTGGATAATCTCATAGTGGTGATACTGTTCCCGACCTAATAGTGCGGTACTAATTGCTGATTGGCAGGTATGGGCTTTGTTCTATGAAAATGGGAGACCAAATTGGTATGCTGTCATCAAATCGAGGACTGGGGACAGATTCTCTCCAATTCCGGGACCTAAAATTAAACGCAACCTTACGACTCTTCCTTTGAAAATTGAAATGTGAACTCCTCGTTCATTACCATCTTTTTTAGCGTCGTTTTCTTCAAGCTCGTAGACCATCACATTTGTCACTACCAACAAGTGTCTAGACATTTGTGTAATCTGTTGATGACATTTTTGCACTCTGTGATGACATTTTTGCAATGTTTATTGAGTATAACGTAATTGTACGGTGTCTGGAACAAGAATGTTGTGAGTTACGATGCTAGCCATGAGCTCTTTAGCACTCTAGCTTTGTGTGAAGATCCTGTTTTCTTCACCACCTGTTAGTGTTCTCTGTTTGATCGATTTGATTTTAGGGTGGTGCTCTAACCTATCTGCAAATTGCAGGCACTGTCTTAAAATGATGCCTAACTACATTAAAGGTGAAGTGGATGAGTGGAATCCGCGCTGAGGTTGATTAGTTCTTAAAATGTTGGATTGAGCAACATGTTGTGTTGATTTTTGAGTAGTAAAGAAATGAGTTATGTTGTGGATATACCTGAAGTTGGAATGAAAATTAAGGACATGGGAGTAGCTTGACTGCACATTTCCAATGCTCTAAAAATCAGAAGGTTCATGGAAGTGTGGAATTCCTTGAGATATTAATTAATGTAGCAAGCATAAAAAGTTGTTCACTAATGATTTGGGGTACATTTTGTGGTTTTGACAAATGCCTTATCATTCCTCCAACCTAAAAGATAGCAGGCAATTTCATGATTATTGTTATGAGGGAACATTAAGCAAGTATTAATTGTTGCACTATCTTGTTAGTTGAGGATTGTAAAGATTGTGTTCTATTCATTGTAGCTTGCTTCAATTGCAATATAGAGAAGTTCATTATGCAAAGAAACTAATATAGCCAAAAAATTCTTTGAACTTGAACTCCATAGAGAATCTATGGACAATTGCTAAAGATTAGTTGTGGCATTGCCATAGACCAAGAATAATGGGGAACATGATGCAAACTATTCAATCAATATGAAATACAATTTTTCTACAACTTCATATTTTGGTTAGTATGCTTGAGAGCATGCAATTAGTTGTTTTAGTGCAAGGTGGCAGAACTAGATAATAAACATTATGTTGTAATTTTAACAAACCTTTATAATTTGATAATTTTAGAATCAGATTTGTCAAATTAGAATTTACCATCTTTCTAATACACTTTACAACGTGAGCTTATACCAAACAATAACAAAAATTATTTTAAAAATTATTTTTGAACATTACATTAGCTTAAATGTGTCATAGACTTCCTTGTACAAAATGAAGTGGTTGTGACACTATTTAATGCTTTAGTGTTGGTATCTTTTTCAAAGTTTGATTTTCATCCATTAAGAAACTCCTATTAAAGTGGTGAAGACTTTTTATAGAGAAGAAATTCATTTTACATAAAATGTTCATAGCTTCTTAAAAATGTGCATAACATTCAGTAGCCTGAAGAGAGGCTGCCTTTCCCTCTCTTCAAGTATCATCCATGATTTGCATTCTAAAAAAAAAAAAAAAAAAAAAAAAAATTCTTTTGACATGGCTAGCCCCCACATTGATGTATGTGCACTAAACTAAGCCTCTTTTTCATAAACTCTGACAAATTTAGCGAAGTGTCCCCATAGTTAAAGATGGGTGTGGAATATTTCACACCATTCTCTTGGAGGGAGGGCATGCTGCAAGAGTGCTACTGAATGTTATGTATATCATAATAAATACAATCATAAAATAGGTCAATTTCTAAGTATTTCTTTGTTAAAAAATATATTTTTTAGGACAAACTTAATGATGAACTTGGCATTAAGTTCATACATGTTGAAAACCTCATTGCTCTAGTTAATCATACCGAAATTCGATTTCAAAAACATGTGTTTCAGTGAGTTCTAAAATTAAGTGCCTCTACGTTGATTTGACAACGGTCACTCAACTATTATTCAAATTTGTTTGTATAATTCTTATCAAAAATCATGTTTTTCATCTTTTTACTACATGCAAATTTCCAAAAAGTTGAGAAAGACATGTCTAAGCACATTATAAGGGGAGTAAGCTCGGAATCTATCACTGTGTGCTTCTTGTTTTCTTACAACTCACATGCAGAGACCTTTGTCCAAGAATCTCTCGTAGTAAAATCAGAGCCACTTCTCTCGTGTCAATGGTAGCTTGGCAATTGAATCAAATCCAATCAATTTTAGCGTAACATTTAGTTTACTGGAGTATGGGGAGATTTTCAAATTTTGCCCATTAATGACAATTAATCGTCAAGTAGATCTAGGGTCTTGGAAATTCTGATCATTGTATGTGCAACTGGTTCTCCCTTCGCACCTCGTCCATTGTCACAAGTACTGACCTGTGGAATCCTCTCACACTCCACTGTTGGTATCTGCATAACGTCATCCAATATTGATAACGTCAGGATCAGTCATTGACTAGAGGTCACCAACTCTTTAATATTTTTTTTATATCCTTTTTGTTGAAATTATACTCCCCTATCATGTGGTCAGCAAAGAGAGCGGATTCCTACACTATCGCTGGTCAATAAGGTCACCCATAGTGTCGGATTGTTTTCAGTTGGACCCAAGAGATAGAAGTAGCAGAGTGAACGAGAGTACCTCTCCCAACAGAAGAGCCCGATTCCAAATGCAACGTAGTGGAATCCAATTGTTTCTTGTGCAAGCGATCCTCCTGCTCCTCTTCTCTGCACCCAATCAAGTCCACTCACAAATCAAAAGAGTTATGGCGTTCAGCATTAGGGATCGCTTTCTCTACCAGGTAAGTGAAAGCTAATATGGACATTAGAAACAAGTATCCACTCGACAAAACATTATGAACATTCTAGATCCTAGAAATCAACACCACGACATCCAAGGGTGTCCAGAAGTTCCAAGTGTAGTATGCACACGAAGACCTCTGTGCTCCATGTACAGTGCCGTTACGATTCTAAAACATGGAGGCATCCTTTTTACTATTTTGTATTCAGAGTTTGAGTGGTTCGTGATCACGTTAGATCTTTTAGCGCTGGTTAATTCAGGTAAATATTGCGAAGTATGAGTGATATGGCACATTCTTGTGGGGTTTCCGCTTCTCGTGCTATCCAGACATAATTTTGACCAGCAACGTAAGTAAGCAAGAAGCCCGGCAAGAATGATGCTTATTTCATATCTTCTCACTTAAACGAAAGCAGGGATCCGGTAAATTTTGAGAATCACAAACCTGGAAGAAAGAACTCCACCCTGAATGTAACATCTCTTCCTACACATGACACAATCCCGTAGTGAATAAAAAGATCTGATGTTAAAGGGAAATAACCAAACACTTCCGGTTTTCCTGATTTAAACATCAATACATAATTGAATCACCATTCGGTTCGATGTTTCTTTGCTTGCAGAAGGGAACAGCCGCTGAGAATAATATGAGCTGTTTATGTAAAATAATGTATGCAAATGAGAAGAACCAAATACTGAAGAATAAATCGAGAAGATTTACATACCAGAATGTGGTGGACATCCTTCCAGAGCAGGAACAAAATGTATGTCAAAGCACTTGTCCTCGCCAGCAACATCAACTCTGCAACCGTCTACACCTCACAACATCTGTTCATGTTTACTAGTCCGTATCTACTGCTTTAGTGGCTGCATGAAAATTGTAAAACATCTGGGAAGACTGAACGAGTTTTATGATTTCACAAGCACAAACGTCATTGTGCTAAGACTGAACATCCTAAGAAATCATCTACGTCCCATTTGGGCGCTTCAAGGATGAACCAGGAATAATGACACATTCGGAAATCTGTTCAGTGATGCTAACAAAATGCTTTACTTCAGGTGGCATGGGATTCGCACTTTCATAGTGTACAAAACAAGGCCACCCGCAGCAACAAGAGTTGTCAAGAATATGTTGAGCTTCGTGTTAAGCAGGCTGTCTTTGCCAAGAGTACCCCATGATTCTGTGAAGTACGAGATTGATAAAGTTATGACTGCCGCCACCGGTTTCATCACACGCATGGTAGAAAATGGTGTTGACATATCTGCAATTCACGAAAATAGGTCTCAGTTCCAGATTTCAGGGCTTAAAGAATCATTTCCCGAGGAATTTTTAAGAGGTCACAGAGATTGAATCACAGTACTGCTTTTTTATTCCCAATCGCACAACAATTTTACATCGCAATTACAGGATTGAAAAACTTCCTGAACTATTGTTCCACTAAAATTTGCTTTTTCCTTCTCTAAGATAGTCGATCAATGTTACAAGTTGCATGGAAATTCGATGCAAATTTGTTTCACGCCAAACAAAAGAACCTAATTTGGATCTGTCAATAGAAGGAGTGGAACAAACTGTAGTGATGCTGACTTACGCAAAATTTCTCTCTGTTGAGGAATGATAATCACGTTCAATAACGTGTGGAAAGCCGCCCAAAATCCACTCAAAATTTTTAGTCTCCAGCAAAGTGTATCATAATAAAGACCAGACGCTTTTCACGATTGGATCTTTTTGTCAATGGATGCAGTTCCCTATATGCACTGAAGATATATTTCTTTTCTGATAATGCGTCATATAAATATACTATCTGAAATCAAGAGCAAGAAACAATTTTTCAAGATAGATAGAAGACCTGCAAAAGGATCTGGGTTCCTGTCCAGCGAAAGGCAGTTACTATTGATGCGGCTGCGTAAAGAGCAAATTTGGAAAATGGAATCTGTTGCCCTAACACTTTACCAACTGCGTTCAAAACATCCAAACGGTTAGAGCAACAAGAGAAGGTCAAAATAGACATTGCTATGCCGATTGTCTACAAGGACAACTGGACAAGTGAGGAGTAGTTACCGACAGCTAGAAACATGAAACTATAGAGTTGAACTGAACGGGTCCATGTTAGAGATATTTTGTATTCGAGTCCATGTCAAACTTAAGCATAAGCTTAATATTGACGACGGCTGCCTGGTTCTTGGTACATGGATATGTCCAAAATGCAATCGTACCAGAAGCGCTCTATGCAGTGAAGGAAATCAAATTTTGCAAAAGAAACTGATGTTGGAACTGACCTATCAACAAGGTGCCTATTGTAAAGGAGGTGACACTGGCTGTTAACTTGATGGTTGGAGTCTCCAAGCTGTTGACATGCCCAACAGTATCGTCTGCATTAAAAATAATAATTAAAGCAGTTGATGAAGATGAGGGTCGTGGATGGCATGATTATCTTCTGAACAGGTTTAGTGAGCTGAGAATGAGAAATGATAACTTACTAAAACGAGTAGGTCATGAGGAGTACAAGAAACGGTGCACCGGATTTGCTCTGCACTCCAAAATAATACAAGATGAGATGCATTACACGGTGCTTTTCTTACATGACATTTCAACTCGGTTCGTTTGCTTATCTTGTTAATGACGTGTATAAAACTATGAAATTAATCAAAAATCTAAAAGTTTATAACAAAAAAACTATTGCAATGGGTCATTTAAGCATTGGTTCTATCATATATAGGTACCAATCTTTGAGCATGCGGTAGCTGTAGAGCAAACCAATCTCATCATATCGCTGGAAGCTCACCAAGTTGGTGCAATTATCAGGGATGCTTGGATGCGGTATAGCAATGTTGATATCAATGGCATTAGCAATGCCGGGCGGCACCACTGCACAAGTAAACGAATCAACACCAACATAGTTTATAAGCTGTGTTTATGACTAGTGCTTTGTTGACCAGATATAGATTTCTAGTCATCGGACATGGATAAGTAATCCGGAAAAATCAAGAACACAACCAAGAAAGCGCTAGTCGACAAAATGTAGGAAGTGAGCCAAATTAAAATTCACCTGATCATGGAATACATATAAACCTGCATATGGCTCATACCTAAGGAAGGCAATCTTAGCTCTATTTCTGGAAATTTTGAATTATTAGACTAATTATTTTGAACAATAAACAAACATAGCCATCAGAACTTCATGTTTTTAAAACGTCGGTTATATGATTATCTAATGAATTTTCAAACGTACTAAATAGAATATACCACGTATCGTCACATAGAAATCCCGAATTTCTGGGATTGAAACTGATGAGGAAACGAGCTATTTCCGGGATTATGCAGTTAAAAATGTACCTCTCAAAAGGTATGCTCTCCATGAGATGCCAGATATGGGAGAGGGCTTTTTTCCCCATTTTGTGAGGCGAAACAGCGCTGATATGGCAGCTTGCGTGATGAAGAAGAGAGCTTGCAGCAGCCTGGGTGCTGGAAAGTTCGTCATCCTCTCTCCAAGCTTTGAGGTTTTGAATCTGCACTTCACAGCACGCAGATTAAGCTTCAAAACTATGGACCATCCAGAATCCGATTAGTGAAAATGTAACTCACATCCTTCTATATGATATAAGATAACATTGACCATGAAAGAAGCTTGACAATATTAATAGGTCGACTATAACATCGGCAGTAACTCTCGCTTGGATAGAGAGGATGTAACAGGTCTTTTAATAGATTTATAAACTATGTATGCTTTACAACTGAAGGGACAAGGGGGTTGCAATGTGTTTCGCACTTCTACCGTCAGCAAGGTGAAAGGTTCGACTTACGCTTCTAAGAGAGCATAGGCTAGATACCAGAAGGCAATATATAAGACGGTTTTGCCAGCAGTTTCTTTGGCAAAACATGGTTTGCACAAAGGGCCTGGACGGGCGTCTTCTTTTAGCAAGCCATAGTGAAAACCGATGCTTTTCTTTCGAGGCCTTACTTTTGCTGCACATGAACTCAGAGCATGAGAATTTATAAAAAACAATCTCGTATGAGCATCTGAATGATTATACCAGGAATCCATGGACGCAAAGATTTATTTCAACTGCCAAATCCATCCACATCAGAGATTGGAATGGAGGACGGAGGTGCCTCTATGACCTGTAAACGACCGAAACCTGCAGAAATACATGATACAAATTCCGGATTAGGGACCATTGGTAGGTTATGGTGTTTACGAATGCTTGGTCCGCTCTGAGGTGAAAGGGAACTCTCGGGCTCGTTCTCGTCTGCCACCCCCGGTGCCGCTTCCGGAGACTGTAGCAACCATCTCAACGTCTTCGTCCTTCTTTCTGCCCCAATTGACAGCTGCTGCTCGTTGCAACGCATACACTTTTGGGCGAGGATGCTTGGGAACTTATCACTCTGTGAGGTTGAGGCTGTCAGTCCTCCATCTCGAGATGCCCCTAAAGGCATCTCGTTCCCTGAAACTCAACATTGCGCAAAAACTATTATCATATTTCTACCTTTTATTGAGTTGTTGCAAGTACCTTGCATTTTATTTCAAATAGGCATAAGAAGTTCAGGAATTATTAGTAGAATAGTTATGTGCTCCTATGTATATTTGGCTGAAGTGAAAGTCCACAAATGCCATCCTGAGCAGTTGTAAATCTTCACTTGTAGCATTAATCGGATAAATCATTAATGCAGGAAGCAGAAAAATTGCAACAGGATACACAACACGTTCGGTCGTCTTAATCTCCCTAATGAACACAGAGCCACTCCCAAGGCGGCACCCTTCTAAATTTGAGCAATCATGTGATCACCTTGAAGAGCATAGCCGCATATTGATAAACACCGAAGTCTCATCAGAAATGAAGTGTTCATGGAAGGGGTGAAGAATTTCACTCAACTCGATGCCATTTTTGACGGATTGCCTTGCTGCCTGGGCCTAGAGTGCTATATATGCTCCACCGTGTAAGAATCTACTCCGTTCAATACTCCAGTGGCAACCAGTAGCCTGTGTTCCAGCAGTATTCAGCAGCGGCTCGCCATGCTGAAACACAAAAAAGATAATATTTTTCACATCATTGACTGACAAATGCATCCTACCGGTTATGGCGGACTTCCTTATCAACGAGCTAATACACCGAGTTAATTGCAATGAGCTCCAAAATGTCGCCATGGCATAATAGAAACTGGACACTTAACTTGCACACAATAACAACGATGTTTAACTCGCAAGTTAGGTTACCGGAATACAAAAGAATCTCGTTCTCTGATTTCCTAATTGAGCCGTAATTTTAACTTTTCTCACACCGTTTCTCAATCTTTGCATGTGTACTTGCAGCTTTAATACAAAACCTTTCAAAACAGACTTGAAAAAATACAATCTGAAAATCAAGAACTAAATAAGATTATTTTTTTGAGAACGAAAAGATTTTGTTTTCCAGTAATATTCTGCTTTGCAAAACAGCAATCGCCATTTTAGCGAAGAAAAAAGCTGCAAAATCTAGTGAATGGAGAGAACCGGCAGCAACTTACAATCAACGGCAGTCGTTGGAGTATTTCGAGAAGTGCCTTCCGTGAGCAATTGGCTCGGATCCAATCTCAAAAACCTATTATTTCAAACAAAACAAGAACGCAATAGAAAAATTTATAAGAACGAAAAGACTCCGCTGTCCAGTAATATTTTGCTGTGCATTAAAGAAACCGCCATACTTTTGCGAAGAAAATGCTGCAAAATAAATTCATGGAATGGAGAGAACTGGCAGCAACTTACAAACATCCATGTCCGTTTGGTCGGCAATTGACTCAGATCCAGTTTGAGAAAACTGTTGTTCGAAGATTCAAGAGACAACACTGCATGAATGGCAGCAGCCTCCAAGGCAGAGAGCTATGAGCGGCAACAAAGAGACTTCGGAAAATAAAAATAAAAATACATAACCATGCTATAACAATATTCACTAATTATTCACTAATTATTCTCACTAACTATTCACTATTTATTCACTAAGTACTCACTCGTTACTCACTAACTATCCACTATTTATTGTGCTATCTACGCTTGCATCCAAAAGGGGGAAAATTCAACCGTAGTCAGAAGTCGGAAACCTTCAATCACGGCATGATACAATGAGTATGCCTTGCCCACCATTGCGTCACTTTTTTTTTTCCTTTTTCTCTGCTATTTGTCTAGTTCAACTTGTACTTCTCTTTGCCTTTCTTTTTCATCCTCCCTTTTCTTGCCTTTTCCTCTCCCTCATTCTTCTAATTGGAGAAATTAAAATTTCTGGTCTTAACAAAGAATAACATAAACACTTGATGCTTTATAATATAGATTAAGGAAAAATATCAAAAGTAGGCCTAACAATTGGCCGTATTTCAAAAACAGTCTCGACAATTGGGTGATTGCAAGAATGACTTGTACTATTTTTTGTCCCCTTGCTTCTTGGAGCAATATTTTAGGGGTATATCTTTTGCTTTGTAACTCCACCTCCTATGAAATTTTGAAGGGAGCTTCAGACGGAAGTTACCTACCTCCTATATTTTTGGTGGTTTAAGTAAAATGAATTTACTAATTTTAAGTAGGCCCCAAAGGCATGTCTACCTTTGAAGTTTTGGTGGTTTTTAGTACTGCATTGGGTCAACAAAATGGAATTCAAGGTCAAAATTTTAGGAATTAGTTCATCATTCATGATTACATGGATGTGCCAAAGGATTTCCCAAAAAATTATATATTATGTCTTCCACATTATTTCAAAGTGGGCATCCATTGGTCAAGGTTTACTGAATGAAAACATACATTTTTCAAGAATTGTTTACATGAGGACATGCCGCCCACAGTTTCCCAAAATGAATTTTTTTTGTTTTTATTTTTGTGATTTCCTGTAATTATTCAAAATGAAAAAGTGGGAGGCCTAAAATTCAGCTAATTTTTGGTCCGTAGCCCTCCATAGTACTTCTTCTTTGTTACTGGCACTATGTAGTACCGTCATAGGGTGACTTCATATGACGGTGACATCCTACTTCTCATCCATTTGGTGCTAGTTGTTAATTGCAATTGGCTTCACGTTGCCGTCTTCCTGGAGATGAAGTAATGTCAATGTGTTTCCGATGATTGGGCCCTTCATTGCCGGTTTTGGTAGGTGCATTTCGTGATTACCTATTCATCCTCTATTCTGCTCAAGCATGGAATAGAGGTGTAGAAGACCGTTCAGAATTTTTGTGCCCTCTATGATATGTAGCAGCAATCATGCCTATCTAAGTTAGATGCAATTAGGAAGGCAAGACATGCTGAGGCGCAACGGGTCTATGGACTCACGCTATAGAAGAAGGTGGGGGATTCCGGTCTCGTGTTTTATGGCACAAGTCTATTTAGTCGCAATGGCGACGGTTTAAGGGGGTCATCCGCAGCTGGCCGGTTGACTGGAGGTTCAGAAGTGGGTTCACAATTCAAATGCCTGCTTGACTGCAAGCAGCTATGCTGCCGCGCACGTTCAAGCGAGACAGAGTGAGACGTGAGTGGCCCACCACAAGACAAGATGTCTAGCAACACTCTCAAGATGAACGGCGCAGAGTTTGGAGGGAGAAATAGCGGAGGTCAGTGATCTGGAATGTGTTTTATCGAATTTCACTGAACTTGCTAAAAACATCCTTCAAGAGCTATAATACTTAGATGTAACAATATGCATTAGTTCAAAAGTAGAGTAGTTTTTTGGTACTTGAGGTAAGACTCTTGTAACATTTAGCTAGTTCAAAGGTGTTTGCGGCAGGTACCGCAAGCGTTTGCAAGAACGCACGCAAATGGTGAGGGAGCAAGCCGGACCAGTCCCATCACGATCCACGCATCTATGTTGAGCTACTGAATTATCTATGGATCTCATTTACCACCTCGAGTGGTTACCTGACACCAACTTGAGAGCAGCCATCATGGACACCGTCTTCAAGAACCAGACTGTCAGGATGTTGATTCCAAATTACTACCCCACCCTTGAGGATGTTAGAGCTTAACGCAACATTGTGCAAAACATTAGGCTAGATTTGCAAGCAAAAAAAATCCCCCACTACAATGGCATACTAGCTCGTAAGCGCGCAATTCTAGAAGCCATTGTGTGTGACTGGGACTGCGACTCCAGTAGATTCCACATAATGCTTGGAACTCGAAAGCAAAACCTCAAATCGGCAACTCACAAGCTCCATGAAGTTGAATCGGGCACGTCATTCCGCTTCAAAGTGCCCTGTAGGAAGAAGTGCAATGGTGGCGTTCCTCTAGAAGTCCAGGCGGCTGCAATTGCATGGTGGACTGAGGAGATGCGTGTGAGTCCAAATTGCAAGCAAGTTTGGAAGAGGAGACTAGGTTGAAGCTTGTACAAGCAACACGCTGCTCATTTCCTTCTGGAGAGTCAGGTACTTCAAACTCTCATTCACTTTTATTCAGTTAGGGTAAAACATGGTGTATGCTGACTATGTCGATCCGATTCAACTTCACAAAATAAGTCTTTGTTTGAACTAAATTGCATGATATTGACATTATGTTCCTATGTAGCAAGTGATGTACTACGCTCATTGTCAATTATGAAGCTTGCTATTGCATCATTTGTCTTCATAGTTGCTTGCCGTTATTTGGGGTCATTTTAGGTTTACTTTGTTTAGCAACCCAAACCAAGTGTTAGACTATTAACTATGTCTTACTGGTCCTTGACTTTAGGTAGTGCTACATAGACAAGTGTGCCCAATTTAGTTGGGTTTGAAGGTAACCGAGTCGGTGTTCCATGTTTTGTATTTCACCCCATTGTGTTTCCGTCAAAGCACATCTCCACTTCATACCCTATAGTTCTCAAGTTCAAAGTTGGCCATTGACAGTACATGCAGCCTGTCTTCTAGCACCTTCACCTGTACTGTCTACTTGTAAGCTCATAGTAATTCATGAAAACTCTACTCTGTAATGCACCTGGACTTCAATCAATCACGTCAAAAGAGTCTACCCGCATTACTAGGTAGTCACTAATAGTGTGCTGCGCAGCCACAACATCACCAACAACAATATGTATCACTGTGGTCACCTTCAAGTACTAAGGACCATTATCCAAAATACCTTTTAGCTCATGCGTGTCCTAGGTACTGCACCTCACCTATACTATATAGCACTAGGTTCATAGTAAATCATGGAAACTCTATTCTACAGTTCTCCTTTGGTTCAAACAACCACGTGAAATGAAAGTACCCGCATAACCAAGTACTCACTAATGGTTTTCTACAGAGCCTAAAAGTCAAAAACACTAGTTTTCACTACTACAATTACCTACTACTAGTAAGGACTATTACCCAAGTACCTTTCACCTCACGCGGATCCTAGGTAGTACACCTCTTCCTCTATTCTGTCCCAACAGCCATTTTTGTTAGATAGTAGTAGTACTATGCGGACAAACTCTGAACGTCAACCACATGTAGTGTGAAGTAGTGCAGCCCGTTTGCGTACTACATGCCATATTCTTGAGTGTTTCAAGGTATAACAAAGGTATGTACACAATGAGTCCGTGGAGACTACGTACAGTCGGAGTATTACACAGTATTGTTAGTGCTTTCACTAATTGCTTCCAAAGAAACCATGGGTCCTACTCAGCTTGTCCGCGTACTGGGTAGTACTAGAAAGGGAGTACTGTTGTCATGGACGTAGTGGTGACTCAAATTATCTTACCATTATGTAGTGCCATCTATACCTGTCAACCATCACGTAGTACTACATGCTAGACTCAAAGTACTTCTCATTGCTCCACAATATAATATCCTGACCAATTCTAGTGGTACCAGGAGGACTTCTTCCAAAGATTCCAAGATCGTAATCTGGAATTGCAGATCAAGATTTGTTCTTTCATCAAGTTACAGCCTTACTTTGTGATTAGGTGCAATGAATGTGAATTGTACTGCTCCCACCACCACATTCAAATCCTTCTTCTTTTGCAGGCCTTGAATTCCTTCCATGACCCACAACATGGGGCGCACATCCTATTCCAATGCACCTGCAGCTATAGAATTTGCGAATCAGGTGGAGACGGAGCCTGTCATATAGGAGCAAGCCGATTCTTTGGAGTCACCAAAATGTGGAAGTCAATGTTATGTGATAAAGAGGAAGATGCCTAATACCACAATATGAGGTACATTTTATGTACATCTACCAAGTACTGCTAAACTTAGATGAGGTTGGGGAAATGCTCACCTGAATACCTGATGTTGTTTTTTGTTGTATTGTGCAATTGCTTAACAGAATCTTGCGAGCTCTGCGATGTGCAAATGTTTCGCCTTTGTCCATTCGAGAGGGTCAACGGTCCCCATTGCCTCATCAAGTGGAAGTAATTTGAGTACAACATTGAGACAACAACAGATTCAAGCAAGCCTTGCAAGCGGATAAAGGAGGTCACTCAAACCACTAGTTTCTCTTTGTTCATGGAATTCCTGAGACCAAACCTAAAGGCCTTTGTGATGCACAACTTTTGCGCTTGATGGTAGTTAGATCAAGCAAAGTTGGCTAAGGATTCACTGCCACGAGGTGCAATACTTATGCACATTAACTTTGCCAAAAATTACTCCTTCCAAATACAAAATGAAATCCAGTCAATGTATTACCACTCCACGCAAGTGACAATCATGGTCCAAATTGTGTACCAAGTGCAAGATCCCGACGAAGACGATGGAACTGACCCAATGCTGATCCGCGAGACTCATTACTGGATTTTTGATGACAAAGCACATGACACGCTCTTCTTGCAGCATTGCATGCTAAAGCACTAGCAATGGTTGATGGATCAAGGTTCCATTCCGAATATGCACCTGGTCTTTAGTGACAAATGCTCTGCTCAATTTAAAGGTGCCAGGTCTTTATATTTTGTTGCGAGGTAAGCCAACTTGAGTACACCTATTGTTTGGCCCATGTTTGACGATCATCTATCCATGCACCAAGCTAATTGCCTAGAGGTAAGTATCCATGAATTTGTCCATTGATTTAGGTACCCATCTCTTACGGGTGGTTGTAGAATGATGTGGAATTTCTACGATTTGGATCACGGGAAGGGAGAGTGGGATGGCGCAGGCGCGGTAGTGAAACAAGCATTGAGGCAGGAACAACTAAGGATTCCAAAGCGACCGCTAGAAGATGCGCAGGACAGTGTCACTTTTCTAGATTCCACAATAGAAGGGGCCGTACCAATCCGAAATGGTCACATCAAGTACGCCCAAATCATATAAGCATTTCCCGAGTCCTTTGATTTTTGTGTAGTCAACTGAATTCTCACTTCTCTAGGCATACAGTTGACCTATTAAGAAATTTTGGGAGCTCCGTTAGCAACGTATAATATTGATGAAAGCTCAAAGGGATGTTTGCCTCTCTAAAAATTGAATTTCAATATCCACAACACTATTACATACAATTCTATTCATTTTAAAGGCTGACAATGTGTGACGGCAAAATGATGCACAATAGACATTACTGCTATGTAGTTTTTGCATATTCCTACTCCCTAAATGAGAATATATGTAAAACAATGAACGTATTCTAGACTTAAAAATACATCATTTTCAAAACCTTCTAAGTGTGTTTCTCCCTTCAACCCAGAAGCATAGCCACAGTATACTCATTGAGTGCGACAACTGAATGAGTTTGAGTAACAAATTTAACACTGAAAGTGATTCAGAGAACCCAATGTCACTGAGGCTCTAAACCATTCACTATACAAAATTAAAACTACAAGCAACTAGGAGGGATTCCACTGTGTTTTGACTTCAACAGAGAAATGGTTCAAATTGTTTATGGACAGACTTCAATACACCTCATAGTAACCTTTCAACCAAATCAAGACACAACAAACTGAAATGTCCTCTAAAATTATAGTATTAAAGAAAACTGGACTCATATTGGTAATACCT
Source organism: Ulota crispa (assembly GCA_963920765.1). NCBI lineage: Eukaryota > Viridiplantae > Streptophyta > Bryopsida > Orthotrichales > Orthotrichaceae > Ulota > Ulota crispa. The sequence goes on from OY987242.1 coordinate 37,774,648, forward strand.
TAGTTAAACCTTTGGCTTAGATGCACACTAATTAACTTAACTATGTAGCGTGCAAATCTTTCTAGTACTTCCATCTAGTTGGCAATGATGAAGTAGAAAGAAGCAATGCCCATGCTTGTCGTCAAATACTTGGGTCCTCGAAGTTCCATTCTATGTTTGCACCTGATGCCTGAGACCCTACCAAAGTTTTGGTCTAACCTTTCAATTGTTTCTGCAGCCCTTGCCTAGACAAGGACTTCGCAAGGTGCAAGCAGCAATCCCACGTGGTAGAGTGGAAAGTCTACAAAATACAGCCACTAAATGTTAGTTACGCACAATCTCTACTAGAAGCGGAAGACTACAATGAAGACAAAGGGAATTTGAAATACAAAGAAGATGAGGGCAGCATGTCCTTCCTTGTCCAACTAGGTGACAATTTTGCTATTCCAACTGAACCAAACAATACAGAGGGAGTTTTGTACTACATTCTGCAGTGCCAATTGGAAAAGCACATTGTAGAGGATGACTTTGAGTGTTCATGGGGTGGGTCCTTCAAAAGAAGAGACTTCATTATAATTGGAACCTATTACCAGAAGTAGGGACGGCTTGCCGCTAACAACTACGTCTACTTGAAGGATTCAAGATCGGCTCATGTCGACGCTGATATTGTCCTTGCCTGCACATTTCAAATGATATTTTGTTTGCACAAAGTCAAGGGCGGCAATCCAGTATACTCGTTGCCAATGGAGAGCGTCAATGTCATTACATGCGCATTAGAAGAGTACCATGAATCACAATGATTGGGATATAGTGTTGTCACTGCTACAAAACGTACTAGTTACAATTAAAATCTGAGTTCCTTCAGGAATAGTACGAGGTCTTACATAGCCTAAATTCCATTACAAATACACTAGTCAATACTACATAGGACTATCGAGCATTACATAGTGCACTTAGTACTTTACAGTGTTCCCAAAATATAATAGTTCTTTACCATTGTGTTGAAAATGACTTGGCAGTAGTCTATTTCAGCATTCCACAGCCGTTTGGAGGAAATGCACTTTGTTATAATTTTAACAACACATACAGAATTCTGAACCCTTAATACCAAATCTGACCATGTCATGAATAATGTACACCTCAAAGAAGACCATGTACATGCAACACTGCAGGCACTACATTGTAGTATTGACTACGTTTATTTATTATCTACAGTAGTACTTTCAGTGATTGCATGGTATTACTTAGCATCGCCTGCAGAATGGACTATCACATTCACAATTGAAAGGAACCACCCTAGATTCCGTACTTTGAAACTCAATGCCGTAATCCCAAGTGAACTTCTCCTCGCTAGAGATGTCTCTGTTTGCAAAGAACAAAACCTGTGGTTGATGTCAGAATTATAAGCTGTCGTCCAAATTCCCAAAAAATTCCCCAGCATTTCTATACATACATTTAAACCAACGTATAGCTAATTTCAATTCTTACGTGACATAATGTCGGGTCCGTCTTGTTTACCTAGACGGGAATGTCCATGACATTGGAGTCGCAGCATCTGATAGAAGTCACTGGGATTAGTAAATACAGTGCTTCAAAATCACAAAGTTACATTTACTAGATGACAGGGTCCTTGTAGTTGTGGTTCATCCATTGTGCTACGTTTGTGACCTGCCTAGCATCAACACAAAGCAACTCCTCATTACCCTTTGATGACTCAAACTGCCAGTGTGCATCCAAAAGGAATGTCGAATTAGCGCCTTCTCCACGTCTCATTAGTTCAGCCTGGGTGATGACCTCACCGGCGCACTCAAACAGAAAGCTCCCTCTTTGAATTCTGCTCTTGTATTGGATACTCCAACCCTTTGTCCGGCTTGTTAGGAAAACCTAGAAAAAGAGGTTGAATTAGCATTTGTAACTTCCTTTAGGAAAGTGAAACTCTTTAAGCATAAACTTGGAAATAGTTAGTAAGAAGTGCAAACCTCAAACGGTAGAGTAATTCCTCTCTGGATTACTCAATTTCAGCACTCTTGGCTGCATCGGCAAGCTGAAGAACATTCCTTAATGTACATGCGTTCCACGTGACCGAGGCAGGCCTCCCTCCAGAACCCTTTGCAAAGATAATCTCCCGAGCAATGCAGCGCCCAAGCCTCTCCCTTGTCTCAGCACTTAAGAAACTGTTGCACAAGATAGTGGATTTAGTTGGGAACAAGACCATATCCAACTTCCATTTTGTTCTTCTCAGTAAAATATTCCACAACTCAAAAACAAGCAAAGTCATTGGATTCTTGAATCAGCACTTCCATCTACATAAACATGACTTGATTTGACAACATACCTGTTGGACTAAACGATCCTTTAGTCGATTGTCCCTGCCATTTGCACACCCTCCGCTAACAACACAGCAGCAACAGCCCCCGACTTGATCCAAACACAAACTTCCACAAGCACAAAAAATATTTGGAGAAAGAGGTGCAAGAAATGGTTCCAACAATATAGAGTAGTGCAATACTAGGAACCTTGTATACTTGTATGACCTCATGTCCCAGTGTGGGGCTTCATTAATGCCACCACGTCAAGAGCAACATATGGAAATGCTCTCAACACCCTGAGAGCAGTCAATGTCAACCAAATCTTGTGCCAATACTTGATTTTTAAGACAGCATGAACAGGAGAAACAAAGGCAAGCACTAACATCTTTTTAGGTAATAGCATTCACAAGAGTAACTACTTGAAAGTCAGTCATCCAAAAGAGAAGTGTCCCACACAAAACATCACGCAGCTACAGAGGAGAAGATGCAGAGCAAACTCCACATAAACTGCACAAAAAACAGCAACTGCTTGGAGTCGTCGTCGACAACAACTAGCCATTGAAAAAATAGACCAATTTTCCATTTCAGAGGAGCCATGAAAAGGCTGAGAAAGAAGATAACATATGGTCTACCACACCAAAAAAGCAGCATTTAGACTCAACAAGGCACTTGCGTACGGCGTGCCAGAGGCGCTACGTCCTTGCAGGTGACCTGCCTTTGCATGACGTGCCCATTTGCAGGTCCAATCAGACAAAACCGTAGTGAAGGCTCACTTCTTGGTTACCTTGATGTTTTGCGCAGCACGTCTTGCGCAAGGCCCCTTCACCTTCGGGATAGGAGAAGCTAGTTGCGGTTGCTTAGAGGAACAAAGAGACCTCTTGTAGTCAAGCGAGGCACAACTGCGCTGTGATGATGATGGAATTGATGCACCCTCCGGACTACCGGGCACCCAGTTGAAGAGGACTGGTTTGGAAGACTCCAATGGTGTCAGCACTAGGCTCTCTCCTTGCACTAGATTGGTAAATTTCCAATGCCCTCCACCCTCATCTGTCCACGGTAGCATTGTACATAAGCATTTCAGATTATGCAAGTACGTAGACAACAAACATGGAGACATTGAACAGGTTCATGGTAGGTACCATATTCCGCATACCTGAATGCACCTTCTGCGAGGCTCTCAAAGCTTCTTCCTCAAAAAACTCCATATAAGCATCCTTTATGGGAAGAGGTTTACTGGGTACAATAGGTACCTCCGAAATGGTAGAGCGGGTTTGCCCACCCTCAGATTCCAAATCTTCCTTGGCTATGACCTTTGTAGTAGAACACCAACAAATAGTGGCACGACATTAGAAATTCTCACTAGCATTTGTTCAAGCCCCACATAGCAATCAACACTTGTGGCAATGAGAAAATACCAACCTCCATGTCATCTGCCACCGGCTCAGCGTCCAAGACCGATAGCTCCTCGTCCGTTAAGTCTTGGAATTCCTTCGTGGGCACGTCTTTGTTTTCATGCATCGACTCCTTGCCGGCGCCGTCCACGAACTTGGAGGGCTTCATCGCCGGGTTAGGGATTGTTGCGACCATTGCCTTTGGAACATCCCTGGCGTGCTCGCGACCCACTAGAACAGCAGTGGATTGAAACAACTACGACAAGAGCAACGGTGAGATGTTGGACATGTCGGACCTCATTGTTTGGGCCGCAACATGAGCTTCCACTCGTCCTCCTCCATCTACACATTCCGCTATTGAGGCCAAGAATGTGCTTCCAGAGGCAAACGTCGTGGCCGCTCCGAAACCGCCCATGTTTGAACCTGACCCATGCAACAGGCAAATTTAGGTAAGGTGTAGGTAGAATAGAAAAGAAAGATGAAATTACAGACAGGGGACGCTTACGTGCTATTTGTTTCTCAAAGCAACACCCATACGCACAGTACTAACCTAAACTAAGTGTACTACATAGTATGTGAATACCTAAAATTGTTTCACTGCCTGTGGATTTCAAGTGAGAAGAGTGAATCCTGGAGCCCGGAATGCTGCTATCTTGCGTGCTTGCGCTACAATCATTGTCGTCCGCGCCTGAGAAACCGCACGCTTTGAGCCACATAGGACACACATGGCCACAATCTAGTACCATACAGTTGGAGTTGTCCCAAAACCAAGAAGTGGCACACCAAGGTGGTAAAGGTGTTTGCAGTTGCAAATCAGCGCGTGCCAGTAAGGGAACCCGTCCCCGCAAACGGGGCACGCAAGCATTGGTGGCATCTCCCTGAAATTTGGCATGGAGGGAATGTCCAATCTAAGGGTGGGAAGAGGAGTTGGATGCATAATGTACCCAAGTCTTCCGGACTACAGGTTGCTTTGCTCCACCCTCAACGCACTCAAGTAGTGAGTAGATGCCTGGAAGCAACGCCCAATCTGGGCCTGCTCGACCTCAAATAGATGCTTTCGCTGCATGAAGTTGTTGTGGTCGTCGATGTTGTTACAAAGCATATCATACATTGGCCTGTTGCCTACCACTTTCTCTCGCCACCCTTCCTTGTTGTCTACAGCGGATAAGTCAAATTTTGTTCTGAATTTGGCAAACTGCTTCACCAGCTAGTCCACCATCCCATTGCAAAACGAAGATTCCTTGTCAGCCTCAACAAGTCTAGTTGCAATGTTGTTGGAGTTGTCTACAAGGTAATTGACCTCTTCCTCCACCTTACTCAAAATTGTATCTATGTCGGAGTTCCTGCCAAATGTGCACCAGATTATCACATTCATTTGGAAATTACAATGGTATATCCGGGAATTCTAAACCAGGAAATGCTGCAATCCAAAGCAAACACGGCATGCAAATACGGAATGACAACACACCTAGAAGAGAGCATGTCAAAGTCAAACGCCGCCATGGTGAAAGCTGAATCTGTGGCCTCTTCCTTTGCAACAGAGCCGTTGACATTCCTGGGATGCTTGAAGGGCTTTTTGATTGACGCCTTTGGTATTGCCAAATCCCTTGCCCTGGACAATGGATTCCAACTCAACAGACACATCTAAATCTGCCTTCTTTGAGGCTTGAAGACAGAGAAGCCATGACTTCGCGTGCACGCGGTAGTTGGTTTGCTACAGTTGGTTTATGTTAGCAGCAAACTCTACCCAATCAATCCTCTCGCCCTTCTTTTTCAGCAAAATCCAACCCATGGCAAGCTCCTTTGCGATGTGATGCGCAAGCGGCTCTTTTTGGTAGCACACGCGATAAAGCGCCTCCACTTCCCGTCACTCTGCAAGACTTAGCTTTTCTACCAAGCTGTATCCATTCCTGCTTCTATCAACTTTGAAGACTGCCTCCATGTCCGCTAGCAGGATGTGTTTTTTCAGCTTCAATTTGTGGGGGTTGATGCCCACGCCGTTTAGTCTGAACTCCTCCCGGAACATTTCCTTTGATAACACCTGCGGTGGCCTCCTAGAAGGCTATTGAAGGTCCTCCAATGCTTTTCTGCATTGATTGGCCGTGTAACTTCTCTTCGGACGCTTTGGAGGCTGTCAATTAAAAACATTGAAAAAAGAACAAGTAGCGCAAAGCTAGTGAGTGATGTGCATCAGTCCTAGAGTACTGTGGGAATGCAAGAAAAATGGCTGTACCACACGCACGATCTACTTGCAATTCAAGCTTTCAAAAAGTGGAACTGAGGTTTAGGTTGTTGTCATACCTGCATCCCAGCCAGTCTTCCAAGGGATGAAATACCGTCTTTCTCAGCATTTTCTTTAATATGGTAATCAGATTCATTAGGCTTGTCCCTCCTCTTGGACACCATGTGTTTGGCAAGAGTCCGGTAGAAACCACCGGAGGGGATGGGACCTTCTTCAGCGACGTCCCCCTCCCCAATTGGAATTGTAGGAGTTGAGGGGGGGATGTGGGGTTGGGCTTGATGTGCATCAAGAGGGATTACTTCGCCGACTATAGAGGGTGCAGTGTTAAATTGCCCAAGGTTGGGAGCAACGGGCAGCCCAGGCGGGAGTTGTTCCTGCAACTCCAAGGAGGATGACCCCCTCGCAATGGAAATTTTCCCTCGGGAGTGGAAGGTCTTTGCGTAAGTGGTTGGAGGCATAGTAGGGTTGATAGCAAGTACGAGCGGTTGGGTTTGTGTGTCAAGGAATTGCGCCGCAGACACGAGTTGTTGGGCGACATCCCGTAGTCCACCCCTTGCGTGCAGCTTCACGGTCTGGTTCTTGCGGGACTCCTTAGTGCTTGGAACATGTCCCCCAGCCTAGCAGTCCTTGAATTAGCTATAAGCAAAAAAAAATGTGCAGCATGAACAAACTATGAGCCGACGTCATGCCGATCAAAGTCCAAATTGTTTAGAATGCAGAATAGGCGGTAACCTATGCAACCATGACAGTAAGTAGCCCATTCTAGTATTACTTGTTGTTCATGAGGTACTACTATAAGCCAGTACTGTATGTATTAGAAAACGAAGTAGAGTACCACCAAAAGTGTCAAGAAGTACTCGATAACATTTAAAGCATTCCCAAGAGTACTTTATATAGTACGACTAGGTGTTGGGGAACACTATGGTGCTACAGTAAATGTGAAGAACTACTTGGTAATATTTGAAGCATTCCCAACAGTACTTCAGGAGTAAGACCGAGTATTAGGAAACAGTAGGCTGCAACTAGAAGTGTGAAGAAGTACTCAATAATATTGGAAACGCTGTTGACAGTACTTTATGGAGTATGACTAAGTATTAGTGAACGCTATGGTGCGACCATATTACTTAAACACGGAGTACTAAGGGGTAATGTATGGGCCACGTGAATGGCCCGCATGGGAGTGCCAGTACTATAGACTGGTCTACGCGTACATTGCAACAAGGTCCTTTGATTAATCTAGAGCTAATTGTACTACATGTCTGAGTACAAATGGAATGACAATATTAGTAAGACATTCCTAGCATTGTTGCTATACTTGGTAAACTTTGAATAGTACATGGCAAGTAGTACTTCTAGTAATGGGTAACAAGAAGAAGGGAAAGGAAACCGCTTGATAATATTGTAACATGTATGGTTGGTCTGGGTCAGGGTGTCTGTGTGTGAGGGGAGGTACTTGGAGGGGGTTTGCTTTGTAGGAAGGTGGGGTGTGTGCGTGGTTGGGGGGATCAGGGTGGATCAGAGTCTAGGCGGACAAGGGGAAAGGATGTATTTGGGATGTTGACATTTCAATTTACAGTACGGAAGTAGAATTCATAGATCAGACATTGACTTAAACATCTAAGAAACCTAAACCGCTGGACCTGTCAAGTATCTCATGTCCTGCTCTGAAGAAATATGAAAGAATTACTAAGGTTCCCTTCTAGGCCCAACTGTTGGATTCACTCTTTTCACTTACATGACTAAACGCTACCCTGAAACAGCAACCCATTACCACTGTGAGGCTTTATATTTTATATGTTTTTTTGAAGCAGGAGTTGTTAACTCGGGAAGGTTCATGATATGAAACCATTCATATAAATTATACTAGGGTGTGATGCTTGTATTCCGGCTGATACGTTGAGTTTTGAATAAACATTGAGCATGACTGAATTTGTCATTATGCATGAACTTATGAAATGAGTGATTAATCTGTAATGGGCAATGTCACTCGTTAACATATGGTACAGAGTAATGTTTGAATTTGTCTGTGGATGATATAAGGGAGTCTAGCTTAGATGACTTGCAAAGGTAATCTATGTATTGACGGCTTTGAGACCCACAATAAAGAGTCTGCAGAGTTTTCAGGGATGAAATGTTTTTTTTTAAATGCCTATACATTCTTCTGAATACCTTACTACAAGTGCATGAAATTACATGTATTCATTGTTAATGGGTTCATTAATATTTATGAACATGTAGGTGAAGTCTACAGGTTTGTGAAAGGAATGCATTAGTTGTGGATAGAATTTCGTTGAGAGCTCAACCTTGTCTTATAGAGACACTAAACCTAGTTACTCTTGAATTTATGTTGAGGCACTGCCCTAGAAATGCTTACTCTAGATTGCCGAGTTTAATGGACTGGTAATGATTCGTAGGTTGGATGAGACCATGGTTTACAATAAGGGCTTTGTACCGGGAAGGGAAAACCCTAAATCTCAAATCAATAACTCGGATTTAATTTTCATTAATCAAGAAAGAAACCCCTGAGTCAGCAATAATGGAGGGCTCGCAAATCAACTCTACAGTGGAAAAAAATGGAACAACTGCCTTTAAGGGGCAGTAACCCCACCAGGTTGCATTGTACATGTCTCTCTAGAGGTGGAGCCAGGAAAACCAAGCTTCGGCAAGCAATGAATAGGACACCCTGAACCACCTAAAAATCGCAAAGAACCTCAGGAATGTAATATACCCTTGATCTTGAACCCTACATCTTTAGGGCTAACATGTGCATGAAGAAGCCAAACCAACTCACGATCGCTATTCAAACCTGGAAAACCTTTTAAAAAGGAAGGGCAGAACATGTTTTTCTACCATTACTCATACAACTTGGAGGAAGAGGAAACCCTAAAATACTAATCTGGGAAAGCAAATGAAAGTACCTGCACGGAACCGCAAATCAGCTATTTGTAGAACACAAAATGGAAACAAAATGCGACATGCAACAAGTTCTCACCTTGCCATTCTATTGAGCGTTGTTGACAGTGATACTCAGCTCAAAGAAGAACTCTGGAAACCGCGGAAGGGAACCCTAAACCTCCAAACTCCAAACGCGCTTGCCAAATTTCTGTCCCAACTGTTATGTGTGACTCAGTGAAAACCGCCGACTACATCCTAAATGAAAGACGCCGTTCCTTGTGCATCCAGTAATAGCTAAAGGTTGCAGGGAAGAGACCAAATACTAATGTATGACAAAGCATTTATTCAATTGCGCGAAGTCAGTGGTGCACCACAACCCCACAATTCAAGCGGAGAAAGGAATACCCTAAACCCTAACTCCCAACCCATGCAGCACGACAAAGAAGCTGTCCAGAAATGGATGTGAAATCACATGAGAATGGATGGATGCTCTGAAGGTCAGTGCCCTGTGCCTACCTAATAAAAACGCAGGACCCTACTTATAGTACATCTGTTAATGTGCTCTAGTCATCGATTAAGACGTGGTGAAATCGATGCAAATCTAGAATCCTTCAGACAATTCCGATGTACTCCAAGTTCATGGTAGGTAGTACATGTAGTACCGGTAGGACTGCGAGAGTTTCAAGGGTGGAGGTCTCGTTTGACACAAAACCATGAAGTCATTTGTGCAATTACCCAATTCAGAAATATCAAAAATAGGCCTCATCTGGGTCACGAGTTTTTGCGGTTGATTTCTTTCAATTTCCAAACCGGTTAGTCAAGGAACTTTTATTATTATTTTCTCTATATCATTTATACTAATAATAGGCTTGGTTTCATTAGTTGAATAGTTGGGTGTTTGTAATAAAATAAAATCTCTATTAGTTGGGTAGTTGGGTGTTGCTCCAAGAAGATTAAATGGCGATTATGTGGCGGTTATTCTTATTTGTATGGTTATGTGGCGGTTATGGTCATCCTTGGGGATGGGGTATATACGGGAATAGGGGGTGGACACCTAGAGAAGGAGGCAAAGCGCATAGGTAGGCATAGTACAAGTAAGCTCATTGTAATAGAAAGGAGAAGAAGCCTGAAGAAGGTGATTATGAAGAAGGTCATGTTAATATTTTTGCAAGGACCCCATCTAGTGATGGCCCTCTACCGGAACGGTGGGTACAAGGGTCCACTAGTATTGTAAATATTGAAATATTAGATTTTCAACTGACTTTTTAGTCAATGTTTACAAATTGCAAACGGTTTTTTCTCAATTCAACCGGCTAGCTTTGATCTAGTTGTTAGTTCTTCCCAGACCACCTCATCATATATAAAAAGTAGGCCTTGCAACTAAGGTGACCAAAATTTTGTGCATGTTTATATATGGGATTTGATATGAGCACACTTGGGATTTGATATGAGCACACTTGGGATTTGATATGAGCACACTTGGGATTTGGTATATGCATACAAAGAGAGGGGGTAAATTTAAGATATTTACTGTCAACAAGCTAAATTTGGAAGGTTCAAATTTAGATTTGGATATAGAAACCTTGATTTAGTCTAGAACCACAATGGAGGTTACAATTGAACTACACCTAATGGAAAAGCTTAGCTAGGGGGCAAATTATTACTTTTGCCCTTGGTTGTAAAAAAAGTTAAGCTTTTCCATTGGGCATAGTTCAATTGTAACCTCCATTGTGGTTCTAGACTAAATCAAGGTCTCTATATCCAAATCTAAATTTGAACCTTCCAAACTTAGCTTGTTGACAATAAATATCTTAAATTTACCCCTCTCCTTGTGTGCATATATCAAATCCCAAGTGTGCTCATATCAAATCCCATATATAAACATGCACAAAATTTTGGTCACCTTAGTTGTAAGGCCTACTTTTTATATATGATGAGGCGGTCCGGGAAGAACTAACAACTAGATCAAAGCTAGCCGGTTGAATTGAGAAAAAACCGTTTGCAATTTGTAAACTTTGACTGAAATGCGGGTTGAAAATCTAATATTTCAATATTTATAATATAATATATAGAAAATAATAAAAAAAGTTCCTTGACTAACTGGTTTGGGAATTGAAAGAAATCAATTGCAAAAACTCATGACCCAAATGAGACCTATTTTTGATATTTCTGAATTGTTGAGACTATTTTTGAAATTTAGCCAATGTAAGGCCTATTTTCAATGTTTTCCCATAGATTAACTTACTCGATCTCTAAGCGTACAGTTACACCAAGGGTGATGAGAATGTGAGGTACAAAATGTAAACTTGCAGGTTTCAAAATGAGATTAAAATGAGATTAAAATATAACCCTTGTGAGAAGAAATACACTTCCACAGTTGAGAGCTCATTCACACAAAAGGAAAAGGTAACTTTCAGGAGGTGAGCATGGAACAAAATACTCCACTTTTAGTGTGGGGTTTAAATAGCATCACAATTCCCTTCCAAGATATAAATATTTTGGAGATTTTTAATCGTATGGGAGTAAATTGTACTGTTGTTACAAGTTTCCAATATACTGGATGAGGGTCAAAATTAGACTCCATGATGAATGCACTCAATGAGGGGTGAACATTGAATGTTAGCAACGGCTCAGTGCAGGTCAGGAGCTATATGAAATAGACAAAATTACTTTTATCAGTTTTTTCTAGTTGGATGCATGCTTCATGATTTCTAATCAAGGATGTGAATTGGCTCATATACAAATGGAACAAGAAAAAACTTGCATTGCCTCTAAAATTCAAAAAAAAAAATCCAAGAACAAGTGCACTGAGGGGCTCCCTTGTTGTGAAGGGTTCCTACGAGTACTAGAGATTGGACAATGAGGGACAAGTAGTTGGTGGTCACGAGCTCCAACAGTGAGTAAACTGCAGCAGCGGTATTGCATGCGTGCCCCTTTTGTACTTACTTCAAACGAACTGCAACCCCGCCTCCCTAGTGTAGTAACTATTTTTTATGATTACATGCCCTCGTTTATAAACTCCCCATGTGGTATTCCAACCCTTAGCTGTCATCAGCTGCAAAAATCAAATTACTTGTCTTGCATCATTTTGAAGGGCCTAAAACATTTGCAAAACACAAATCAACAGGTGGTATGACAATACTGTAGTTTCTCTTGTGACATTACTGACAGAATATGGAGTTGAGACTTGAGACAATGGCAGGAATCAGTAGTGCTGCATGTAAGCTAAAGCAAAACGTGTCAGACTTGTGGACGCTCAGCAATTGCCAGGATAACATCGTCAATATTGACAACACCTAGAAAAATATCATGTACAATTGCAGCTAAATACTGCTGCTGATCAACTGTAAGCCTGATCAACTGTAAGCCTGATCAATTGTAACTGGTCCCACCTAAGTGGCTTCGGCCAAATATCGATGTCAATTATGAGGTGATTGAGTCAATACCATCATGGCCATGAATCATTCCGCACAACTAAAACTCCTTCCAACTCGACTAAATTAAGTGAAGCCCTCATCTTTACGTGACTCAACAATATTGGCAATACATTCCCTCAACAATCTTCCAACCCTTGTGACCCATTGCAATTCATGCACAAATTATTAACAAAATTGACCAAGAAAGAATGTCTGGTAGAATAATACTCTCGTGGACTAACCTAGAAAAATGCGTGACTAAAGATGTGCCTGGAATACAGTGCGAAATTCTCACTCAAAGTGCGTTGTACTATTGAGATCCTACAAGACATGACCTCCGTCGTCTCCGTGCTCTGAAGTTCCATCTGTTTCGTCATTGATGATCACGTACTTGCCAGGACTTCGAGTGAGTTCTTGTTGAGGTGGATTGTTACCTAAACCCCCTTCAACCAGCTTCTGGTACCTGGACAACAGTTAAATCCGTACATATTCAGCAGAGTCCTAAGTAAAAGCTCATGCTAACTAATAGCAATAAAATTGCTCGTTGCATCAAACAATTCTATTGAAAGTTAAAATTTTGACAGCAACAAGCAGTCTCTTAAAAGTGAACTGATCCAGGTTGACATGAAGATTGTATGGACGGAGTACTAAAGCCATTTCAAGGCAATATTGTGGAAATAATGAAGACCTAAGGAGAGAACTTACTTGAACCAGTTAAACAAGCCAACGCCAATGAAGATGACTACCATACCCATACCCTTCAGCCACGTGAATTCATCATTAAAGATGATGACAGCAACCTGCACGTTGCCAAAAAAAACAAAAATATGAGCCCTTCTTAATAAATATGCATGGAGAGGACAACAGAACAAACAAACAAGCCCATATTCATATGATGAACAGCATGAAAAGGATTGAGAGAGAAGGAACTGGGCACTGCTAATTTATATCCAGTAGGTTTTGAGTCATACTATCCCAAGCAGATATTTATTCATACTTACCACAATGGTTACCACTTCCTTCACAACACTAGCAATGGTCAAAGTAACTGCACTTGTCTCAGCGACGAGGAAGTACTCGGCCATCACCTGCAAGAAAATCAAAAAAATCCTTCATCTTCAAAGTTGCAAACAAAGACTAGTGACAACACAAACACACCACAAATGCATGTTCATATCCCTTTGAGAATTTTCTGCTAATGAAGCTCACTAATCAGGCTATACTCGAGAAGACACATTCCTAGTAGTAGTACCATAGGAACGTGATGACATACTGACTGCAAGTTCAATCCTTAAATAGCCCGTTAACTGATAACAATTTCCCAATGATATATATGGTCTACAGACGTACACCAGCTCCTCTCTAGCCAAAGGAAAACCAGAATGTACCATGAAAAATGCAAGTGCACCACCGAGCAGCATCAACGCACAGCTTTCAAATATATGGCGTGAGGTATCAAAGTAAGCCGTCTCGCCCAGCTCGTGCCAGGGTTCTGTGAATAATGAGATTATGAGAGTGATGACAGCCATAACGGGCGTGAGATAACTCATTGCTGCAAACGGATTGCTCAAACCTGGTTGTCCAAACCAAGCAACAATTAGCCAATTCATCAAGGTTTTTAGTACTATTACCTTTCTACACTTCGCTTGCTGAGAAATTGTGGACCAGTTGCACAGCATCCAAATTCAAAAACCTCAGTCACAATGCTACTTACTTATAGACCTACAACGACCTTCCTCTCAATACTACTCAACAAAATCAAAAAATCAAAAAAACTGTAAGGTTGTCATTCAGCAGTACAGTGAATACATGACGGAGAAAACATACCGTATTCTTCTTTCTGTAATTGTTGAGTGGTGAATTCCACGATTCAGATGCAGCAGAAGCAGTTGCCACACCAACCAAGACACTGTTCAGATGATTGAAACCTCGTTCCATACATGAACTGCCAGTGGTCTAGCCCCCCAGCAATATTTCAATGTGTCCGTATACTCTACTTACAAAGATTGCTACAAATCATGCCAAAAATACAAACGCTTTCGTTTCCAGATTCATTAAATGAAAATACAAAAAGACAGACGATCTATTATCATGAGATTAGAAGTGGCTGTAGTACCTGCAAAAGAAGCTGTGTCAGGGTCCATCGAAAACCCGACATGACAGTTGCCAATAATACAAGAATGAAACCACGAAGTTCAAATTCTGTTTCCTTTGCAACTGCATCACTCCTGATATGTCAGTTATAGAAAGTGTGCCCTGAATATGCAATCGCTTCTAAACTTTGAACAAAAGTTGAAACAAAATTCACCAATGCAAGGAAACATTGCGAAAAGTGGGCAAGTACCCGTGAGCATGACCCCAAAGGAGATTACTAGAATGATGCCCAACAGCTTAAAACTCGGCACTTCCAATCTGTCGAAGTATAAACATGAAATAACAGTGCGTAAGAAATGACGTTAGGCAGTATCTCTTATCTGGTACACCAATAGAGACAAGTACGCTCATGACCATTCCCACGAACTATCAAGAAAGTGACCAATAACTACCTAGAACTCAAAAGACGTAAAATGAAAAGCTTGACAAACACAGGCTTGGTAGAGCTCCTAGTTCTAGCAACACACTAGGAAAAGAGCTGCAATTCACTTACTTAAATATAAACGCGAAGATGAGGAGGAATATAGGCGCTCCAGATTTTACCTATACAAGCCCATCATGGTGGTTGTTCAAATAAATGCCCCAAGTTCATAACTAATGCTGGCAAAAGGCTCCTAACCATGTTTTCTGAGATGCTTCATAGATGGCATCGAAAACACTTGCGGAAATCTATTCAAAATTTATAAACTAAACTAAAGCCACCAAACTGCAGACTGCAAAATTCATTGTGTAAGAGAGAACCTTACCATAGTTGCAAAAGAAACAGAAATAAATACAAGAGAGATGTTGCTAAGATCAATATCCAATGCTGTCGAAACAGCCGTCGGAACCACTGTCGCCATTCCAAGTGACACAGAATAATGTCATTCCATGTATGACATCACTTGAATGGATTTCGCTTTAAAATTTAGTGATTGATTCTAGCAAAGTCAAACAGTAGAGGATGAAGACAAGATTGTCCAAGTTCCTTAGTCATGATGTAGTGCCACAACCAAAAATCTAAAATCTAGACTGAATTACAGACCACCAAGAGGACAAGAAGATATGCAGCACAAATCCAACCAGGATGAATAGATTTCACAAATCGATATTCCAAGACACATATCAATGTCATTCGACTAGAGACCACCAGTTAAAATTTTAAGGAGCAGATAAAAGTAACTTGAAACTCAGAAACAAACATAATCAGTTGAAGCTTTATAAAAAAAAATGAAAATATTTGAAACGGATGGTAGTGAAAACAGAACATAAACCAGTACCTCTACCGAAATAATCTTTCCAGGTCATGCGGATGTGGCTTGGATTTATCCCGCAACAGGAAAACCGTACAAGGATTGATGATACAATGGCTTGCATGGAGAAATGGATGGTGTTCATCAATAGAGGAGCTGGAAACTTTCCCAAATCCTCCCCCAGCAATTTCTTGTTGTACCTAAGGACAAAGAAGATCACACGGCAACTCTTAACGTACTAAAAATATCAAAATGAATAACCTTCCAAAGAACTTTGCATAGAGAAATCCTAACACGGGAAACCATAATTAACAAATATAGGAAATGACAGCGTCAGATATATCATTGGAAGGAATGTGCAGCAAGAGAGCTGAGTGAAGCAATGGCTCTAACATTGAGTACAATCCAAGGATGTCTGCGGATGAGAACTTACAGCGTAAGACACGTGCTGAAGGCGTACCACATGCAGATAATAAAGAAGATCCTAAAGATAGTCCCAACTACAGGATTACGCGTTGCAGGGCGAGACTCGGATAGAACCACCAGCTCGTCATTAGAAAAAGGAATGTCGAGATCTTTGCCGCCGCTACTGTTTCTACTTCTCGGAGAAACTGCGGCATTCGCTCTCAAAGCATCAATAATACTACCTCTCAAGACTTCTCCTCCTACACCATTTTCCAAACGCGATGCGCCAGTAGATCTACCTCTTGACCCGTTCCTTCTTTTCGGGGTGGACTGTCCAGAGCCTCCTGACGCAGAGGCACCAAACTCCCGTTCAAAATCTTCGTCTGACATTAATCCAGCACCCCTGGTATCATTCTGATTTAATGAGACTCGAGATTCCGATAGAAACGCTTCTCGTGAGATCAAGTCATTCTGTACTCTTACTAGATCCCGAGATACAAGCTCTTTCATCATCAGATTGCTATCCCGTCCACCAAGACTGTCCAGTTTCTCTGCAGGTCTTTGATCCGGCATCAAATCGGTAGATCCTTCGAAACGGTCAACTGAAAAAGCCATTCCACGCTCTACGCTATCTAGAGCATCGGGTTCGGCAAGCGCCATTAATGCACTTGAAGCCCGAAAGTCTACATCCAAGGAGTCCGCCGTTTTGAGCGGCACCATTTCCAACCGTGAGGCTTCCGTTTCCTCCATCTTTACCGTCTCTAAACTCCCTTCAAAATAAGCTGGTCAGTTACACGCCAGACTGTCACTGAAAGGCTACCTGAAGTCGACACAAGCACAACACGATCTGTAAGTGAACCACCAACAAAATAGAAATTAAGGTAAAGGGTATTAAAACCGTTAGCGACCAGATCTCGTCTCCTATACTGATCCCATACACTTGGTTGGATATATTAGCATGTGGGACAAGTATGAATTGTAAGCTAAATGTCTATGGTCACAAATCTTAAAATAAAAATGGAGTTTTCAACTATCACTATCTACAAGCTTCCACGTTGAAATTCATAGTCGATTCAAACACAGTCAAAGAATCTGATCTACATAGATTCGTTTTTGCGTCCAAAGTGATCTCTCAACACTTCTATGGTGATCCCCCAATGAAAGCACACTCTTGCACATTAATAAAAATACTTAAAGCAAAGCAACTAATACCCTCCACCTTAGAAGCAATAGAGTAAAAGAAATGCAGCTCAAGGCGAATGATGTTGCGAAAACACTTTGATGAAGGAGCTATAATACTAATCTTAGCACCAGGAGCCCTAATTTCCTGCCATACATCGTAGCTGCTCTTGAAGTCACAGTATGTCCTCGAAGACAGCCAAATCCAAGTGACAACGAGTCTCCGAGTCTACACTTCCTTAATTATAGACTTGATAAGGAATAGAAACTGCCTCCATCAGTCCTAATTCCCAAACTTCCATGAAAAATGAACCATTCAAAATCTCCAGTAGCACAAATCAGTTCTTCAATTCTCGTCAATACGGATCGAAGACCATTAACTCTCTAAAAGCGAATAAATTTTAGATTTTCCTCCAGGACTGAGAGCTCAAACCAAAACTGCAACACTAAATCTCATATTACACGCGAGCATACATTACGTGTATTATTTAAGAAGTGATACCTAAAACTTCAAAAACACACGCACACATACACAAACTCCTCTAAAGTTCCCTCAAAACCTCTAAACCAAAGAAACAAGGTAAAACGCTTCTATCAATTCACGAGCCAGCATTAAGAGCACTAGGGTTTAAGAGAAACACGGCATAAACCTCTAGCAAAAGCAACAGCGTCCACCTGAGAGGTCATTGCAACCAGATCCTAAGCAGACTAGACAAGACTTCTCAATGCCGACATGATAGTCGCCAATCGACCTCATCAATATATGATTCAAAAATCTCAAAAATCAACACAATTCCTTATCATTACTCACCACATAATATAACCTCGAAGAGAATGATTAGGCTCCCTCGTTATCACAACCCGCTCGCATTGTCATTCGTCCTCTAAAGTGTGAGCTCGGACGCCGCCACTGCACTAGTTTGGATTCTGAAAAAGCAACAAAACCTGCGGCCTGCTGATGCAAAGGCAAGTGAAGAGAGGGAGGAAAACAAAGAGCAGCAGCAAGGCCACCATAGAGCGATGCGGCGAATCACTGCACGAGCTGGCGCTACATCGATAGGCGATGGCGCTTGTTTCTAAATCAGAGTGATTTCGTGTTCATGAGATCCACTTTGAAGGTGCAAGTTGTTTGAACATTCCTCGATCTCCGAAGTCGCAGACGCAGCAGCTCATCCCATTCATTCCTTGCATCTCTCGTCAAGCCTCCCCCCCCTACCCTTCCAAGCGCGGGCCCAAGGCGGGCCCCGACCTATGATGGTGGCAGAGAGGACAGCCTGGACGATTGTCGACGACGACGACGACCACATTCATCCGTGATCATGTGACTCTAAGGTAGAAGGCTCGAAAACCGTCCAGGCTTTAAAATCCCTCACCCTCCAAAATGTTCTTATTCTGTACATGTATTTTTTCATAGATTTTCAAAGTGTACAGGTGGTGTACATTTGAGGAGGTGAGCAGTTATAGAGCCTTATATCACTTCTGCTTCAAAATTTCATATCTAATTCTATAAAATTCCAAAAAATATGAAACAACTTGGGTTAGATGTCAATTCTTCTTATCTTTCAAGGAAATTTTACTAAAAAATATTTTAAGAAGTTCTAACTCCCCAAAATTTAGTTTCAGCCCTTAAATGGTCAGTTTATGAGCCTCCTACCTTATGTCATTTTCATGTGGGGAAATTACAAATGGGGGCATGTGCAATTTCAAAATATTTACAAATAGGACATGATTTCAAAAAATCGTAATTTTTTGTAATTTTTTTGGTTTGGACATTGGTTGATTTAGACACATCACATTAAATGTTAGCTAATTTCCAAAAAATTAAAGGTCTCTCCAAATTAAGCCTAAATGAATAAATTTTAGTAAAGGGGATGACGATTTTTGAAGACTTTTAAATTTTTTGGAAGTTAGCTAACATTTAATGTGATGTGTCTAAATCAACCAATGTCCAAACCAAAAAAATGTACAATACTTCTTTTTTTAAAATGTCCCCCTATATGTAATTATTTTGAAACAGCGTCCCTACCTGCAATATTTTACATTTTCATGCCCCTATTTGTAATTTCTCCTTTTCATCTCATTCTTTTCTTGTTATTTTTCTAGTTAGTTCTCAAATGCCTACCAACGGGAAAATGTGGTCAAGGCAAGGCCACACCAAAGTAAATTGGCTTTTCTAAATGGCTTCTAAAAAAATAGGTGATTGCAGTTACTTCCTTGAGTAAAAGTAGATTCTTTGATTTCTTATGCTCACTTTTTTGGTCTCTTTTAAATTGGTGGTTTTGAGAGTTCAAAAATTGGTGTTTTCAACCTCTTGCCTAGAATTTTAAAAGTATTATCTTTATTTGAACAATACATGAAACCTTAAAAAAGTGATTGTTCCCCAATTTTCCAAAAATACAAGCTACTTCATCATCCGTTTCAAACAAGTTGTTTGGGCCTAGTGATTACCAATTGGTTGTAGTATAGTGGTATGAATTGATAATGTATCTTACATTTTCCTTAGATCAATGATAAAAATGGAGGCTATATGCTTTGTTTGAATACTTAAAACTTGAACATGGTCTAATGAGAGTCCTTTGGAAACTCATTTTCTGTTATAATGGGATTAAAATAGATTGTTTTCAAATAAAACCATGTCTAAAAAAGACTCCAAATTATAGAAAGTGAATTGTGCCAAAATTTAAAGTAACATGTAGAGAAGGCAAGAGAGAAGGTGGTTTTTCCGATAAGGAGCAAGCTCTAAAAGCGCTTGATGTTGCAGTACCATGACAAATTTGATGATTAGCTAAATGTGCATGCATAGGTTCTATAAAGGTGTGTCAATGCCTTTGCTTACAATCAGATGTAGTTGCAAGCCATTGCTTTAGATGGAAGAAAGACAATGAATTAGGATGAGCCATGCTAAGGTGCCATGAATTGGAGCGGAAAATAGCCTAATGAGCCATGCATCATATTCAATGCTAGGAATTAAAAGTTACTACCAAAATTATACCCCTAGACAAAAGCCCATCTTGTTTCCCTTCACTTTCACTTGATGTTGTGGGGAAGAGTAGTGACTTATAGATAGTGAAGTAGGTGTTAAAACCTTTTTGTTGCCTTCATTGCATTTGATGTTGTTGTTGTATACATTTTGACATCAAAATGGTAGTGCCTTGTTTTTTTTTAATCTATAAATTCCTATCAACATGTATTGATAAGCAAGCATCTAAGTGTGAGTAATAAGTCAAGACGGAAATTTGAGCACCATCCAAAGGAGGCTAGGACCAATGATGAATAGTGCTATTATTAAAAACTTGAACATAAAAGGAAGTTTCCCCAAGTTGCCAAATAGCATGCCCATTTGTCTCTTTGGAGCCAAAAGTAGCATGCTCCCTTTTTTTTCTTATTCCTCTTATTTACTCAACTCCTTAAAATAATAATAAATATGTTTCATATGCTCCATTTCTTGAAATAATGCTCTTACAATTGTTTTTCAATGACAATACAATTTGATAGATTTATGACTAGAATTGTGAAACTTTCATGAATAATTGACGTTTTAGCAAGGCTATTTATTTTCTATGCTAGCAAGCATATTATCATCTGTAAGAAAGCACAATGACATAAATCTTTTTTTAATGAGACACAAATGATATATATATATATATATATGTATATATATATGTATATATATATGTATATATATAGAGGGAATTGCTAACAGGATACCCCTTGTGAGCATGAAATTTGGTAATCTAGTGCTATTTTTGATTTATTCAAGTGGTCCATCATTCATTCAATTACAACATTACCACCTTCTTGAAAAAAATCAAGACAAATAGGCTTTTTTGTTGAAATATTATTGCACCAACACTATTTTTTGATATATTTTTGCTTTAAGTAACTCAAAAGTCTTGTATTTTTAGTTTCAAATTTAAGCACACCTATTTTTTTAGGGAATTACTATAGCAACACCTTAAATTGCTAACGGGACACCCCCTCTAAGCATGAAATTTGATAATTTAGTGTTATTTTTGATTTATTAAGTGGTCCATCATTCATTCAATCACAACATTATCACCTCCTTGAAAGAAATCATGACAAATACAAAAAAAAAAGAAATATTATAGCATCAATACTATTATTTGATGTATTTTTGCCTTTATGTAACACAAAAGTCTTATATTTTTAGTTTGAAATTTAAGCACACATATTTTTTTTAGTATAGTCTTAGAATGATAAAGGTGAAACAAACCTTTTGATTCAAATTAAAAAATCAGCAAAATCAACATTAAAAATCACATTTTCATGCTCAAAGGGGGTGTCCTGTTAACAATTTAGGGTGTCATAGTAATTCCTTTTTTTTATAGTATAACCTTAGAATGATTAAGGTGAAACAAATCTTTTGATCCCAATAAAAAATCAGTATTAAAAAACACATTTTATGCTCATAGGGATGTCACTTTAGCAATTTAAGGTTTGTGTTAACAATTCCCTATGTATATACAACTAAATTAAAAATGTATTTATTACTTTAAAAACTAAAACATGTACCAAAGTAATTGATTTTGAAGAGCCGGACCGAGTAGAATAGTCAATTAGAGACATGTTTTGGAAGAACATATATATATATATATATATGCTTAACCCCTAAACGTCAAGGAGGATGAAAAACGTCCTTCGACTTTGAAAAAAGATTTTGTGGTCTAGGAAAAAGTTATTTTTCATCTGATATTTTTCAGAAGTGACCATAAACACATGGTCCATCATGGAAGATAAATTATCTCTTGAGATGCATTTTTTTTATGTAACCCAAATTGTGATAAGATTCAAAAACATGGTGTTAGCTCCCAAGCTGCCCTTCTTGCGAATTTCATGAAGGCACCATGCACTATTGACTTTTCCAACTTTTTGAAGTAATACTATTGGTGCCCATGTGCAGAACATTGTAGACTGCTACATGCAAGGCAAGCAAGGTGATCCATCTATCCTTTAAGGGTTAATTGTGACTTAATATTTCCAACACATTATGAGAAAACGACAATGGATTCAAAATTGGGGGAACAACAGTGCAAAATAGGGCATTTTTTTTCGACAAATCTGATTTTGCCAAATTTGAAAAAAGCGCAAGTAATTGGAGAATAAATGGAGGGAACAACCTTAATTAGTTGTCTTTGTTGCCAGTTGGCTGTTTTTCGCCCAAAAAAAAAAAAAAATGCGCTCGTGGGAAGTGGGAACATCGTCTTCGCTCCTTTGGAGTGTTGATACCCTTCGGAATCTGGTCGCCAGGGCCGGACCTCGGCCGGCGAATGGTTCCCGCTAGGTCGGTCCCACAACTCGAACCAACGGTCAGAATCGTTCAGTTGGCTGCACTCAGTGGTTCATGTCGGGGCAGCCTTAATCATAGGTCCGCTTCTTCTTCGCTTTGGTCCGCTGTCCTCTGGTGCCACTGCCACACTGTGTTTCGTCGGGCTTGAACTAAACTGGTGGCGCCTGCTTCTGGAGAGAGAAGCGCACATCAAGATCTGAACTCCACTAACTTACGGAGGGATGCATTTGGATGATTTGACGTCGTCTCTTGTGTTGAGCTGAATTGAAGTCCCCTGACAGCTGGTTCATTGAAGTCGGGCAACGGCGAATGACTTAACTTCGACTGCTTTTCGTGGTTGTGAGAGTTGTGATTTCTTGTCCTTGGATCGAGACGCCAGCTTCCTTCCTGGCCGCTCTAGTTGCGAGCAGTATGGGATAGAACGAAGGATCCGTGCACTTATTGAGCCTGGAGGTGCACAGGGACGTACAATGTGGCCATCGAAGGTGAAGAGAGTTCTCAAGGATCGATGGCTAGGGTTGTGCCTTGGCATGTGGATGCAATCATGCGGAGGAATCTCGTATGCTTTTTCTTTGTACTCGGGAGACTTGAAGCATACTCTACGATACAATCAAGAGATGATTGATGGCCTCGGCACTGCGAAAGATATTGGCGGTAATGTAGGGATCATTTCCGGTCTATTGATAGACCAGACGTCGGCTTGGTTCGTGCTCCTTGTTGGTGGACTCCTGCATTTCTGCTTCTACTTCTTGGTAAGTCTGAAGTCTCAGACCTAGGTACATCGTTTGTTACTGCCTAGATGCATTGATTGTTTAATGTTGCATTTTAAAGTTAGAATCAATTTTCAGTAGAAAAATGCGATGTAAAGGAAGTAGTGCGTCTTGCAGTAACTGAGACAAACGGTTGTGTTGATCACGAAAATGAACATGCTTTCTCGGCAGAGCGTCCAATTTAGCAGAGATCTCAGCTTTGTGGCTACGGGCTTTGCAGTTTTTGAAATTCTATTAGGTATTTTTCGTGAGATTTTGGAACAACTTACTGCTTTCTTTTGCAGCTCTTCCTCTCGGCTACAGGCAGGATCACACCTTCCTACTGGCAGGTTTGACCAAAAAAAATCTATCACTTCTCGAGTAATCTCTTGATCTTTTTTGTACTAGCTGATCGCGGAATCATTAGAGGCTAATTTTGAGATTTTCGGTTTCTTAACTGCGAATCCGCTTACGAGCTTTCTAGTTGTGATCACCGTGGCAGATGTGTGGCATCATCATGCTAGGTACAAATGGTGCGACATGGTTCAACACGGCCGTTCTTGTGACTTGGTAATTTTCAAAATGCACTTAATTGCGAAGTTGATGTACTTCTTTTTGTTATACCAGATTCTTATTCCAGTTTGTTATGCCATTCTGGTCACATCAGTTTTGGAAATTTTACTGAAATTTATGTCTTTCGGTGGAAATAGCATGCGAAACTTTCCATCAGACAGAGGGGTGGTGGTTGGGCTTTTGAAAGGCTTCATTGGGCTCAGTGGAGCCATTTTCACGCAGGTACTGTCTGAAATATTAGCACCTGCTATTTCTGAGTTCAAAAGGGTCAAGCATTTTCCAAGTACCCTTCGTGCAGAAAAATTCTGGATTAATCGAGAGCTACATATCCTGTAGACTGGAATAAGTGGTTGGAACAATAATATTGTTTTATTTTGGCTCGTAGCAGATAATCTTGTTCACAAGTGTTCAGTTTGGGTTGATTTTTATGATCGACTAATTTCGCTCACAAGATCGATTTTAGGAGCTGAACGCTGTCAATCAGCTTGTTCTCAAAGGATTGAGTTCTGATCTACGGAGACTTTTTTCAGGTTTATACAGCAGTTTATGCACCATATACAGGTCCTTTCCTTTTGCTGTGTGCTACGGTTCCACCCCTAGTTGCGATGGTGTCTATGTTTGTGATTCGTCCTATAGAGGCTCCTCGACGCAAAGACGCATCTGATAAGTCCAGGTTTTCCTTCCTATATGTAAGTAAAAACACCTATCATTATGCACTCGTTGATTTGAGTCTTTGATTTCGTCACCTATGTCGATGCTGCTAATTTCCCAAAAAAGTCACGATGCAGTTGATCTTTGTTTAAAGCATGTGATTAGCATCGTGTTGAAGCCAATTTTTGGAGCGGACAAAATTATATCGGAACTTTTGGTTTCCTCTAGTAATTAGTGACCATCAGGCTTGAAGTATATAGCACTGGTAGCTTGTTATGGAGTGATCTGCTGCCTTGAAATCAGGACAGCATTTCAGTGTGCAGTATATATGCTTGTTGGACACAACTAAGATTTCGATGTTTCAGCACTGAACTCTGTTTTGCTCCGACGTGTAGCAAACGTTTTGATTCCTGTATGAATTCAGAACGTTGTCCCATATAGAAAGGCAAATAACCATATTTAGTGAATGAATGGTCTGCAGATTGTAGGGATTGTGCTGGCATTTTACCTCATGGCAGTGATTCTCATTCAGGTGAGTGCGTGAGACGGGAGTTTTATACAAGTCTGATCTTGTGAAATTTGTTACTCTTCTGTTCAACCGAGTGGTCACAAAGCGATTTTCGCTCAGAAGCCTGTCATCTGCTCGCTACTTATATCATCCTGTTGTTCCTTCCTGTCGGATTCCATTCTTACTGTCGTCTTTTATCTGTTGGCTTTCGAAACATTTTTATTCTCAGTGGTGTTGCCTCATTTATTCAAGCTACAAGCTGAATTGTGCTGAAATTGTGCTTGAAGTTTGAGAAGTTCATAGATAGATCAATCATTAATAATGCTTCACTGGATTTGATAGGATTCATTCGTGACAAGTATGACCATAAGCCGCATTTTCATGGCGGTCATGCTGATGATTTTGTTTTTACCCGGCCTCATACCTGTAAGTCAAATTGACCTACCATCATAAATGTTGCGCATGCTTTGCATTCCACCTGGTTTGCAGCTCCAACCTCTTTCATTTTGGTTGATAGATTTCCTTCTCTCTACTATCTTATGTCTATTCTTGGCTGTGGCAATTTGGATGTTTGCTTATGTCTCATCGATCTTTTCCTACTTTCAGCCGTTCAGATATGTTTTGTCGGGGTAATGATTAAATAACTAGGCAAGTCTGATCAATTCTTGATTTGCATCTTACTGAATAGCTAATTGCTGGATCATGACTCGTTTAACCATGTTCTATATTGTTGCTTTTGGTGTAACTCGGCACTGGCAGCTGAGTGCAGGGGCTCAATACAAAGGATACTCTGCGCTTCCTACAGAAGCGACAATTGTCACCTCTCCAGTTGCAGATCGAGTGGCGCCTAAACAACAGTTAAATGAACGAAAGCCTCTCTTACAGCACAAAGGAACTTCCAGCATCGATGTGCCTGCCAGGACATTGGATCGCTTTTTGGATACCTCAAAATCTCGTAGTTTAGACACTCCGTCGAAGATAACTGTGAAACTAGGGCACGACCATACCTTGTTGCAAGCAGCAAGTACGCAAGATTATTGGTGAGCCAGCTTATTAATTCTGTATTTAAGACCTGGTGTTGAAATTACGACGATATATTTAGTATGGTTTGTAGTCATCATAGTTTGAAAATCTATGTTATGTGAGGAACTCATTTATAAACCACGAGCATATGGTTTAGACTTCTTGCGAGTCCGCGTTATCCTCTTAGTCTGTGTTTGAACCATGTCAGCTATCTATTTCTCTGTGCATTAGTAAGTATAAAGATTAAACTGACGTTCCAAAACTGGTGTATGCTGACATGTATCTTCGCACTTTGATTAGTGTAGGTTGCTCTTTTTTGCCATGGGTTGTGGTACCGGGAGTGGATTGACAGCAATTAACAACCTTGCTCAGGTATTAAATCAGACCCCAGCAATCGGTGATATATAATCTTAGGTTTTCTTGACAACTAGTTTATTATATCATCGCAGTTTATTATGGTGGTGCTGAATTGAGCAAATTTCTTCTCCTTGAATCGAAGCAGCAGTGATTTTGACTTTATGACGGTTGTCGTGGCTTGTTTTCAGATGGCTGAATCTCTCGGTTCCAGGAGTGTTGGAGCTTTTGTTGCTCTAGTCAGCGTTTGGAACTTCTTGGGCAGGCTGGGCTCTGGGTATAACTTGAAAAACTTCTATATTTGAAAGACTTGAATGGAAAATGCTTATGTTGTTACCTTTGTTCATTGTCTCAATATCCTTATAGGAATGCATGTTTCGGATACATGCAGCCGTGTAACGCCTCATGCCCTACATGTAAATATAATTCTTTCTGGACTTGCAGATACATTTCAGAGTATTACGTGAAACAATATGCGACTCCAAGGCCAGTTTTTCTTTTCTGCGTGCAAGCAGTAATGGCCTGTGCGCACCTTCTGTTTGCCTCTTCAGGTATAACACTTCAAGACTGTTGAAAATGTAATGATACATGCGCTTGTCAGTCTCTATCAAACATCCTATCATTTCGTTTTCTCTCTGTTGTACGTTGCTTCGATTCCCTTCGTAATGTTTGGCTAAGATGGCTGGGATCTGTGATCAGTGCCGACAATGCTCTATCTGGCTTCTATTCTTGTTGGATTAGCTCATGGAGCTCATTGGACATTGATGGTAGCTACATCTTCTGAGCTATTTGGTTTGAAGAATTTTGGAGCTCTCTACAACACTCTTAGGTTTGAGACCTTCTACTGTCTTCTTATAAGAGTGATTGTTAGATCTTGATTGGATCCGTACTCAAGTGCTGAGCACATTTCTTACGAGTTTGATATCAACTTGGGTTTTTTAAGACGCAAGTAAATTTCAGTTACATCCAAAGAACTTTTTTAGTTTGTCATACTGGAAGGCTAAATGCCAGGTAGGGTTTCGTAGATCAGATCATCAGATACAGTTAATTAATTCAACCTGTTGATGATTCGAACAAGCTTGGTTCTCTTTATATTTTACTTCCGAGCTTATTGCTGTATGCTTTTTTAGCAACGCTGCTTATGTAACTGCATAGTCCTTCTGAAACTTGGTTCCTATGACTCCAGCATCTCGGCTACTGTCGGTTCCTACCTCCTCTCTGTAAAGCTTGCTGGCTATATTTACGACCAGCAAGTGGCGTCTCTTCAAGCTGCGGCAATAGCAGCAGGACAGGATTTGACAGGGCCTCAGAAGTGTGTTGGTCCTCAATGTTTCAGGTCAGTAAAAATTCTCGCAATGACTAATTAAGCCGATTTACGTTTCTCATTTTTCTGCCTAACTTATGAAGCTGGTGTACGCGACGTTGTCTATGTAGAACCGTGGGTGCAGCTGATTCTCAATCTATCTGTTCGTGTGTAGGTCGACGTTCTTGGTGATGGCAAGTGTATGTGGATTAGGGTGTCTGGCACTTACTCGTTTGATTGCTCGGACGCGGAAGGTTTACATGGATATGTACAAAGTGCAGCAGGCCAAGGACATACTAGCAAAGGGAAATTCAAGTGAGCATACACCCTTATTTTCCTCTCATGAATCACACCAAGAAGATGCTTCAATCGATTCCCCCTTATTGAAACCCAATGGCGTCTCAGATGCCCAACGGCACCGCCATCCTGTGCAAAGCCGAATAGATAGCGAGTAGTTAATGCTTACATTGTGTAGGCATTCGATCGCTGCCTGACTAGGTATCTTTCACCAGGGCTATCCTTTCAAGTAGGCTGTCCGCTAAGACCTAGGGGGAAGGTTCGTAGCTAGTGTCTTATTATCCAACCTCTGGTTAGATGACCTGGCATAATGGTGGAACCGTACATTCACCATTTGGTGACATTGTAGATCACACGATATTTTACTCAGTGTATCTACGCACTCTTTTTTCGTGTGGTAAGCGGGAAACTACACAGCTCAAGCTTTTTCCCCCATATTATTTGGACTCCTTGCAGTGCTTATTTACCATAAGATTTTATAGCCTCATCGAAATTTGAATGAGCCAGTGAGCATGGGAAAGATGATTGTTCTCATCAGTCCAGTTATTTAACGTTACTAACGAAATCGATGATTGATTTGCGAAATTATTCTTGGTACTCTATGAACAAGGAATTTGAATCCTGGGTTGCAAGGGTTCGTGAGAATATAGAGCAGAAAGACTGTCAGTAACAAGCAGTAAGGTACAAACAATGCGCATGTCATCCGAGCTTTATTGTTTACTTCCTTCCGCAAACTATTTCAGATCATGCTGAACGTTTGATCTAGAATCTATATTCGATTAGACTGAAGTACTTCAATCCGTCCTCAAGGCCACTCATCAAAGTCTCTGATGTAAATTAGCTAATTAAGCACAATGCACCCTCAGTCCTTACAGGATCCACCCCAAGCTCGTGTGATAGATGATCAGTGGGACCCAAAACCGGTTAAGGAATTCCGATGAGTATGCACCTAGAATATTGGCCAGGGTTGTTTATCAGTTTTATTAGTAAGCAAGGGCAGTAAGGAATAGGATTAGGAGAAAACCTTGTTTGGATGAGTTCAATGCGGGATCCATAGAACTCTCATCATCACCCCCATTTTTGGGTGCAACAACACTAGAAGAAAGTTGTTTAGGACATTTGTAGTCGTTTAGAACATGTTTTTCTTCTAGTGCAGGCAGTCCATAAAAAAGAATTGTGCAAATGATAGATTGAGTACACGGAACTATTAATCATACGGCACATGAGAGTCCATGTTGGTGCAACATGCCATGATGAGAGAAGTAGAAAATTCCATCAGATTAGCTGGATCGGCAGCTTGATTTGAGGTCACTATAAGTTAATGCTTGAAAAAAAATTCCAAATTAGTAAGCGAATTTGAGTTGGACAGTGAGTTGGACAGTTTGACGTCAATGTCCCTCTAGAGTGGAGGAACAGACTGAGGGCATCCTGCCACGTGTGGGGTGGTTTTGTAAAAGCCGGACTGGGCCCTCACTGATGATCGGTTGAAACAAGGAAAAGAACAAAGAAATTCAAAAACAACCAATATATTGGTCATTAAACGTACTCAATGCTAAAATCACTTTCATGAGCATCAATTGAGCGAACTCGCACTTCAACCCATTAACAATTTTGCATGCAAGGATTCCTTAAGGTAGGTCAAACATACCTTGGCCAGGTGTTTAGCAGGTGTTTAGGTAGTCTTTGCCTAGGTGAGTGAATAGTACTGAAAGTGTGTATTATAGACAAAGGTCAAGACTATCCAACTTGTTGGCTCATTGTTTTTGGTTGAGATTAGATGACATAACATATTGTGGAGCTAGGGTAGAAGACTAGCTTTTTCACCAATCAAAAAATGCAAGAGCCTAGACATTTTGAGAGATTGAGTTTGGGAATTTTGAATTCATATATGGATTCCGTAAATATGGGGGTAGATTATGTTGTAAAAATCATTAAGCTTTTGTCACCTTGGCCCTACAAATTGGTATGTCATCTAATCCCAAGCATTGTTCCTTGTTGGATGTCTGTCATACTAGGGTAGCACTCCAACCGTACCTACTAGCTACTTTTGTTTTTATGTTGTACACTAAATCTTGCATGTAGATTGCTTTAAGAATTAGTTTGCCTTACTCTATAAAGTTACCTCAAGACTTGTCACTTAGTCATTTGAAGGCACACGCAACTCTCTATGTACAAAGATTTCACATGGTTTACAGCTCAATTGAACTTGTTGTTTATTTATATACAACTTTCATTACAAGAAAATCATGGTCAAATCTACAGAAAGTTGACAAAAACTGTGACCTATATTGTAGATTAGATCACAATGTTTGTCAACTTTCTGTATATTCAACCATGATTTTCTTGTAATGTTTGATGTTGTTGCCAAGCCCTTTAAAATATGTTTGCTGCAATAATTATTATTGACGAAAATTTTGTAATAGTAGTAATTATTTCTATAGTGTAAAATGTCATGAAATTAGTGTGGGGTAACCTAAATGCAAGATGCAGTGTACATAATCTGAAGCAAAATCATCCATTGCTATGTTTTGGAAATCTTAGATATGATTCACTCCCTAGCAAAAGTGGTGACTGCTCACTTCTACAAATAATATCAACAAATACTACAAAAAGCATCAAGCGCAAATTAGGTCTGCTTCATGGACTTCTAGGAATCTCAATCGGCATATATTCATAACCAAGCATGGACGTGTGTATCCAATATCCAGTTCAAATTATGCTAGGACCAATCCTAGAATCACAGGGGTTACTACGGTTCTTCACTTTGATTGAAAACTAGACAACATTTGTCAACTTGCTTCAGTATCTACATCCATGGCAACCTAGCTACATCCTTGGACCTGAGACAATGAGGGGCTTGGCCTTTGTCAGATCCATCCAGGCGGATTTTTGAGCGTTAACTTTGAAATCAACAATAAACCTCATTAAAAATTAAAAATAAACACTTGATATAAAACACAACAATTTAGATTTGTACCAAACCAAATTTTGAAATCTAAGAAATCCATGGAGTGCAAAAAAGTTCAAGAGGTTATTGACCGACCCAGAAAGACATGTCTTGGACATAACTGATTAGAGAAAAAATGAACTGAGGGCACTCAAATAGAAATAGAAGCAGAAGTTCACGAAGTTCCATAAAAAAGGAATTGCTAAATCCACCACAGTTTTGGTTAGATCCAGCACATGGCCTACCCGAGAGGCCGAGACCCCACCCCACTGGTCCCACCCCATACCCCACCCCGTCCATTTTTATTTGGCTTTTTAATCCAAGCACTGAAAAAAAAAAAAAAAAAAACTAAATTAGTTTTTAACCAATTGTTTTCAATTTCACTCAAATTTTTTCACATTTCATTTGGCTTACTTTAATTCCTTCTTGGCTCTCCCCATACATTATTTAGAAGCTCTTTAAAGAAAAGAAGAAAATGAATTGATATGGACACACCCAAGGTTTGATATATGCACACCCCTTGGGGTAAATTTTAGATTTTTACCATCAAAAAGTTACATGTGAAAACTTTGAATTCAGATTTGGACTTAGAGACCTTGATTTAATCTAAAGCCATAAAGGAGGTTACAATTGAATAACACCCAATGTAAAAGCTTAGCTATAGGGGGAAGTATTACTTTTACATTCATTTGTTCAAAAAAAATAAGATTTTAAATTGGGTGTCATTCAATTGTAACCTTTTTTATGGCTCTAGACTAAATCAAGGTCTCTAAGTCCAAATTTAAATTCAAAGTTTTCACATTTAGCTTTTTGATGGTAAAAATCTAAAATTTACCCCAAGAGGTGTGCATATATCAAACCTTGGGTGTGCCCATATCAATTCCCTTTTCTTTTCTTTTTTCTTTAAAGAGCTTCTACATAATGTATGAGGAGAGCCAAGAAGGAATTAAAAGTAAGCCAAATGAAATGTGAAAAAAGCTGAGTGAAATTGAAAGCAATTGGTTAAAAACTAATTTAGGTTTTTATTTTCTGGTGCTTAGATTGAAAAGCTAGATGAAAATGAGTGGGGTGGGGTATGGGGTGGGGTTTTGGCCTCTTGGGTGGGCCATGTGGTGGATCTAGCCAAAACTATGGTGGATTTAGCAATTCCCTAAAAAAACTCCTCAAACTGTGGTGCTGACTATATGCTTTGTCAGGAAGTTTCCACCTAGTTGATTTTTTGGCTAAGCAAACACACATTGAATATTTCAATTGGGATCCCAATATTCAATATTTCATTTCTAACATCTTGCTAATCTTATCATCCCTCTCTAATGTTGGGGCCAGTGTTCGGGAAATTTTTTGGGCTTCACCAGCTAAAAACCAACATTTTTCATACTCAACTGGTTTTTTGCTAGACTATACATGATATTTTTCTAAATTTACATAATAATATAATATATTTAGATTTTTTAGTAAAATCTAACTGGCTTTTTGCTGGCAATTTCAAAATGCAACCGATTTTTTTCCCAATTCCATTGGCTAATAATGAACTAGCAGCCGGTTTTTCTTGCACATTGCTGGTGCCACAAAGGCCAAAATAGTTAGTTTGAAATAGAAGAAGAAGTAACTTGCATTTTTGAAAAATCGGGAGATAAATAGTTTTTCACGATGTCATCTACTCTTATATCAAAAATAATCTCTCCACCATTCTAGGACAAGAGGTTTGAGATGTGGGTTTGTGAACTCTCAAAAACACTAGTTTTGAACAAATCAAAAAAGGAAATTGATATGTGCATGTGCACACCAAGTACTTGATGTATACACACCAACGGGTAATCTGGCCCAATTACCTTCATCCTTTTTGTCCAGCCTTTATGGCATGCTTTAATTCATATTTGCTTTAATTCATATCTCCCTAACTTTGGATAACCCCTGACCCTCTCTAACCCACCCTGACTCACCTAATCCTCTTGTGTCCACACCCTTGCCCTGCCCCTAGCCATTCTTGCCTGCCCCTGCCTGCTCATGTTTCTCTTGCCCTAGCTCACTCTTGCTTGCTTTAGTTTTGTCTGGTTTTTTTTGTTTTTTTTTTGTCATTTTTCCTTATGTAATCCTAAGCCAAAAACATACCCAAACTCAATATAAGAACTCTCATCTCCAACAAGCATTTTGCACAGCTATTGTGAGAATAACTAAATATGACATGAATTGCTAAAAAAGGGATGGACTTGCATGTAGAATGAAGGGAAAATACAAAATGCCCCTTAGTTATTTCTAAATATCAAATATACACCTATATTATTTGAAATATCAAAAAATACCCGTGGTTTTGGGTAATATTATCAATTATTCCCCTACTTTTCTTTGAAAACATCTCATATCCGTAATTTTCTTGTACTTCTTTAATGCAAATATTTGCAAATATTGGGATGACAATGGAAATTACAAAAACTAGATGCAAGTTGAATATAAGTAAAATCTTGGAGGCAAGTTCTTAAACTTTATATAGTAGAACATGTCTAAGCTAATATTGCTTAAGCTTATATCCCTTCTAATTTAATGTCAGAAAGTGGTGCCCAACAAAGCCCAGCCCCTCCCTAGCCCTTCCCCACCCCCACTTTGGAAAGAGAAATATTCATAAAATCTAGTTCCAAGCATATTAACCCCTAAAGGATCAAGCCATTTTTTCAGTGAAAATCACTAAAAACTGCCACTTTTTGGGGGTCAGTAAGAAGGTAATTTTTTAAAAAAATTTGGGAAGTCCAATTGTAAAATCTTGCCCTAGACTAGATAAGGTACTTGTGGAAAAAAAAAATCATGTCATTCCAGATGGACATGAGTGAGATATTTACATCTAAAGTGAAAAGAAAAGTTTTTTCATGCTACCCAAAATTTCAGAAGCCTTTGACCACTCTTATAACAAAAAAGTTGCTCTATGCAACTTTGCACTTTATTTTTCCCATGTAAAAGATCAAGTCAACTATGTGTCAAAGAATTTTCAAATCAATTGGAACTATACAACACATGGGAAAAAATAGTAAGTAAAAAGAAGTAGGGAAAGAGTCAAAACACTAAATTGTTAAGAATTTAATTATGGAAACAAAAAATGCTAATCCCAACAATGATAATGTTGTAATAAACAATCTACTACCTTTTGTTTAATTATTTTTCCAAAATATTGAAAATTGAGTAAAATAAAGGACTTCAAAGTTTATTTTAGAGTAGAGATTCCATAATTGCCCGCAAACAAAAACTCCTCATAACTTTCATTGCATTGATTGAATTTGAATGATTCAAAGCTTCTCACCTATTAAAAAATCTAAAGAACCAATTTCAAATTTTAATTTTAAATAAAATTCATTTTTAAAGAAGTTTTTGGGCTGCCCAGGCGGGCAATCCTCCCCAAATTTTCAGAAATTCTTGCGCAACTTCTTCAATAATTGTTGGAATGAGGAAAAAATTAGATGCCCACTTAGATATTTGAATTCCCCATCTTCAATAAAAGTTTCAAAAAATTACACAAAGTAGCTTATCCAGAGGTACATGCCCAAACTCCCACCTGTCCCCCAAAGGGACAACAGTCCTTTAGGGATTAATTTAAGGAGGTTCTATTGTAAAGCATTATTTCAATTGAATTTATTGTGGTCAAAGCAATTGCATTGAACTAAACAACATGCTTTTGTTTGCCAATGTCTTTGGTGCTAATGTGACTTACAAAAAATTGCACTAAAGAGGCACAAGAAAACCAAGGATAAGGTAACATGCCCCATATGGCCATATCCAAGTGATTAAGGGTTTACGGTATCTTAAGGTCTTGGAAAAATTAGGAAAGAAATCCGTAGGGTTAGCCATTTAAGAAGCTATCATGGATTGATTTTTTTTGGGAAAAAAAAAAAATTGTAGAATATTTTATGTTAAGGGGCAAAGTTACTACTCATAGGGTCTCTAAGAGAAACTCTAGACTACTCCTGAAACTCCTTGGATATGTTCCTATACATGTACTTCAGAGTCCCAATCCCAATCCTCCTATACTAGCTCCTAAGCTAACATGTGGCAAGGTTTGCTTGTGCAAGTGGCATTCACTGCTCCACTTTGGGTTCATAGTAAGTCGTGAACACCTCAAAAGTAGGGTTTGGTTTTGGGAACCGCTTGGATATGAAGAGGGTTACCTTATTAGATGTTTTCAAAGAAAAGTAGGGGAATAATTGATAATATTACCCAAATCCACGGGTATTTTTTGATATTTCAAATAATATAGGTGTATATTTGATATTTAGAAATAACTAAGGGGCATTTTGTATTTTCCCTTCATTCTACATGCAAGTCCATCCCTTTTTTAGCAATTCATGTCATATCTAGTTATTCTCACAATAGCTGTGCAAAATGCTTGTTGGAGATGAGAGTTCTTATATTGAGTTTGGGTATGTTTTTGGCTTAGGATTACATAAGGAAAAATGACAAAAAAAAAACAAAAAAAACCAGACAAAACTAAAGCAAGCAAGAGTGAGCTAGGGCAAGAGAGACATGAGCAGGCAGGGGCAGGCAAGAATGGCTAGGGGCAGGGCAAGGGTGTGGGCATGAGAGGGTCAGGTGAGTCAGGGTGGGTCGGGAAGAATCAGGTGAGTCAAGGTGGGTCGGGGAGGGTCAGTTAGAGAGATATGAATTAAAGCATATATGAATTAAAGCATGCCATAAAGGCTGGATGGAAGGGAGGAAGGACATTGGGCAAGATTACCCCTTGGTGTGTATACATCAAGTACTCGGTGTGCACATGCACATCAATTCCCATATAAAAAAAATGGACATAAAAATAAACAAATGTACTCTTCCACACAAAAGTAAACTCCGCCATCCATTTGTTACAAAATGATTGGTTTAGATTGGTGTAGCTCGGCTTTGATACACATGTGCAGAACCTCAACGTTGAACGTGCCAGCCAGCTAGCCATTCTAGAACCGTCTACAACCATGCTTGCATCACAAATGACATACTTTTCAGTGGAATGGCCGTCCTTGCCCTAAATTGTTGACCAAATTTGACCTTTGGCACTGCAGTCTGAATTGGCAATATTTTACAATGGCTAGGATTTGTGAGCAAATAAAAGGACTAGTCGTGCATATAAATCTTGGGTATGACAGTTCAGATCAAGGTCCGGGAAGAACCAATTGTTAGTTCAAAGCTAGCCGAATGAGAAAAAACCTTCTACAATTTACAATTTATAAACATTGGCTAAAAAATCTTTTGAAAATTCTACAAAGTGTTTTAAAGTACTAAATAGAGAAATTAATCAAAAACACAATATTCATTAATTTGGGAAAAATGGTACATTCTAGGACTTTCAAAAGTTTGAGGTGATCACCTTAAACTAAGCTTAGTGTTTTTTTTTTGTACACGTGCCCTCACTTGAGAGAAGGAATTTGCGAGGGAAAAAATCTTAGTGGTTTAAATTAAATTTGATACCTTCAAATCTGGTTTAACCCCTAAAGGACCATGGCCTTTTTCTTATCAAAAGAAACTCAAAATTGTCACCTCTATGGCAAAAAGTAAAGAAGTTTAAAAATCAGGCATTTTGCATATTTGACCATAGGATCTTGTGCTAGACTACTATGAGAATGTGTCATACAAAACTCAAGAACTTTGACTGCACAAATTGGAAGATATTT
The DNA here is from genome assembly GCA_963920765.1 of Ulota crispa. NCBI lineage: Eukaryota > Viridiplantae > Streptophyta > Bryopsida > Orthotrichales > Orthotrichaceae > Ulota > Ulota crispa. The sequence goes on from OY987242.1 coordinate 37,811,208, forward strand.
GCATTTAAAAGTAAAAAACAACTTTTTTTGCACCTTGCTTGACTAGATTTTTTAACTTTGAACATTTTTAACTTAAATTTTTTGCACCACACAGTTTGGAATTTTATTTTTGCATAGTGGGAAGTTAAGTTGGGAATCTTGGGAAATTTTAAAAAAAAAGAATACTTAATTTTCATTCTTTAAAAAATATTAGGTAGAAGAAGGTATGAGATTGAACAAAAACTTAAATTGCTAATAATCCTGCAATGGAATTGAAACGCTATAATCCCAATGGTGAGATTGTTCTAGAAAGCAAACTTCATACTCTTCAACAATTTTTTTTGAAAAAATGTTAAACTTGCATTCAAAAATGAAGTTTATAAGTTATTTTTTCAAGAAGATGCTTGAGTTGCTTGAAAAGCAAGATTGTCCATAACTTTCTCGTAACTAGTCCAAATGGAATGATTCAAAGCTTCAAACGTACACAAAGATATAATCTATAAGAAAAAAAAATTAAAATTTTTTTTGAAGTTTTTATAAGAATTTTTTTTGCTGCCCCTAGTCCCCAAATTTATGCTTATTTGGGCATAACTTTTGCTCCTTGGCATCAATTGGAATAAAAATTAGATTCCCCAAAAGCTAATGTATTTTTCTACCTTCAAAAAAAGTTTCAAAAAACCAAGACAAAAATTGAGGCTGTAGGTACTTGCCCAAAATCCCTTGTGTCCCCCATAGGGACAATGGTCCTTTAGGGGTTAAAATAACTTTTTCGGTTTGAGTGGAGTACAAAGTGGGACACCTGTTTTTCCTAAATTAACAAATATCGTGTTGAAAGTAGTCTTTTGATAAACCGGTTCAATATGGGACTTGAAGGAAATCAACTGAAAAATCTCAAATATTTCCTAGACCTAGTCTAGATCTTCAGTGATGGCTAGGGATTTGTGATCGGATAACAATCTGACAGAGTGACAGGTGACAGGAAGGAAATTTTTGTGCAAGTTCTAAGCAAGTTTGATGACCATGCCGAATGCCAAAAGAGAAGGGATAATTGCACCGTCCGTAGTTCGTACAATTCCGGACATCCGGGATTCTGGAGCCGCCTACAAGAATGGAAATTACGAACCTTCTTGGGTGGGCAATTTCAATGTCCGGCTTGGTCCATTTGGCCACCTAACAAGTCAGAGTCTGTCAAATGAGAATGCTGCTGACTATGTAGTAGTATGTAGACTTGTAGAAGCGAGATTCCAATGCTTTAAACATTCATACCTCTTGCAAGCTGATATCTGAATGTAAAGATCTCACGGTTGCAACTAAACTTATCCCCTCCCATGCGTACTTGATACAATGCCTCGTCTCCAAAAAATTCGCCGAATAATATTTGTAGTTGCAACTTGAAGCACCAAATCACCGAAGGGGGCAAGTGTGAGTGCTCAAACCTCCCCTCGAGAAGTGAGTGCAAGCACAACCGGGTTCTAATAGAATATGGGAAACGGGCTAAGCATGAAAGAATATAACCAGAGGGTGGCTTTGGTTGTAGATTTCCAACTAAAAATGCCTTCCAAGCAATGGATATTTTCCTAATGACTTTACAACATACAATGATGGACAAACAGGCAATTCGCTTAAGTAATGGAAGTTGAGGTTGCGTGACCAAATGGAAATAAGAAGGGGAGGTTATCATACCTCATCATGGGGCCCTACATACCCTATGGCTTGATCGCTGGCAGCCTCCATTCTCCTATGAGTGCAGATCTAGATGGGGTTGGGGTGGCCGATAAGTGACTCTATCCTATAGACAAATAATCACAACATACCAATGGTTTGTTTGGTATAATCCTACCCTTGGGATAGTACTCACCGCATGGTTGTGACAAATAGTCACAACATAGTGTGAGTGCCAAAGGAGTGGATGAGGATTTCCTTAGTCCCTTTTCAACAATTCTCAATAGTGTTAGGGGTGGCTCAATGCAACTATTTGTCCACTAATATGACGGCTCACTATCCCGTATGCCAAGTAATGAAGTATCCACAAGCCACTAGTGAAGTTATTTGGAGCTTTATGGGCTCCTATTCACGCCTAGCCTAGTAGTTTAGGAAATCATTAATCCCTGAACGTCGGCACGGATGAAAAACGTCCGTTGCCTCCAAAAAAAACTCTATATCCCAAAAAAAGACCAATTTTGATCTGATTTTTTTTCAGAAGTGATCATAAAAGCGTAGTGCATCATGGAAGGCAAAAATTTACCTCTTGAGATACATTCATTTTATTTTGTAACCCAAATTGTGATACATGGTGTTAGCTCCCGAGCTGCCCTTCTTGCAATTTTCATGAGGGCACCATGCATTGTTGACTTTTCCAACCTATTTGAAGCAATACTACTGGTGCCCATGTGCAAAAGACTGTAGAATGCTACAGGCAAGGCAAGCCATGGTGATCCATCCATCTTTTAAGAGTTAAGGAGCAAAGAGAGTTGGTGGAAGGGGGGAACCCAAGAAGGGAGAGTAATTAACCCTGTCCTCTTCCCCTGGCCTTGAGGTCGGGATCTGAAGGCTGGTCCGACGAGGGAGAGGGCCGGGCTGCCGAGTATCGGCCAGAGGCTGCAGGGTATCAGCCAGAGGCTGCTGGGTATCGGCCGAAGGCGCCGGTTATCGGCCAGGGCCTGCCGAGTATCGACCAGAGGGCGCCGATCAGCGGCCAGGGCCTGCCAGGTATCGACTAGAGGGCTGCCAGATGAACTGAGGCGTCGCCTGACACCTGGAGAGGCTCTCGGCAGGGGTCTGATGGGAATTGCTACGGCTGGGCTCTCTCACGCCGTGGGGATTGACGAGAATGCTACTGCTGAGCTCTCGGAGTAGCTGTGAGGGTGAATATGGACTCGGGGAACTGATGAGGATGGCTGCTGCTAGGCTCTCGAGAGTTGAGGGGATCGACAAGAATTGCTGCTAGCTCAGCTCTCAAAGGGGAGACTGATGGGAATTTGCTACTAGCTCAGCTCTTGAGAGGTCGTGGGGATGAATGTAGGCGCGAGAGAGGGGGTAGACTGATGGGAATTGCTACTGGCTGGCTCTTGAGAGTTGTGGGGATCGACAAGAAGGCTGCTAGCTCAGCTCTCGGAGGGGAAACTGATGGACTTGCTACTGGCTGGCCTCTCATGAGTTGTGGAGGTCGACGAGAATGCTACTAGCTCAGCTCTCGGGGGAGACTGATGGGAATTGCTATTGGCTGGGCCCTCGGAGGGTTGTGAGGATGAATGTAGGCTCGGGAGAGGGGTGAGACTGATCAGAATTGCTACTAGCTCAGCCCTTGATAGGGGAATTGACGAGAATGCTGCGACCGAGCTCCCGGAGGGCTGTGAGGACGGACGCAGGGCTTGAAAGGGACGAGACTGATCAAAATTGCTACTAGCTCAATATCCGGAGGGGAGACTGGTGGGAATTGCTACTAGCTGGGCTCTTCGACAGGGGAACCAACGAGAGGCTATGGCTAGGCGCTCGGAGAGGCCTGTAAGACTGAATGTAGGCAGGGAGAGAGGGAAATGATGAGATTTGCTAAGGCTGAGCTCTCGAGGGCTGTGAGAATGGATGTAGGCTTAGAGAGGGAGGGGAACTGAGGAGAATTGCTATTGCTGAGCTCTCATGAGGCTGGGGGGATTACTAAGCTCTCCGGAGGGACTGGTGAGAGCTGCTACTGGCTAGACTAATGGGAGTTGCTAGATAAGTGGACCTATCCTAACTATGGAACTCTAATGACTCCTAATGATCACAACTTTAATTAGGACTTTTAGGAAGCATGGAAGAGCAGCATCGCCAGGTCATAATCTAGCTTCTTAGGGATTAGTATGACAAAGGAAAAAAGGACTATGTGCTAACTATTCCCAAGTGCTTGGAAGTACTAACACCTCTCACTCAAAACTTTAACTATTGGCAAGGGAGGAAGGGGGCTCTAAGGTAGGGACACTAAAGGGCTTAGGGGCAAGGAAGATGGACAAGTGTCAAGTAAGGGGTTGCAAGGAAAATTGAAGATAGTGAGAGCTCCTGGAGAGGGTACAAGTGATGATGGAAGGAGAATAAGCAAGTAATGGTAAGTGACTACAAGTGATGATTTGGAAGGAGGTGAGCCTCCTTTTATACATTTGGGGGAGGACACCTCGGCCCTCTATCTAGGAGATCAATAGATCCCTTGAAATCTATCTAAAATCTAAGAAAAACTAAAAATAAATGAAATCTAGATGAATTTGCCATAACTTTTGGAGCGTAGCTCCAAACAACAAACGGATGGTGGCATTGGATTCCTTGGACCCAAAATAGCTGGTTTTGGTTGTTCACACTTCCAATTCCAAGCTACAAAGCATCGGGACTTTTGAATGAAGGGTTAAGGGTGGATGGATGAAAAACTCAGAATTGAGAATTCATCCAAAATTGAGAAATTGACTTCCCAAGGTCTTCCAACGTTTTGGGGGAGCCAGGAAATACTCCTTGCTTCCGTCAATTGGACTCCAAATGGATAAGATCTTGAATTTGGATGTCACTTGCGTTTTGGAATTAAATTGGATGTGGTGATTCGAGGCCTTGTCATTATCGAAACGACTCAAAATTTGGGAAATTGTCCTAAATCCTTGAAAAACTATTTCATGAATTTTAATGGCATTTTACTTCCATTTTTCAACCTCCTTTGATTGGGGTTGACTAGTAGCCTAGCAGGGTTGATTGCTTGGAATCACGCTCTCTGAAAAGCGAAAGATATTGAGAACTTTGGGTATAGACGCACAAAATATTGTTGTTAGTTTTTAGGTCGTGAGCTGGTGATGTGGCCTTTGGCCATGGTGTAACTGGGCATTTCCTAAACTAAACCTCTCTCATTAGGTTAGTGGGGACTTTTGGAGGAGATCCCAAACCCCTAATATGTGTGTCGCTCAAACTAACAAAAACTACGAAATCTTCTTAAATCTCTCCTAATGACCTACCAAATGGAGTAGGGTAAATGGTGTTCCGCTAACTATTTGGTTTAACTAATCTAAATCAACATAAATGGCTATTCCACTTATATTGATGTAATTTCAAAGTTAAGTAAAGCAAAAAATAAATTCAGGACTTCTGATGCTGAATCTAGGACTCACAGCAAGCCGACAAAAAGAGCACACCTCAGTGATTTCATCACTCAAGGACCACATCCCATTCATTCTCTTAATTTTCCACCCTTCCAGTTTGCACCCTTTTCGATGTTATAAAACTACTGCTCTGCTGTTGCTTTTCCGTGTGTGCGAGGAGTGATGACTAGATTCTGTCGTAGTTTGTGAACTGTTGAGGAGAGAGTACTTTGCTTGTGCTAGCTACTAGCTAGCTCAGCTGTAAAAATGGCTGTATCCAGCTTTGGCTGCCCTCAGATTGAGGAATTAGTGAGCAACTTGAAGAAGAGTACTTGAGCGGAACAAAATGCCAACCTACAATATGTCATAAAGTACAAGGATTTAGCGAAGTCCTTCAAGGTGTTCGACATCAACAAGGACGGAAAGACTTTGTGAGGGGAGCCAAGAATGGTGCTTTGTTCTTTGAGAGCACTAGAAGAAAAACATGTCATAAACGATTGCCACAAATTGTTATGATTAGGTCACAGTAACTGCCTTACAACTGCATAACAACTACACGACTACATTATAGTTGTACAATTGTTGTACAGTTGTTTATGCAGTTGTAAGGCAGTTATTGTGACCTAGTCATGACAATTTGTGGCAGTCGTTTATGACATGTTTTTCTTCTAGTGGAGAGACTCTGTCCAAAGCCAAGCTGGATCAGATGATCATTGACGTGGATGCCGATGGGGACGACAAATTTGACCTGCAAGAATTCATTACTTTGAAATGCCATCCTGAGAGAGCAACTGCAAGCTCCAAACTACCTGGAGATCAAGACCACAAAGCGGACAACAATGCTGCTGCTCTGTACTCGGCATTCAATGTTTTTGATACCAATAAAGATGGGTTTGTCTCTGCTAGGGAGCTTCACCGGGTGATTTTTGGCCTTGGGGACAAGTAGGTGTCCATGGAGGATTACCGGTACATGATCAGATGTGTGAACACCGACGACTACTAGTTGGTCGATTCCAAAGAGTTTCAAACTCTAATGTCAACTGGGCCAGCTGCAGGGTTGGCTCACTCAACTGTCCACATCACCCCAGGCACTGCCCACTAATGTGCGTCATCTGTTTTCATGTCTGTCATTGTAAGTGGATCAGCTTCTCTGGTAGGAATTAATTGCAATACAGTTAGTGATCAAGTGTTTTCCAGAAGGTTGTTGTGACACCATAGTTGCTCACAATATGGCCTTGGCTGTTTGCTACAAATCAAACAAGACGCGTCAATCTCCAGCCTCTACAAGAATTTGATCGAAGTGTGTATTTTAGTGAAGGGTAATGCTATGTAATTTAAACAAGGCAATGTCTTGGCTGTGCTGCGTCATTTGCTGCAGATCCATGACCTTAATTGAGCAAGCCAGCAAGGTTATAGCAAAACCCATGATCAATCATGAAACCTTTCGTGGATTAGCCCCTTTGTGCTAAAGTGCAATGTGAGGGGCTAAGGTGTCTGGGAGGGGGCTAAACTGAGGAGGGACTAAATTGCTAAGCTTTAGCCCTAGGATTTAGCTGGGTCTAAATTCCCAAGTTTTTTTTTAAAACAAAAAAAATAGCTTATTTTGGCCTTCAGAGTTTTTTATTTTTTATTTTTTATTTTTGTTTTTGGCAATTGGTTTTTAGTGTTTATTAGTTTATGTCATATTGACTATATTTTTACTTTTATTATTACTTTTCCCTTTTCAAAAATCGAACTCTGCAATATAAACGTGCTTGTAAACATTGTGTTTTTATTGTTCAATGGATTTTCAAATAAAGAGAACAAATCATTTTAGTTCCAATTATCGGCCAAAATTCATTGTGAACTAAGAGAATTCAATGGTGGATGACTTGTGATTTGTATAACAAATACATTCCCTTTAAAATAAGCCCAAAAACACAATTGGATTTTCTAAGATGATGAATACTCCCTCTCTCCTATTTTAAAGCTCCAAAAAACTTCTCCATTAGGGATTAACTATATTTTTAGTCATTATGTTAGTGACAAATGCATTCTAGAATCAATATACCACCTACCAATTATTTGCAAAATTTCAAGTTTATATGTTGCCATTTAGACACCCAAATTCTATGCAAAAAGTACCATATTTGTGCATAGTTTGTGAAGGCTGCCGGCTCCTCATTATTTTAGTCTTTGTACTAATGACACAAGCGTTCTAGAATCAATATACCATCTACCAAATGTGTGCAAAATCTCTAGTTTTGATATTGCCATTTGGGCACCAAATTCCATGCAAAAAGTACCATATTTGTACATGTTGCTAGCTCCTCATTATTGATGATTTAAATATTAGTAGCAACAATGGTACCTCATATGGGCAAGGCCAAGCTTGTTAGGAGAGGAATGCTCTCTAATTGCTTAAATTGCCCCATGAGATCATTGAACTAACAAACGCTTTCTCAACTATTGAAATTAGCAAAAGGGAGCTTTTTAGTGGGACAAGAACTATACCTAATTTGGAGCTTTATATTGGGATAGAGGGAGTATTCAATAAAAAACTCTCATTGCCCAAAGGGAGATCATGACTTTATTTTCAGCTTGCATTATGTGTTTTTGACGTGACAGCTTGTCATAGGCTCTTTAGTGACACTATTCATCACACTTTTCAAAATTCAATGTGCACTAAGCAACTAGGCATGCTTGCAGTTTTGCTTCCACCCAAAAAATTTGGAATATGATATGCTAAACATTCAAATTGGACATTGAAGATAACTTGAGATTACAAACTTATTGAAGAAAAAAATCTTTACAACATTCAAATTTCTACTTTTAACAAGATCTCAAATTTTCATGGATACCTAGATTTGGTGCTTAAGTCATTTAGTGGGTTAAAGGGCAGAGAGTGTTTGGCCATTTGCCACCAAATAAATATGATTCTTGTACACAGATGCACATAGATTTCTTTTGTCATCATCTAATTTAGAAAATTGATTGTGGGCTCTTGAAGAAGATTCAATTGCGCAATGCGTATTATATCACCAAACTGTTCATGAAGGCAAATTGTTAAGAATATAATAATCAAAGCTGATTATAATTATCAAAATGAATCTCCAAACAAGAGTGAAAGTGTATAAATTCAAAAAAATGTGTCTGTTTATTGTGAGGTACTGGTTCTTCTACTTGCTTGCATATTAATTCACCAAGGACAATACAAATGGGCCATAGTGGGCTAGTGAACTGTTTAGTATGGGCTAAGAAATATGCTTTGTGGGCCATTCAACTACAAAACAATTGGCCTTGACAAAGGAAGTAAAGGCTATCTAGGAGCTACAAAATTTTATATTAGCCCCAATTAATGCATTTTGCTTTAGCCGGGGCTGATGCACAATAGGTTGATTTTGGTAAATGATTGTCATGTTAGCTGGGTTAAAGTATATATTTTTAGCTCAGCCAACGTAAACCAAAATGGAGGCTAAAGTACAGTTTACAAAGAAATCTCAGATTTTTTTACTCTCAAGTAAAGAGGGGCTAAAGAGGGGGCTTACAATAGAAAGATTAGCCTTGGCTAATGCCTCAAAATTTTCCTATGATCTTGAAAGAGATCCATTATTTTTATGTAATATAAATTGTGCAACTATTCTATGGTGGTGTTTAATTAACGTCAATCTTTGTAACAAAAACAATCAGATAAGACCACAACTCTACTCCCTTTTTGCCCAAAGCGTAGAGTATATTATGAGCTTGCTTGCATATGGCATATGTTTTCTTTTTGTCAATGCCATTTTGACTCATTTGTTAAAAAGTGGTTAGTGTACCAACAACATGGGTAGGAAAGCACCTTCAAAATTGCAACCATCCAGACTAGGGGAAGTAATGCAAATGAAGTATTTGTTTATGATCAATGCTTGGATAAGGTCAACACTTTTTTCTTACCCAAAATGTTACCCTTATCCAAGCACCACTGTACCATGTTATATAAAACACCAAAAATTCTCTCTAAAAGTAGCATCAATGATAAGACTGCATATGAAAGCACTAAAAAAACTTAGAGGATAATTTAGTGAGTTTTTATGGATAGAGTATTGTGTTTAAAGTGGAGCAACTCAACAGTTTGTTTGCTTATAAATAATATAGTAAAAAATCAAATAACATGGAAAGCATCTGACTTTGGAGAGATCACTAGCCCATGATTAAGAAACCACTTGAGTTAAAAGATAGGGTCCATTTAATTCAAAGAACAACAAATTTATATAATATGTAGAGCTACTATAGGATTCAAGATATACTATATATTTTAGTATATAAATTGGGGTATGCAAAAACATTAGGTAGTAGGAATTCTTACTAATAAATTAGCCTTGACAAATAGGGGTTGTGAAATTTTATAGTATTGCTTGTTGCTTTCCATGTTACATTGCTTTAAATATTTGTCATAGAATTGAAAAACACTTAAAACTTGTTAACAAAAACTACTACTTAGACAATGACACTTTAATTTTTATGCTTGTTATTGGTTTTTTAATGTACACCATATGCTTACGTGTAATAGAAAGAAAGAATTTGTTTTTAAAGAATGACTGAGATAAGATTACACTAGACAAATAAATTTTATACATAATATAGCCTCATTTAAAAACTAAATGATTGAATTTACAAAAACACATAGAGTACTGAAAACATGTCCTTTGTAGCTTTTTGTACAAAACTATGGTTATCTTAAATACCAAATTTTAGATAAATAGGCCTACACCAAATACCTTCTTAACTCAGGTGTTTAACATAAGATTACAAGGAAACACCATATTTGTTAATTTGGGAAAAAAAAGGTACCATTTGTACTCTACCTCAAACCCAAAAAATTGCTTTAAACCAGATTCAAAGTATCAGATTCAATTTGAGCCACTAAGATTTTTTCCCTTGCAAATCCCTCCTCTCAGGTGAAGGCACGTGTACAAAAAAAAACACTGAGCTTGGTTTGAGGTGATCACCTCAAACTTCTTGAAAGTCCCAAATGTACCATTTTTCCCAAACTAACAAATATGGTGTTAGGTGTGACTTCCCTCATAGGCTTTATAAGTGAGGAATTTCTTCAATGACATAAATGAATCTCAAACGTTATTAATAATTGAACATTTTGATAATAAAAGTGCAAATTACACTTACCAAAATTCCTAAATATCATGAAAAAACAAAGCATATTAAAATCTGTCATCATTTATAAAAAAACACGTTGAAAAGTATGAAATTAAAATTCAGTATTGTTCAATAAAATCGATACTAGCTAATTTTATAACAAAGGTGCTTCTCAAAAACCATACACATATGGTGTATATATAGTTTTGGCTTGCGGAATAAAGAGCTTTAGTGGGGACTAAACAAAGCCTCAATTTTATAAACAACAAATTCATAAATGTGTAGTGTAAAAGTTGTTGTACTTGTATCCATGTAGCAAAAATGTGAAATTTCAAATCAAAGAATAAACTGTTTTTATCAAATTTAATGAGAATGTTAAATATAAGGATTTTAGAGGATTATAAACATTCATCTATGTATGGAGTGTAAATACTATTCACGTAGCCAAAAGCGTAAGATGAAAAAAACAATTATTCATATGTTAACCCTTAAATTTTTTAGCCATTTTGAAGGTGTTATGGGTCTTGATTTTGTAAGTTATGAAAGGGTGAAGCTTGAAGTATGATGAGTCATTTTTAGGCCAAAGCAACCATTAGATCTTGGAGAAAGTCAACTCCTTATCATTTCTACAAAGTTTGGTTTCAATCCAAGGGTTTGATTGGATTGGAAGATTATAACAAAAAAGGAAGGGGTACTACAAGGAAACCAATATTTTGGAGTAGTTGAAATTATGCTTTGATTGGCTCTTTTAGGCACATGAAATTTAAAAAGTTGGCATCTTATGTTCATTCTTAAGGTAACCAAGTTCCACATGCATAGAAACAAGTCTTGTATTTTAGGGTAAAAAAGGAATGAGAAAATGGTCTTGCAATAGTGACCACTTCAACTTTAAATTTCAAAAATTGTGAGTAAAATAGAAAATTTTCACAAATCTAGGGCCAAAATTTAACACTACAAATCCAAGACCACCCATGGTTTGAATTTTTTTGTAAATTCAATAGTGATTATTCTTCTAAATTTGAAAACACCACTACATAATTAACTTGTTTCTTTTTCAAATGGGCCAAAGTTCAAGTAACTCTTTTCATTCCTAAGTTTATAAATGGCTGTCTTAAAAAACAATCAACCCATTCTGGGTTGCTAAATTTTTTAAGGGTTATTATAACTCCTTGTCTATTATTAAAACTAATTTATATATAAGAACAAATTAATTTAATAAGAAATTCCTTCATAAAGATTAACATGTGCGTCTTTCTTAAATTTCAATAGCAAATGCATCATTTGTAGTTCAAAGCTTAACATTGAAAGTCTATTCCTTCAAACTTTAACAATCCATCATTAAGTCACACCTAATTTTAGAAAACACATGTTTAATTGCATTGGTAAAATTAGACTTGTAAAGAAAAATTTCTCCAAATTGGTTGATAAACACAAAAACATATTTATAAATTTTCCATAAAAAAATTGCATACGGGAAAAAATAAGTCAAGATAAACAAGGAAAAATCCCAATTTAATAGGTGCTACTTGCATAGTTGTGGTCACATTGCTGATATATTTGAATTTAAAAATATGAGATTAGCAAAAATATAAGTGAAAACTTACACCACATTATATGGTGCTGAAATAGTAGCTTGAACTAATTTCATTAAAAATCTCCTACTATATCATGTGATATGATATAATAACTTCTTATTTAGTTCTTATTTTATTTATTTATAATATTTCTAGTTTGATTTATATTTGTTTAAAATGTCATAAATTTTATTGATTTTGGTCAATATTAAAAATAATTTTAATGCAAAACAATTCATGTTAAAGGAAAAATTTGTATATCTGTAATTTTTTTTAATCAATGTTATTGATTAAATCATTTTAAAGTTTTAAATTTAACTAGCATTTTCAACGTCAATAGTGTAAATGCATGTTAGATTGATAGTAGAGTTTTTAGAATTGTATTTTAATTTGAATTAAAAATACATATTTAAATAAAGGCCAAATGAGATGGCACATCACTTTACATGATGTTGGGATAATACCATGTTTCAATTTAATTTGAATTGTATTCCATTATGCAACACAGTATAATGTTATAAAGTTAAATTTACAAAAAAAACTCCTTATATTTATAGGTGATTAATGCTTGTCTTAAATGCCATTGATTTTGTTTATGTTTCTAGTGAATATTATTCTAAATTTTCTTTTTATTTTTTTGAAAATAAGTTGCAAAAAATGGCAAAAAAAATCTGCTATTTTGGAACATCCCTTCATTGCTAAGGCACTTGCTTGATCTTTTTAAAGGCTCAATGAGCAGCTTTTTTTTCCGGATCAGGTCCGAGTGTTCTTATAGGGTCAGTTTATATTTTTGCTGAAGAATATGAAATCTTCTTTAAAAAAGGAGAAAGAATAGCCACTCGTTCCTTTTAACACTAAGGCATGCATGTATTATACTGAGATCAGTATCATAGCATTACCTAATAGTATTTTCAGAATATGTGTGTACTAGGTATCTTATCCGAAATGTAGAATTTTTAGGTATCCATCTTGAGCTGGGTGTGTATACCCAGCATGAACTTTTAGACATGTACCTTCAATGAAAGAAGGACTGAATCCGAATGCAAGCAAATCAAAACACTGCTGAAGGCATATCCCTATTATTTAAGAAGACTTGGCTTACGGCTCATTACCAGGGTTTTTTTTTAAGGATTTCAACTTATGGAAGTGTTGGCGATGATTTATGACTGTAATTCATTGAGGTGGTTATATTGGAAAAATACTTGAAGAAATGTGCTTTGTTCATGACAAAAAGTGGAGAGAATTTTGGCTACCAATGGTTTCTTATTACACAAGTAAGGAGGCGCAAATGAAGTGTATTGGTCATAATTTTTGAAAAATTACTACAATTAAAGTGTGAGAGATGAAATATGTGTGGACTTTTGAAAAATTATTACTATTAAAATGTGAGAGATAAATATGTGGCGAATAGGACACCCATATTATCTTGGTTGGAGATTAAGTTGGCAATGCCAGTTAACCAATAAGGGAATACATATGTGGTCCTCAATCAAGGTTTGGCCATAGGGTTATCACTTATAAGTGAACATTGGCAAAAAAGACACTCTTTTTCACATTTATTTCCTAGAGTGATAGTGAAGCATAATTTTTCATGGTGAATTTTGGCTATGTTTAGCCAATAAAAGAAACACTGCTCATCACCATACATGTGCAAGGGCAGTCTTGAACTTTTTTATCAAAAAAAAGAAAAAGCTAAAGCTTGAATACTGTGAGCCTAGTCAAAGCCATAGGTAAAATGTGCGAGAATTTTCCTATATGCTAGTAGAAACTATGATTATATTCTTGTGACGTGAGATACAGTAGTATCTAGAAGTGACTCTCTGTATAAGAGCATCTCCATCGGTGGCTCTAGCTCGCTCAAAGTGGATGAAAAGTAGTTAGGCCCCTCTCATGCCACTCTCAAACTCTCTTATTTGGGTAGTCTAGCAAGCCACTCTTCAAACCACTATTCATGCACTATTCACCTTAACTTTAATGAGCTTTATCCTCTACTTCCCTAAATAAGTGGCCAACTGCTTATTTATGGGATGTCTGAAAGTGTTAGGCCACCTTTTCAAAGAGCATGGGTGGAGATTGGGAGCCTTCAGGCCTCGCCAAACCAGATGAAAAACTTTCAGCGAGTCTGAACCGGTGGAGATGCTCTAAGCATTGTTTTGGAAAAAGTTTTGTTTCCAATGGTAACAGGAGTAATAGCTCACGTAAGTGCGGGTATTAGCTGTGGTAATATCAAATAGGAAAACCGGAATATGATCAGGAATAGCTATCGTTGCTTTGTTCCTGTTTACTACTGTGTTTATACCCAGCAAAAGCCTGTAACATGTTTGTTGCAACTGTGGTGCTACACGTCATTTTATACACTCGAATAGTAGTGCAAAATTCTTTGTAGACCTTGAACATAGGATTACAAAATTACCTCCTGCATGATCTTATTTATTCACATCATGTAGAGATGGTTATAAGAGTTGACAAAGAAGCATATCGGTCTTAGTATATATTAATATAAAGACTTGAAAAGTGACCCACAGGCAAAAGAAAAAAGCCCAAACTGGCCTAAAATAGTCATACCCGGTTATGCCTAGGGCGGAGGCTTATGAGATCATATCAGCTCATAATACTCAATACCAGCGAGAGATATAGCCAAGTTACGTGCAGCAAGGAAAAATCAATAGAATTCGTGGTGTAAGAGGTTTATTACAGGCAGACCAAAGGGCCCATTGGAATCTCAACCATCCATTTTTTTACAAAAATTGGAGAAGAGTATTGGGGAACTCAAAAAAATGCTGTTCATATAGTTTTCACAGAGATTAACGTCCACTATGAAGGAGTCATAAAGCTTCTATTACATTTCTAAAACAAGGTTTTTAGAAAAATCAAAGAAGGCAATAGACAAAGGTTTAGAGGTATTAGCGAAAAGCCTTGAATCCTTCAAGTTCTCTAAGAGGTTATGGGCCTCACTTGTGCCCATCCCAAAAATACATCAAACCAATGAGATGTTAGCAAGGATACAGCAGATGTCTTACAACAGATGTCTTTAGCCCATAGCGCATGTTATAGCTTTCACAAGCAAAACTAGTGACAAACAAGTCAAAGAAATTTAAACTAACAAAAACCCTCAAACCAAGCAAAACCTGTGTAGCTTTTTGTGACGATGCCATGTTGCAGTTACAGTAAGAAACAACTCAGACCAAAAAGCTCCTCCCGTCAGCAGCTCTAAGCCAGTATTTCCATGTGCAATACTAAGAGTACAGACAGAATACGACTTGCAAAGCGGGCTTTTGTCTCGACGTCCACAGAGAAAAATGCTCAAAGTGTATGCAACCCAGAAGACAGTGTGAGCCAGAATGAGCAAGCATTTGTCACTTCAAAATTGCAACGAAGGTAGGTAACCATGCATTTCAGAGGTCAGACCAATTTAATGAATGGGCAGTAACTCGTGATTAAGGTAATCTCAAGAAAGTAGTTACTTTGAGACTGGTTTATTAAGCAAAGAGGTTATATTTTAACCAGTAAGGTAGGAACACCCATAAGCGTCAGTGTTCCCATAACCGTCACCTCTGAAATTTTGGAAAATCTCTAAAAATGAATAGATGTAATGACAAGAATGTACAACATGTGAACATGAAATCTTAAAAGTGGTTATGGGTGCAATAGCAATTTGCTCTTTAAAAATTCACAACTTATTCTCATAGTATCCAAATAATACATTCAAAAATGTAAACTCTTTTTTTTTCTGTTCCTAATAGGATCTTACAATTTGCTAGTTGTTTACTAATAGCCATCATATTCAAAACCCTTAATTTGACGTTTATGGTTGCTCCTACCTTAAGTATTAACTACTGGGAACCAGCGTATCCCAAGGTTACCTTGAGAAATCGTGGGCACAAGCCCTTAATCTGTCTGATCAAAAAGTAGATCTTGTGAGTCATTTTCTCATCAAGGACATAAGAAATCAGTATTTCAGAAAAAAAGTAATATCTTATAGGTACATTTAACCCCTCACCGCCCATGCTATTTTTGAGTATCTCAAAATTTGCTTGAAAGTGAACAAAATGTTGGCATTTTGTTCAATCTTAGTAATTTTCTCTGAAGCGTAACCATACAAATTCAAAGCAGACATGTTATAGATTACACAAGTAAAGAAATCACAACAATATCACTTATGGATTGAAAGATTATAATGTTTAATCATGAGGGTGTTAAAACTACAAAAGTGATTTCATTCAATCCTCTTTATGCATCTTAAACCTAAAATTGAGGGTACCAAAAAAAATACAAGTATGTAAAGTATAACATGCCTAACCCCAATCAATTTATGGCTTCTCAAAATCTATTCTACAACTTTTTAAATGGAATTTTTAATGTGATCTTTTCTCCAAGTTCTAGTGTACTTGAGGCTCATTTCCAAGAGCCTTCAACACTAGAAAGTGAAGATTTGCAATGGACACCCTTGCACAAAATCTTGAATAGACAAATCATGTTAATTCATTTTCAAAATCAGATTCTTGATGCTAAAACTAGACTTCAATAAGAATTGAAAAATAATAATAATCACTAAATAAATCTTAAAAAAAGGTTGCACATCTTTGAATAAAATTCAAAGGGGCCCAATTTGGGCCCCTTGGGCGGTGAGGGGTTAAACAAATAGAATTTGAAGTTCTTTGTAGCCACATAATAATGGTATTTTATAACAAGTTACTTCATAAGTGACTTGTTTTTAGAATTTTAGGTCACTCTAGGTGCCTTTAGAACAAGAAAGGGTCTTCTTGTAAAATATAGATGTCTTTTTGGTCACTCATCCGAATAGCAAAAACAATGGTCCTATAGTAGGCTCAAAGTAATCTTGCTTGGCTAGATAGTAACACCCATGCTTATGTCCAAAGCAAGAGATGTCACTTGATCTCCACAATGATTACTTAGTATCATGTCCATATGGAGGGACTTGGTTTAGAGCATAGAGTCTTTACTAAGTAACATGCAAATAGAGCTTTAAGGTATACTCTAGTCTATTTTATTCCATACTCAAGATGAGGCATAGAAAATAGAGTATTACTACAAAGCTATTCTTATAAACAAGATTCCTTATAGCAAGAAGTCATTAGGAGGGATTTGGGCCCAAGAATGGGCCCTTTCCCCAAAACCATGGGAACTTTGGGCCCATTCCCCCAAACCATTGGAACAGTTCCACATGGGCTAGCCAGCCTGGTCAAAGTCCAACCACATCGGATGATATGACTATTTTTTTTTTTCTAGTATTTTTTAACGACTAGTAGGAGCTAATTCCTAGCATTGGGAACAACCCAACTCACAACCCTTTGGAGGTCTCAATTTCTTCCTAATGCTAGAAACTTGTTTGGGAAATGAATCTTGAAAAAAGAAAAAAAGAAAAAAAATGCATTTTTGGTACATCCCAGTCTAAGCCAAGCACTTATTTGATCTTTTATAGGTTCAAAAGAATCTCATTTAATTTGGAATTTTTTAGGAGCAAATTCCTAGCTTGGGTCAAGAGAACGTGCTATGGAAAGCGGTTTTTTACCAAGTCAAAACTTATTCAGTAAGCATCAAGTAAAAAATTGTGCTCACATTTAGCATTGGAATGAGATTTTTTGGAAATAAACAACCCATTAAGGAGTCAAAATAGGGCGTGGCTCCATGTTTTTTACTACTATTGCCCTCATCACCTGTATACATCTCTCAAAAATCAAGATGAGCATAAGAACTCAAGGCCTTGGGTGCATTAGCAGTATTAGTTTAGCAATCATCAGTCTTTTCTTAGCACAACAAGATGAGCCTTAGCTCCGACTAGGTGCATGAGTGTAAAAATAAGATTCTACATTCATTTATTCAAACATCAAGCCGTATGGCGTATAGTAGCCAAATCAGTGCTCAATTGGAGCTACAAAAAATTGCCTTTTTGCAAGCAATTTCTTAAAAAAATTCCTTGCAAGCACACAATGAACGTGTGTCTCCATGTAACATCCAGTAATATTAGATGATCCATCTACTGGATAGTAACTAGGGAAAAACCTAAAGAACCGCCTTTGAGAATGCTCATGAAGAATATGTCTCACTTCTTAGAAAACTAAGCAATTCCAAAAAATCAGAATAGTAGACTTTGAGAAAGAGGGTTGAGAAATGATGCATAGTATGAAGCTTGGGTTTGCCAACTTCATCAAGAGGATAAGGGCCTCACTTGTGCCCATCCCAAGAACAAAAAAAGCCAATGTTAAGTTAGTGAGGATGCGTGAGGTGTTTACAGTGTAAAATCACTTGCTATTGCTTTTACAAGGTTTAAAACAGGCAACAAAGCATCAATACTTACAAGCAAGACATCAAATTCATAAAGCAAGACAAACCTCAGTAGCATTTGTCTAAGTAGAAGCCATGATGAGAGTCACGTCCACAGGCTCTTGCAGCAATCTTGCACAATGGGTGCGTATGCTGTAAGTTTGTATTCCGCAGCGCTGTAGCGTATTATGAGCGTAAGCAAGCTGTGCCCCAAGTTCTATAGTGAGAGTGACTTGAGAAAAAAGTTCAAAGTTGAGAGTGACTTGAGAAAAAGCTCAATGTCATGAACCTCAGTGCTTAGTGAGAGTGAAGTTTACCTGGGAAAGCTCAAGGGAATTAACCCTCATTTTTTTCAAAAAAACTTGAGCTCTAACTACACTCATTAATTTAATATGCTTGTTTAGTGCTTAATCATTGAAAGTGAACCAGTTGTGCAAGAGAAACATTAAGGGTTGCATCTGTTAACCTGGATTTACGGATCAAGATAAAATCTCTGGCCCTAGTGGTTAAATAGAGATACCACATAATAATAATACGGATTAATACTAGTAATAGCACTTAGTAAAACCAAAAATATATGTTTATTCTTAATTTCTAATCTTTTGAAAGCAATAGCACTAAATCAATTGAGTCAAGTTAACTCACTTTGATTGACTAAAAAGCTCTATGACTATTTTCCATGAGTATATTATAGCTCATTTCCAAGCATAGAAAAAGAAATATTGCAAGAGTCAAGTGTCTTGGTCTTATGGATATACTGTTTGTCATAGTATGTATTTAGCATAACCGCCAAGACTTTTTCTTTTATGTCTAGCCATGTTTGGTGTAGAACTAGGAGTTTGTTGGAATGTCATGGTTCTCTACTTTGTTTGTGAATTTGATTTCCAATCAAGTTAATATTTGTGGGAAATATTTGACAATATAAATAGCCACCTATAGGAATTCTAGTAATAAAAAGATTCTATGAGCAAGTATCTAGTGTAGAATGCTTGCATAGAAATCTTGAAAAAAGAAAAAAGAAAAACAAAATCAACTCTATAGATAAAGATATTATTTTAATTATAAGTTATAGTATTTTTTGATAGTAAATTTGTGATTCTATTGATTATTGAGTATCTACTTTTTTATATTGCAGTTTGAAAATTAAAAAAACTACATGAGCATCATTTAGGAGATTTATCTAATAAATATGCTAATAATAAAAAAATATTCATTTGTTTCTTGCATTAGCTCAACAAAATAATAGTGGTTTAACCCCTAAAGGATTAAGCCATTTTTTTTGCAAAAGTCATTGAAAATTGCCACTTCTAGAGCAATGAATAGGAAGGTAGAAAAAATGTTTTTTTATTAATACAACTATAGGATCTTGTCCTAGACTATGGGAGGTATTTGTGGGAAAAAAATTAGCTCATTATAGGTGTAGAGGAGTGAGATTATGACATTTGAAGTGTACAAAAAAGTTTTTTTCCTTGCTACCCAAAACTTCCAGAAGCCTTTGACCTCACTTATATCAAAAAAATTGCTCCACGCAAAGTTGAGGTTTATCTTTAACATGTAGAAGACCAAGTTAGATAAGTGTAGGACAAGTTTCAAGTGAATTGGAGGTGTGAATCATACTTTGTAAAAAATTGCAATGCTGTAAAGCCATGAAATTTGCATATACACTAGGCAAAATTGGAGGATTTATGTAAAATTTAGAAATCTGAATTACTTTAATCTAAAAGGCAAAAACCAAGGAATCTTAGTCTCTTACAACTTGGAAAAAAAATCCAACAAAAATTCAAATCACCAAATTTTACAAGGGCCAAAGGAATGAAGGTTCATGAGTCTTATACCACCCCGCAAACTAAAACTTCTCATAATTTTCATCTCATTAATCAAAATTGAATGACTCAAAGCTTCCCACATAAATAAAAATCTAAAGAACGGATTTTAGAATTTTATTTTTAAACTATGAAATTTGTAAAGAAATTTATTGGGCTGCCCGGACTGCCCGCTCTCCTTTGTTTCTTAGAAGTTCATGCATAACTTCTTCAATAAATGTTGGAATGAAGAAAGAAATAAATGTGCACGCACATCTTTGAAATTCCCAACTTCCTCAAAAGTTTCAATTTTTTTATCAAAATCATTTCAGTCATAGTAAGCTCTTATTTTGCTCTCAAGCATTATGCATTTTTCACACACTAATGCCAACTTCAGCTCTTCTTTGACCGTAAAATTTTCCGTTAAGGTTTACCTTTGGTAAGGACAACACCATATTGTGAGCATAAAAACGGTGAGCCATGAGCGTTGAGTCTAGATTTAGTGAGTGGGAATAATTTTGAAATCCAAATCAATGGAAAACAAAAAAAAACAATTTTTCAAGAGATGAAAGTTTAAAATGCACAATTATAAGGTTCTATATATACGGTTATAAGTAAAATTTGAGTAAAATTTAATATTTTGACAAAAAACCTAAGCTCACAACTCATGTCTCATAGATCCCTACTCACGGAATAGCATTCCCTTCTTTGATAGTGGTTAACCTCTAAAGGATCGTTGTCCCATTGGGGGACAAGTTGGACTCCGGGCATGTACCTATGGTTAAAACTACTTTGTGTGATTGTCTAAACCTTTTATTGAAGGTGGGGAATTCAAAGATCTACATGGGCATCTAATTACTTCTTCATTCTGACATTTGACAAAGAAATTACGCATGAATTTCAAAAAAATTAGAGAGGATTGCCCATTTGGGCAGCCCAAAACTTCTTAAAAGATTACCTGTTTTTCAACTCATATTTGAAATTGGTTCTTTAGATTTTTTTAATTGTGAGAAACTTTGAATCATTTGATCTCAATCAATGACATGAAAGTTATGAAGAGTTTTTGTTTGCGGGCAATTATGGAATCTCTTCTCTAAAATAAACTTTGAAGTCCTTTATTTTGCTCAATTTTCAAGATTTTGGAAAAAAAGTTAAACTAAAGGAAGTAGATTATTTATCACAACATTATCGCCATTGGGATTTGCATTTTTCATTTCCATAATTAAATTCTTAACAATTTAGTATTTTGACTCAATATCTACTTCTTTTTACTTACTATTTTTTCCCATGTGTTGTATAGTTCCAATTGATTTGAAAACTCTCCCACATATACCTAACTTGATCTCCTACACGGAAGAAATAGAGCGCAACTTTGGGTAGAGCAATTTTTTTGTTATAAGAGTGGTGAAAGGCTTCTAAAATTTCTGGGCAACATGGAAAAAATCTTTTTTCTTCACTTTAGATTCAAATATCTCACTCCTCTCCATTTGGAATGAGTGGATTTTTTTCCACAAAGTACTTCTTCTAGTCTGGGGCAAGATCCTTTGTTTGGATTTCCCAAAAACAAAAAATAAAATCCTCTTTTTCTAAACCTCCTAGAAGTGGCAGTTTTTAGTGATTTTGGCAGAAAAAATGGCTTGGTCCTTTAGGGGTTAACAAAGAGGGTCATGTTCTGTGCATGACACCCATAAGTTGAATTTGTCAAAATGATAAATAAATGAATAATCAAGATTTGGTATTTACATAGGCGTTGCCTGGCCACTTAACCCCTAAATGCCCAAGGCACCATATTCTGGTGTCCAAAAATTTTCAAAACACTTTGAAACCCTGTCAAAGGCACAGATTTTATTATTTTGAGGTTTTTCTTTTTGGAAAAGTTGCACTCTGAAGTTAGCTTCATTGTTCAAATTTAACTTCCTTCATATCTTATTCCATTTGTTTTTGGTGGAAGGTTAACTACAAGCATACATTCTTTGTCATGAATAGTGTTGTGAATAGTGTCATGAATAGTGTTGTGAATAGTGTCACAAAGCCTATGAGAAGTTGCCACATTGAAAAGATGGGCATCAAGTTGAGCAAAATGTGAAGATTTCCCTTGGGCACTCCCTTAGGCAATGAGGGCCTTTTCACTGAAATTTTGACATTTAACAAAATCTAAAAGTGCTTTTGGACTAATTTCACTTGGAATGTCTTTGTTATAGAAATTAGAATCCTTTCACCATTGAATTTTTTTTCATTCATAATGATTTTTAGTTAATAATTGAAGCTGAAAAATTCTTTGTATTAGACGATTGCGTTTTGACAGTTGTATTGCAAGCTCATTGTGAAATTGTGGTCATGAATTTGGAAGAGGGGCCATTGATTTTGAAGTAACAACAATAAACACTAAAGCATCCTAAGTGGTTGTTTTTCAATTATGTATCCAAAAATTGCCAATTTACTTTAGAAGTTTCAGGCAGCTCCAAAAAAAGCAAAAAATTCCATACTCATCATCATTCAATCACAAATACCTTAAAATCTGCGCGACCATTTTGGATTATTATTTCAAATGGTGCCATCTAAAAACCTTGGAGTTCAAGATTTAATGGTCACAATTTTATTTTGATGTTTAACAATGAAATTACAAGAACAATTCAAAAACTTCAAAACTAGCTTCCAAAAACAAGAAAAACACCCTTGGGCATTTAGGGGGATTAATTCATGTTGTAGAGTATATAGCTCAGTATACGGCATGAAGATCAAAATAAGCCAGTAGGTCAAGAACTTTGTTCTTGCTCTGTGTTCTTCACTGCTACATAGCATAGATCATCCTCACAATTCTCTCTCTCTGATGCAGCACTCCAGCTTATAGCATGCATGATAGTTGTAGTATCTGTGAGCAAGATAGCAAAAGAATAAGTGAGCAGATTGACTGATTGCTGTCAGGTGCAAACATTGTGTACTTGTACATTCATTCTACTTGAATATATAGTTTTTCTTGTTTAAGTTCTTTTTGTGTACTCCCTCTGTCCCATTATAAAGCTCCAAAAAAATTCTCCATGAAGGATAAATTGTACTTTTAGTCATTATGCTAGTGACAAATACATTCTAGAATCAATATACCACCTATCAAATGTTTGCAAAATCTCCAATTTTTGGACACCTAAATTTTATTCAAAACGTACCATATTTGTGCATAATTTGTGAAGGCTGCAAGCTCCTATTTATTTTAGTCTTTGTACTCATGACACATGAGTTCTACATTCAATATACCATCTACCAACTGTGTGCAAAATTTCCAGCTTTGATGTACCTTGCAAAAAATACTATATTTGTACATGTTCTTAGCTCCTCATTAATGATGATTTAAAGAATAGTAGCAACAATGATACCTCATATGGGCAAGGCCAAGCTTGTTAGGAGAGGAATGCTCTTTTAAATTGCTCAACTTGCTTCCATGAGATCATTGGACAAGACAAAAGTAATCTCAACAATTCAAATCCGTAAAAGAGAATTTTTAAGTGGGATAAGAACTATGCCTAATTTGGAGCTATATACCACGACTGAGGGAGTATGCGTCATACATATATGATGCAATGTTTAATACTGCACAAACTTCATATTGAAAATATAGGGAAGATAGAAGAGCAAAAGCACACATGGTATACTCAAATATATAAGATACAAATGGAAGAGATAAGAGGGTTCACAAACCCTCTCATCTACATACTCTCCCAACCATTCTCCCTTCACCTAATCATATGGAATAACCATGCCCATGGGTTGATCCTCTCTATGGGATGCCTCCTACTACAAACTCTCTTTCCAATGCTAAGTACCTCACCTTGCATATCTCCTTTGGCCTAAAACAAACTCCTAATGCTATTCCAAACTTTTAACACTCCCACTTTGCAAATGGCCAAAGACCCAATGTCCATGGCTCTCGTAAAACACTCATATTTAATTTTTACCAACACCTTTGTCATCAAATCCAAAGACATGTTTATAGTTGGACAATACTCCAGTGCAATGGTTCCCTTCTTTATTTTCTCACTTACAAAATGATATTGCACCTCGATATGCTTTGTCATTGCATGGTGCATTGGGTATTTAGCAAAAGCTATAGCACCTTGATCGTTACACAAGATCAAGGTGCAATCCAGGTCCTCACATCCCACATCCTTTAAGAGTTGCCTTAGCCATATGCCATCTCTTGCTCAATGGTTCGCTACCATGTACTCTGCACCCGTTCTGGATAGAGCCACTAAGGATTGCTTCATGCTACTCCATGACACTATGCCCTCTCTAAAGCTAGATGCTTATCCAGTGATGAACTTCCTATCGTTGACATTGCCAATCCAATCTGCATCATAATACTCCATCAAGCGTATGTGCCCCCGTTTCAATTGCAACTTCACATGAAAGGTGATCCTAAGGTACGTCATTGTTGAAAAGTTGGAATAAAGCATTAGAAGTTTGCTCTAGGCCAAAGGAAATATGCTAGGTGGGGTATTTAGCATTGGAGAGAGAGCATGTGGTAGGAGGCACCTCATAGAGAGGATCAGCCCATGAGTGTGATAATTCCATATGGTTAGGTTAAGGGTGAGTGGTTGGGAGAATACATAGATGAGAGGGTTGAGTGACCCTCTTATCTCTTCCATTTATATTTTATACATTTGACGAGTATACCATGTGTGCCTTTGCTCTTCTATCTCTCTTATGCTTTCAATAGGTTATGGGCCACCTTCTAAGAGTGTGGAGGTACATTGTGGTGAGTGGAGATCACATTTGAGGTAGATTAGCCCTTGGATTTTGACCTTGTGCTCTTGGAGGACTTCTTTAGCTACTCTTGAGTGTTCAAGGTGATTTTGTAGTGACATTGCTTCTCATTTGAGCTACCTAAGCACTTGTCTAACTTGTGGAGCATTTGGAGGACTACTTGTGCTTGCTTCTTGGTTTGAGATGCATTCGTTGTGGAAAAAAACCTTTGAAGAGCTTCAATATTAAAAACATACGGAAGATAGAAGAGCAAAGGCAAACATAGTATACTCAAATGTATAAGATACAAATGGAAGAGATGAAATGTTCACTCAACCCTCTCATCTATGTACTCTCCCATCCATTTTTCATTCACCTAACCATATGGAATAACAACACTCATACACTGATCCTCTCTATGAGGTGTCTCTTACCACATGCTCTCTCTCCAATGCTAAGTATCCCACCTAGCATATCTCCTTTGGTCTAGAGCAAACTCTTAATGCTCTATTCCAACCTTTCAACACTCCCATTTTGCAAATGGCCAAAGTCCCCAATGCCCATAGCTCTCCTTAAACGCTCATGTCTATCCATCACCAACGCCTTTGTCATCACATTAGTCACCATGTCCTCAGTTGGACAATACTCCAATGTGATGCTTCTCTTCTTCACCTTCTCTCTCACAAAATGGTATTGCACCTTGATGTGTTTTGTCCTCGCATGGTGCATCGGGTTCTTTGCAAAAGCTATGGCACCTTGATTGTCACACATGATCAACGTGCCCTCCATGTCCTCACACCCCACATCCTCCAAGAATTGCCTTAGCCACATGGCCTCTCCTGTGCAATGGCTCGACGCCATGTACTGTGCCTCCGTTGTCGATAAAGCCACCGTGGATTGCTTCTTGCTGCTCCATGACACCATGCTTTCTCCAAGGCTAAATGCGTACCCCGTGGTGGACATCCTATTGTTGGCATCGCTAGCCCAATCTGCATCACAGTATTCCATCAAACGAATGTGCCCCCCTCCCAATTGCAATTTCACATGAGAGGTGCCTTTGAGATACCTCATGATCCTCTTCACCGCCATCTAATGACACTATCCTAGCATTGCCATATGCTGGCTCACCGTTCTAATGGCAAAGGTCGAATCAGCCCTTGTAGCCACCATGGCATACATCAATGATCCCACCGCTGATTTGTATGGCACACTCACCATCCTCGAAGCATCCGCATCATACTCCTCCATGCTAAGTTTCACCAACTTTGTCTTAGTGTCCAATGGAGTGCCAATGGATTTGCAATCCTCCATGCCAAACCGCTTCAGCACGTCCTCCACATATTTGGCTTGACTCATGGTGATGGTCCTTGCACCTCGATCTCTTGCAAACTCCACTCCAAGGCAATAGTGCAACTCTTCCAAGTCCGTCATCTCGTACTGCGCCTCCAACTTGGCCTTCAATGCACCCATGGTCTCCACGTTGCTAGAAAGAATGATGAAATCATCAACATACACAAGCACAAGCATCACATGGGCTCCCACTTGTGCAAAATACAAGCTATGGTCAGCCACACTCCTCTCAAAGCCAAAATCTAAAAGGCTTGCATCAATCTTTTGGTACCAAGCTCTCGATGCTTGCTTTAGTCCATACAAAGATTTTGTGAGCTTGCAAACTAGGTGCTCATGACCATGTTGCACAAACCCCTTGGATTGCTCCATGTAGATGTCCTCCTCCAAGTCGCCGTTGAGGAAGGCCGTCTTCACATCCATTTGGTGCATTTCCAAATCCAACGAAGCTCCAAGGGCCACAATGCACCGTATGGTGGTGAACTTGGCCACGGGAGCAAAAGTCTCATTGAAGTCCACTCCTTGCACTTGAGAGAATTCCCTTGCCACCAACCTTGCCTTGTGACGCACAATCTCTCCTGTGGCATTTCTCTTAGTTTTGAACACCCACTTGCATCCCACGGCCTTGCGAGATGGAGGAAGGGTGGTCAACTCCCACGTGCCGTTGGCATGAAGAGAGTGGTACTCCTCCTCCATGGCTGCCTCCCACTTGCTTGCATCCCGAGACTCCAATGCCTCTTCAAGTGTGGTGGGGTCATGAATAAGGGCTACATTTGCATGATCCGAGTTGCAAGATGGTTGAGGAAAGATGTGGTTCTTCCACCACTCCCCCAAAGGCTTACTTACCCTTGTGGACCGCCGCACACCTCCCACGTGTTGGCTTCCTCCCTCTTCAGCTCTTGGAGCAATGTTGTGTGCCTTCTTCTTCTTTCTGATCTTTTTGGGCTTGGAGTCGTCATCACCTTGGCTTGCACTTGCATCCTCCACAATGTCACCATCTCCATCCTCGAGGAGGTGGTCCTCATCGTCTCCATCATCATCATCATCATTCAAGGGCGTTGGAGATGTGTCCACAACAAGGTCGCCACTACTCCCACTTAGACGCAACTCCAACTCTCCTTGCAACTCTCCATGCTCACAAAAGGTCACATCACAACATCGAACGATCTTTTTGGACTCTAAGCAAATCAACCTATAAGCCTTGGAGCCCTCACAATATCGCAACAACAAACACCTTACGGCCTTTGCATCAAATTTGGTCCTTGATGCATCGGGGATCTTGGCATAGGCAACACACCCAAACACCCTGATATATGCCACTAAAGGCCTCCTCCCACTCCACGCCTCTTGTGGAGTCTTGCCATGAACCGCACTAGTAGGGCATCGGTTGCAAATGTACACCGCGTTGCTCACGGCCTCAGCCCAATACTCCAACCAAAGCTTTTGGTCATAGATTTGTTGAAAACATAGGGAAGATAGAAGAGCAAAAGCACATATGGTATATTCAAATGTATAAGATACAAATGGAAGACATGAGAGGGTTCCCAAACCCTCTCATCTATATACTCTCCCAACCACTCTCCCTTCACCAAACCATATGGGATAACCACACTCATAGGCTGATCCTTTCTATGAGGTGCCTCCTACCACGTGCTCTCTCTCTAATGCTAAGTATCCCACCTAGCATATCTCCTTTGGCCTAGAGCAAACTCCTAATACTCTATTCCAACCTTTCAACAAGATCATGCTCATGGCTTCTCTTGAGCAATGACTCGCCGCCATGTACTATGCCTTTGTCATAGATATAGCCACCGTGGATTGCTTCTTGCTGCTCCATGACACCATGCTCTCTCCAAAGCTAAATGCGTACCCCGTGGTGGACTTCTTGTCAATGGCATCACCAGCCCAATCTGCATCACAGTACCCCATCAAGCGTATGTGCCCTCCTCCCAATTTCAACTTCACATGAGAGGTGCCTTTGAGGTACCTCATGATCCTTTTCATCGCCATTCAATGACTCCATCCCAGCCTTGCCATATGCTGACTCACTGTGCTAATGGCAAAGGACAAATCAGCCTTTGTAGCCACCATGGCATAAATCAATGATCCAACCACTGATTTGTAAAGCACACTCACCATCCTTGAAGCATCCGCATCATACTCCTCCATACTAAGCTTCATCAACTTCACCTTGGTGTCCAATGGAATACTAATGGGTTTGCAATCCTCCATGCCAAACTGCTTCAACACCTCCTCCACATACTTGGCTTGACTCATGGTGATGGTCCTCGCACCTCGATCTCTTGCAAACTCCATTCCAATGCATTAGTGCAACTCTTCCAAGTCCGTCATCTCGAACTGCGCCTCCAACTTGGCCTTCAATGCACCCATGGTCTCCACGTTGCTAGAGAGAATGATGAAATCATCAACATACACAAGCACAAGCATCACATGGGCTCCCACTTGTGCAAAATTCAAGCAATGGTCAGGCACACTCCTCCTAAAGCCAAAATCCAAAAGACTTGCATCAATCTTTTGGTACCAAGCTCTTGATGCTTGCTTTAGTCCATACAAAGATTTTGTGAGCTTGCAAACTAAGTGCTCATGACCACGTTGCACAAACCCTTTGGATTGCTCCATGTAGATGTCGTCCTCCAAGTCGCCGTTGAAAAAGGCTGTTTTTACATCCATTTGATGCATCTCTAAATCCAACGAAGCTCCTAGGGCCACAATGCACCGTATGGTGGTGAACTTGGCCACGGAAGCAAAAGTCTCGTTGAAGTCCACTCCTTGGACTTGAAGAAAATCCCCTTGCCACCAACCTTGCCTTGTGACGCACAATCTTTTCCGTGGCATCTCTCTTGGTTTTGAACACCCACTTGCATCCCATGGCCTTGCAAGATGGAGGAAGGGTGGTCAACTCCCACGTGCCGTTGGCATAGAGAGAGTGGTACTCCTCCTTCATGGCTGCCTCCCACTTGCTTGCATCCCGAGACTTCAAGGCCTCGTCAAGTGTGGTGGGATCATGAACAAGGGCCACATTTGCATGATCCGAGTTGGAAGATGGTTGAGGAAAGATGTGGTTCTTCCACCACTCCCTCAAAGGCTTGCTTACCCTTGTAGATCGCCGCACGCCTCCTACATGTTGGGTGCCTCCCACTTCAGCTGCTGGAACAATGCCTTGTGCATTCTTCTTCCTTGTGACCTTTTCGGGCTTGGAGCCGTCATCACCTTGGCTTGCACTTGCATCCTCTACAATGTCACCATCTCCATGCTTGAGGGGGTGGTCCTCATCATGTCCATCATCATCATCATCATCCGAAGGCGTTGGAGGTGTGTCCACAACAAGGTCGCCACTACTCCCACTTGGACGCAACTCCAACTCTCTTTGCAACTTTCCATGCTCACAGAAGATCACATCACAACATCAAACGATCTTTTTGGACTCTAAGCAAATCAACCTATAAGCCTTGGAGCCCTCACAATATCGCAACAACAAACACCTTACGGCCTTTGCATCAAATTTGGTCCTTGATGCATCGGGGATCTTGGCATAGGCAACACACCCAAACACCCTGATATATGCCACTAAAGGCCTCCTCCCACTCCACGCCTCTTGTGGAGTCTTGCCATGCCCCGCACCAGTAGGGCATCGGTTGCGAATGTACATTGCCTTCCTCACCGCATCGGCCCAATACTCCAATCCAAGCTTTTGGCCATAGATCATGCTTCTAGCCATCTCCACAATGGTGCGATTGGCCCTTTTGGCCACTCCATTTTATTGCAGTGTATGTGGAGTTGAGGTTTGGTGCACAATACCTCAAGCCTTCAAGTAGGCCTCAAATTGTTTGAAAGTGTACTCCCTGCCGTTGTCGGACCGCAACACCTTGATGGAGCACTCCACCTCCTTCTCCACCAAGGCTTTGAACATCTTGTATCGCTCAAAACACTCGCTTTTGGCCTTGAAAAAGTACACCCACATTTTTCTTGAAAAGACGTCAATGAAGGTCAAAAAGTACCTTGCCCCACCCAATGATGTGGTCTTCATGGTGCCACACACATCTGAATGCACAATGCCCAACACCTTGGTGGCACGTGTGGCACCATCCTTTGGAAATGAGTGCTGTTGTTGCTTTCCCTCAATGCAACCTTCACAAGCATTGGACAAATCATCACTTTGGAATTTGGGAGCGTCAAGGCCACTCACCAATCTTGGAAGCGCCTTCAAGCTTTGCACATTCAAGTGCTCCATGCGTCGATGCCACAAAATCAGCCCATCCATAGTAGAACTGGCAACTTGGGCACTCTCTCCACCATGCACAACCTTGCACCGCAAAATGTACAAGTTGCCCTCACGTGGTGCTATGGCTCGAATGTCTCCGTTGGGAAACCTCACAATGCACCCAAGGCCTCCAAATTGCACAATCAACCCTCCTTCGACTATCTTGCTCACCAAATAGAAGGTTGCTTTGCAACTTGGGCACATACAACACATTTTTGAACCGAATGCGCTTGGTGCATCCTTCAACAAAGGTCTCCACCAAAATGGAACCCCTCCCAAGGTCTTGGAGCACCGATTCATCACTCGTGAATACTTTCCTTGCTAAAATGGGCTCAAAAGTGTCAAAATGAGCTCTATGGGGTGACATGTGGGTCGTAGCTCCCAAATCCATGATCCAATCATCCTCCAACCTCAATGGACTATCATGAGAGGCCATGAATGCATAGTCGTCACCACTCCCATGCGGCTTGGCCTTGTTGGCCTTCTCACCCTTGGTAGTCTTGCGTTTGTAGCAATTACGAACAAAGTGGCCCGGTTTGCCACAATGGAAGCATAGAAGGGGCTCACCTTGAGTTTTGGTTGAATCTCCACCACTCTTGTGGCGAGCAACCAACGCCGCATTCTCCGTGGCCATAATCTGATGCTCTTTCTTCCTTGTCACCTCATGCATCAATCGCGACGTGTCGTAGGTGAGGGTGAGCTCCTTGATGTCCTTGGTCTCCATGGCCACAATCAAGTTCTCATAAGATGGTGGCAAGCTCTCCAAAATGGTCATGACAATGTCTCCTTCCGTCACGGGCACATCAAGGGCTTCGAGTTGGTCCGCAAGAGTCTTTACCTTGTTGATGTGTTGCAAGAGGTCATCCGTCTCTTGCATCTTGATGGTGAAGAACTTGCGCCTCAAAAATACCACATTGGCCAAGCCCTTGGTTTCGTGGATGCTGCGTAGGGTCCTCCATGCTTCCGCAGCTCCCTTGCAAGACTTGACGTGTTGGATTTGTGCATCCACCATGTGAGTGCACAAGATGCAAAACGCCGTCCTCTCACGCTTTTTGAAGGCCGAGATGACCTTGGGGTCACTCTCACTTGAAGGAGGCGTCTCAGTGTCCTCCACAATGTCCCAAAGATCCTTTTCATCAAGGATCATCTCCATCTTGAACTTGAACAAGGAGAAGTTGTCTCCATTGAACTTGTCCACAACACGGGGTGTCTCACCTTCGTAGGTGGCCATGGCTAGAGTATGCAACTCAAAGTGCTCTCAATGTCACAAGAAAATAGCAAGGGGTTGAAATAGAGAGTTCAACCACCAAACAACCAAACTGTAGCTCACTCAATACACAAGGGGTTGAAGTAATCAACTCAACCACTTCCCAAGCAAACCCTAGCTCTCTCCACACACAAGGGCTGAAGTATACAATCCAACCCTCAAAGGAGCACAAGATCTACCCAAAATGTGAGGTTATCACTCAAATCTCACCCTCATACTCGCTCTTTGCAATTTCAGCCCCCTTTGAGCAAATACTATGCATCCACTTGAGCAAACAACCTCAAGCAAGGGTAGAAACCAACTAAAGCAAGTACAAACTCATAAATCTCCTCGTTGTGCTTCAAACAAGCACTTTGGTAATGCAACTCCACCCTTAGCAACTCCAAACCTCCAAAAACTTGTGCAACACCAAATGGACCTCCAAATAAGCTGCAAAATGGATCAACTCCTCCAATATGATAGATCAGATCCTTCAACAAGCTCCAACAAGGTGCACACCTCCACAAACTCGAATTTGGTGTTCCACCTAGGTAAATGAGGATCAGCCACTCTTCAAGAGGCAAAACAAGATCTCCAAAGACTCCAAAAGGCATGCAAAGAGAGGTGGAGCTCTTCAAAGGTCCTCTCTAACCACAAATGCACCTCAAAGCAAGAAAGAAGCACAAGAAGTCCTCCAAATGCTCCACAAGATAAGAGAAGTGCTGAAGTAGCTCAAATGGCAAGCAATCTCACAACAAAACACTCCTAATACTAAAAGGTAGCTAAAGAAGACCTGCAAGTGCACAAAGTCGAAATCCAAAGGCTGATGTACCTCAAATGTGATCTCCACTCACCAAAATGCACCTCCACACTCTAAGTTGTGGGCCCATAACCAATTGAAAACATAGGGAAGATAGAAGAGCAAAGGCACACATAGCATACTCAAATGTAAAAGATACAAATGGAAGAGATGAGAGGGTTCTCAAACCCTCTCATCTATATACTCTCCCAACCACTCTCCCTTCACCAAACTATATGGGATAACCACACTCATGGGCTGATCCTCCCTATGAAGTCCCTCCTACCACGTGCTCTCTCTCCAATGCTAAGTATCCCACCTAGCATATCTCCTTTGGCCTAGAGCAAATTTCTAATGCTCTATTCCAACCTTTCAACAGAAACACATCGAGGTGCAACACCATTTCGTGCGGGAGAAGGTGGAGAAGGGAAGCATCACATTGGAGTATTGCCCAGCTGAGGACATGTTGGCGGATGGGATGACAAAGGCAAGGGATAGACATGAGCGTTTGACGAGAGCCATGGGTATTGGGGACTTTGGCCAATCACAAAATAGGAGTGTTGAAAGGTTGGAATAGAGCATTAGGAGTTTGCTCTAGGCCAAAGGAGATATGCTAGGTAGGGTACTTAGCATTGGAGAGAGAGCACGTGGTAGGAGGCACCTCATAGAGAGGATCAGCCCATGAGTGTGGTTATCCCGTATGGTTAGGTGGAGGGAGAGTGGTTGAGAGAGTACATAGATGAGAGAGTTGAATGACCGTCTCATCTCTTCCATTTGTATCTTGTACATTTGAGTATACCATGTGTGCCTTTGCTCTTCTATATTCCCTATGTTTTTCAATATTAGTTGACCTATCGTCACTTGTTTGTACATTGAAGGTAGAATTGAGGCCGTCAACAATCAATCTTTGGGATATGTAGAATTCCACGACAAGGTATGATTATTTTTATTTTCTATTTAAACTTCCCCATGAAATTCCAGCCTTTAGCTCATTAGATAATTTGTTTTACTTTCTTTATCAATTTTTGTTGTAGAATTATTATAAAGATCTATTGCTTGGAAGTTGTCTTTTAGTTTGAAACTTACAAAGCAAGCCACCTTATTGTCATTCTCTTATTCTAGTTCATCTTTCAATGTACTTAGAGTTAAACCTTTAAATTTGATTGTCATTTACTTATCTCTAAAAGGGGAAGTTTGAACACTTAGAGGCATTGAAATTGTTTGCAATGTGGACTGCAAATGCAGTAGCACTTTATTGGACTTTAAAATGAAGTTAGAGAAGCTTAGCATGGAGGAGTATAATGTAGATGCTCTGAGAATGGTAAGTATGCCTGACAAATCAGCAGTCGGATCCTTGATGTATGTCATGGAAGCAACAAGGGCTGATTTTCCCTTTGCCATTAGCACCGTGAGCCAACACATGGCAAAGCCGAGATGGAATCATTGAATGGCGGTGATGAAGATCATGATGTACTTCAAGGGCACTTCTCATGTGAGCAATTGGAAGGGGGCTTATAATTACGCTTGATGTGGTATTGTAATGCAGATTAGGCTGGAGATGCCAATGACAAAAAGTCCACCACAAGGTATGCATTTATCTTTAAAGAAGGCATAGTGTCATGGAGTAGCAAGAAGCAACTCATGGTAGCTTTATCCATAATCCAGGCGGCGTACATGGCGACAAGCCATTGCACAAGAGGGGCCACATGCTAAGGCAACTATGGGAGGATGTGGGGTGTGTAGACGTGGAGGGTACTTTGATTTTGTGTGACAATTAAGGTGCCATAGCTCTTTCCAAAAGCCCAATGCACCATGCAAAGACAAAGCACGTCTAGGTGCAACGCCACTTTGTGAGGGTGAAGGTAGAGTAAGGAACCATCAAATTGGAGTATTGCTCAAAAGAGAACATGTTGGCGAACGTGATGACAAAGGCGTTGGCGAAAGATAAACATGAGCGCTTAACAAGAGCCATGGACATTGGGGACATTTGCCACTCGCAAAGTGAGAGTGTTGAAAGGTTGGAATAGAGCATTAGGAGTTTGCTCTAGGCCAAAGGAGATATGCTAGGTGGGATACTTTGCATTGGTTTTGCATGTGGTAGGAGGCACTTCATAGAGAGGATCAGCCCATGAGTGTGGTTATCCCATATGGTTAAGTGAAGGGAGAGTGGTTGGGAGAGTATATAGATTGGAGAATTTGGAAACACTTTCAACTTTTCCATTTGTATCTTATACATTTGAATATACCACGTATGTCTATGCTCTCTTATTTTCCTATGTTTTAAACAATGCAGTCATCTCAAATAATTATTGTAGTCAAAAGATATGTATGTTGTCCATTCCAAGAAAATCTCAATGATTGCAAGTAGTCATGTATATGTTTGTATACCTCCCTAGCTATGTTGTCATGAAAAACAATCCTTCTAGTCACAAAGCATGTATGCCTTCATGCTCAAAGGAATTGCAATGACTATAAATAGTCATGTAAGTGACCATGTTTTATTTGATGTAGTCATGGAAAAAACCTTTATATTCAAAACTAACATTTGTAAAGACTACCAAATTTATCCATATGACTTGTAGCAGTCATCCAATAAAAGCCCATGACTATGCATAGTCAATTTTGGAAAGGAATTAAAGTGATAAAAGTGCAAGTGCGCAATTAAGCAGGAGTGAGCAAAGTCAATTGTGGGTGCAGGACTTGATTCTAGAGGTGCTCATGTCCATTGGTATAATCTCAATCAAAATCAATCTCACCTTGGACTTTATTGACCTAAAGAAGTGAGGTGGGAAAAAATTGTGACTAAAAATTGTTATATTTTGTTACAAGCAATGAAGAAGTATAATCATATGACTAAAAGCAATAATATTTGATGATTCATGATCTAGAGGTCGGACCTTATGTGGATTTGACTATTTATAGTCAAAAAATGCCATGGATATGACTAAATAGTAGTTATAACTTTCACTAAATTTGTAATACAAAATCGACTAAATGTTGTCATTTTGTATATCTTCCTTGAATATTCTAGACTACAAACAATCATATATATACAACTACATATAGTCAATATAGGCTTACATACATGACTATGAGTAATCATGAAATTAATAATCCCAAGCCATATTTCATTTCAAGTCCCAAACACTGTTAAAAACACTTCTTTGGGAACCTTTGGGCACCAATTTGACTGTAGTCAAAATGCAAAAAATTGACTACATGGAGCCTAGTCAAATGGCTGATTTTTGACCAACTATAGTCATGAATCATAGTCAAAAAAGTATATTTTCCTTATGGTACTATGACTTTAACCTTTATTTGTAAATTGCAAACCTTTTTCATCATGGCGTAGAAACATGGATGTGCATTAGACACAGCTCTAAGGTGCCATTCATCTAGGCAGGGGGCAATGAGGGGTTAGTTTACCCTAGCTTGCAAAAAAATATACAAACTTTTTTTCCAAATTACAAACATGGTGGAATATTCTTTGTAACTATCACATGTAATAATTGCACTACAATAAGGCATTTTTTTCATGTAAGGTCAACAGTCATAAATTATATAACCAATGTAATTTCTATAAGAAAAAAGCACAAATCTTTTGACCTATCAAATACAAAATGCAAAATTACTCAAAAATCAACATTAAGAAACTTTGAGGTTCTAATACCATGAATGAGAAACTTCACAATCCAAGAGAAGGTTTGCAAACCATATTTGAAAAGAAATAATCCTCCTTGTATGTGTACTTTCTACATTCCATAGATTTGGCAACTCTCATTGACCACTACAAAGGGACTTTATGCACTTTCAATCTAAGTGAGCGAGGATCCCATTATAGATTCTATGGGAATTATATTATTAGATGTAACTTCCTACAATGCTAGTGGCTAAAGACTCCACCAAACACTACTAGAATTTAGTACATTTGCAACCTTTGGATCAACATTTTGGTACATATAATAGCAATGTGCGTCTCTCTTTTTGAAAGCAAATTATGAAATAAATCTCAAAATAGATAGGTTGCTTAAAACGCCAAACATTAAAATTAACAATCTTCTCAAAATTAGAAACAAATTTTGAAATCACTTTCTCAATAGATGAATCATTGAACCTTCAACTAAGAAAAGGATAATTGAACTTTTATTAGCAATGTTTTTGGTGTTGTTCAAAAGGATAAAATCTAGTAATGAAACATGCTAGCTTTTCAAATTCAACTTTATTATATTCATACTTTTTGAGAGAACAACACAATACATGATTGAGCACAAGATTTGTTAATTTTAACTACATTTGTGAAAACTAATGGGCATATAGAAAAGATGCATATTGTCAAACTTGTGTTGCTAGATTTCTAAGGTCTCGCTATACCAGATGTTCACAAACATGGCTAAATTTAGCAAATCATTTACTATACAAAAATCTAGACTTCAATTTCCAAACAACCAACATCCACTAGGTGGACAATTAATGTATTCAAACACTTATAATAGAAGTTGTTTGGAATGGATGAACCAAGTATGTTTGGAAAGCAATTTTAGCATGTTCTTCATTCATATCACTAGTAGCATTCTCTAAAATAGCTAAATTTAGCAAGATTGCTAACAAATTTTCATGTAGCTAAAAAATAAATAAACTTTTGAGTGTTAAATTTGAAAATTTTAGCTTTTTAGCAATGTTTCTACTTTCTAACCACTTGAGCTAAAATTGAAAATCATATTTGGGATCACTGATTACTAGTTTGACCATTGCATGTTGCATGATTTTTGTGCAAGGATGTGCAAGGATGTGAATTAGATTATGTAGAGATTGAAGAAGAATAAAATTTTGAAAAATTGAAGATCTCATGTCTAGGATCTTTTTAGGCCAATTTTCTTTTAAACCTCAAAAGCTCCAATTATCTACATGTTTCATCCTCCTAGTCAATCTTAGAAGTGAAACAAGCAGCTACCCTACATGAAGCTTGTATTTGTAGCAATTACTTGCTTTTGGCTTATGGATAAAATTAACAAAAAGGATATTGCAACATTGAACAAACCAAGCAAAGCATTTCCAAATTTGTTTGTTATTTTGAGTTAGATTTTTTTTGGTATTGTCAATTGAATTAGCTTTGTGCGTTTGGTACTTTTGTTTTGTTTCCTAGTGACACTTTGAGTAAGATACCTACTCAAACTCCCGCAAAGAAACTTCTCTAGATGCAAAGCCTCCTCCCATGTAGTCCAAAACCAATAGATTTCATACAATTACAAAAATAATGCAAATTCCACTAGGTTTGAAATTTGAAAGGATAGCACCTATTTTGGGTTTGAGTTGTATGAGCAAAAGAAGAAAAAATTGCATTTGGGGTCACCGCACTACAAGTATGGTGCATTGCCAAGTGCCAATGGGGCTGCTGCAACTAATGAATAGAAAACTCCGCAAACCGGTAGTTGACTTCATATCTTAAGCGAAGAAACCAATGAACATTTTGTTTGCCTCAAATCCGTCTTTGCTTGCGTTTTCAAAAACATCATCCCTCAACAAACTTGGAGATGGCATGCTAACTGTGCTTTGCCTTTGTCATCCTCAAATGCAATTCTTCATATTTTTGCTCAATCTCTGGCTCATCACATTCCTCAACGTTCTCCATTTTCAAATTTTGTGCTATTGGTACTCACTTGTATGCCTTTTAGAGAGAGAATACCAAGTGTTAAATCAAGAAAAATCATGTGCTTAACCTTTCATTGCCCCAAGTCTCTCAAAATACATGAGAATGAGGACATGTTCCATTCTAGTTCCACTTTATTTGAACTCTATTTACCTTGATTAGTTTTCTTCCTTCCTTTTTTTACTAGTTGATTGCTCTTGGGTCCTTTACTAACTTTGTCTA
This sequence comes from Ulota crispa, assembly GCA_963920765.1. Lineage (NCBI taxonomy): Eukaryota > Viridiplantae > Streptophyta > Bryopsida > Orthotrichales > Orthotrichaceae > Ulota > Ulota crispa. Next base: position 37,849,330 of record OY987242.1, read on the forward strand.
ACTTCTTACCTTGCCCTTGATTAGAGTAACCACCTTGTTGTATGAATATAGGTTGCGTCATTGTTTGGTATGATTCCTTGCAATGAATTCCATTTATCTTATCTAAAAGCAAATAAATAAACTCATATTGTAATGTTCAAATTCCAAATGTCAAGAAAAAATATTTTAATATATGTTTAATCCCTAAAGAACAAAAGTCCCCTTGGAGGACCTTTGAGATTTTGGATAGGCTTGTGTGACCTCAATTTTTATGGGTGCGTAGGAATGTATGAGGTTTGTAAGATCCAAAAAATCATGTGATTATGTCACACGGCTCATAAGTTATGGGTTATTTTGGCCAAATGTAGTTCAAGGGGCAGCTTGGGCAAGGGAAAAGATATTGACTTTGGAGGGGGTCAAGGGGGCAAGGAAGGGGCAGCTACGTGTTGCTCTAGAGCAAGGTAGCGGGTGAGAGTAGGGGTGCGAGAATAACGCACATAGGGAAACCAATGGGAAACAAATCAAGAACTTTAGAGACTAAGCTGGGAACAATGGGGGAACATAATGGTCTCCATTATATCTTCATTATCCCCTTTCATTTCCAATTGGGAGGCTAGATTAGACTTTGGGAGCTTCTAAATTTTAGAGATTTTGGGTTCTTTGACTTTTTTTTTTATGGCATCTGAAGTACGTGTTTATCTTCAAACACGCTTTTTGGATTTTCCATATCCAAAAACATGTGGTGGGAAACTTCACTCAAAAATGTCATGTTGTATTGGCAAAACTTGTTATATAGTGGCATTTACAATATTTTTTAGGATGTGTTTTGTCTCTTTGATTGCCTTGAAATTTGAAATACATATGTCTAACTTGGTTACCTATCAAGAAGAAATCATAACTTTAATGTCTGTAGTGCAAAAAATTTAGCAAATGGCTATCAAAGCCATCTAAAATTTTTGGGCACAATGGGAAAACAAAAACTTTTCCCTTCAAATGCTCATAATTTTCAATCCGTACAGTCACATGTCACAAAAATTTTACCACTTCTTCTTCTACAAGTGCATTTCAAGATCCTATGAGATTTCCCAAAAAATCATTTTGTTTAAATTTTTGATGAATGTAGCAATATGGGCAGTTTTTTGAGTGGTTTTTGGCAAAAAAAATGGCTTTGGTATTTTAGGGGTTAACTAAATTTGACTATATTTGTGAACAAGGCTTTTGATCATCCACACTAGATGTGAAGCGCACAATTTTGAGCACTGTTTGCAGATATAGCCAAATCTAGCAAAAACAAAAAATGTACCAAGACCTTCTTGAGCTGCCAAATATGTGAAAAACTGAGTGTTGAAGTTGAATATTTTTGCTAAGTTTTTGGCCACTAGAGCAAATTCTGAAAATTGCATTTGGAATCACTGTGTAAGGGAATTGCAAGAACTTACTAGTGAGTTGGGGCTGTCAGAACAATATGCTTGGACTTTAGGGTTGTATCCTAAAGTACTTCAAAGGATCATGTTGCTAGGATCCAGCTAAGCTTAGCTTTGTCTGGACAAACTTCTGTTTGAATCTTGCCTCATTTTTATATTGACTACATGTCTTAATTAGGGGGTTTCAAATATGCCGTTCACCAGCAATTTTGTTCACATGAATGAAATTGGTGAACAAGTTAATCAAGCCACCGTTCATGTCCTCGCAATCACCCATTCAAATATCCAAATTGTAGTGAACTACTCACCACCCTTTCAACTTTGCCGACAATCACCAATCCCATACGGATCCCTTGAACTCCACCATTGTTGCTTTGAATCTGGAACCCTTTGTCTCCACAATTGTCCGCTTCTAATCAAGATCTCTTCAGCTCCACCATTGTCGCTTCTTGCACTTTGCAATTCCTTGAATGACCTTGACCTGGCAATCAACTCTGCATACAAATTGTCTAGAGGCTCAGAGGAAGAGCCAAAAGGCGCGGAGTAAGAGCTGAGAGCTGAGAGGCGGGCAACAACACAAATAGGCACGGACGCGAACACAAAAGCAACAAGAACATGAGTGGAGCTAGCAGGAGAGACAAGGAGGGAGAGGCTTCATGTCGTTCACGCGTGAATGAGCTATGAGGACTTCCTGGAGGTCTTCATGGGTCGTTCACTTTTGTGACTTTATGTTCACCATGAACAAAAACCTGTTCACGACCATTTGTTCACCGTTTTTTTGAAATATCTGAAACCCCTATTTACTGCATACCTTGTCACTAAAAGAATTGGGAAAAAAGGAATTAAACAGCAATTCTTTGCATGGATTTAACAAGGTGCAATTGTACAACTAAGCGCTAAGCAATAATTATTGATGCCATTTTATTATATCAACAAGATGTCATATTGAATAATTTGATGTTGCACAGTTGGATATAACTTCAAGAATGTATAAAAGAATTAACCCAATCTAGTAATAATGATTCAAGTTCATTTTTTCAATTCAAAGAGCCCCTACACCTGTTCATGAAATAAATCACCTCAAGTGTCAAATGCTTTTCATTAGATTGTAACCATTTTTTATTAATACGGTTATTCGACTTTTGAAATGTAGCCATTTTTTAATATTAACATTTACAATATTTTAAAGCTCATACAAAAAATCTCAAATTTTAATCAAACATCTACTAGGATTTTGTGCAATATGTTACATTACATATTCTTCTGTAATAGTTAATAGAATGTATAGTGTTGTGTTTTAGATACATCACAATTACTTTTGAGTGAAATTGAGAGTTCAAACTTTTTGGTGTTTTGAATTAGAAACACAATATTTTTTAACATTAAATCTTCGCAACAAATTAAGGAAACCAATAGATGATTGCATGTACAATTTTATTATATGTATAAAGGCGTAAGATTTATTGAACATCGATAGTATTGATATTTTTGACATTTGATTAAAAGATTTACTTGAAGATAGTGTATACTCTTGTTGACTTTTGTTAGTGTTAAAAGCATTTAAACATGGAAATGAAACTTAAAATAACATCTTTACAATTATGATTTAATTTTTGTCCAAATGTCTTTATAACGCTACTACAAATTATATTAATCAAATCACACACTACAAGAAAAATTGTCCACAATGATATGTTTGAATTGACTAAAATGCCTGAGTTGACTAAAATTTGACAAAAATATGTCCAAATTGATAGAAAAGTGTCCAAACCAAGGTGCCCTAATTGACAAAAAATGTCAAAATTGACATTACTGTCTTCCTTGTAGTGACAAAATATACCCAAATTTGCAGAAAACTTCATTTTTTGTGCATCAAATAAATATTCATAATTTAAAGATAGGTTTCATGACCATGATACTTACCTAAGTGCTCCACAAAAACATGGGATTTTTTTTTCTTCAAGAGGAAACTTGTAGTCATAAGTGAGTTCCTCGCCTGCTGCAATTGAGCGCTTTGAATAAATCACAACTTTTTTTTGCCCTTCTGCTATAATGATTTTTGTGTAACAATTTGGCTGCATAATTTATGTTTTATTTTTTTTTGGATTGTTTACAATATCTTGTACGTGAATTGAACTTTCAAAACAAGAAATGAGAATCAAAGATTTTGTATAAAGCATTTTAGACATCCTTGTGACTTTAGACCAATTCTTTCACACGTTTTGTTATGTTAATCTTCATTCAAGAATATAGTTATTACAAATTTTAAAAATACAACCTTTGTGAGCACTAAAGAACTACTGAATATTGCTAGCTTAATCAAGGCCAATGTTAAAATCCTCATCTTTTGTAAACAAGACGTACAACTTTGAGATTATGTGGTAAGTTCACATGAGGACATCAAAACAATTTGCAGAAACATATTTATCCTTCATTATATAGAAATCAAAGACTTTTATATCTAGGAAAATTTCATGGATACCTCTAAAGTTTGCAATAATTTCATAGATACCTCTGCTTTTTCAGAAATTTAGCAAATAATCCTTGGATCAAAATTTGCAAGCGTTTTTTTGTTGTGCATGTCATGATCCTTCTTCCTTTATGCACAAGCATAACAAGAAAGTAGTGTGCACACAAAGGGAGAAGAGAAGTGACATGCACAACACAAAAAAGTGCTTAAAATATTTGGTCCAAGGATATTTGTGAAATTTCTGAAAAAGCAAGGGTATTTATGAAATTATTGCAAACTTTAGGGGTATCCATGAAATTTCCCTTACATCTATTGCATTTAACATGATGACTGCATAAATAAATCCAATGAAGGAAAGTATTTCTAAGTTGTTGATGTTGAGACATTCTTTCATTCTTGTTTTAATTTGCAAGTTTGAATATAATATACATTTTTACATATCAAAAATGAATATTGAATAGAATCGTAGCAATTTTGAAATTTGACCTCAATTTCAATAAAAATTTATATATTCTTATTGACTTTAAGAACAAAATATTTAAATATATTAAATTAAGAGGATATTTTCATTTTTAATGATTTAACAAAAAAATCAATAAAATGAGTTTATTGGTCATTACAACTTACATCACAAGAATGGTTTATGAACCTTGCAAGTCCTCCCTTCCGCGTAGCATCAACCTACCATAAAATAAAACATATCAATAACAATACTCTATCAAATAAAATAAAATTCCACTAGGATATTTAGTTCATAGATCAAAGAATCAAATGAATTAATTAATTGAAATTGAGGATATTTACCACAAGTTCATCATCTACTCGAAATAAGTAGCTACTACCAATACCCATAGTTTCATAATAGCGCTCTCTTATATTGGATACCTGCAAAGTACATGCATAAGTGCACATACATCAAATACTTTGTATGTTTAAGTTATGTATTTAATGGTAAACGTCATAAATATTTACAATCAAACAAACAACAATTAAACTTAATGAATTCTCATAACATGAATATGTACAAAGGTCCATATAAGTTTGTTATTGTGGTCAAGATTAGAGTTCTTTGATTAAAAGATGTTTTTGTATTTTGTAGTTTGGATATCAATTTGGAGTGGAGTTTTTTTCAATTGCAGGTTTTTAAGTTCATAAGAACCACCTGTTGTCGAATGATTTCCCCTACATACTCAATTACAAAATCTTCTGCATCAATGGGTTCCAATGCTAATAATCCCCAATCATGAATCTTGCTTCTTTGAAATTTTAGGTATTTTTTTCGTGCCTATAGACGCATTAATCTTTTATATTTTGTAAACACATTTTTTGTTTTAGAAATAACATAATTGATACCCAAATACACTTGATTTATTATTTTTCAAATTTCATACACTTTTAAACAATTAAACTCACACACAAATGAGACACTAAAATGGTCCAAACATGAAATATCAATAAATGTTTGAAACATCATATTTGAGTTCATTTGTATCCTTTTCCATTATTTAAAACCATATAATAAATTAGTCTCAAAAACTTAATCCTAATTATTTTATAAGCATTCTTTTTATATAATCCATGATGAACTTTTTAATTTTAAACAAATTTAAATATCATTAGTAGAGTCCTTTGCATAAATCCTATTCCATGTAATTTGTTTGGACATCTAAGTTTCAACTCAAGAAAATAACAAGCTTAATTTTGAATGAAAGCATACATTTAATTGATTAAATTTTATTTTATCTGAGCCTTCTGAAGCAATGACAAGCTTTCGAAGAGTAGCTCGATGTGTACGAGCTGATTGTAAGCTACTAATTACATTTGTATTTGACCAAAATGAAACATCAATACTTTTAATCTCTTGATTTCTTTGTTGCAATTGTTGCTTAGCACCATTGCGAGTCCACCAATGCCATGTCCAACCAGATATAGAACACCTTGCACATCCAAAAGACTTCTTTGTTGATAAACTTTTTCTATGTGTCCATTTGCCATAAAAATTAGTTGACAACTTTTGTGTAGATTTTGAATTGTTGTCATTCCAAATGTCAGTCTTTAATAGATATTTGTCTTTACCTACATATTTAACAGGCCATTTTCGTGGTCTACCACGACCTCTTTTAGTAGGTAAATGAGAAATCATGTTTCTATTGCTCATTGATTCGTTTGAATCCTCATTTGTTAATTCTTTGCTAGTTGATAAAATATTGTTATTATAGTTTGTATCTACAATTGTTGTTGAATGTTTTAAAGATTTCTTTCTTGCAAAAACACGTTCTAATTTAGGTGTTTCTTCTATATCCAAGCCAAGAATGTCCATCACAGTTCTGTTTTTTGGTTTCCCATCTTCTTCTAATCTTCCACTATGCACCCAAGTTTCTTTTGCACACAACACATTTTTTTCTTTTATTTTCACACTTGTGCACATAGTAGAGCTTGGTTGCAAGTCAACTAAATATTTCTTAATTTTGTGCTTTCCACCAATCTCAAATGAAAGAGAAATCCCTTGAGATTTTTTATTTTTTTTTGATGGTTGTGTAACATCTAAGCATGAAGCAACTTTCCTTGGAAGTAAGTCATCTACAATTTTGTAAAGGTTTCTATTCATAATTTCATTTATTCTCCCAGATGTTTTTGAAACTGGTAAAAATTGGTTTTTTACACTTTCAAAAGGAATTTTTTCAAAATGATCAAAAGTTTTGTATTCTAGAATCAAAGAATCATTTTGAATCTTTTTTGGTCTTCCTCGTCTTTTAGCTGGTAAGTAAGTGTTTAGCTTTTTTTTGAAACTCATATTTTCATTTGCAATTTTCCTTTGTGTGTTCTCAATAGATAACTCTTGATCATTGTAAAATTCAATTTTTTTACATTTAGACTTTGAAACTTCACTAGTTGCCACATTTTGTTGTATATCTCTAGTGTCCAATTGTTTTATAGAATTGCTTTGTGAATTGTCTTGTTGACAAGGTAAAATCATAGAACAAGCAATGATTTCATTTGTGTCTGACAAATTATTTAACTGACAATCTACATTTTCTCCTTTTATTTTTATGTTATTGAAATCATTTTTTTTGGTGTACATTGATTTTTTTTCTTCATCCACAAGTAAATCATATTTTACATGGTTATCTTGGTTACTATTTACTTGGATGTTTTTTTCACATCCTATATGTGGTATTCCTCCAAGTAGTGTTTGACATTCAATTGAAATAGACCTTGCATTTTTTTCAAGTTCTTCATTGGATAAATTTGAACCTTTATTGGAACGTGATAAGTAAAGTAGTGATTTTAGTTGATATTTAAGTTATTTTGAATCTAGTAGAAAACATTCAAAAAAATTTACTTCAAATTTTAAACATAGATACACTTGAATGTTTATAAATCAACTTTTTGCAAAAAAATAATTAATTTCTTCCTTATTAGTATATACTTAAGTAAGACATTGATGTTTTGTACCAATCTTTTTAGTTTTTTTGGAGTTAAATGCGATTCCGCTTTTTTTTTTGTGCAACTTCTTCTTTTTGGGTAAAAGCCACAAAGATTTATTTTGTTTAGTACTAATCAAATCAACATCCTAAAGAATGAAATGTGTTTTTCAATTATATTTTTATATGAATTTACACCTTTGATGCAAAAGAATAAATCAAGGTTCTATTTTTATAACACTTGAAGAAAACATCTTGTGTTATGAAAAAATATTTAGAAATTATTCACCGTAAGTAATACAATTCAAACATTCAAATGGAGGTTTTTGATAGATAATACAACTAAAACAAGTATGGTTTTTTTACTTCAATTTGATTAAATTAACAATTCTATCATTGTTGAATACTTGAGTTTTAGGAACAAATTTATTTTCAAACAAACATCTCAGCAACAAAGAAGTTGAAACATTTTACACAATTTTAAGTTGTAATATAAAAAATTCATTCTAGATTATGACTACTACATTTGAATGAACCAAAAAACACAACTATCATACCTTATTTTTAGTTTTTGAGTCAACTCTTGATTTGCCATTCTTTGAAGGAGTACTTTGTTGTTTATTAGACAAATTAGATTCTTTTATCAAAAGAATCTGAGGAAGCTCAGAAATCAAAACCTTGTCTTGTAGAATTTGATCAATGATTATGTCAAAATATCCTTTACTAATAGTGGTTAATATAATTGCATGAAGTTTTTGTTGTACAAGATCTAATACAATTATGCGAGGTTCTTTTAAAAAAGAACTATCACAAGTACTATTTTCACCACCATGCTCAGAATGACTATAATTTTGAGGCAAAGATTGTTCAAAAAGTGTCCCTTTGTTAGCAAACATCAAAAGCTTTTCTAAGGGTAGAGGTCGTATCAAACATCTAATATGAAATATCTGCACCTCCAAAAATCTAATTTAAATATTTTTTCAAAAATGTAGAACATTGAAAAAATTGAAGGACTTTGTGATTTACATATATATGTGTCTTTGATATGAAGTGAGTAAACAAAATTGCATAGAAGTTTACATGATATATTCACGTAAAATTGTTTGTACTAATGAATTCATTGAAAAAACAAACCTTCAAACAGCTATAAAGTTGACCAATGTGATACCATTGCCAAAGTTGCCACAAAGAAAACGGTCCTTTTAAGCTACTATCAGCTCCTTCATATTTCCACAAAGGCTCCATCCATATCTATTTATACACAATTGATGGTTTAAGTTGATTAATTAGATTTGAATTTCATTTTGGGAATTGATATGTGCACACCCGGGGTCTGATATATGCCCACGTGGGGCACGGCATATGCACACCCGGGGCAAGGTATATGTACACCCGGGGCAAGGTATATGTACACCCGGGGCATGGTATATGCATACCCATGGGAGTAAATATTGGGTTTATCAGTTTCTACAAGTGGAATTTGGAAACTTTGAATTCAAACTTGGATTTTGAGACCTCAATTTAGTTTATAACTACAATTGAGGTTCCAAATTCCACTTGTAGATGATAAAACACTAAAAATTTACCTTTTTCAAGTGTGCACATATCAATTCCCTTAAATTTTAATCACATGATCATTTGGGAATTGATACATGTACCACCCCTTCTTGACTATTCTACCACACCCTTCTATATATGGTCAATATTTACAATATTAAACTAGGTGTGGATCATTGGAGAAACATCACTAATTTGAAAATATAACTTGACATAAAATATGTCGTTTTAATTTAATCTTTCAACTCTTAATCCCACTTATAGTATCAATTTAAAAAAATGTGAATTAAACTAAACATAATTTACATTTTTTCATTGATACTACAAGCATGATTAAGAGGTGAAAAGTAAAACAAAAACTATGTCTTATATGTCAAGTTGTATTTTCAAATTAGTAATTTTTTTCCCATGGTCCACACCTAGTTTAATATTATAAATATTGACCATATATAGTAAGGTGTGGTAGAATAGTCAAGAAGGGATAGTACATGTATCCATTCCCTAATCATTTATACGCTCATATATAATGCAAATAGGATATCATGAAAAAAAAAATGTTCACAAATTCTTTTGACTTTAATCAAATTTAAATATCATAGTCTTCAATAAACTAAATGGGAAGAATGTGCCATACTTGCCCTTGAAAAATGTTGTTATTGCTTTGTTGTCTTATATTTTTATTTATTTCTATGTATTTAAAATTTTCATCATATGTTTGATGCAAACTTTGGCATCTTGTTCTTTCAAAATAATTTAAGCCAAAAATTTGTTGTTCAGCATTTTTATTTGTATACATGCATGATGGAATCATTTGAGGGTTTTCTAAAAGTGAAGATTGTCTAGTTGGTGTATCAACAAATCCAGAGACATCTCTATCAAGCCAATTTTTTGATTGTTGGCATGTATGAGGTGGTGCATTTGAAAACCTCCTTTGTCCATTGCTTGAATTAAGCTTGTTGTGATTATTGAATTCTTCAACTTGACATAAAGATCTTACTTTTAAATATGGAGAATCTTGCTCAACTTCCATTGACAATGGCCATACACTTGTAGCCATTGACATTGGCTCATATAGAAATGGAGCTACATTTAATTTACTCATTGTTAAGAACTTTTTGGTACCTTGCACACAATCTAGTTTTTGTCCTTTTACCATAGGTTGTTGCAATTGATCAAATAAACATGGTGATATGGATTTGTTTTTTTCAATCAAATTTCTCAACAAAAAAGGCCCTGAATATGTACCCGCATGAACCTAAATAATAAAACACCATTAATGATTGTATTGTAATCATACACACTAAAATAAAATAGACAAGTATACAACATATAAGAATTAAAAAAGAACATACAACATTTTGAAGTTGAAACCATAATGCATTATTAGTTTGAATACAAGATGATTTAGGGTATGACTTACTTTATATATGGGAAGATCCATTGGCAAAAAACTACTCTCAAATCCTTTTTGCAATTGCTCTAATGTATAAATCCCACTTAATGTTTTGTGACTTGTATGGTAAATCCAACCACTTGATGGCTCCATCATTTCAACAAAACTCGAGTTTTTTGAACATAAAATTGAATCACTCAAGGATTCCAAAGTTTTATTTGAGTTCATACCTTGAATTTCTTGCCTCTTACAATCAATACAAATACATTTTTTGTCATTTTCTATTTGATGGCACTTTGGTACCAAAGGTAAAGACGATTTTTGTTCATTCTTCTTTATTAGTTCACATGTATTTTTATGTGACAAATATTTCATATTATTTGATTTTTTTTCAATTTTAATTATTTTTTCATTATCATTGAAATTTTTATGTGGTTGTGGTACATTTTCATATGTGGAACCAACTAGATTGCATTGAAAATTATTTGCAACATCATTGTTTGTTTTCCATTGCATTCCAAGATTATTTCTTCCAATACAATTTATTTCTTTCCATGTTTGCAAATCTTCACTTTGATGCTTTTCTACATATGCTTTTTCTAAGTTATTTTTTTTCAAATTTGAATCCATCGTAACAACTTGACTTTTATATGTATCAAATTCTTGATTGAATGTTGGCTTTTTTTTTGGTTTACTCCACCTCTCATAAACACTTTCAGTTTTTTCCGGGTTATTTGAATTCCAATGTAAAGGGTATTCATTGCAAAATTGAATTTTCCTTTTCCTACAATCCAAATTTTAGTTGATGCACAAAACCTCAATAATTAAGGTAATTTTCATTTTGTTTTACAATAATTTCAAAATAATTTTTTAGAGTTCAATATAGAACATATTAAGTTTCACTAAGGTATCAATTTGATGTATTATCAAAACATACATGCAGTCTAGTAAATTCAAGTCAATTTTTTTATAAATGTAAAATCTTAATTTATCCAATAAGGTTTTAAAAATGTAGTTGATTGTGTTAAAAATTTATAAAGTTTTAGTTCAATTAATTTATATATTCAATCATTTTAAAAATAAATCTTCAAGATAATTTAATTATTGTAATTTTGTACTATCTCATTGAAAATATCTAAAAATTCCATCTTATTGAAAATCTAAAAACTGTCCATACATACCAAATACAAATTTCAAAGCAATAAAATTTCCACAATGTCAATATATCCTTTAGAAGGTTGTATTGTGCTTCTTTAAGCTACATTCTATGGTGTTTCATTGAAGTTTTGACTAATATTGATGTCAAAAAAATTATTACTTTTTACTAATATAGATTATAGATTGATTAGTTTTCACAACCAGATGGCATTTTTTTGTATAAGTATTTGAATCATAGGAGTATAACATTTAAAGTTTTGGAAAATTCAAACATTCTAAAAGTAAAATAGTCAACAAAAAAATTTGCTACTAAAAAATGTAAACGTAATATATCCTTAAGGCTTAAATATAGGATAGTAAAGCAATTCCATATTGTTTTGAGCCAATTTATATGAGGATTTAAAAGAAGCTTAAAGTTTTGTTTTCTTTTTGCCATTTATAATTCTAATGAATTTTTGGTCCCATCTCATTTGTTACATAAATTTGGACATTAATCTAATATCTTAGATTTTTAAATCACATTTTTATTACTATAATATTTATTGGGTAATGTTAAAAAAATTCCATTTAAATTTGAAAGAACGTATTTCACCACTTTTCTATATTTATAAAAGATATGTATTAACATGTTTAAAACAAAAGAATGAACCCATTATGTGGCTTTAGATTTTGGTGCTATGTACAACTTGTTTTCAAAACACACATTGCATGATGCCTCATTTCTTGATTTGAAAAATGAAAAAATCATCATCATTAAAACTAATAACAATTCTAACTGTGAATCTAAATCTTGAAAAATATGAAAAATGAAAAGGGAATTATACCGTTTTCCTTGTGCTGGACTATCAATGTCTTCATTCAATGTTGAACAAACTTCGTGATTTGATTCTATATAATGGTTAAGATTATTTTGAATGTTTGAATATTTCTTCTTTGCATGTACTTTGAAATCTTCTAAACAAACATCATAAACATGAAGTTGTTCTATTGTTGTTCCAATTTCTTCTTTACTATCACCTGCACAAGTCATTATTTCATCTAAGAAATCTTGTCCATTGCTTCTAATTGGAGATTCTTGCATTGCTTTTGATCCATGTTCTTCTATACTTTCTGCAAATAGGTGACTTTCTTCTAAATCAAGTTGTTGATTTATTACTTGTTGCAAGTCTTGTTGTAGTATTTTTGGAAAAAATCCATCACTATCATATCCAAGTGATCCTTTGCTTTGTCCATCACCAAACACAAATTCATGACTTGTACTATGAAAAGTTGTGTCTAAAATTTCTTTCATTGTTTGACCTTCCAAATCTTGTTGAAACTCATGATTTTCTTCTAAATTTAATGGAGATGAAATAAAATAATGATTACTTTCATAATTGAATTTTTGTCCATGCATACTTTGATATCCTATTTCATTTTGTTCTCTAGCCTTATCTTGCTTCATTTTATCTTCTAAAATTGGTATTTCAACAATAAAGTTTTTTTGTGTGGATTCATTTGGTGATTCCAACATTTCTTGTAAACTCGGAGTATCATCACAAAGACCAAAAGATAAGTTCTCTTCAAAATTCAAACAATCTATATCTTGTTGTTTATAATGAATTTGTGAACATCTTGAAATTTCTTCAATTAATGGTGGAGATGTTGAATAAGAAGCATCTATCTCATTATTACTTAGCACATTTTGTAATTCTTTACATTCACATATAGTGTGTTTTTCATTTATATTCATTATCATTGAAGAATTCATCATGTTCTCATGTTTGTTGATTTTTTCACATAATAAATCATTTTCATGTTTTATCAATTTAAAACTATAAAATTCCTCCATTTTGTTATTATTTCTTTCATAATGATCAATGGTATCAAATTCGTGAACTAAATTGGTTACACTTTTGCTTGATGTTTTTATTCTATTTTCTTTTGAATACTTCAATTGTAGTTTTTCTTCCTTTTTAGTTAAAATGTTCATAATGTCCTATAAGCATGTCAATTGATAATTTTTGTTAAAAATTTTCTTCTTGTTAAATTTTTTTTTTATTAAGTTATTTTTCAAAATTGTACAAAAGAAGTCGTTGGTGAAAATTAAGTATCAAAAACAAAAAAATAAATCATAACTTTGTTTTAGTAATTTATCAAATTTCTATTGTAATTAGAAAAAATTAATATATAACATCAATGGCATACAATTTTGGCCCTATTCTTGATTGATTCTCTTCTGTGTTTTTTATTAGTAGTCTCTTCTTTATAGCTTTACAGCTTTTTTGTTATTTTTAATTGTAGATGTATATAATTCATAAGTGTAATTTCAATTGTATCTTGAAGTTTTCCATTTGAATTTTCACTACTTATCAATTCATTGCAATTTCTATAACTTTCATTACAAAAGTTATTCTAACTTTGATAACAACTTTTGGTTCTTTTCCAATATTCGTAGTTTTTGTAACTCCATTTTTGTTCATTTGAATCATTATGTACCAATTTTTCAATATTCATTTTTGTACAATACTTGGAGATGTCATTTTTTACTTCCATTCTTGATTTAGCATGGTTGATTTTACAATGACATGATGATAAGTCAATATCTTGAATTTGTTAAATTTTTTCATCCTCAATACAATTGACTTTTAAATATTTATTACAATATGTTTTGTCCAACATTTGTTGTTCATGATTGTTTGTATTTGTTTGTATATGATGCTTTCCATCATCATTGCTAGCTTGTTCATTCATATTGTATAACAAAACAAAAATTTTAATGTTGTAAATTCTATTCATTGTTGTTTATGCATAGTCCTGTACATGCATGTAGTACACTTATTCATCCCCTACCTATATACACATACATTTACATACATTTATATACATCTACATACTTACTATTTGTAGACATATGTACAAAAATGCCCACCTACTATATTTATGCATATGCATATGCATGCACATGTACACATGTATAAACAAAATTGTAAAAAAATTCATTATGTGAATGTGTTTTTATAGCTATTGGAGATCATAACCAATTCTTACTTGCATTTGTTCTTCAAGTTTATCAAATGTTATGATATTGCCATGCATTGTTTCCATCTTGTGGAAGGCGCTTAGCATCAATTTTGTTTGAGGATATGCTCACATAATTAATATCCTACCAACACAAGCACTGCAAGTTAGCTAAACTAATTCATTCATAATCTATAAGGAAAGCATTAAATTTTAATGCACATAGCATTTATAATAGTGTAAAGTTAATTTTAATGCTATGGCAACTTTAAATGAAAATAAGAATTGTGTGCAATCTAATTACAAATTCACACAATTTATATGTATCAAATTTGATTTATTCTGTATAATGTTTTAGAATAGCATAATTTATAAATAAATAAAAAATTGATGCAATAATTTTTTTTGAAATGATAATATAATAGCGTATAGTGTGTTTTATACAACAACAAAAAAATAGTTTTAGTTCTTTGGTAACATAATATGAGACATGTTATTGAAATAAAACAATTTATGTTTCTAAATTTTATACATGCATATAGCATAAATACACTAATTGAACTAATGTCATATAAATGTATAAAACAATCATGCGCCCAAGTTTTATACTTTAACATTGATGAACATTTAGTTGGTGTTATACATCTATGTATCCCACTAATTTATCACATACACAATTCCTTTTTAAAAATAAATTGTAATGAATTAACATGAAATGTTAAAAAATGTATACAAAGACTAAATCTATATTGACAATATAAGTAATGGACAAACCCTTGAATTATTAAGAAGAGTGTCATATTTGGTCTTTTCATCTAGAGAAACAATTTTTGATTGAAAGGAAGCAATGGAATTTTGTGTACCACATTCAAATGTATTAACTTTTGAATAGGTTTGATTCAATTTTTTATTTTCATAATATTTTTCATTAAAGCATCAACAACATTCTTTTTTAAGTGTGTGATTTTATGTAGTGTCCAAACCTATATGTTGTATAGCTAATATAGATGCATGGCATTGAGATCAAAAAAACCAATGATTGTTCTTATTGTCTTCAATTTGATTCAATGGTGTTGCTTGAACTTTTTTTTATTGTGTTCCTTTGAGATGGTTATTTGTTAGTTGTGTTTAATATTAGTATTGATGATAAGATTTCAAAACTTTCTATTCTACAAAAATGTACAATCTACCCAATTTTTGTAAATAAAAGCTTCATCCTTTATAATGTAAAATTTAAAATGACCAAAATTTAAAAATCTGCAACTTAATTGGCTTAATATTGTAATCTATAATGTCTTTGTATCTAAAAATATGTTTTCTGTAATTTTTTAAACTTGGTTAATTTGATAAATTTTAAGTTATTTTTCATGTCCATATAATTTTTTAAGCTTAAAACTTATAACATAATATCAATTTCTAAGAAAGTTATAATAAATACTTGAATCAAATTTGGTTTTGTATTTTACCTATTTGAATAACAATTTTGCCTTCTCCAATCTTTTCACTTTTATATTTTCTTGATTTAAAACATAAGCCTCTGTTGTGAACATTTTAATTGAAAAGTAGCATAAATTTTATAAAATAGTGATTCTAGCTATATTCAATGTACACTAATGTTACAATGGATTTTGTGGTTGTAACATGTTCTCAATTTGCAATAGCAAATTTCAAAATTAGATGTAACAACAATTCAATTAATCATGGTGTTTTACAATGCTTAGTAAAAAATAATGAATATTCTTATGCATTTACTAAAATAATATTTTGTTATTTTTTCCAAGTCTATTTTTAACAAGTGCTTTTTGAGCATTGTTTTCATAAGGCTATAAAAAATTGCTGTTGTTAGCAATTTTCATGATTCTTCTTTGAATGAAAATCATGTTATGTACTATATGTCAAAATGAGTTAAGAATAATATAGAATGATGCTATTGACAAATGAATGCATAATCAATATTACAATGACTACGTAATATTCATTTGTTTTGTATATATTATTTTCAAGAAGTTTTAACTATATTTCAAGAAAAAAATTATAAATTTTTGTATTAGAATCAAAAAATCTCAATAATATGGAATATTTCAAATGAAAAATAAGAAACACATGTTACCTTGATAAAAGTAATTTTTTTGTATCATTATATGACTACAATGTTGAAGTTACCAGCTAAGCCTTGTTTTCATTGACATTTGTAATCTTGATACAATGATTATGGTTGTCATATTGCAAACTTGGTTATTTGGACATTGAGTTTGATCCTCTAATTCAATTAGCCGTTTCTTTTGTCCCATGCAAAATATTTAAGCAAATTATTAGATAGTCCAATTAATTCATAAAAGTACATGTTTGCAATCAAAACCCTAATTTGTTTAATTCTATGACAAAACCCTGATCTATTTGATTTTATTAGCAAAACCCTAATTTGCTTACACCATTGACAAAAAAATAAGTTATTCAAACTATACAACCAGCCACTTAACTTGTATTCAAAAAGTACATCCAATTATCTAATTCATCATGTATATAACAATTTGTGAATGTGATTGCTACATTTTTAAAACACTCATTATATATTTGTAAGAAATGAAGATTTTCTTAAAGAAATTTAAATTGAAAACCAACAATTTTTAGCCAAATATGTCTACAATTATTAAAAAAATTCACATTGGTGACCTATCCATACAGTTGACCGGTTTACCTAATATTTGGAAGATGAAAAGATATACTCAATGAACCTTATTGGGTAGGTCTTAATTTGTTTTTTGAATTGAATACAAAGGGGTAGAGGGAGATCAAAAGACAATTTAATTTCACCCCTTTGAATGTTTTTAAAACTTAAATGTGAATTTTAAATTTGAAAGAAGTATAAATTGACATGAAAAGACATATTTAATTGATGAGCACCATTCAATAATTCTTAATTTGAGCTTCAAATTCAAATTTAAAAACAACAAGATAAACGGATTTATTTAACTTTTAAAGTGCCTCATTGGATGTTTTTTAATTTGATTTTAAAAAAATATGAATTTCTTTCTATGTTTTTTATGAATGGCATAGGTTGTAGAAATGGCGAAGAAGGCCATTTGGGATCGTAGAAGACAGAATTACTGCGTGAAGATATTACAAACCTTCAATGTACTTTCTCAGGATTTGCAAATCTGCTTCTCTCAAGTCGTCCAGTCCATCACCCTCTTCTAACTTGAAAATGCAAAGATTAAGCTCAATTCATACGCCTATAGGGCTGGTGCAGGTCTATCTGTATCATGTACAGAAATGGGCCGAACATTGGAAAGCATTCGTTTCATAAACAGTTGTGATACAGTGCAAAATCACCATACAGTGGTGCCCCGATAAGATGAAGGTATCCGGACAGCATATTCATTTTGTGTAAGGAAAGCATTCATTGTAGTCAAACACATCTTTTGTAGCTCCCCAACCGTTACGGACAGTCATTTCCTGCATCTTAGCTAAGCATTTTTTCTTATAAAGGTTTATCTTAAAAAGGCACTACTGTATAAGGAAAAGGGTTTTGAATGGAGGAATCTCTAAATTGTGTTGTGGTTTGGAAACCCATGTGCGTGAGGTACAAATTGGCAAAAGATTTCATTTCTTTATCATTTATATCAAAACTTTCTTCCTAATAGATGGATCAGGCAATGAGTGAGGAGATCCAAAAATCTATAGAAAGTCAGCCAAAAGAAATGTAAAAAAAAACTTGGTTGAAATTTAACTCGTTGGAACGACGGGTCTCTCCACTAGTTTATTACTAAATTAAATTCAAATGATTGTCATAATTTGCTCAAATCCTCCTTTTTGCTTTCAAATTCGTTGAGTCCCACTTAAAATCTCATCACTATTCATTTACCTTGGTAAATGGGTTTACAAGACTTGTAACATACTAACATTGTTGATTAAGACCTAAAGAGAATTTTTTACCCAACTTACTTATGTTCATTAACCCATACATGCCAAAGGCCTTTTTTGAGCTTCTAGGAATCTGCTCTAAATTGAACAAAAAGTCAGTTTTCTAACAAGTTGTACCAATTAAAAAAAATTGTAACTGTACAATTTCAAATTGGGTATGTTAGGGATCACATACGAAAAGAAACACAACAACATCACCTATGGATTGAAGGATTGTAATGCTTGATCAAGAAGGTGTTAAAACTATGAAAACAACTTGAAGTTTTTCAATTCTCTTTTCACATGCCACATCTAAGAAATTGGTCACCAAAAAACATGAGGTTAAAGGACATAACATTAAAAACTCCAATCAATTTAAGGCTCTTTAAAATCTCTTCTACAAATTTTTAGAACAAATTTCTAGTGTAAGGTTTTCTCCAAAATCTAGTGTATTTGAGGATCATTTCCAAGTGCTATCAACAATATGGAAAGTCAAGTCCCTTGCACAAAATCTTGAATAGAAATATAGTCACCAGTCATTTTCAAAATCAGATTTTTGATGCTATAAGTAAACTTCAAAAAGAACTGGGTGCCTTAGGCATTTAGGTGTGATTGAATAGGAAAGTGAAAATTTTAAATGATGAATTTTATATTTGAACCTCACTTTTGACTTTTTCTTTTGAGTTTTTATGAGCTCCTTGTGTTTTTTGAAAGTAAATTTCTTACAATCCAAATTCTTGACTATTAATTTTAAAGGAATTGATACATGTACCACCCCTTCTTGACTATTCTACCACAACCTTCTATATATGGTCAATATATTAAACTAGGTGAGGATCATTGGGAAAACTTCACTAATTTGAAAATATAACTTAACATAAAATATGTTGTTTTAATTTAACCTTTCAACTCTTAATCCCACTTATAGTATCAATTTAAAAAAATGTGAATTAAACTAAACATAATTTACATTTTTTCATTGATACTGCAAGCATGATTAAGAGGTGAAAAGTAAAACAAAAAGTATGTCTTATATATTAAGTTAGTGATGTTTTTCCCATGGTCCACACCTAGTTTAATATTATAAATATTGACCATGTATAGTAGGGTGTGGTAGAAAAATCAAGAAGGGGTGGCAAATATATCCATTCCCTAATTTTAAAGCAACATTTTTCTAGACCAACAACTAAAAATCTAAATCATAATTATACAGATCATTGAATTAGAACCGCGTTGTTGCCAAGAGCAAAATGTTGTGGTGAATTAAGCTAGATCTCAATCTAATGGCCCCAACAGCAATTCAAGTGAACCTATCTACTCACAAGACCCCTTTCCAGCTTCACGGGCTGGGCGCTCAAGGGTTAAGCAACTAAAGACTAAGTTCATTTAAGAGACCTAAACATACAAAATTCATTACCATTTGTATTATGCTCGGGTATTATGATAACTAAGCAACATTGTATCACTAAATGTAATTTAATAAAATAAAGTACATGATGAGAGTACCAAGACAGCCCTTGTCATATCTAAATGCCCAAGGTTGATGGATGTTGCTTCCTAAGTGCTTGTTGACGTTTGTCATTTTAAATCAATTTGTATTATGTTAACAAGTCTTGTAAACCCATTTACCAAGGTAAATGAATAGTGGTGAGATTTTAAGTGGGGACTCAATGTATATGTCTTTTCATGTCAACCTATACCTCTTCTAGTTTTAAATTTCAGATTTAAATTTACAAAATATTCATAGGGGTTCATTTCAATTGTCTTTTTGTCTCTCTTTCCACCCCTTTGTGTTCAATTTAAAATAGAAATTAAGATCTATAAATAATAAGGTTCATTGAGAATGTCCTTTCACCTTCCAAATATTAGGTAAAACACCAATCACAATAGACCAAACGTTTTTCGTTTTTTGTTTATGTTTTAGGTGACTGGTCGCCATTTATCCAACGGATAGGTAAGAGGGGGCATTTTTTTATAAGTGTAAGATTTTAGTTTGCCTAACAAGTGGACAATTGCTAGTTTATTTGGCTAATTCCCAAGTGTTGTTGTGCCTTGTCCACCCAGTACTACACTACATTTGTTGTGTTGTTATGGCATCCATGTTATATGCATTGGCAACTATCTTGTCCAATTTGTTGGTAGTATAGTTTGAAGAGAATGCTATATCGCAATCATGGACCCATGAGCTAACAAGGGAGGAGAAGAGAGAATAGAATTTGAAGATAAATAAGAGAGACGGATCTTAGAGAGCCTACATGAGAACAGAAGCAATTGCCATTGTAGAAGTGTCCTTCCACAACGCTCTTAACAAAAAGAGATCACAAAGCCATTCCTAAATGTTTGTCAAAACCTTCCTTCTATGCAAAACAATACAAAGCCCATTGCGTTCACTTTTTTATAATCCTAAAGCATATCAATTGTGACCTTTTAACCTATAATGCATTTGATTTCCAAGAACCAATTTTGAGCCATAGCATCACATGGCACAGTATTAGAGCAAAAATGATTGCCATCAAGATTATTCAGGATTGAATGCAATTGCAGGGCTTAGGGTTTCAAAAATTGTAGAGAGAGAGACGATGTTCCAATGATTGAGAACATCACCAGGAGAACATCAAAAGACATCAAAGTTGTTTGACCTAATGATTTGTAGCATTGGTCTTTTCTTTGCAAAACGATAGGAATCTTTGCAGCCGTGACGATCTCTAAAGTTCCTCAAATTCAGTTAGCAAACGCTATTTTTGCGTCATCATCATTAAGAATAGGATTTGATAGCATATGAATTGTGGCTGCATTGCCATCAGCTCAAACTTGAGTAATAATGTGTGCTCTCCCGTGATTTTAGTAAAATCTGCTTGTAGTACAGTTCATTAACGTATCGTATCAATTGACATTTTGCATGTCGACATTGTTTGAATAAACCAAAACGCCATATTTAAAAGCCTTATTGATGTCACTTCAAACCCTAGCCAGCAGTCGCTACAATCTCAATATTTTGAATACAAGGAAATGGCTTGTGAAAACTGCCTTTCTAACTCACCTCATTCAACACAAAAATGAGTAAGAAACCTCATAAAAAACATCAAATCTCAATGATAGTTTATTATCATATAATGCCATGTTTGTTGCAAACTTTTATTTGCTTGCTGTACTCTCAACTTTTTTACTAAAGAGGGATATGTTTCTTTAGAAGTGCAAATGCAGCAACATTCTAATGAGACATCACTGAGCATTTGATTTAGTTGAGAATTGAGCGTGAATTATGATTGCAACCATAGATTATTGTACCGTGGCTAATTATGCTTGGCTTCAACTTTGCAAGATCACGTGCATCAATTTGATAGCAGGCACACTGTTTGAATAAAGATGGAGATATCAGAATTGGACTCTGCTGAATTGGAATCCCGCGTGAAGGAAAAACGGAAATCCATGGCTGAGAATTCCTTAAACCAAAACACTCCAAGTACAAGTAAGCTTTTGTAGCACATTTTGCACCTCATTGATTGGCCTCCTCTTCAGGATTAAGAAGCCCAAAATGGCCTCATGTTTTCTAGTATTGTACACAATGTCAGATACTCTTCAGACACTCTCTCTCTATTGAGCATGTGTGCAGTTTAGTACGATTACGAGGCCATGGGTCTGCAAACGCTGCGGACACCTTCACCAAAGCAAGAGTCGCGGTCGATGACACCAAAGAAGGCCATGATACAAAAGCAGCTGAAACTGAAGAAGAATCATCATAAGAAGAAGAAAGGGACACAAAGAGCGGCCTACCGCATATTGTTCATGTTTGCACACAAGGTGGACTACATGCTCATGGTTGTCGGCGGCACTACGGCCGTTCTTCATGGAGCTGCTGTTCTTGTGTTCTTCATTTACTTCTCTCGGCTCATCAACAACCTCGGCCATAGTATGTTTGATCCCAAGAAGCAGACTGCTGAAGTAGCTCAAGTATGGTATTGCTTTTGTACTCTTTCCTTTGTGGTTACTTTTCCATTTTGCATTCAACAATGCACAACTTCAACTACAAGGTTCTTTTCCCTTTTTTCTCAACACTACAAGAAAAAAGGGCTCTTTTTGACTAAGAATTTTGACTACCAAAATGATACAACAACTCAGAGTATTTGACTGGTCTAGCATGAGTCAAGTAATTTATTTTATGACTACCTGTAGTCATAAAATAAATTATTTATGACTACATTCATAACTAATTACAATATTTATGACTATAATTGGTCATCTCACTAGTCATTTACTCTAAGTTGTGTTAGTCTTTTTTGTAGTTAAAATTCTTAGTAAAAAACGGCCTTTTTTCTTGTAGTGCAAGCTTTTTACAATTGTGAGCTCCACATTCTTGTCAAATTTATTTGGGTTTGAGTTAACAATGCAACTCAAATCACTTCTTCTTGTGGAATGCAAGTCTTGCATTCTTGATACTCTTTCATCAAGTCTTGTATCAATGAGTCTTAGGATCATTACAATCTTGAGGAGCTATGCCAACAGTGGTGGATAAAAAAATCTAGATTCTTTAGTAGGAGATAGGTAGTATTTATTTGTGGCATGATTTGCATGCATGCTCTCTACTGTAAATGTTTTAGTTTTGAGTTTTTTGCTGCTATTATCTTGCAGTGGAGAAGGGTCAGTTCTTGTAATTACTTATGAGTGTTTGGAGAGTGAAACAATGCAAGTGCTTTGAAATAACCATGTCTTGATTTACCACAAATTTTGTTGCATGTGCAGTATTCCATGAATTTCTTTTATTTGGGACTCCATTGCTTGGTAACATCATGGTTAGGTTAGTCTACTCTGTGACCCATCTCAATTGTTATACTCAATTTTTGCTTACTTGTCTCATCTATTTGCATCCTCTGTTTACATTTTCAGCTTATATATTCAGATTACATTCTTAGCCTATATTCTTAATTGCTTATTGTATGTGATAACTTGGATAGCAATAGTTGCTGTTTGGGTGTGCTTGCATGGATCCTTAAATTGACCCAAATTTCTTCTTTATTTTACCAAGACTTTACATTTTGCTAAACAAAAAGATATGCTAGTTTGAAGTCTCACAATAATTTGGCTCATCATGTATAGAAGTTTCATGTTGGATGATCACTAGCGAGCGCCAGTCGGCTCAAATACGGACCAAGTACTTACACGCCATTCTCACTAAGGTGTGCTCTTTCAAGTGTCCTTGAAACATTTTGTTCTGAACTTTTGTCCATGAACCCTTGTTTTATGAATATGCTATGGGCTGGAATCCTCACACTGTGGACATAAAAGTGGGTATTAGAATTGCCGCTTCTGTTGGCAAAGGTTTTTAAAGCAAAGCTTGCTTTGTAATGCACTTGCACTCTTCCAATGTTGAAAGTTGCTCTCCCTCTTATTTGGTCTTCTTGTTCCAGTATTGCAAACACTTGCATTTTTTGCCTTCTAAAACTACTCTGAAACCCTCTAATCTTCATGTTTCTTAGTTTCCATCAACAATCTTGACAAAAACATTAAAAACTTCCTATTTCAAAGATCCTTTAGTTGCAGTTGCACTTGAAGTTGAATATGGATGTAGTTTTGACCTTGTAGGTTTGTGATTGTAGGACATTGGATTCTTTGATACAGAGTCCTGCACTTTAGAGTTGGTCAGTCAAATATCAAGTGATACGTTGCTGATTCAAGAAGCAATTAGTGACAAGGTTATCCTTTTGTGTACTTTTTTGTGAATCAAAACAAAATCAAGTCAAATGATTGAAAAAGATTGATTGAATCCCAATTTGTGCTATTATAATTTCTTCAAATCACTTTTATGAATATACGTAGCCAAGAAAAACAGGATTGACACAAGATTTTTGCAGGCAGGGAACTTTTTGCACTATATGAGTATATTTGTATCTGGCATTTGTGTGAGTTTTGGAACCGTCTGGCAGCTGACAGTCGTGACTCTATCAGTGCTACCTTTGCTTGCTGCAGCCGGAGGTGCATATCTAGCAATTCGAGTGCATCAAACTAAGTGGAGCCAAGAGGCTTATGCTAAAGCTGGTGGCATTGCAGAAGAGGTAGTTCTATTGCTTCAAACTTGCGTTTCATTACAATTGTTCAACTAAAACCTGCCTATCTCTATGCAGTTCCGCACAAGATTCAAAATCAGCTAAGAAGTTAAGTAGTTTGTAATTTGTCATTTATACAAAAAACCTAATCTTCTTTAAGGCTATGCATTTGGTGTATACATGAAACTAAGACTCTTGGGGCTTAAATGAGTATGGAATTTCCTGCCATTGAGCATGATCCACAATGCAGCTGTGACGTGAATACAGGCAATTGCGCATTTGCAGACAGTGTATTCATTTGTGGGAGAGGCAAAAACACAACAAGCTTATAGTAAAGCCTTACACAGTACACTTGATATGGCAAAGAAAGCAGGGATTGCCAAAGGCTTGAGTGTTGGCTTAACCCATGGTCTTCTCATTGGTATATGGGGTTTGTTGTTTTGGTATGCTAGTCTCTTGGTGTTGCACAAGCACTCCAACGATGGGCAAGCTTTTACCACTATTATCAACGCGGTTGCCAATGGCCTGTAAGCAAACAATTTTATTGTTGAAAGGTTGGAATAGAGCATTAGGAGTTTGCTCTAGGCCAAAGGAGATATGCTAGGTGGGGTACTTAGCATTAAAGAGAGAGCATGTGGTAGGAGGCACCTCATAGAGAGGATCAGGCCGTAAAAGTGGTTATTCCATATGGTTAGGTGAAGGGAGAGTGGTTGGGAGAGTACATAGATGAGAGGGTTTGAGAACCTTCTCATCTCTTCCATTTGTATCTTATGCATTTGAGTATACCATGTGTGCCTTTGCTCTTCTATCTTCCCTATGTTTTCAATAGGTTATGGGCCCACGACTTAGAGTGTGGAGGTGCATTATGGTGAGTGGAGATCACATTTGAGGTACATCAGCCCTTAGATTTCGACCTTGTGCACTTGGAGGACTTCTTTAGCTTCCCTCTAGTGTTAGGGGTGTTTTTGTAGTGACATTGCTTCTCATTTGAGCTACTTCAGACCTTGTCCTATCTTGTGGAGCATTTGGAGGACTACTCGTGCTTGTTTCATGGTTTGGGGTGCATTTGTGGTGGGAGAGAACCTTTGAAGAGCTTCATCTCTCTTTGCATGCCTTTTGGAGTCTTTGGAGATCTTGTTTTACCTCTTGGAGAGTGGCTGATCCTCATTTAGCTTGGTGGAGCACCAAATTCGAGTTTGTGACAGTGTGGACCTTTTTGGAGCTTGTTGGAGGATATGATTTATCATATTGGAGGAATTGATCCACTTTGAAGCTTATTTGGAGGTCCATTTGGTGTTGCACAAGTTTTTGGAGGTGTGGAGTTGCTAAGGGTGGAGTTGCACGACCAAAGTGCTTGTTTGAAGCACAAAGAGGTGATTTGTGAGTTTGTACTTGCTTTAGTTGGTTTCTACCCTTGCTTGAGGTTGTTTACTCAAGTGGATGCATAGTATTTGCTCAAAGGGGGCTGAAATTGCAAGGAGTGAGTTTGAGGGTGAAGTTTGAGTGATAACCTCACATTTTGGGAGATCTTGTGCTCCTTTGAAGGTTGGGTTGTATACTTCAGTCCCTTGTGTGTGGAGAGAGCTAGGGTTTGCTTGGGAGGTGGTTGAGTTGCATACTTCAGCCCCTTTGTGTGCATAGAAAGCTAGAGATTTGTTTGAGAGGTGGTTGAGTTGCATACTTTAGCCATGGCCACCTATGAGGGTGAGACACCCTGTGTTGTGGACAAGTTCAATGGAGATAATTTCTCCTTGTTCAAGTTCAAAATGGAGATGATCCTTGATGAGAAGGATCTTTGGGACATTGTGGAGGGCACTGAGACGCCTCCTTCAAGTGAGAGTGACCCCAAGGTCATCTCGGCCTTCAAAAAGCGTGAGAGGACGGCGTTTTGCATCTTGTGCACTCACATGGTGGATGCACAAATCCAACACGTCAAGTCTTGCAAGGGAGCTGCGGAAGCATGGAGGACCCTACGCAGCATCCACGAAACCAAGGGCTTGGCCAATGTGTTGTTCTTGAGGCGCAAGTTCTTCTTTATGAAGATGCAAGAGACCGATGACCTCTTGCGACACATCAACAAGGTGAAGACTCTTGCGGACCAACTTGAAGCCCTTGATGTGCCCGTGACGCAAGGGGAGATTGTCATGACTATTTTGGAGAGCTTGCCACCATCTTATGAGAACTTGATTGTGGCCATGGAGACCAAGGACATCAAAGAGCTCACGCTGACTTACGTGACGTCGCGGTTGATGCATGAAGTGATAAGGAAGAAGGAGCATCAGATGGTGGCCACGGAGAGTGCGGCATTGGTTGCTCGCCACAAGAGTGGTGGAGATTCAACCAAGGTTCAAGGTGAGCCCCTTCTATGTTTCCATTGTGGCAAACCGGGCCACTTTGCTCGTAATTGCTATAAACGCAAGAGTGGCAAGGGTGAGAAGGCCAATAAAGCCAAGGTAGAAGAGAGTGGTGAGGACTATGCGTTCATGGCCTCTCATGATGGTCCATTGCACTTCGGGGGTGATTGGATCATGGATTCTGGGGCTACCACCCACATGTCACCCCATAGAGCTCATTTTGACACCTTTGAGGCCATTGCGGAAAGGAAGGTGTTCATGGGTGACGAATCGGTGCTCCAAGCCCTTGGAAGGGGGTCCATTTTGGTGGACACCCTTGTTGAAGGATGCACCAAGCGCATTCAGTTCAAAAATGTGTTGTATGTGCCCAAGTTGCAAAGCAACCTCCTTTCGGTGAGCAAGATAGTGGAGGGAGGGTTGAATGTTCAATTTGGAGGTTTTGGGTGCATTGTGAGGTCTCCCAATGGAGACACCCAAGCCATGGCAACACGAGAGGGCAACTTGTATCTTTTGCGGTGCAAGGTTGTGCATGGAGGAGAGAGTGCCCAAGTTGCCACTTCTACCAAGGATGGGCTGATTTTGTGGCATCGACGCATGGGGCACCTAAATGTACAAAGTTTGAGGGCTCTTCCAAGCTTGGTGAGTGGCCTTGACCTTCCCAAATCTCATGGTGATGGCTTGCCCAATGCTTGTGAGGGTTGCATTGAGGGCAAGCAACAACGGCACTCCTTTCCAAAGGATGATGCCACACGTGCCACCAAGGTGTTGGGCATTGTGCATTCAGATGTGTGTGGCCCCATGAAGACCACGTCATTGGGTGGGGCAAGGTATTTCTTGACCTTCATTGACGACCTTTCAAGAAAGGTTTGGATGTACCTTCTCAAGGCCAAGAGCGAGTGTTTTGATCACTTCAAGGAGTTCAAGGCCTTGGTGGAGAAGGAGGCGGAGTGCTCCATGAAGGTGTTGCGGTCCGACATTGGCGGGGAGTACACTTCCAACCAATTCGAGGCCTATTTGAAGACCCAAGGTATTGTGCACCAAACCTCAACTCCACAAACGCCGCAGCAAAATGGAGTGGCTGAGAGGGCCAATCGTACCATTGTGGAGATGGCTAGAAGCATGCTCTATGGCCAAAAGCTTGGGTTGGAGTATTGGGCCGAGGCGGTGAGCAACGCGGTGTACATTCGCAATCCATGCCCCACTAGTGCGGTGGATGGCAAAACTCCACAAGAGGCGTGGAGTGGGAGGAGGCCTTCCGTGGCTCACATAAGGGTGTTTGGGTGTGTTGCATATGCCAAGATCCCGGATGCATCAAGGACCAAACTTGATGCAAAGGCGGTGAGGTGTTTGTTTTTGGGATATTGTGAGGGCTCCAAGGCATATAGGCTCATTTGTTTGGAGTCCAAGAAGATCATTCGATGTTGTGATGTGACTTTCTGTGAGCAAGGAGAGTTGCAGGGAGACTTGGAGTTGGGTCCAAGTGGGAGTAGTGGTGACCTTGTTGTGGACTCACCTCCAACGCCTTTGCATGGTGGCGATGATGATGACGGAAACGATGAGGACCAGCCATTTGAGGATGGAGATGGTGACCTTGTAGATGGAGATGGTGACCTTGTGGAGGATGCAAGTGCAAGCCAAGGTGATGAGGGCTCCAAGCCCAAGAAGATCACAAAGAAGAAGAAGGCACACGGCATTGCTCCAAGAGCTGAAGTGGGAGGAAGCCAACACGTGGGAGGTGTGCGGCGGTCCACAAGGGTAAGCAAGCCGTTGGGGGAGTGGTAAAAGAACCACATCTTCCCTCAACCATCTTTGAACTAGGATCATGCTAATGTGGCTGTTGTTCATGACCCCACCACACTTGGAGAGGCCTTGGAGTCTCGGGATGCAAGCAAGTGGGAGGCAGCCATGGAGGAGGAGTACCACTCCCTCCATGCCAACGGCACGTGGGAGTTGACCACCCTTCCTCCATCTCGCAAGGCCGTGGGATGCAAGTGGGTGTTCAAGACCAAGAGGGATGCCACAGGGGAGATTGTGCGCCACAAGGCAAGGTTGGTGGCAAGGGGGTTTTCTCAAGTTCAAGGAGTGGATTTCAACGAGACCTTTGCTCCCGTGGCCAAGTTTACCACCATACGGTGCGTTGTGGCCCTTGGAGCTTCATTGAACTTGGAAATGCACCAAATGGATGTGAAGACGGCCTTCCTCAACGGCGACTTGGAGGAGGACATCTACATGGAGCAACCCAAGGGGTTTGTGCAACGTGGTCATGAGCACTTAGTTTGCAAACTTGCCAAGTCCTTGTACGGGCTGAAGCAAGCATCGAGAGCATGGTACCAAAAGATTGATGCAAGTCTTTTGGATTTTGGCTTTGAGAGGAGTGTGGCTGACCATAGCTTATATGTCACACAAGTGGGAGCCGATGTGATGCTTGTGCTTGTGTATGTTGATGACTTGATCATTCTTTCTAGCAACGTGGAGACCATGGGTGCATTGAAGGCCAAGTTGGAAGCGGAGTACGAGATGACGAACTTGGGGGAATTGCACTATTGCCTTGGAGTGGAGTTTGCCCGAGATCGAGGTGCGAGGACCATCACCATGAGCCAAACCAAGTATGTGGAGGAGGTGCTGAAGCGGTTTGGCATGGAGGATTGCAAACCCATTGGCACTCCATTGGACACCAAGGTGAAGTTGGTGAAGCTCAGCATGGAGGAGTATGATGCGGATGCTTCAAGGATGGTGAGTGTGCCTTACAAATCAGCGGTTGGATCCTTGATGTATGCCATGATGGCCACAAGGGCTGATTTGGCCTTTGCCATTAGCACGGTGAGGCAACATATGGCGAGGCCGGGATGGAGTCATTGGATGGCGGTGAAGAGGATTATGAGATACCTCAAGGGCACTTCTCATGTGAAGTTGCAATTGGGAGGGAGGCACATACGCTTGATGGGGTATTGCGATGCAGATTGGGCTGGCGATGCCAACGACAGAAAGTCCACCACGGGGTATGCATTTAGCCTTGGAGAGGGCATGGTATCATGGAGTAGCAAGAAGCAACCCACGGTGGCTTTATCCACAACTGAGGCAGAGTACATGGCGGCGAGCCATTGCACGAGAGAGGCCATATGGTTGAGGCAGCTCTTGGAGGATGTGGGGTGTGAGGACGTGTAGGGCACGTTGATCTTGTGTGGCAACCAAGTTGCCATAGCTCTTGCGAAGAACCCGGTGCACCATGCGAGGACAAAGCACATCGAGGTGCAACACCACTTTGTGAGGGAGAAGGTGGAGAAGGGAAGCATCACACTGGAGTATTGCCCAACTGAGGACATGTTGGCAGATGTGATGACAAAGGCGTTGACGCGGGATAGACATGAGCGTTTGACAAGAGCCATGGGCCTTGGGGACTTTGACCATTCGCAAAGTGGGAGTGTTGAAAGGTTGGAATAGAGCATTAGGAGTTTGCTCTAGGCCAAAGGAGATATGCTAGGTGGGGTACTTAGCATTGGAGAGAGAGCATGTGGTAGGAGGCACCTCATAGAGAGGATCAGGCCGTAAAAGTGGTTATTCCATATGGTTAGGTGAAGGGAGAGTGGTTGGGAGAGTACATAGATGAGAGGGTTCGAGAACCTTCTCATTTCTTCCATTTGTATTTTATGCATTTGAGTATACCATGTGTGCCTTTGCTCTTCTATCTTCCCTATGTTTTCAATATTTATCATCCCTAACATCCCATTCTAAGTTTTCTAAGTCTTAGTGCTGTGGTTGGAAAGTTTCCTTCTATACCTTCCTCAAGCATCAAAATGTTCTGCAGTTTGGGAGGTTTTGCAACCCGTGTGCAAACTTGTTTTGACCTCAAGGTTCTCTCTCTATGGTTTTTGAACATGCAGTTCATTTGGCCAGATGGCACCAAACTTGCTTGTCTTTGCAAAGGGCACAGTCGCGGGGTTCCAAATCATGCACGTCATTGAGAGGAAGCGAGTGCGGGATTGCAAACACAATGCAGAAAGGGGGCGAAAGTTGCTCCATGTAGCAGGGCACATTGAGCTTTGTGATATTAGCTTCAGCTATCCGTCTCGGCCGAATGTGACGATCTTTGACAAGTTTCACATCTCCATCCTTGCTGGCACCTTAGCTGCCATTGTTGGAAGCAGCGGGTCTGGAAAACCCACCATTATCTCTTTGATTGAACGCTTTTACGACCCCACTGCAGGTATTACTGTCTATCTCACCTTCCTCTTACCCATCTTTAATTCAAAACAATCTAATATTGGATTCATCCTAATACTTTCAGCCAAAGAAATCAGGCTGAAATAGTGTATTTGAGGTGTTGTTTTCAATAATGAAGTCAGTTGAAAAGAAACCTAAATAATGACTTTGTTTTATACAATTTGTAAATTCCAAAATGAATTATTACAAAATATGAGAAAAGATTTTTCAACATGAGAAAAATTTGCTCAACATTTGAGGATTAATTGACATTGTATCTAGGGAAGGAAGGCTTAGGCTCTTTCTAATACATGGACTCTCATCTGGCTGGTATTCTTATGGATTTTGTTATATAGGTGAGGTGCTTTGACACAACATTAAGGCATTACAGCTAAGTTGGCTGCGAGGGAAGATTGGGCTAGTGAACCAAGAACCGGCATTGTTTGCAACCAGTATCCTAGGAAACATCTTGTACGGGAAAGAAGGAGCAACGGTAGCAGATGTAGTGGCCATGGCGAAAGCGTCCAACGCGCATTCATTCATTGACAAGCTACCACAAAGGTACAACACGCAAATTGGAGAGCGAGGAGTGCAACTCTCCGGAGGGCAAAGCAACAAGTGGCCATCGCCAGGGCCATGCTGAAGAACCCAGCCATTTTGCCGCTGGATGAAGCCACAAGCGCATTGGATTCGAATTTGGAGCAGCTAGTGCAAGAGGCGCTAGACAGGCTCATGATCGGCCGCATCACTGTGGTGGTTGCCCATCGCCTCTCCACCGTTTGCAATGCCAATGCCATCTTTGTGGTGCAAAGCGGGAGAGTTATTGAAACCGGGACTCACACTGAACTCCTTGGTAATCCATCTCCTTGTTAACTTTGTCACTTTGTTTGGCTTTTTAGTATTTTTAAATGTTTCTGAATCTTGTCTCTATTTTTGACTAGCGTCTAACACATTATCAAACCACATGTTTTTTGGATACCATATGAATAAGTTATGAAGGTCTTAATCACTAAGCATAGGCTATATCCTTAAACCATGAGTAATGCATCTTTAATCCCTCTTGGAACCATCTTTTGACTTTAATGAACCCTAGAAGTTGATGTCATTTCTTTTCAAGTCATCTACCCTTTTATTATATGTCATGTGTTTGAATGCCGTTTGTATTGTAAGTTGGCAAATTTTAAACTCATGGGATTAGTACCCCACATAGATGGTCCTTTGATTTTTGGAAAAGGAGAACTAGTATGAAGCCTCATACAATTTCAGCTCTATTGGTGTGTCAAGCTCTTAATATTGAGAGGATGTTCCTTGCAAGTAAAGGCAATGGCAGTGCATATGCCGAGTTAGTGCAAATGCAACGTTTAGACCCTTTGAAGGACTCTGTAAATGACAATATAAAGGAAAGAACTCCATGGTCAAACAATCATATCCAAAGCAATACTCTTAGCATGACCACCAGACACTCTAGGTATGTCATTATTATTCAAACTTGAGATTGCTTTTGTTAATCCTTTATTACCTAGGGCTTTAAAATAGAGGGGTCCAGTTTAGAAGAAAAACGTCAATTATATTACCTCCCAAAACATGTTTTTTAATGTTAAAAAATTTAAGACGTGATCTTTTCTTTCTATTTTGTTGTTATACTTTTATTTCCATTTTTGAAGCTTTTTAAATGATTTATTTGTTGGAGAGTGTAATTTGATGGCTTAAATGTTCATGTGGATCAAGCACTTGGTGTGTCTGTAGGTTCAAGTAGGAATAAGTTTCCTTGGATGTCTAAATTGCGGATTGGTTTTTAATGTTTTAAGCGTGAGCATTGCTTAAATATTATTGCAGTCCTGGCAGCAAGAGAGGGAATTTTTTTGATGCAGGGATGTTGCTAGAACCACTTTTCACGTAAATATGCTCTACACTCATACTCTTAGTATTGTACAATTTGCCACTGATGTGGTTTTTAGCGGGCGTTTTTCATCTAAGTTTTGCTAGAAGTTTTAGTGTTGCTGACGTAATTCTTGTGGCAAATTGGTGTTTAGACACGTGAAGGATATGTATTTGCCTGGGTCGAGCTTGTCGCATGTTAGGGAGAGCAAGTCGTGTGATTGCACTCTCAGCTTGACACGCCATAACTCTAAGTATGTATGAGCTAATGCCCCTTGTCTTTAAATATTCTTAGATGCAAAATAATAATTTTCTTGCCGGGCGATTTGTAAGAAAACACTAAGATAGAGGACGCTCTTTTTGTTATTTTTAAGCATTTCCCTTAACATCTAAGAGTGTACTTTTTTTAAGAGATCATTCAATAGAGCTATGGGGAGATCCCTTTCCCATACGTTATTAAATATAAATTTCTACTTTCACTACGTATGATAGTTTCTTATGCTATCATTTCATTCAAAGTGGTAGGGTTTAGACGTCTATTGAACGGATGGTAAGTAGGTAACCTCAATTCCATTCAAGGAGTGGCATTTAGCCAAGTCCTCCTACTTACACCTATCCTGCTAATTGTAGTCCAAACAAGTTTGTTGAAAGAGATGAGTTGTTGTGAGTAATTAAAAAGGGTTAGTCAACAGGAGACAAGCTTAGGTCCCTACTAGGTTTAGTATCCTCTAGCTTTAGATCCTCTGTCAAAGTGTGGAGTGCTGCTATGCGCATTACTTGCTTGTTGCTTCTAGAACAAAGGAAAGAGGCCTTACTTTGACAAAAACTATACGTGAATTTTTTGTGTAGCTTGTTACTCAAAATGCAAGCTAATACTATAATGCAAGATTTCTAAATTTTCACAATAGTGCCTCTCATAGCGCAATTGCTTGTTTTTGCTAATAACACCGTGTTCATCAAAAGTGCATGTAATGTTTCCAAAACTGCTTGTGATGCAAAATCCTCGTTTAAGTTCAATTGTAAAGAAATTTGCAACTACCAATCCATTCCATTATTGGTTGAAGCCTTGGCAACCATTTTGAAAGTTATAAACCTTTGTATAGAGGGTTTTGGTGATTGCCAAAGCCCTTGTTTTATTAAGCGGTTCCTCATTGCAAGTGCACTCTTCAAGAGAAACAACTAGTGTTCATGGTTCAGGCAATTAAGATTATCATCTTTGATTGAGCAACTCAGCCAACCTTGTTCTCTATGACCTCCACATAACACTCTAGAGTTCGATGTCTCTGTATTGAAAACATAGGGAAGATAGAAGAGCAAAAGCGCACATGGCATACTCAAATGTAAAAGATACAAATGGAAGAGATGAGAGGGTTCTCAAACCCCCTCATCTATATACTCTCCCAACCACTCTCCCTTCACCTAACCATATGGGATAACCACACTCATGGGTTGATCCTCTCTATGAGTTGCCTCTTACCACATGCTCTCTCTCCAATGCAAAGTACCCCACCTAGCATATCTCCTTTGGCCTAGAGCAAACTCCTAATGCTCTATTCCAACCTTTCAACACTCCCACTTTGCAAATGGCCAAAGTCCCCAATGCCCATGGCTCGAGTCAAACGCTCATGTCTATCCCTCGCCAATGCCTTTGTCATCACATCCGCCAACATGTTCTCAGTTGGGCAATACTCCAATGTGATGCTTCCCTTCTCCACCTTCCTCACGAAATGGTGTTGCACCTCAATGTGCTTCGTCCTCGCATGGTGCACCGGGTTCTTGGCAAGAGCTATGGCACCTTGATTGTCACACATGATCAAGGTGCCCTCCACGACTCTACATCACACATCTTTCAAGAGCTGCCTTAGCCACATGGCCTCTCTTGTGCAATGGCTCGCCGCCATGTACTCTACTTTTGTTGTAGATAAAGCCATCGTGGATTGCTTCTAGCTGCTCCTTGACACCATGCCCTCTCCAAGGCTAAATGCGTACCCCGTGGTGCACTTCCTGTCAATGGCATCGCTAGCCCAATCTGCATCACAATACTCCATCAAGCGTATGTGCCCTCCTCCCAATTTCAATTTCACATGAGAGGTGCCCTTGAGGTACCTCATGATCCTCTTTACTGCCATTCAATGACTCCATCCTGGCCTTGCCATATGCTGACTCACCGTGCTAATGGCAAAGGCCAAATCAGCCCTTGTAGCCACCATGGCATACATCAATGATCCAACCGCTGATTTGTAAGACACACTCACCATCCTTGAAGCATCCGCATCATACTCTTCCATGCTAAGCTTCATCAACTTCACCTTGGTGTCCAATGGAGTGCCAATGGGCTTGCAATCCTCCATGCCAAACCGCTTCAGCACGTCCTCCACATACTTGGCTTGACTCATGGTGATGGTCCTCGCACCTCGATCTCTTGCAAACTCCACTCCAAGGCAATAGTGGACCTCCTCCAAGTTCGTCATCTCGTACTCTGCCTCC
This sequence comes from Ulota crispa, assembly GCA_963920765.1. NCBI lineage: Eukaryota > Viridiplantae > Streptophyta > Bryopsida > Orthotrichales > Orthotrichaceae > Ulota > Ulota crispa. The sequence continues at coordinate 37,884,599 of OY987242.1, forward strand.
AACTTGGCCTTCAACGCATCCATGGTCTCCACTTTGCTAGAGAGTTTGATCAAGTCATCGTTGATACACAAGCACAAGCATCACATGGGCTCCCACTTGTGCAAAATACAAGCTATGATCAGTCACACTCCTCTCAAAGCCAAAATCCAAAAGACTTGCATCAATTTTTTGATACCATGCTCTCGATGCTTGCTTTAATCCATACAAGGACTTTGTAAGCTTGCAAACTAGGTGCTCATGACCACATTGCACAAACCCTTTAGGTTGGTCCATGTAGATGTCCTCCTCTGTTGAAAGGTTGGAATAGAGCATTAGGAGTCTGCTCTAGGCCAAATGAGATATGCTAAGTGGGGTACTTAGCATTAAAGAGAGAGCACGTGATAGGAGGCACCTCATAGGGAGGATCAGCCCTTGAGTGTGGTTATTCCATATGGTTTAGTGAAAGAAGAGTGGTTGGAAAAGTATATGGATGACAAAGTTTAGGTACCCTCTCATCTCTTCCATTTGTATCTTATACATTTGAGTATATCATGTGTGCCTTTGCTCTTCTATCATTCCTATGTTTTCAATAGGTTATGGGCCAACTTCTATGAGTGTGGAGGTACATTGTGGTGAGTGGAGATCACACTTGAGCTACATCAGCCCTTGGAATTCGACCTTGTGCTTTTGGAGGACTACTTTAGCTATTCTTGAGTGTTAGGGGTGCTTTTGTAATGACATTGCTTTTCATTTGAGCTACTTCAGCACTTGTCCTACCTTGTGGAGCATTTGGAGGACTTCTTGTGCTTGTTTCCTGGTTTGGGGTGCATTTGTGGTTAGAGAGGACCTTTGAAGAGCTTCACCTCTCTTTGCATGCCTTTTGGAGTCTTTGGAGATCTTGTTTTGCCTCTTGGAGAGTGGCTGATCCTCATTTAGCTTGGTGGAACACCAAATTTGAGTTTGTGGAGGTGTGCACCTTGTTGGAGCTTGTTGAAGGATCTGATCTATCATATTGGAGGAGTTGATCCACTTTGGAGCATTTCTGGAGGTCCATTTGGTGTTGCACAAGTTCTTGGAGGTTTGGAGTTGCTAAGGGTGGAGTTGCACGACCAAAGTGCTTGTTTGAAGCACAAGGAGGTGATTTGTGAGTTTGTACTTGCTTGAGTTGGTTTCTACCCTTGCTTGAGGTTGTTTGCTCAAGTGGATGCATAGTATTTGCTCAAAGGGGGCTGAAATTGCAAAGAGTGAGTATGAGGGTGAGGTTTGAGTGATAACCTCACATTTTGGGTAGATCTTGTGCTCTTTTGAGGGTTGGGTTGCATACTTCAACCCCTTGTGTGTGGAGAGAGCTAAGGTTTGCTTGGGAGGAGGTTGAGTTGATTACTTCAGCTCCTTTGTTTGCATAGAGAGCTAAGATTTGCTTGGGAGGTGGTTGAGTTGATTACTTCAGCTCCTTTGTTTGCATAGAAAGCTAGAGATTTGCTTGAGAGGTGGTTGGATTGCATACTTCAGCCCCTTGTCTTGGAACTAGCTAGCATTGAAAGTGTTTGAGTTGCTTAGTTTATTCCTTTGAGTGTGGAGAGAGCTAGGGTTTGCTTGGGCGGTGGTTGAGTTGCATATTTCAGCTCCTTGCTATTTTCTTGTGCCATTGAGAGCGTCTTGAGTTGCATACTCTAGCCATGGCCACCTACGAAGGTGAGACACCCCGTGTTGTGGACAAGTTCAATGGAGACAACTTCTCTTTGTTCAAGTTCAAGATGGAGATGATCCTTGATGAAAAGGATCTTTGGAACATTGTGGAGGGCACTGAGACGCCTCCTTCAAGTGAGAGTGACCCCAAGGTCATCTTAGCCTTCAAAAAGCGTGAGAGAACCGCGTTTTGCATCTTGTGCACTTACTTGGTGGATGCACAAATTCAACACGTCAAGTCTTGTAAAGGAGCTGCGAAAGCATGGAAGACTCTATGCGGCATCCACGAGATTAAGGGCTTGGCCAATGTGGTGTTTTTGAGGCGCAAGTTCTTCACCATCAAGATGCAAGAGACGGATGACCTCTTGCAACACATCAACAAGGTGAAGACTCTTGCGGACCAACTCGAAGCCCTTGATGTGCCTGTGACAGAAGGAGACATTGTCATGACCATTTTGGAGAGCTTGCCACCATCTTATGAGAACTTGATTGTGGCCATGGAGACCAAGGACATCAAAAAGCTCACCCTGACCTACGTGACGTCGCGGTTGATGCATGAGGTGACAAGGAAGAAGGAGCATCAAATCGTGGCCACGGAGAATGCTTCATTGGTTGCTCATCACAAGAATGGTGGAGATTCAACCAAAACTCAAGGTGAGCCCCTTCTATGCTTCCATTGTGGCAAACCGGGCCACTTTGTTCGTAATTGCTACAAACGCAGGACTACCAAGGGTGAGAAGGCCAACGAGGCCAAGGCGCATGAGAGTGGTGACAACTATGCATTCATGGCCTTTCATGGTCCATTGAGCTTAGGGGATGATTGTATCATGGATTTGGGGGCTACCACCCACATGTCACCCCATAGAGCTCATTTTGACACATTTGAGCCCATTTCAACAAGGAAGGTGTTCATGGGTGATGATTTGATACTCCAAGCACTTGGGAGGGGTTCCATTTTAGTTGAGATCCTTGTTGAAGTATGCACCAAGCGCATTCGGTTCAAAAATGTGTTGTATGTGCCCAAGTTGCAAAGCAACCTCCTTTTGGTGAGCAAGATAGTAGAGGGAGGGTTGAATGTGCAATTTGGAGGCCTTGGTTGCATTGTGAGGTCTCCCAATGGAGACACCCAAGCCATGGCAACACGAGAGGGCAACTTGTATCTTTTGCGGTGCAAGGTTGTGCATGGAGGAGAGAGTGCCCAAGTTGCCACTTCTACCAAGGATGGGCTGATTTTGTGGCATCGACGCATGGGGCACCTAAATGTACAAAGTTTGAGGGCTCTTCCAAGCTTGGTGAGTGGCCTTGACCTTCCCAAATCTCATGGTGATGGCTTGCCCAATGCTTGTGAGGGTTGCATTGAGGGCAAGCAACAACGGCACTCCTTTCCAAAGGATGGTGCCACACGTGCCACCAAGGTGTTGGGCATTGTGCATTCAGATGTGTGTGGCTCCATGAAGACCACATCATTGGGTGGGGCAAGGTATTTCTTGACCTTCATTGACGACCTTTCAAGAAAGGTGTGGGTGTACCTTCTCAAGGCCAAGAGCGAGTGTTTTGAGCAATTCAAGGAGTTCAAGGCCTTGGTGGAGAACGGGGCGGAGTGCTCCATCAAGGTATTGCGGTCTGACAACGGCGGCGAGTACACTTTCAACCAATTTGAGGCCTATTTGAAGGCCCAAGGTTGTTGAAAGGTTGGAATAGAGCATTAGGAGTTTGCTCTAGGCTAAAGGAGATATGCTAGGTGGGGTACTTAGCATTGGAGAGAGAGCATGTGGTAGGAGGCACCCCATAGAGAGGATCAGCCCATGAGTGTGGTTATCCCATATGGTTAGGTGAAGGGAGAGTGATTGAGAGAGTACATAGATGAGAGGGTTTGGGTGACCCTCTCATCTCTTCCATTTGTATCTTATGCATTTGAGTATACCATGTGTGCCTTTGCTCTTCTATCTTCCCTATGTTTTCAATAGGTTATGGGCCCACGACTTAGAGTGTGGAGGTGCATTATGGTGAGTGGAGATCACATTTGAGGTACATCAGCCCTTAGATTTCGACCTTGTGCACTTGGAGGACTTCTTTAGCTTCCCTTTAGTGTTAGGGGTGTTTTTGTAGTGACATTGCTTCTCATTTGAGCTACTTGAGCACTTGTCCTATCTTGTGGAGCATTTGGAGGACTACTCGTGCTTGTTTCATGGTTTGGGGTGCATTTGTGGTGGGAGAGGACCTTTGAAGAGCTTCATCTCTCTTTGCATGCCTTTTGGAGTCTTTGGAGATCTTGTTTTACCTCTTGGAGAGTGGCTGATCCTCATTTAGCTTGGTGGAGCACCAAATTCGAGTTTGTAAAAGTGTGGACTTTTTTGGAGCTTGTTGGAGGATATGATTTATCATATTGGAGGAATTGATCCACTTTGAAGCTTATTTGGAGGTCCATTTGGTGTTGCACAAGTTTTTGGAGGTGTGGAGTTGCTAAGGGTGGAGTTGCACGACCAAAGTGCTTGTTTGAAGCACAAAGAGGTGATTTGTGAGTTTGTACTTGCTTTAGTTGGTTTCTACCCTTGCTTGAGGTTGTTTACTCAAGTGGATGCATAGTATTTGCTCAAAGGGGGCTGAAATTGCAAGGAGTGAGTTTGAGGGTGAAGTTTGAGTGATAACCTCACATTTTGGGAGATCTTGTGCTCCTTTGAGGGTTGGGTTGTATACTTCAGTCCCTTGTGTGTGGAGAGAGCTAGGGTTTGCTTGGGAGGTGGTTGAGTTGCATACTTCAGCCCCTTTGTGTGCCTATAAAGCTAGAGATTTGTTTGAGAGGTGGTTGAGTTGCATACTTTAGCCATGGCCACCTATGAGGGTGAGACACCCCGTGTTGTGGACAAGTTCAATGGAGACAATTTCTCCTTGTTCAAGTTCAAAATGGAGATGATCCTTGATGAAAAGGATCTTTGGAACATTGTGGAGGGCACTGAGACGCCTCCTTCAAGTGAGAGTGACCCCAAGGTCATCTCGGCCTTCAAAAAGCGTGAGAGGACGGCATTTTGCATCTTGTGCACTCACATGGTGGATGCACAAATCCAACACGTCAAGTCTTGCAAGGGAGCTGCGGAAGCATGGAGGACCCTACGCAGCATCCACGAAACCAAGGGCTTGGCCAATGTGTTGTTCTTGAGGCGCAAGTTCTTCATTATGAAGATGCAAGAGACCGATGACCTCTTGCGACACATCAACAAGGTGAAGACTCTTGCGGAACAATCTTGAAGCCCTTGATGTGCCCGTGACGCAAGGGGAGATTGTCATGACTATTTTGGAGAGCTTGCCACCATCTTATGAGAACTTGATTGTGGCCATGGAGACCAAGGACATCAAAGAGCTCACGCTGACCTACGTGACGTCGCGGTTGATGCATGAAGTGATAAGGAAGAAGGAGCATCAGATGGTGGCCACGGAGAGTGCGGCATTGGTTGCTCGCCACAAGAGTGGTGGAGATTCAACCAAGGTTCAAGGTGAGCCCCTTCTATGTTTCCATTGTGGCAAACCGGGCCACTTTGTTCGTAATTGCTATAAACGCAAGAGTGGCAAGGGTGAGAAGGCCAATAAAGCCAAGGTAGAAGAGAGTGGTGAGGACTATGCGTTCATGGCCTCTCATGATGGTCCATTGCACTTCGGGGGTGATTGGATCATGGATTCTGGAGCTACCACCCACATGTCACCCCATAGAGCTCATTTTGACACCTTTGAGGCCATTGCGGAAAGGAAGGTGTTCATGGGTGACAAATCGGTGCTCCAAGCCCTTGGAAGGGGGTCCATTTTGGTGGACACCCTTGTTGAAGGATGCACCAAGCGCATTCAGTTCAAAAATGTGTTGTATGTGCCTTAGTTGCACAGCAACCTCCTTTCGGTGAGCAAGATAGTGGAGGGAGGGTTGAATGTTCAATTTGGAGGTTTTGGGTGCATTGTGAGGTCTCCCAATGGAGACACCCAAGCCATGGCAACACGAGAGGGCAACTTGTATCTTTTGCGGTGCAAGGTTGTGCATGGAGGAGAGAGTGCCCAAGTTGCCACTTCTACCAAGGATGGGCTGATTTTGTGGCATCGACGCATGGGGCACCTAAATGTACAAAGTTTGAAGGCTCTTCCAAGCTTGGTGAGTGGCCTTGACCTTCCCAAATCTCATGGTGATGGCTTGCCCAATGCTTGTGAGGGTTGCATTGAGGGCAAGCAACAACGGCACTCCTTTCCAAAGGATGGTGCCACACGTGCCACCAAGGTGTTGGGCATTGTGCATTCAGATGTGTGTGGCCCCATGAAGACCACGTCATTAGGTGGGGCAAGGTATTTCTTGACCTTCATTGACGACCTTTCAAGAAAGGTGTGGGTGTACCTTCTCAAGGCCAAGAGCGAGTGTTTTGATCGCTTCAAGGAGTTCAAGGCCTTGGTGGAGAAGGAGGCGGAGTGCTCCATAAAGGTGTTGCGGTCCGACATTGGCGGGGAGTACACTTCCAACCAATTCGAGGCCTATTTGAAGACCCAAGGTATTGTGCACCAAACCTCAACTCCACAAACGCCGCAGCAAAATGGAGTGGCTGAGAGGGCCAATCGTACCATTGTGGAGATGGCTAGAAGCATGCTCTATGGCCAAAAGCTTGGGTTGGAGTATTGGGCCGAGGCGGTGAGCAACGCGGTGTACATTCGCAATCCATGCCCCACTAGTGCGGTGGATGGCAAAACTCCACAAGAGGCGTGGAGTGGGAGGAGGCCTTCCGTGGCTCACATAAGGGTGTTTGGGTGTGTTGCATATGCCAAGATCCCGGATGCATCAAGGACCAAACTTGATGCAAAGGCGATGAGGTGTTTGTTTTTGGGATATTGTGAGGGCTCCAAGGCATATAGGCTCATTTGTTTGGAGTCCAAGAAGATCATTCGATGTTGTGATGTGACTTTCTGTGAGCAAGGAGAGTTGCAGGGAGACTTGGAGTTGGATCCAAGTGGGAGTAGTGGTGACCTTGTTGTGGACTCACCTCCAACGCCTTTGCATGGTGGCGATGATGATGACAGAAACGATGAGGACCAGCCCCTTGAGGATGGAGATGGTGACCTTGTAGATGGAGATGGTGATCTTGTGGAGGATGCAAGTGCAAGCCAAGGTGATGAGGGCTCCAAGCCCAAGAAGATCACAAAGAAGAAGAAGGCACACGGCATTGCTCCAAGAGCTGAAGTGGGAGGAAGCCAACACGTGGGAGGTGTGCGGCGGTCCACAAGGGTAAGCAAGCCGTTGGGGGAGTGGTAGAAGAACCACATCTTCCCTCAACCATCTTTGAACTGGGATCATGCTAATGTGGCTGTTGTTCATGACCCCACCACACTTGGAGAGGCCTTGGAGTCTCGCGATGCAAGCAAGTGGGAGGCAGCCATGGAGGAGGAGTACCACTCCCTCCATGCCAACGGCACGTGGGAGTTGACCACCCTTCCTCCATCTCGCAAGGCCGTGGGATGCAAGTGGGTGTTCAAGACCAAGAGGGATGCCACAGGGGAGATTGTGCGCCACAAGGCAAGGTTGGTGGCAAGGGGGTTCTCTCAAGTCCAAGGAGTGGATTTCAACGAGACCTTTGCTCCCGTGGCCAAGTTTACCACCATACGGTGCGTTGTGGCCCTTGGAGCTTCATTGAACTTGGAAATGCACCAAATGGATGTGAAGACGGCCTTCCTCAACGGCGACTTGGAGGAGGACATCTACATGGAGCAACCCAAGGGGTTTGTGCAACGTGGTCATGAGCACTTAGTTTGCAAACTTGCCAAGTCCTTGTACGGGCTGAAGCAAGCATCGAGAGCATGGTACCAAAAGATTGATGCAAGTCTTTTGGATTTTGGCTTTGAGAGGAGTGTGGCTGACCATAGCTTATATGTCACACAAGTGGGAGCCGATGTGATGCTTGTGCTTGTGTATGTTGATGACTTGATCATTCTTTCTAGCAACGTGGAGACCATGGGTGCATTGAAGGCCAAGTTGGAAGCGGAGTACGAGATGACGAACTTGGGGGAATTGCACTATTGCCTTGGAGTGGAGTTTGCCCGAGATCGAGGTGCGAGGACCATCACCATGAGCCAAACCAAGTATGTGGAGGAGGTGCTGAAGCGGTTTGGCATGGAGGATTGCAAACCCATTGGCACTCCATTGGACACCAAGGTGAAGTTGGTGAAGCTCAGCATGGAGGAGTATGATGCGGATGCTTCAAGGATGGTGAGTGTGCCTTACAAATCAGCGATTGGATCCTTGATGTATGCCATGGTGGCCACAAGGGCTGATTTGGCCTTTGCCATTAGCACGGTGAGCCAACATATGGCGAGGCCGGGATGGAGTCATTGGATGGCGGTGAAGAGGATTATGAGATACCTCAAGGGCACTTCTCATGTGAAGTTGCAATTGGGAGGGAGGCACATACGCTTGATGGGGTATTGCGATGCAGATTGGGCTGGCGATGCCAACGACAGAAAGTCCACCACGGGGTATGCATTTAGCCTTGGAGAGGGCATGGTATCATGGAGTAGCAAGAAGCAACCCACGGTGGCTTTATCCACAACTGAGGCAGAGTACATGGCGGCGAGCCATTGCACGAGAGAGGCCATATGGTTGAGGCAGCTCTTGGAGGATGTGGGGTGTGAGGACGTGTAGGGCACGTTGATCTTGTGTGGCAACCAAGTTGCCATAGCTCTTGCGAAGAACCCGGTGCACCATGCGAGGACAAAGCACATCGAGGTGCAACACCACTTTGTGAGGGAGAAGGTGGAGAAGGGAAGCATCACACTGGAGTATTGCCCAACTGAGGACATGTTGGCAGATGTGATGACAAAGGCGTTGACGCGGGATAGACATGAGCGTTTGACAAGAGCCATGGGCCTTGGGGACTTTGACCATTCGCAAAGTGGGAGTGTTGAAAGGTTGGAATAGAGCATTAGGAGTTTGCTCTAGGCCAAAGGAGATATGCTAGGTGGGGTACTTAGCATTGGAGAGAGAGCATGTGGTAGGAGGCACCTCATAGAGAGGATCAGCCCATGAGTGTGGTTATGCAATATGGTTAGGTGAAGGGAGAGTGATTGGGAGAGTACATAGATGAGAAGGTTGGGTGACCCTCTCATCTCTTCCATTTGTATTTTATGCATTTGAGTATACCATGTGTGCCTTTGCTCTTCTATCTTCCCTATGTTTTCAATACTTGCAACTCTCCATGCTCACAGAAGGTCACATCACAACATCGGATGATCTTTTTGGACTCCAAACAAATCATCCTTTATGCCTTGGAGCCCTCACAATATATGCAAAAACAAACACATCACGGCCTTTTCGTCAAACTTGGATCTCGATGCATCAAGGATCTTGGCATATCCAACACACCCAAATACCCTGCTGTGTGCCACTAAAGGCCTCCTGCCACTCCACGCCTCTTGTGGAGTCTTGCCATGCATCGCACTAGTGGGGCATTAATTGCAAATACACACCGCGTTCCTGACCGCGTCAACCCAATAATCCAACCTAAGCTTTTGACCATAGATCATGCTCCTAGCCATCTCCACAATGGTGCGATTGGCTCTTTCGGCCAGTCCATTTTGTTGCGGTGTATGTGGAGTTGAGGTTTGGTGCACAATACCTTGGGCCTTCAAATAGGCCTCGAATTGGTTGGAGGTGTACTCGCCGCCGTTGTCGGACCACAATACTTTGATGGAGCACTCCGCCTCCTTCTTCACTAAGGCTTTGAACACCTTGAATTGCTCAAAGCACTTGTTCTTGACTTTGAGAAGGTACATCCACATCTTTCTTGAAAAGTCATCAATGAAGGTCAAAAAGTACCTTGCTCCACACGATGACGTGGTTTTCATGGTACCACACACATCTGAATGCACAATGCCCAACACTTTGGTGGCACGTGTGGCACCATCCTTTGGAAAAAAGTGCCATTGTTGTTTGCCCTCATTGCAACCTTCACAAGCATTAGGCAAGTCATCACCATGGGACTTGGGAAAGTCAAGGCCAATCACCAATCTGGGAAGAGCCCGTAAGCTTTGTACATTTAAATGCCCCATGCGAAGATGCCAAAAGACCAGCCCATCCATGGTAGATATGACAAGTTGGGCACTCTCTCCTCCATCCACAACCTTGCATCGCAAAACGTACAAGTTGCCTTCACGTGATGCTATGGCTCAAGTGTCTCCATCGGAAGACTTCACAATGCACCCAAGACCTTCAAATTGCACATTCAACCCTCCCTCCACTATCTTGCTCACAAAAAGGAGGTTGCTTTGCAACTTGGGCAGATACAACACATTTTTGAACCGAATGCGCTTGGTGCATCCTTCAACAAAGGTCTCCACTAAAATGGAACCCCTTCCAAGTGCTTGGAGTATCAAATCATCACCCATGAACACCTTCCTTTCCGCAATGGCCTCAAAGGTGTCAAAATGAGCTCTATGGGGTGACATGTAGGTGGTAGCCCCCAACTCCATGATCCAATCATCCCCTAAGCTCAATGGACCATGAAAGGCCATGAATGCATAGTCGTCACCACTCTCATGCGCCTTGGCCTCGTTGGCCTTCTCACCCTTGGTAGTCCTGCGTTTGTAGCAATTACGAACAAAGTGGCCCGGTTTGCCACAATGGAAGCATAGAAGGGGCTCACCTTGAACCTTGGTTGAATCTCCACCACTCTTGTGACGAGCAACCAACGCCGCATTCTCCGTGGCCACAATCTGATGCTCTTTCTTCCTTGTCACCTCATGCATCAATCGCGACGTGTCGTAGGTGAGGGTGAGCTCCTTGATGTCCTTGGTCTCCATGGCCACAATCAAGTTCTCATAAGATGGTGGCAAGCTCTCCAAAATAGTCATGACAATGTCTCCTTCCGTCACGGGCACATCAAGGGCTTCAAGTTGGTCCGCAAGAGTCTTCACCTTGTTGATGTGTCGCAAGAGGTCATCGGTCTCTTGCATCTTCATAATGAAGAACTTGCGCCTCAAGAACAACACATTGGCCAAGCCCTTGGTTTCGTGGATGCTGCGTAGGGTCCTCCATGCTTCCGCAGCTCCCTTGCAAGACTTGACGTGTTGGATTTGTGCATCCACCATGTGAGTACACAAGATGCGAAACGGCGTCTTCTCACGCTTTTTGAAGGCCGAGATGACCTTGGGGTCACTCTCACTTGAAGGAGGCGTCTCAGTGCCCTCATCAATGTCCCAAAGATCCTTCTCATCAAGGACCATCTCCATTTTGAACTTAAACAAGGAGAAATTGTGTCCATTGAACTTGTCCACAACACGGAGTGTCTCACCCTCATAGGTGGCCATGGCTAAAGTATGCAACTCAACCACCTCTCAAACAAATCTCTAGCTTTCTATGCACACAAAGGGGCTGAAGTATGCAACTCAACCACCTCCCAAGCAAACCCTAGCTCTCTCCACACACAAGGGACTGAAGTATACAACCCAACCCTCAAAGGAGCACAAGATCTCCCAAAATGTGAGGTTATCACTCAAACTTCACCCTCAAACTCACTCCTTGCAATTTCAGCCCCCTTTGAGCAAATACTATGCATCCACTTGAGTAAACAACCTCAAGCAAGGGTAGAAACCAACTAAAGCAAGTACAAACTCACAAATCACCTCTTTGTGCTTCAAACAAGCACTTTGGTCGTGCAACTCCACCCTTAGCAACTCCACACCTCCAAAAACTTGTGCAACACCAAATGGACCTCCAAATAAGCTTCAAAGTGGATCAATTCCTCCAATATGATAAATCATATCCTCCAACAAGCTCCAAAAAGGTCCACACTTTCACAAACTCGAATTTGGTGCTCCACCAAGCTAAATGAGGATCAGCCACTCTCCAAGAGGTAAAACAAGATCTCCAAAGACTCCAAAAGGCATGCAAAGAGAGATGAAGCTCTTCAAAGGTTCTCTCCCACCACAAATGCACCCCAAACCATGAAACAAGCACGAGTAGTCCTCCAAATGCTCCACAAGATAGGACAAGGTCTGAAGTAGCTCAAATGAGAAGCAATGTCACTACAAAAACACCCCTAACACTAGAGGGAAGCTAAAGAAGTCCTCCAAGTGCACAAGGTCGAAATCTAAGGGCTGATGTACCTCAAATGTGATCTCCACTCACCATAATGCACCTCCACACTCTAAGTCGTGGGCCCATAACCTATTGAAAACATAGGGAAGATAGAAGAGCAAAGGCACACATGGTATACTCAAATGCATAAGATACAAATGGAAGAGATGAGAAGGTTCTCAAACCCTCTCATCTATGTACTCTCCCAACCACTCTCCCTTCACCTAACCATATGGAATAACCACTTTTACGGCCTGATCCTCTCTATGAGGTGCCTCCTACCACATGCTCTCTCTTTAATGCTAAGTACCCCACCTAGCATATCTCCTTTGGCCTAGAGCAAACTCCTAATGCTCTATTCCAACCTTTCAACAGCAAGGAGAGTTGGAGTTGGGTCCAAGTGGGATTAGTGGCGACCTTGTTGTGGACACATCTCCAACGCCCTCGAATGATGATGATGATGATGGACATGATGAGGACCACTCCCTTGAGGATGGAGATGGTGACATTGTGGAGGATGCAAGCACAAGCCAAGGTGATGACGGCTCCAAGCTTAAGAAGGTCACAAGGAAGAAGAATGCACAAGGCATTGCTCCAACAGCTAAAGTGGGAGGCATCCAACATGTGGGAGGCGTGCGGCAATCTACAAGGGTAAGTAAGCCTTTGAGGGAGTGGTGGAAGAACCACATCTTTCCTTTACCATCTTGCAACTCGGATCATGCAAATGTGGCCCTTGTTCATGACCCCACTACACTTGAAGAGGCCTTGGAGTCTCGGGATGCAAGCAAGTGGGAGGCAGCCATGGAGGAGGAGTACCACTCTCTTCATGCCAACGGCACGTGGCAGTTGACCACCCTTCTTCCATCTCGCAAGGCCGTGGGATGTAAGTGGGTGTTCAAAACCAAGAGAGATGCTACGGGAGAGATTGTGCGTCACAAGGCAATGTTGGTGGCAAGGGGATTCTCTCAAGTGCAAGGACTGGACTTCAACGAGACTTTTGTTCCCGTAGCCAAGTTCACCACCATACGGTGCATTGTGGCCCTTGGAGCTTTGTTGGATTTGGACATGCACCAAATGGATGTGAAGACGGCCTTCTTCAACGGCGACTTGGAGGAGGACATCTACATGGAGCAACCCAAGGGGTTTGTGCAATGTGGTCATGAGCACCTAGTTTGCAAGCTCACAAAGTCCTTGTATAGACTAAAGCAAGCATTGAGAGCATGATACCAAAAGATTGATGCAAGTCTTTTGGATTTTGGCTTTGAGAGGAGTGTGGCTGACCATAGCTTGTATTTTGCACAAGTGGGAGCCCATGTGATGCTTGTGCTTGTGTATGTTGATGATTTCATCATTCTTTCTAGCAACGTGGAGACCATAGGTGCATTGAAGGCCAAGTTGGAGGCGCAGTACGAGATGACGGACTTGGGAGAGTTGCACTATTGCCTTGGAGTGGAGTTTGCAAGAGATCGAGGTGCGAGGACCATCACCATGAGTCAAGCCAAATATGTGGAGGAGGTGTTGAAGCGATTTGGCATGGAGGATTGCAAACCCATTGGCACTCCATTAGACACCAAGGTGAGGTTGGTGAAGCTCAGCATGGAAGAGTATGATGCAAATGCTTCGAGGATGGTGAGTGTGCCATACAAATCAGCGATTGAATCATTGATGTATGCCATGGTGGCTACAAGGGCTGATTTGGCCTTTGCCATTAGCACGATGAGTCAGCACATGGCAAGGACGGGATGGAGTCATTAAATGGCGGTGAAGAGGATCATGAGGTATCTCAAGGGCACCTTTCATGTGAAGTTGAAATTGGGAGGAGGGCACATACGCTTGATGGGGTACTGTGATGCAGATTGGGCTGGCGATGCGAATGATAGGATGTGCACCACGGGTTACGCATTCAGCTTTGGAGAGGGCATGGTGTCATGGAGTAGCAAGAAACAATGTACGGTGGCTTTATCTACAACGGAGGCAGAGTACATGGCGGCGAGCCATTGCACAAGGGAGTCCATATGGCTAAAGCAGCTCTTGGAAGATGTGGGGTGTGAGGACGTGGAGGGCACGTTGATCATGTGTGACAATTAAGGTGCCATAGCTTTTGCCAAAAACCCGGTGCACCATGCGAGGACAAAACAAATCGAGGTGCAACACCATTTTGTGAGGGAGAAAGTGGAGAAGGGAAGCATCACAATGGAGTATTGTCCAACTGAGGACATGTTGGCGGATGTGATGACAAAGGCGTTGGCGAGGGATAGGCATGAGCGTTTGACGAGAGCAATGGGCATTGGGGACTTTGGCCAATCGCAAAGTGGGAGTGTTGAAAGGTTGGAATAGAGCATTAGGAGTTTGCTCTAGGCCAAAGGAGATATGCTAGGTGGGGTACTTAGCATTGGAGAGAGAGCATGTGGTAGGAGGCACCTCATAGAGAGGATCAGCCCATGAGTGTGGTTATGCAATATGGTTTGGTGAAGGGAGAGTGGTTGGGAGAGTATATAGATGAGAGGGTTTGGGAACCCTCTCATCTCTTCCATTTGTATCTTATACATTTGAGTATACCATGTGTGCCTTTGCTCTTCTATTTTTCCTATGTTTTCAATATGGAGACCCTAGGTGCATTGACGGCCAAGGTCGTGGATGAGTACAAGATGACGGATTTTGAAAGTTGCACTATTGCCTAGGAGTAGAGTTTGCCAAAGATCAAGGTGCAATGAGCATGCCATGAGCCAAGCCAAGTTTATGGATGAGGTGCTCAAGCGGTTTGGCATGGAGGATTGTAAACCCATTGGCATTTTTTCGGACACTAAGGTGAAGTTGGTAAAGCTTAGCATGGAGGAGTATGATACAGATGCTTCAAGGATGGTGAATGTACCTTACTAATTAGCTGTTGGATCCTTGATGTATGCCATAGTGGCTAGAAGGGCTGATTTGGCTTTTGCCATTAGCACAGTGAGCCAATACATGGCGAGGCCAAGATGAAGTCATTGGATGGCGGTGAAGAGGATCATGAGGTACCTGAAGGGCCTTTTTCATGTGAATTTGCAATTGGGAGGAGGGCACATACGCTTAATGGAGTATTATAATGCTGATTGGGCTGGCGTTGCAAATAACATAAAGTCCTCATAAGGATATGCATTTAGCCTTGGAAAGGGCATGGTGTCATGGAATAGCAAGAAGCAACCCTTGGTGGCTTTATCCACAACGGAAACATAGTACAAGGCGGTGAGCCAGTGTATAAAAGAGGCAATATGGCTAATGCAACTTTTGGAAGATGTGGGGTGTAAATTCGTGGAGGGCACCTTGATCTTGTGTGACAATCAAGGTACTATAGCTCTTGTTAAGAACCCAATGCACTATGCAAAGACAAAGCACATTGACGTGCAACACCACCTTGTGAGGATTAAGGTGGAAAAGTGAATCATCACATTGATGTATTTGCCAGCTGAGGACATTTTGGCGGATGTGATGACGAAAGCGTTGGCTAGAGATAGATTTGAGCATTTGATGAAAGCCATGGGCAGTGATGACTTTGGCCATTCACAAAATGGGAGTGTTGGAAGGCTAAAATAGGACATTAGGAGTTTGCTCTAGGTCAAAGGAAATATGCAAGGTAAGGTACTTAGCATTGGAAATAGAGCATGTGGTTGGAGGCACCTCATAGAGAGAATTGGAGCAAGGGCATGGTTGTCCCAAATGTTTAGGTGAAGGAAGAGTGGTTGAGAGAGTGTATAGATGAGAGGGTTTAGGAACACTTTCATATCTTCCATTTGTATCTAATACATTTGAGAATACCATGTGTGCCTTTATTTTTTGATCTTCCATGTGTTTTTAATAATGGCTATGTGTGTACTTTCTCTGCAATTTTTTTATCTTTTGTGTTTTTTGTTGTGTATATTTGCTTAATCGTTTTGTAGTTGTCAAATATAGGATCTTCTTGAGGAGAGATGATTTGCACTTGTTCTAGCCATGGATTAGTATAATGTGATTAGAGAATGAGAGGAAGGTGCTTATGAATTGCTAAGGGATGCTAGGGTAGCTGAGCCCGCTATCATCTTAGTGTTTTTGCATATTGCAATGGATTTATATTGAAACAAAGATGTTTTTGAATTAAATTATAGCCAAAAATGACACCACTCAAGTATTTCACAGTTGATGCTGTAGTTTTGGCCAGCAACAATAGTTCCATTTTAACGCAATTGTTTTTTAGTTATTTAGAGGATGCATTACAATTGTATTTTAGTTGCTTTCTAGTACTGCCATAATTGTTTTTGAGGCGGACTAGCACTTGTCTTTTTGTGGGGTGTGGTTGCTTCTCCTTACTTTTAATAATTGACAATGGGTTTTTTTTTCTTTATATTTAGAATCTTGATATTGCCATCTCCCCCCCTTTTTTTGACCTTGCTACTTTCTTTTGTTACATTGTTGTTCAACATTTTTTTTTTAATGAAGAATCAAATATACATATAATCTAGCAATTTTTTGTTAATATTTTTGAAATGATAAATTGCAGTCAAACTTTTTGATAAAAAAATGACATACTTTGTATATCCATTGTCGGGTAGAGAAGAGTGTGCATTGGGAATACGCAGGGTGTCTAGCTGTAATCGTGCATTGCTAACTAGAAATTGTTGTCAGTCTTCAATTTTCACTCTTCAATCTTCAATCTTCTGTCTTCCGTTGATTTAACATGTAGCTGGCTTTAAATGTATAAGGGTCAAGATAGGAATAATAGCCTAAGGATACGAAACGGATAGAATGGAACAGCAGATACAGGTTGCCATCTGAATAATGGAACTCTAATATTAAATTCACAATCTGCCGGCCAGAACTCCAGATTGTGAAGACAGAGCAAGTCTCAACTATGTAGGTGATCAATCCTATTTCGTCACCACGACAATAAATGAGGTTAAGTTTAGAACCTAAACTACCTGCAACAAGATTTACAAAACAGAATGAAAATAAAACAACAAACGAACCTTCAAAATCAGCTAGAAATAACAAAGCTACATCCCACACATACATAAAAAATAAACCCAAAATATTTCTCTTGAAATCTTTACATCTTCAGATCTTCAAATCTTTATGTCTTCAAGTCTTCATGTTTTAATAAAAACAATGGAAAATCACAATCAACAAGTTTTACAAAGGTTGCGACCTTCTATCTAGTGTCACAAATGGCTCAAATATCCAAATACTAATTGTAATAGAATTTTGGAAAGCCCTTCTAATCACGTAACATATATTTAAAATTTAGCTCATTTTAAACTATTGTCCAAAATTTATGCAGATTCAGAGTGGAGGCTCTCCTGCTCCTTGCAAATTAATTACTTCCTATTCAAACCTCTATATATTTTTATCTATAATTCGCATAAACAAGTATGATAACACTTTGGAAAGACATCATAACTGACTACAATTTATAAAAATTTCATTTTATCCGTAAGTTTTAGTGAATCAAAGTTTAGATCTCAATTATTTAGAGAATATCCAAATCCTCAATTTGTGCACACTACAAGGTGAGGGTCCACTTGGGATACCCAAAAAAGCTGTCTTACCTACAATTTTACTATATGTTGGTGTGTCAAACACATATAGTGTTTAGTTAGAATAAAATAAGATTTCACCAAATGTAATTTTAGTTTTCTATAGTTATAACGTATCAAAAAAAAAAGTTTGATTACAACTAGAGATTTTTAAGTAATTTCATTTGATTTTATAGTTGAAAAAATAAGTTCTGTCTTACTTACTTAGAATTCCCAAAATCAAGCATTTGAAATATCAAAAAAATTTATTTTAATATTATTTTTGAATATGATTTACATTTAATTGTGTAGAGTACAAAATAATTTATTTTGTCAATAAAAAATTAATAATTTGTGCACTCTAATGCTTGCAAATCCCAAAATTCAGGATTTTTTTGACACCTATGAATAGATCCAAAAAATTTAAATTTTTTAGTAGGATTTTTTAGATTTATATACCTTGATTTTATTGAGGAGCTGGATTTTTTTTCCCCATTTTAGAATCTTTCTACTTGATCAAAATGAACAATTAGACAAACTTTAGAGATTTGAAACAAAAATAACCTAATTAGTGTGTCCAAAAAGTGATACCCCAAGTAGACATCCTCCTTATAACTTCTTCAATAAAACTCTAAATAAAATTATTGATGACAATTTGGAAAGCTATGACAACAACCTATCAATATTAAAAATTTGAAAAGAAAATTTTATACTATCCAAAAGTTGTAGCTCCTCAAACTTTTGGCATTCTCCCGACAAAAAAGCAGCCACTTCAATCCTTCACACCTCTATAAATTTCTCTTCCAAGCTCCAAATCACGAGTTTAATGATTTTCTAAAAAATAAGATTAAGATAAACTCTTCCTCCAAATTTTGTTGCAAATTGATATACAGATTATAAGTTATGGCTTGTAAAAAGTCTCAGCTTTTTTTCATAATTTGGTTTTTTAACTTCAAAATTCAAACATTCATAAATTTTTACATCCCAAATCCAAATCAAACTTGCAAACTCATTTTAGAAATGTAATTATATAAAAAAAAACTACTCTAAATTTCAATTCAAAAAAATACATATACTAAAAGTTGTTTCATATCAAAGTTTTGGATTTCTCCTCATCTTCCAACCAATACTCATACACTAAAACTTCAACATACTAAAGAATCTTCTTTACTACATTTTGACCCTATTTAAGGTAGGAGGGTGGGCACATCAGTCCATACTCCTTTTTATCTTAACCCCACTATAGATGCCAAACCATTTTTCATTTCACACATATTTCAAATCACTTTTAACTCTTTAGTATTTTTATTTAAAAAAAGGCAAAACATATGAGCCTTTCAAAACATCTAAATAAATATATAAAAATGAATAAATACAAGATAAACACCACCGTAAAATGACCACATACTACTGCAAGCATATAATAGCGTCAAACGCTTATCTTCAGTTGCCAAGTTGTGGACTTGATTGGTTGGAGAAGCGGCTATTTTTTGTCGTCCGCTGGTTTGGGTTCGAATCTAATCGGATTTGTCGAACGGAGATGGCAACCTACGATTTGGCACTCTAGTGAGGCAGGAAATAAACCTAGCCAACCCACTATCTACCCCTTGAACTGTGCATATAACAAGACGGCGCAGCGCCTTGACTTTTGTGGCCGTTGTGTTGTCATCAAACCGTGATTCTTACCACGATTATCCCTTTTGCTTCGACTGTTGATTTATTGAAATCAGCACAAACATAGATAAATAGCGTGTATCTATATGACAGAGACATCTCTATCAAGACACCGTAAATCTAAGATTCATGAATGATTAAATATTTTTTAGAGGCAGATGAAAACTAAGTATGGTTTATTGGATGGCACTCAAAATTTTGGATGTTAGTTGCTTGGCACAAGTGATAAGTGGGTGGAACATTTTCTTCAAAGTCATTAAGATAGGATTGTAAGGTTTTGTATGAGTTTAGACTCTACAAAAGAGCTGATTGTAATTGAATTTAGGTTGCTTGTCATTGAGCTTTGGTATTGATTTATAGTGTTTTTAGGAGTTTAGAAGGGTTAATTTGCATAGGAGAAGTTAGGTTGTTTACCATTGAGCCTTGGTGTTCATTTGTGGTTCTTTCAAGGATTTTGATCAATTGATTTGTATAGTTGAAGTTAGAATGCTGATCATTGTGCTTTGGTGTTCATTTATGGTGATTTTAGGAGTTTAAAAGGGTTGATTTGTAAACATAAATTTTAGTTATTTGCCATTGAGCTTTGCTGTTGTTTTTGGTGTTTAAAAGCGTTTTAGAGAGATGATTTGTAGAATTAAAGTTTGCTTGCTTGCCATTGAGCTTTGGTATAGTTTTTTCATGTATACAAGGGTTTAAAAGGGTTCATTTGTCTCATTGAAATTAGGTTGCTTGTCATTGAACTTTAATATTGTTTTTTGGTATGTATAGAGGTTTAGAAGGGTTGATTTGTCTCATTGAAATTAGGTTGCTTATTATTAAGCTTTGCTATTGCTTTTTGGTGTGTATTGTTGAAAAAACAGAGTAGGACATTAGGTCTTTGCTTTAGGCCAAAAGAGACTGCTATTAGTGTACTTAGCATTGGACAGTGATCAAATATGCTAGAATTCATGAAATTCATTTCCATCTAAGCTCCTAAATAATGAAGTCTCGTCAATTGCAAATCTTTATGGAGTATAGGGTTTGATTCATAAACCCTCATATCTTAAACCAAAAGGTTGCAACTGAAACTGTTAGCAGTTTGAGAAGAGACGTGACTCACTTTTGCAAAATTGAAGAAGGTTAGTGCAAAATAAATGTGTCAGAGGCTCTTGAATTTGAAGTGCATCTTATGCGCCTGAACAATATGGACAATCAAGTGGTCATGAAGGATGTTGAAAAAACCAACATGTTGTCGGAGATGAAGCACATGAAGAGGCCAATTGAGGATGTATTTTCTAAAACAGCCTATATGCGTATTATGATATAATCATGTAGCAGCAAGGAAGTTTTGTTGAAAGCTTGGAATAGAGCATTAGGAGTTTGCTCACGGCCAAAGGAGATATGCTAGATGGGGTATTTAGCATTGGAGAGAAAGCACGTGGTAGGAGGCACCTCATAGAGAGGATCAGCTCATGAGGGTGGTTATCCCATATGGTTAAGTGAAGAGAGAGAGGTTGGGAGAGAATATAGATGAGAGGGTTTGGGAACCCTCTCATCTCTTCCATTTCTATCTTATACATTTGAGTATACCATGTGTGCCTTTGCTCTTCTATCTTCCCTATGCTTTCAATAGGTTATGGGCCCACTTCTATGAGTGTGGAGGTACATTGTAGTGGCTGGAGATCACATTTGGAGAGTTGATCCCCTTTGGAGCTCATTTGTAGGTCCATCTGGTGTTGCACAAGCTTTTGGAGGTTTAGAGTTGCTAAGGGTGGAGTTGCATCACCAAAGTGCTTGTTTGAAGCACAAGGAGATGATTTGTGAGTTTGTACTTGCTTTAGTTGATTTCTACCCTTGCTTGAGTTTGTTTGCTTAAGTGGATGCATAGTATTTGCTCAAAGGGAGCTGAAATTGCAAAGAGTGAGTTTGAGGGTGAGATTTGAGTCATAACCTCACATTTTGGGTAGATCTTGTGCTCTTTTGAGGGTTAGGTTGTATACTTCTTCCCCTTGTGTGTCGAGAGAGCTAGGGTTTGCTTGGGAGGTGGTTGAGTTGATTATTTCAGCCCCTTTGTGTGCATAGAAAGCTAGAGATTTGCTTGATAGGTGGTTGGGTTGCATACTTCAGCCCCTTGTCTTAGAGCTAGCTAACATTGAAAGTGGTTGAGTTGCATACTTCAGCCCCTTGCTATTTTCTTGTGCCATTGAGAGCGTCTTGAGTTGCATACTCTATCCATGGCCACCTACGAAAGTGAGACACCCCGTGTTGTTGACAAGTTCAATGGAGACAATTTCTCCTTGTTTAAGATCAAGATGGAAATGATCCTTGTATTGAAAACATAGGGAAGATAGAAGAGCAAAGGCACACATGGTATACTCAAATGTATAAGATACAAATGGAAGAGATGAGAGGGTTCCCAAACCCTCTCATCTATATACTCTTCCAACCACTCTCCCTTTACCAAACCATATGGGATAACCACTCTCATGGGCTGATCCTCCCTATGAAGTCCCTCCTACCACGTGCTCTCTCTCCAATGCTAAGTACCCCACCTAGCATATCTCCTTTGGCCTAGAGCAAACTCCTAATGCTCTATTCCAACCTTTCAACACTCCCACTTTGCGATTGGCCAAAGTCTCCAATGCCCATGGCTCTTGTCAAACGTTCATGCCTATCCCTCGCCAACGCCTTTATCATCACATCCGCCAACATGTCCTCAGTTGGACAATACTCCATTGTGATGCTTCCCTTCTCCACTTTCTCCCTCACAAAATGGTATTGCACCTCGATGTGTTTCGTCCTCGCATGGTGCATCCGGTTCTTGGCAAGAGCTATGGCACCTTGATTGTCACACATGATCAACGTGCCCTCCACATCCTCACACCCCACTTCCTCCAAGAGCTGCCTTAGCCATATGGCCTCCCTTGTGCAATGGCTAGCTACCATGTACTCTGCCACAGTCGTAGATAAAGCCACCGTGGATTGCTTTTTGCTGCTCCATGACACCATGCCCTCTCCAAAGCTAAATGCGTACCCCGTGGTGGACTTCCTGTCATTGGTATTGCCAGCCCAATCTGCATCGCAATACCCCATCAAGCGTATGTGCCCCCCTCATAATTTCAACTTCACACAAGAGGTTCCTTTGAGGTACCTCATGATCCTCTTCACCGCCATCCAATGACTCCATCCCGGCCTTGCCATGAGCTGACTCACCGTGCTAATGGCAAAGGCCAAATCAGCCCTTGTAGCTACCATGGCATACATCAATGATCCAACCGCTGATTTGTATGGCACACTCACCATCCTCGAAGCATCCGCATCATACTCCTCCATGCTGAGCTTCACCAACTTCACCTTGGTGTCCAATGGAGTGCCAATGGACTTGCAATCCTCCATGCCAAACCGCTTCAACACCTCCTCCACATACTTGGCTTGACTCATGGTGATGGTCCTCGCACCTCGATCTCTTGCAAACTCCACTCCAAGGCAATAGTGCAACTCTCCCAAGTCCGTCATCTTGTATTCCGCCTCCAACTTGGCCTTCAATGCACCCATGGTCTCCACGTTGCTAGAAAGAATGTTGAAATCATCAACATACACAAGCACAAGCATCACATGGGCTCCCACTTGTGCAAAATACAAGCTATGGTCAGCCACACTCCTCTCAAAGCCAAAATCCAAAAGACTTGCATCAATCTTTTGGTATCATGCTCTCGATGCTTGCTTTAGTCCATACAAGGACTTTGTGAGCTTGCAAACTAGGTGCTCATGACCACATTGCACAAACCCCTTGGGTTGCTCCATGTAGATGTCCTCCTCCAAGTCGCCGTTGAAGAAGGCCGTCTTCACATCCATTTGGTGCATGTCCAAATCCAACGAAGCTCCAAGGGCCACAATGCACCCCATGGTGGTGAACTTGGCCACGGGAGCAAAAGTCTCATTGAAGTCCAGTCCTTGCACTTGAGAGAATCCCCTTGCCACCAACCTTGCCTTGTGACGCACAATCTCTCCCGTAGCATCTCTCTTGGTTTTGAACACTTACTTGCATCCCACGGCCTTGCGAGATGGAAGAAAGGTGGTCAACTGCCACGTGCCATTGGCATGAAGAGAGTGGTACTCCTCCTCCATGGCTGCCTCCCACTTGCTTGCATCCCGAGACTCCAAGGCCTCTTCAAGTGTGGTGGGATCATGAATAAGGGCTACATTTGCATGATCCGAGTTGCAAGATGGTTGAGGAAAGATGTGGTTCTTCCACCACTCCTTCAAAGGCTTACTTACCCTTGTAGATCGCCGCACGCCTCCTACATGTTGGGTGCCTCCCACTTCAGCTGCTGGAACAATGCCTTGTGCATTCTTCTTCCTTGTGACCTTCTTAGGCTTGGAGCCGTCATCACCTTGGCTTGTGCTTGCAACCTCCACAATGTCACCATCTCCATCCTCGAGGGGGTGGTCCTCATCATGTCCATCATCATCATCATCATCCGAAGGCGTTGGAGATGTGTCCACAACAAGGTCGCCACTAATCCCACTTGGACCCAACTCCAACTCTCCTTGCAACTCTCCATGCTCACAGAAGGTCACATCAGAATATCGAATGATCTTCTTGGACTCCAAGCAAATCAGCCTATAAGCCTTTGAGCCCTCACAATATCCCAAAAACAAACACCTTACGACCTTTGCATCAAGTTTGGTCCTTGATGCATCGGGGATCTTGGCATATGCAACACAGCTAAACACCCTGATATGTGCTACCGAAGGCCTCCTGCCACTCCACGCCTCTTGTGGAGTCTTGCCATGCACTGCACTATTCGGGCATCGGTTGCGAATGAACACCGCGTTGCTCATCGCCTCAGCCCAATACTCCAACCCAAGCATTTGGCCATAAATCATGCTCCTAGCCATCTCTACAATGGTGCGGTTGGCCCTCTCGGCCACTCCATTTTGTTGCGGTGTATGTGGAGTTGAGGTTTGGTGCACAGTAAAGCCTTCAAATAGGCCTCGAATTGGTTGAAAGTGTACTCGCCGCCGTTGTCGGACCGCAATACCTTGATGGAGCACTCTGCCTCCTTTTCCAGCAAAGCTTTGAACACCTTGAATTGCTCAAAGCACTCGCTCTTGGCCTTGAGAAAGTACACCCACAACTTTCTTGAAAAGTCGTCAATGAAGGTCAAAAAGTACCTTGTCCCACCCAATGATGTGGTCTTCATGGGGCCACACACATCTGAATGCACAATGCCAAACACCTTGGTGGCACGTGTGACACCATCCTTTGGAAATGAGTGCTGTTGTTGTTTGCATTCAATGCAACCTTCACAAGCATTGGGCAAGTCATCACCATGGGACTTGGGAAGGTCAAGGCCACTCACCAAGCTTGGAAGAGCCTTCAAGCTCTGCACATTTAACTGCCCCATGCGTCGATGCCACAAAATCAGCCCATCCATGGTAGATGTGGCAACTTGGGCACTCTCTCCGCCATGCACAACCTTGCATCGCAAAATGTACAAGTTGCCCTCACGTGATGCCATGGCTCGAGTATTTCCATTGGAAGACCTCACAATGCACTCAAGGCCTCCAAATTGCACATTCAATCCTCCTTCAACTATCTTGCTCACCGAAAGGAGGTTGCTTTGCAACTTGGGCACATACAACACATTTTTGAACCGAATGCGCTTGGTGCATCCTTCAACAAGAGTGTCCACCAAAATGGAACCCCTTCCAAGTGCTTGGAGTATCAAATCATCACCCATGAACACCTTCCTTGTTGAAATGGGCTCAAAGGTTTCAAAATGAGCTCTATGGGGTGACATGCGGGTGGTAGCCCCCGAATCCATGATCCAATCATTCCCCAAGTTCAATGAACCATCATGAGAGGCCATGAATGCATAGTCGTCACGACTCTCATGCGCCTTGGCCTTGTTGGCCTTCTCACCCTTGGTAGTCTTGCGTTTGTAGCAATTACGAACAAAGTGGCCCGGTTTGCCACAATGGAAGCATAGAAGGGGCTCACCTTGAGTTTTGGTTGAATCTCCACCACTCTTGTGACGAGCAACCAACGCCGCATTCTCCGTGGCCACAATCTGATGCTCTTTCTTCCTTGTCACTTCATGCATCATTCGCGACGTCACGTAGGTCAGGGTGAGCTCCTTGATGTCCTTGGTCTCCATGGCCACAATCAAGTTCTCATAAGATGGTGGCAAGCTCTCCAAAATGGTCATGACAATGTCTCCTTCCGTCACGGGCACATCAAGGGCTTCGAGTTGGTCCGCAAGAGTCTTCACCTTGTTGATGTGTTGCAAGAGGTCATCCGTCTCTTGCATCTTGATGGTGAAGAACTTGCGCCTCAGAAACACCACATTGGCCAAGCCCTTGGTCTTGTGGATGCCGCATAGAGTCTTCCATGCTTCCGCAGCTCCTTTACAAGACTTGACGTAGTGAATTTGTGCATCCACTAAGTGAGTGCACAAGATGCGAAACGCGGTTCTCTCACGCTTTTTGAAGGCGGAGATGACCTGAGGGTCACTATTACTTGAAAGGGCCGTCTCATTGCCCTCAACAATGTCCCAAAGATCCTTTTCATCAAGGATCATCTCCATCTTGAACTTGAACAAGGAGAAGTTGTCTCCATTGAACTTGTCCACAACACGGGGTGTTTCACCTTTGTAGGTGGCCATGGCTACAGTATGCAACTCAAGGCGCTCTCAATGTCACAAGAGAATAGCAAAGGGCTGAAGTATGCAACTCAACCACCTCCCAAGCAAACCCTAGCTCTCTGTACACTCAAAGGAATAAACTAAGCAACTCAACCACTTTCAATGCTAGCTAGCTCCAATACGAGGGGCTGCAGTATGCAACCCAACCACCTCTCAAGCAAACCTTAGCTCTCTATGCACACAAGGGGCTGAAGTAATCAACTCAACCTCCTCCCAAGCAAACCCTAGCTCTCTCCACACACAAGGGGCTGAAGTATACAACCCAACCCTCAAAAGAGCACAAGATCTACCCAAAATGTGAGGTTATCACTCAAACCTCACCCTCATACTCACTCTTTGCAATTTCAGCCCCCTTTGAGCAAATACTATGCATCCACTTGAGCAAACAACCTCAAGCAAGGGCAGAAACCAACTCAAACAAGTACAAACTCACAAATCACCTCCTTGTGCTTCAAACAAGCACTTTGGTGGTGCAACACTACCCTTAGCAACTCCAAACCTCCAAAAGCTTGTGCAACACCAAATAGACCTCCAAATGAGCTCCAAAGTGGATCAACTCCTCCAATATGATAGATCAGATCCTTCAGCAAGCTCCAACAAGGTGCACACCTCCACAAACTCGAATTTGGTGTTCCACCAAGCTAAATGAGGATCAGCCACTCTCCAAGAGGCAAAACAAGATTTCCAAAGACTCCAAAAGGCATGCAAAGAGAGGTGAAGCTCCTCAAAGGTTCTCTCTAACCACAAATGCACCCCAAACCAGGAAACAAGCACAAAAAATCCTCCAAATGCTCCACAAGATAAGATAAGGGCTGAAGTAGCTCAAATGAGAAGCAATGTCACTACAAAAACACTGCTAACACTAAAGAGTTGCTAAAAAAGTCTTCCAAGAGCACAAGGTCGAATTCTAAGGGCTGATGTAGCTCAAATGTGATCTCCACTCACCACAAATTACCTCCACACTCATAGAAGTGGGCTCATAACCTATTGAAAACATACGGAAGATAGAAGAGCAAAGGCACACATGGTATACTCAAATATATAAGATACAAATGGAAGAGATGAGAGGGTTCCCAAACCCTCTCATGTATATACTCTCCCAACCACTCTTCCTTCACCAAACCATATGGGATAACCACACTCATGGGCTGATTCTCCCTATGAAGTGCCTCCTACCACGTGCTCTCTCTCCAATGCTAAGTACCCCACCTAGCATATCTCCTTTGGCCTAGAGCAAACTCTTAATGCTCTATTCCAACCATTCAACACCTTGATGAAATGGATCTTTGGGACATTGTTGAGGGCAATGAGACGGCTCCTTCAAGTGATAGTGACCCCAAGGTCATCTCCGCCTTCAAAAAGCGTGAGAGAATTGCAATTCGCATCTTGTGCATTCACTTGGTGGATGCACAAATTCACTACGTCAAGTCTTGTAAAGGAGCTGCGGAAGCATGGAAGACTCTATGCGGCATCCACAAGACCAAGGGCTTGGCCAATGTGTTGTTTCTGAGGCGGAAGTTCTTCACCATCAAGATGCAAGAGACGGATGACCTCTTGCAACACATCAACAAGGTGAAGGCTCTTGCGGACCAACTCGACGCCCTTGATGTGCCCGTGACAAAAGGAGACATTGTCAGACCATTTTGGAGAGCTTGCCACCATCTTATGAGAACCTAATTGTGGCCATGGAGACCAAGGACATCAAAGAGCTCACCCTGACCTACGTGACGTTGCGATTGATGCATGAGGTGACAAGGAAGAAGGAGCATCAAATCGTGGCCACGGAAAATGCGTCATTGGTTGCTCGTCACAAGAGTGGTGGAGATTCAACCAAAACTCAAGGTGAGCCCCTTCTATGCTTCCATCGTGGTAAACCGGGCCACTTTGCTCGTAATTGCTACAAACGCAAGACTACCAAGGGTGAGAAGGCCAACAAGGCCAAGGCGCATGAGAGTGGTGACGACTATGCATTCATGGCCTCTCATGATGGTTCATTGAACTTGGGGGATGATTGGATCATGGATTCGGGGGCTACCACCCGCATGTCACCCCATAGAGCTCATTTTGAAACCTTTGAGCCCATTTCAACAAGGAAGGTGTTCATGGGTGATGATTTGATACTCCAAGCACTTGGAAGGGGTTCCATTTTAGTTGAGATCCTTGTTGAAGGATGCACCAAGCGCATTCGGTTCAAAAATGTGTTGTATGTGCCCAAGTTGCAAAGCAACCTCCTTGCGGTGAGCAAGATAGTAGAGGGAGGGTTGAATGTGCAATTTGGAGGCCTTGGTTGCATTGTGAAGTCTCCCAATGGAAATACTCGAGCCATGGCATCACGTGAGGGCAACTTGTACATTTTGCAATGCAAGGTTGTGCATAGAAGAGAGAGTGCCCAAGTTGTCAATTCTACCATGGATGGGCTGGTCTTGTGGCATCAACGCATGGGGCACTTGAATGTACAAAGCTTGAAGGCTCTTCCAAGCTTGGTGAGTGGCCTTGACCTTCCCAAGTCCCATGGTGATGACTTGCCCAATGCTTGTGAAGGTTGCATTGAGGGCAAGCAACAACGGCACTAATTTCCAAAGGATGATGTCACACGTGCCACCAAGGTGTTGGGCATTGTGCATTCAGATGTGTGTGGCCCCATGAAGACCACATCATTGGGTGGGACAAGGTACTTTTTGACCTTCATTGACGACTTTTCAAGAAAATTGTGGGTGTACCTTCTCAAGGCCAAGAGCGAGTGCTTTGAGCAATTCAAGGTGTTCAAAGCTTTGCTAGAGAAGGAGGCAGAGTGCTCCATCAAGGTATTGCGGTCCGACAACGACGGGGAGTACACCTCCAACCAATTCGAGGCCTATTTGAAGGCCCAAGGTATTGTGCATCAAACCTCAACTCCACATACACCGCAGCAAAATGGAGTGGCCGAGAGGGCCAATCGCACCATTGTGGAGATGGCTAGGAGCATGATCTATGGCCAAATGCTTGGATTGGAGTATTGGGCTGAGGCGGTGAGCAACGCTGTGTATATTCGCAACGGATGCCCTACTAGTGCGATGCATGGCAAGACTCCACAAGAGGCGTGGAGTGAAAGGACGCCTTCGGTGGCACACATCAAGGTGTTTGGATGTGTTGCATATGCCAAGATCCTCGATGCATCAAGGACCAAACTTGATGCAAAGGCCGTAAGGTGTTAGGGTTTGGAATATTGTGAGGGCTCCAAAGCATATACATTGATTTGCTTAGAGTCCAAGAAGATCATCCGATGTTGTGATGTGACCTTCTGTGAGCATAGAGAGTTGCAAAGAGAGTTGGAGTTGCGTCCAAGTGGGAGTAGTGGCGACCTTGTTGTAGACACACCTCCAACGCCTTCGGATGATGATGATGATGATGGACATGATGAGGACCACCCCCTCCAGCATGGAGATGGTGACGTTGTGGAGGATGCAAGTATAAGCCAAGGTGATGACGGCTCCAAGCCCAAGAAAGTCACAAAGAAGAAGAATACACAAGGCATTGTTCCAAGAGCTGAAGAGGGAGGTACTCAACATGTAGAAGGCGTGCGGCGGTCCACAAGGGTAAGCAAGCCTTTGGGGGAGTAGTAGAAGAACCACATCTTTCCCCAACCATCTTCCAACTCAGGTCATGCAAATGTAGCCTTGTTCATGATCCCACCACACTCGAAGAGGCCTTGGAGTCTCGAGATGCAAGCAAGTGGGAGGCAGCCATGGAGGAGGAATATCACTCTCTTCATGCTAACGGCACGTGGAAGTTGACCACCCTTTCTCCATCTCGCAAGGCCGTGGGATGCAAGTGGATGTTCAAAACCAAGAAAGATGCCACAGAAGAGATCGTGCGTCACAAGGCAAGGTTGGTGGCAAGGGGATTCTCTCAAGTGCAAGGACTGGACTTCAACGAGACTTTTGCTCCCGTGGCCAAGTTCACCACCATACGGTGCATTGTGGCCCTTGGAGCTTCGTTGGATTTGGAGATGCATCAAATGGATGTGAAGACGGCCTTCCTCAATGGCGATTTGGAGGAGGACATCTGCATGGAGCAACCTAAGGGGTTTGTGCAATGTGGTCATGAGCACCTAGTTTGCAAGCTCACAAAGTCCTTGTATGGACTAAAGCAAGCATCAAGAGCATGATACCAAAAGATTGATGCAAGTCTTTTGGATTTTGGCTTTGAGAGGAGTGTGGCTGACCATAGCTTGTATTTTGCACAAGTGGGAGCCCATGTGATGCTTGTGCTTGTGTATGTTGATGATTTCAACATTCTTTCTAGCAACGTGGAGACCATGGGTGCATTGAAGGCCAAGTTGGAGGCGGAATACAAGATGACGGACTTGGGAGAGTTGCACTATTGCCTTGGAGTGGAGTTTGCAAGAGATCGAGGTGCGAGGACCATCACCATGAGTCAAGCCAAGTATGTGGAGGAGGTGTTGAAGCGGTTTGGCATGGAGGATTGCAAGCCCATTGGCACTCCATTAGACACCAAGGTGAGGTTGGTGAAGCTCAGCATGGAAGAGTATGATGCGAATGCTTCGAGGATGGTGAGTGTGCCATACAAATCAGCGGTTGGATCATTGATGGATGCCATGGTGGCTACTAGGGCTGATTTGGCCTTTGCCATTAGCACGGTGAGTCAGCACATGGCAAGGACGGGATGGAGTCATTAAATGGCGGTGAAGAGGATCATGAGGTACCTCAAGGGCACCTTTCATGTGAAGTTGAAATTGGGAGGAGGGCACATACGCTTGATGGGGTACTGTGATGCAGATTGGGCTGGCGATGCGAATGATAGGATGTGCACCACGGGTTACGCATTCAGCTTTGGAGAGGGCATGGTGTCATGGAGCAGCAAGAAGCAATGCACGGTGGCTTTATCTACAACGGAGGCAGAGTACATGGCAGCGAGTTATTGCACAAGGGAGGCCATGTGGCTAAGGCAGCTCTTGGAGGATGTGAGGTGTGAAGACGTGGAGGGCACGTTGATCATGTGTGACAATCAAGGTGCCATAGCTCTTGCCAAAAACCCGGTGCACCATGCGAGGACGAAACACATCGAGGTGCAACATCATTTTGTGAGGGAGAAAGTGGAGAAGGGAAGCATCACAATGGAGTATTGTCCAACTGAGGACATGTTGGCAGATGTGATGACAAAGGCTTTGGCAAGGGATAGGCATGAGCGTTTGACGAGAGCAATGGGCATTGGGGACTTTGGCCAATCGCAAAGTGGGAGTGTTGAAAGGTTGGAATAGAGCATTAGGAGTTTGCTTTAGGCCAAAGGAGATATGCTAGGTGGGGTTCTTAGCATTGGAGAAAGAGCATGTGGTAGGAGGCACCTCATAAAGAGGATCAGCCCATGAGTGTGATTATCCAATATGGTTTGGTGAAGGGAGAGTGGTTGGGAGAGTATATAGATGAGAGGGTTTGGGAACCCTCTCATTTCTTCCATTTGTATCTTATACATTTGAGTATACCATGTGTGCGTTTGCTCTTCTATCTTCCCTATGCTTTCAATAAGTTTAGTGTGCAAATGCATTGCATCTGGCTCTTATATTTGGTATTTTGTAACTCTCCTATACAACTTAAGCTCTTCCGCAATACTACTTACTAAAGTGGAATTGATGTACAACTTGTTTGCAACTACTATACGACTAGTTTTCAACTTTGTGGCAGTTGTACTACAACTCAGTCATGACTATGCTGAAACTTGTTTGTCACTAATTTGCAACTCTATTACAACTAGGATACAACTGGGTTGCAATTAAGCTTCGACTACAATACAACTTTGTCATACTAGGTGAGAACAATGGTAGAATTGGTCAATGGCAAAAGAGCCATTGAGATACAACTATCTTGCAATTATAGAAGTGGCATGCAAGTTGAAGGGACAAAGTAGGTACAATTGAATTGCCCATATTACCATAAACTTAGTATACAATGCAGTTGTATTGGAGTACCAGAAAAAAATGAAAGGTCACCTATGTTCTAAACTTGACTACAAATTGACTATAGGACAACTAAAAAATGACTAATATATAACTACTTGAATTTACATCTAAATCAAATTTTACCTAAACTGCAAAAACAATTGCTTAACAACTTCTTTACAACTGCAGTATGACCGCACAAGCAGCACAACAACTTGGAACACAGGACACTATGGAATATAAATGTCTCAATTCATTTATTTGCTAAAATTTAACCAAAAACAATGAAAATATAATAGGTGGCAGTCAAACATTTGTGCGTCAAGTGTGTATTAATGGACACATTAGGATTAGTGAAAAAACTCTCTTGCAACAATGAAGAAAGAATGGCAAATGGAACAATATTCCCCTCAAATTTAATAGGATAATGGATGAAAGGTTGCAGAAGTTCTTTGCAGTTGTATTTGAAGTGACTAATCTACAAGTAGAAAATATGGCTGGGTTTGACTAGAATACAAGTATAGCCATTTCCAATTGTATGTTACTGAAACCTTGTCCTAAACAACTGTATTGCAGTCATAAATAGCAGTTATTTATTCTTGTTTTTTTACTAGTGATATGTCTAGCATTATTATAGTAAATAGCTCAAAAGTCATAATCAACTCAACAACAAATAAAATTGCAAGCATTGTCCCAAATATACTTTCTTTGTACTGCAAATATGAAATAACACAAAGTATGTTTAATCTTTCATGACAATTTTTTGCAAGAAATTTATCTTATTTTTAGAAAATATGGATACACCAAATCCTTCTCAAAAAAAATCAAATGCGCCAAATTTCAATGCTTGTTAATAACATGATTTGATTTACAAATGGAATTGCAATCACTGGTGATTCTATCTAAGTTTCTTTTGTCTGCATCAGTGCGTGCATATGATCCCAAATACTATTTTTACTTTTAGTACAACTAGTCAAAAATACCACTAAAAAGTTTGAATTTTCAAATTTTATAGTGTAAGTTTCAAATTTTTAAGATGTATAAATCTTTTTGGTAGCAATACTATAAAATTTAGCTAATTTAATGATCACTAGTGCTATAGCTCAACTAAAAAAAACAAGAAATCCCTTATTGCAATTAGTGCAATGTTGGGGAGGATTTTGAGTTTTGCCAACTAGATAAGTCAGGCATTTTTCATTTACAACCAAAATTTAAACCAATTTTTTTTAATGTATGCACCTTATATTTAAACTATGATTGTATTTTTTGAAAATCTGATCAATTTTGTCTAAAAAAGCCTAGATTCAACCTATTTTATTGCCATGCAATTTGGCTAATTTTCTATTGTTCTTGGAATCACTTTGCTCTTTGAGTTGGTGCCTCTCTATGTTCCATGCACTTCAAGTTTGAGGAAATAATGCGTTGACAAGCTAACTAGATTGGTCCATCTCCAACTCCACCTCTAATGTGCAAATGTGAACCATGGTGTGTAGCATGTCTTGTGCCCCTCCTCAAAAATGGGCAGTAATCAAGATAAAACTCATCCTACAATGAAAAATTAACAAATTGAGTATTTCTAGTTATACCTTTGTTGAATTCTGGCATATAAAGTCAATTATGCATGTGTGATTTTTTTATTTGTTAAGATCCACAAGCAAGTGAGGGTAGATGCATGGTTTGTTGGACCAAAATGCAAGTCCCATTCAATTTTCAAGAACATGTTTTGATTGCAGGGCTTATTTCTTATAGAAGAAAGAGCTTGGAAACATCCTAAATTAGTGAATATATTCTATACTTGTTCATAAAACAAAATATGTAATCAATGTTTGTTAAAATTAATAATATAAGAAATAAGGGACTTTTCAATGCATATATTTGGACAGTCCCATTCACAGTATCCTATGAAAATGATAAACATAATGTATCAAGCTAGCTATAATGCATACATAGGGACTACATATGTGATTTAGCATTTTTTAAGTATTTCAAAAACATGCTACAATTTTAGACTAGTGATATGCAATAAAAGCTATGGACTTTTTAGTGCTCAAATTAAAGCTGAATGTTTAGGTGGCAATATCTTAATGAATTTAACATCTTTTTAGTTTTTTTCCTTTTCTTTTGCAAATGCCTTCCTAATGGCTGCATGGGCTTGGTCTTTTTTTTTTATAATGCATGTATTTGTACGAAGGAAAACAAACACTTTGTAATCCATACTCGCAGAAATCTCAAAATTACAAACTTTTTATGAGGTTTTATCCGCCGTTTTTGGTCCATTCGACCATGCAAACGCCCGTGAGGAAGAAGGTGGGAGTAGCATTAATTTAATTTATATAATTGGAGTGTTGGACATGCTATGTTGCTATAGGAAAGTTGCTTATTAGATTATTGCATAATAATCAAACAAACAAAGAAGCTATGCTTTGTCATCTATCCATCTACCCACAAAATAACTCTTTATGGCCATTTTGCAATTTTGAGGCGGAGCTTGATTATTCATATCTAAGAAGGTTTGAAGCTTCTAGGGTTTTCTATCTTTGCAACACGTAGATGATTCTATAAGTGTCAAGTCACTTCATGGCTGTGTTTCAAGAAATTTTGAGAGGCTATAGTTGGCAGCTTCTCTTGCTTGAGTGACTTGATACATAGTGGATTCAATTCTTGCTGCTTTTCAAACTTAGCTTTCCGTTCAAGCTTTGAACTTATGATTTGAGTGCTATTACGATGCTTGTGCAATTCTTGTGTGTTTCATCAATTATTTTAGAGATTTTTTTTGCTGCTATTTGGATAAGCTAGAAGTTTTGAAGTTGCAACAACTTGTTGTGAGATTTTTGTGCTCAAATCTCGAGGGGTCACTCTCCAATTTTTAGTAAACTACGTGAGATAAAAAATAGGGTCAATTTTATTCATTGAAGATAAATTTTATATATTTTTTAGATTTAACATAGCATTGGAAAAATATGTCTTGCTTCATTATATGTAAAATAGGGTGGTGTATAATCCTCCATTTTAGAATACTATAGAAAAAAAAGGTGGGAATTATAGGATTATCTTAAAAGAGTTTAGTAGGATGAGTGTAGAGTTTAGAGTTCATGAGCAATATGGATGAAAAATGGTTTTTTCTGTCCAAGTTTGAGGTTGTAACAATTTACGGTTTAGCAACAAGCTGTAGGATAATTGAAGAAGGGTTAGACGTGCTAGCAAAGGTTGGCATTGTTGTGAAATCTCAAGAGTAGGGTTTGTATTGGTGAGCACATTGGATTCTTTATAGGTTGGCTTCTTTACTTGCTGTTATGTTAAGCTTATCGTTGCTCTTGCTGGCACTTAAGATTCTCATATTTGAGATTGTTTTTTTGCTGTTTACAAATTTTCTCTCCTTGGATTAACTAAGAGCCTTGAAAGTGGCAGTGAGGGTGCTGTGCAATTGAAGTTCTCATCCTCCTTACAGAATTTTCTCACAGCGCTATACTTGCAAGCGCAGGAGTGTGAGCTTTGTGGAGTTTGCGTTCAAGGTTGGATTTGTTTTTTTTGTTGGTCTATTCAGGTTTGGATTTTTTATCTTCTTCTGCCAACGACGGTGGTGGACATTGGCATTATTGCTCCATTCTTTTTGCAGTTCTTGACAGTAAGAGCTTGGGTTCACGCTTAGACTTACCTGCTGTTCTTTGCCCGATTTTCTTCTTTTCCTCTTTTCTTCTCCATTTTAGGGTTCAATGTTGCAAAGCTTGTGGTTTGCCGTTTCTTGAATATGCATGTGGTTGAGGGTAATTTGAATTTTGAAGAATAAATTAGGATTTTTAGGAATATTGCTTTGTAAATATGGTTGAGGAATTTGCTATGAGTCAAATTCTTACACTATTTTCTTGCAAGCCAAAGTCTTCTATAAACCCATTGTATACACATAATTTTTTCTTATGATACTTTTGTGTTTGTAAAAAAAATAGGGTTTGAAAGATTAGGTCATATAACCATTTAGAAATAAGTATAGGGTACCCTAAAATACACTTAAGTAATTTTTTCGTTAAAGAAAGGGAGGAAAAAATTACCTTAAAAAATCTAAATACCCCCCATTTTATTACCTCATTATTGCAGGTGGTATCCAATTGTAAAGGGGTGTGACCCCCCCAAGGATCATATTTGTTGTTGATCAATAGTCAAGAGAGCAGCTATGGCGGGAAAGGCTCAAAAGGGTCAACAATCGAGATTGATTTGGAAACAACATATAATTGTGTGGAAGTATTGGCATACGATTGTGTAGAGATTATTGCTAATAACCAAGATAACTGCACCACGTTGTTGTATGTGGTATTCATGGGCACAAAGCAATTGATTGGCAATGCAACTAAAATTAAGTGGCAATGAATCCGACTAACACCATTTTAGATGCAAGGGGCTAATTAACAGATGCTTTGACAATCTAAATGTGCATAATGATATGAAGTTGTGGCCATCTAAAGTCATGGCCAAACTAGAGAACAAGTTGGTGATCCACGTCAATTTCAAATGCATGTCAAAGTAGTTCATGGCACAAGAAAATTTCATCCATGGTGCTCATTAAGAAGAAAGAGATTGCTGAGGCTTACTTTAGAAAGATTGTAAAAAATATTGTGGTCACAATTCAACAATTCAGTGAGACAAGCAACAAAGGATATCAGTGCAATTTCAGGATTTAACGTGCAGCGTATCATCAACAAGCTTACGGCTATCAAAATTGCATATCGCTTGGTGTGAGTCCTTGGTTCAACACTAAGGTCTCAAAATTTTCTTTTTTGAGATTTTAATTATTTTGAAGAGCAATTTTCATCAGAAAACCACTAAAAATGAGAATATGAGCGAAATAGCAAACAATTAGATGTACCCAATTTATCCCAGCATGTTTTACACCAAGATTTACTAATTTAGCCCAAAATAAGAGATTCTAGGACTTTCAGGGCATGACCTATAACTGAACCCTAGATCCCTATTCTACCAAGTAGATAGTGAAAACTAACCTATTAGGCTCCAAGAGTAGTAAAAAAAGAGAATTTGGAAAACCAACACCTGATTCTAAAAATAGACATACCCAGCTCCAAGAGTTAGTTAAGAAGAGGAATCGAGGAACCGCAAAACCAAATCCAAATCCAAAACCCCGTATGGCCCCAATAGTTTAGCATGTTCACTTCTTGGCGTGATTTTTGTTGGGAAATTACATGGCAAAGCTGGCTTAACCCCTTTGACCATGCTCTATTAGTTGTTTGTTTTTTGGCGTGATTATTTGTTGGGAAATTACACTGCAAAGCTGACTTAACCCTTTTGACCGTGCCCCATTAGTTGATGATTAGTTTAGCTTGTTTTGTGGACCTTTGTGGGAGGATCCACAAAAATTCTTAGATCCTTCCACAGGATGGAAGACCTAGTTTCGGACGGTTAACTAATCAAATTTTTGGTTTAAATACCACGAAAATTTGGCATTCAGCGGTAAAATCCTGCCAAAATTCCAAATATAGTTTCCAAAGTTACCAGAGCGCCCCAACAAATTTCAAAAGATTCCAATAGGGGCAAGGCCCTGAACAATAAGCAACAGCTAAAACCAAGAATTCACGTAACGACAAATTGCGAGAGATCAGCCATCTAGAGTCTAATTGACGGAAGCAAAGAGTGCTTTCTGGCTCCCTCGACAACTTTAGAAGACCTCGGGAAGTCAATTTCATAAGTTTGGATGAGTTCTTAATTCTAGGTTTTTCATCTGTCCACCTCTAACTCTTTTTTATAGATTCCCAATGACCTATAACTTGGAATTAGAAGTTTTTACAACCAAAATTGACTATTTTAGGGCCAAGTAATCCAATGGCACTGTTTTCTTGTCATTTGAAGTTGTTCTCCAAAAGTTAGCCTTTTATGGCCAACATTTATTATTTTTGACTATTTTCTACTAGTTAGGGTAGAATTAGGCAACTTTGTGAAGTATCAGAGGATAAATTTGAAGAGAGGGCCTTGGAAAGGTGTAAAAAGGCCCCTCTCCTCTTCCATACCACCCCCATTTTAGTTGTAAAGAATCCTTGTTGTGTTCAAGTTTTTTGAATCATTGGAATACAAGTTCTAGTCTATTTTTGTGTCCACCTTGTTTTTTGAGCCTTCTTCCTTGTTTAAGTTTCAGAAATAGGCCTTGAAAGAAGTGGGGTCCCTTCAAGGCATTAGAAGTGCATTATTTTCTTTTGTGTTCTCTTTATTGACTTTGTACTAACTCGTCTAGAGCCAGTTAGGCCTTGGCATCCTCCTTTCTCTATTCCATTTTGCCATTTTCATATTATCTCGTCTAAAGCCAACTTGGCACTGACATTCCTCTTTTTTCCTTCTTTATTTAAATCATACTAATCCTAGGGAAATCTTGGCCGTGACTGGCAATGCCATTGGCCAAGATTCCATAGTATCCATATTTGGAGTCCCTTTCATGTCCCTAAAACTAGTCCAAGACAAGGCTAAATTGCCTTGACAATCTCTAGTTTTAGTTTTCATTTCTAGCACCTTTCTTTTTTCATTTATTTTGTTGTTCCTGTTGTGTTAACATGTCTAGAGCCGATTTGACACTGGCACTTTATTTCCGTATTGTTGTTTCTAGAGTCATACTAACACTATGGGACTCTTGGTTGTGACCTGGCGATCCCACTGGCCAAGATTCCATAGAATCCATTTAGAGTATTTTCTTTACTTTACTAAAATTGTTCCGTGATAGGGCTAAGTTGCCCTAACCATTTCCAGCAATTAGTTTTCATGATTCTTTATCACATCAGTAGGACATGATTAATTATTCTGGCCATTTAGAATTGGCATCTTTATTTGTTATGTTATGTTTTGCTACTTGAGAAGGAGATTAGTGTCTTAATTGCTCTTATTCCTAGCCTTTTAGAAATGTACAATGGGCATACATTTGAGGAAGTGATCCATTTTAGAACCTACACTAGAAGAAAACGGTGTTTTCTATAACGCGTTTTTTTGAATGTCCACTTATTTTTATGTTATAATTGATGTTGAAATTAACATTTTAATGTTATGTTTGATGTCATTGTTAACATGAAAACAAGCGGACATCCAAAAAAATCTGTTATAAAAAACACAAGTTTCTTCTAGTGCTATGACCTTTCCAATTTAAAATTTCATAACTAGTTTCACATTGCTCTAAAAAATACAAAATAACTTGAGATAGATATCAATTTCTCTTGTCCTTCAAGGAAAACTTACTAAAAAATATTCAAGAAGTTCCACCTCCCCAAAATCTAGTTTTAGCTATTAGATGGTTGGTTTGTGAACCTCTTACTTTAAATCCCTGCCCAGGAAGGAATTGAAGGCCAGCAGTTGCAGGATACCGGGATTGAAGTCCAACAAAGAACTAGCACCAATACTCCACCGAGGCTGGACCATGGCAACAAAGAGAGACCACGGCCTTTAGCGTCAAAAAACTTGAAGCAAGAGCAGCGACGGGCTAAGCTGGAGGTCAGGGTCAAGAACTCAAAGGCCGGAGTGACGGGGCATCCAGGGCAGCAGGAGCGGTCACTAGCTCTGAAAAGTGCAAGCATCCTCAACCTGTCCAAATCTCAAAATTGAGTTTTGGCTGGCTGGAAACTTCAGATTCTTGGTCTGCAAAACACAAGTTGATTAGGGGGAGATAAGCAGGGCTGGGTCCATAATGGAGAAACAAAATACATGTTGAGACCAAAAACTCAATTCCTCCTAGTTTTTAAGGTATTCTCATTTCTGTCCTAAAATCTTAGAACACTCAAGGTAAGACTAACCAAAGCAAGATAAAAAGGAGATGAGAACTTAATTTCCCTCAACTAATTAATGTTTCTCTCAAAATCATTCTGCCATTCAAGCTCAAGCAAATCAAAGGCAAGAGAGAAGGAAGAGAAGAGAGCTAAGTTTAGAGAGCACACACACAACATTGCCACACAAATGAATGAGAGAAGAGAAGGTGAAGATGTAGGAAGAGAGGAGAAGGCAATAATGCACTTATACAAAATAAGATTGTTGACTTTCCATTTTTGTTTTGCCCTCATAAACACCCCTTACATGATGTCATACTTTATTAACTAGGGGAGCTAGAGGGTAGGGGTGTTTTTGTCTTCTTGCCATTGAAAAAGACAAGGTTGTCATGCTTTATTGACTATTGACTTTTATAAATTAATCACAATACAACAAAAACTTATCCTAACAATTGAAGGATTTAATAAAAAATGTTACAAAAGAGGAGACAAGACAAGAGAGGATCTAGGAGGAGAGAGTGAAAAAGTTAGAGTAAGGCACAAGGGACCTATTGGACGATCTGACCTACGCTACCGGCGATGGAGGTAGCGCTTGACTCCAACAAGGGCTACGCACCCTCTACAAACGAGGTATAGTGAACCAACCTTCTCCTTTTTATCTATTTTTTTCCCACTTTGACAAATTAAACTCTACTTACAAAATATCCACTTGAGTACTTTTTACTTCTCCCTTCTATCTAGTTTTGTTTTTAAACTAAACAACTAAAAACCAAAATCATATAAAGAAATTCATTGCTTGGAATGCATTTTAGATTGGATTTACTACAATGCATTTTTTCACTTTCTTTCTTTTTACTCCTACAACCCGGTTGTGTGTTGCACTTACCCAAGGGAGGGTTTTGGAGCACTCACACTCAGAGTCGTCTTGTTGGACAGGTTTTGAGGTTTGGTTGTCGTGTTGTCTGTCTGACATCTAATGTCGTGCATGACAAGTGTCAAGTATGAGTGACAATCTTGTCTAATAAGGCTCTATTTAACAACTAAAATTGCTTAAAAATCTACTTTAAATATGACCCAAAATGTAGAATCTAATAAGTGTATATTGAATTGAGATATTTTGATAAAATGAAACATTAATATGTCAAGATTGGAATTAGAAAGTGATTTATTTAAAAGTCAACCTTAAAATTGACTCTACTCGGACGGTGGGTCTTTTGTCCGTCTGTGACATCAAGTTTGTCAAATTGTCGCCAAGTTGAGGAAGACAACCATGCTCACACTTGGACAAAAATACAACATTCAAAGGCAAAAAGATATTAGAAACATTTTGGGGTCCAGGAGAGGCCCTCAAGACATTGCTATGATCAATGGTGCGGTACAATGCCCGTGATCACTTGGCAGTTTAGCCGGTTGTTATCAATGGTGTCACGCTTGCTGCTAGCAAGAACATGGAGGGAAACATGGAGGGGTGTGGCCAATGGTTTGCTTGTGAAGCTAATGTACGTGGAAGCACAGTCACTGTTCCTTTAAGTGCTTGGAATTTAAAAAGTCTGAAGTTGAGGACACCATGTATTGTGACACTTGAGGGGATGTACTATAAGCTATTGGCAAATGAATATATTAAATTATCATTTACATATTTTATGTAGCGATGGCACTTGAGGGGGGAGGCTTGTCAGCAAGAATAGCGACATAATGTGTGGAAATAAAAAAATGACAAAACAATTTCAAAGTACAATCAGCTGGAAGCTCACAAAATCCAATCTTTTGCACCAAAGTCTGGATGTCCAAGAGGTTGTTGCATTGCTTCAGCAGCATTTAGCTTCCCATTGTAGCACTTGTTATATATTGTTGCAATGCCAATAGGTCAGCAACCACAAGTAAAGGTGTAGTCGATTGTTATTTTCAACAATCAAGATGCTGGCAATCAATGGATTCCATTGTGCCTAGAGGTTAAGAGTTTAGTGACGTTGAAGCCCGCGTCA
Organism: Ulota crispa; assembly: GCA_963920765.1. Lineage (NCBI taxonomy): Eukaryota > Viridiplantae > Streptophyta > Bryopsida > Orthotrichales > Orthotrichaceae > Ulota > Ulota crispa. The sequence continues at coordinate 37,925,901 of OY987242.1, forward strand.
ATTGGTCCATGGGCAAGAGATTCTCAAAGGTATGGCAACAAAAGCAATATTGCGTGATGCTTGATTACCCAATGATTTCCTGCCTAATCAATGGTGCACACTTTCCTAGCAATTGAATTTGTGGAATATAAGAATTGCATGAATTTTTGTGACATCCCACCGCGCCATGCTGAAGCATTCGTTAGACGACGTTGCTACTGCATACACCTCAATAGCTGGCAGGCACTAGTCAAAGCAATATGAATGGCAGGCGCTCACTTACCAATTCTATCCTACTTATCATGCTGATTTGACTTTCTCGCCTAGTTTGTACAATTTGAAGAAACATACAAAATTCCAAGCATGCGGCCAAATAGTCTCTGATGTTTATCATGTTGAAGGCACCCATGACCTTGGCCTTTGGCATTTATTGCCATAGTGGCATTCTAGCTCAAGTGGAAAATCTCCAACCAAGGTGCTAACACTGATGGCAAGAGACAGCCCCACTTGAAAATGTCCTCTATGGACAACATGCCCAAGGAAAAAGTCAAACAATGGCCTCTGCTCGCAAGCCCCTTGTAGGTCCTCTCCCAAACCTCAAGTACCTTCTAATGACGGGTTAATTTTTTTGTCTCAGTGGTGGAATGTTTGATGTATCAATCTTGACCATTAAAGACAAGATCTTTGAAGTGAAAGCCACTGCTAGAGATACACACCTTGGTGGTGAGGATTTTGATAATTGCATTGTGAACTATTTTGTTCAAGAATTTAAAAGGAAGTATAAGAAGGATATTTTGGGTAATGCTAAGGCGCTTTGTTATCTACATATTGCATTTGAAAGAGTAAAGAGAACACTATCCGCAATTGCACAGACAACCGTCAAGATAGACTCTCTATATGAAGGTGTGGATTTCTACTCCATCACGAGAGCGATGATTGAGTTAAACATGGATTTGTTCCAAAAGAGCATGGAACATGTTGAAAAGTGTTTGTGTGATGCAAAAATGGACAAAGGACAAGTGGACAAGATTGTGCTTGTTGGCGGTTCCACTAGAATTCCAAATGCAAAGTCTTTTTCAAGATTTTTTCAATGAAAAGGAATTGTGAAAAAACATCAACCTTGACAAGGCAATTGCGTATTGGGTTGCAATGCAAGCTGCTATCCTTAGTGACAAGGGAAATCAAAAGGTGCAAGACTTGTTGTGCTGGATGTTACTCCTCTTATAGTCTTGGTCTTGAAACGGCTGGTGGTGTAATAACAACTCTCATTCCAAAAAAAACTACAACTCCTATAAAGGAGCAAGTGTTTTTGACGTATGCCGATAGTTAGTCATGTTTCCTTATTCAAATCTACAAATGGGAGAAGGTAGGAACAAAGGACTATAATTTGTTGAGGAAATTTGAGCTCTCTAGCATTCCACTAGCTTGGAGGTGTACCATAGGTTAACATTTGTTTTGATATCAATGCAAATGGAATATAGAGGACAAGACTACTAGCATGAAAAACAAGATTACCATTACAAACGACAAGGGTAGGCTAAGCATGGAGGGTATTGAGACGCTTGTACAAGATGCCGAGAGACAAAAGAGCGAGGATGAAGAGATCAAGAGAAAGGTGGAAGCCAAGAACAAACTTGAAAATTATGCTTACAACGTGAGGAACATCATCAAAGACAAGAAGATTGTGGGCTAGCTAAGCAACAACAAGCAAAAGTAGGAGAAGGCTATAAATGATCCCATCAATTGATTAGACAATAACCAACTCGCGAAGGTTGACGAGTTCAATAACCAAAAAGATTTGGAGGGCAATTGCAACCCAATCATCTCGCACACATACGAAGGAGGTGCCAGAGACAATGCAGGCTCAACATCGGTAATTGGCAATTATGGCAAAACACGCACCAATACAAGTGGAGAGGGACCCAAAATCAAAGAGGAGAATTAAACATTTAACGTACTCAATGATTGAAATACATATAATTGTCATGTCTTGTAGTTCTCAGTGGCAATTTGTGTAGGGATCCGTACATACTATATTTGACGTAGATTTGAGTCCTCTCCTAAGGAATAGTGTCAAAAGGAAAAACGTGAGCTTCTTTACTCATTTTCATGTCATCTTTCATGTGTCACATTAGATGCCCAATTGGAAATAAACATTCTTCTTGTATCAAATGTGTGATGCTTTAGTAGACCCATGCACTCTCCCACTTCATTGCTGTCCTATGGTGTGGTAAGCCTCTCAAAAAAGATTTTGGAGTCTGGGTTCAAAATCCCAACTTGGAACAATGCCTGTACTTGTCAATGCTCAATGTCTTACTTTGAGGGATTGTCAACAATCACTTGGAGACACTCTACTCTCAAAGGCGTATCTGAAAATATTGCCTTTACCAAATGTTGTACCTGAACATAACAAGGCACAACGTCATGTGATTGCCTACATTAAAGCTAATTTGTTAAAACCCCCCTCATCAGCATTTTGCCAACAATGTCCTAAAAAAAGAGGCCACCAATCACATTCAAAAGTAGTGAAGTTTTGAATAAATATACAACTCTACTTCCAATAGAGATCCTCAACTTGTCCCTTGAAGTATTCTAACAATGTTCACTGCACCAATAGTGACTAAATTCATATAGAAATTACAAAAATATTACTGCGGATTATGTGTTCTTAAGCATTGTACCTCCTGTGCCGAGAAACCACATGAGAGTAAATCACCATTTTCCCATGACTGCGTGATGGGCCTCAAGGACATGTCCAATAGGTCTGCAAATGTCCATATGACTCTTTTAGTGAAAGGTGGTTGTACAAAAGGTCAACCTTCCTCTCAATACTCATAAAAGATTGAGAGGGTTGGTGAGAGGTACAGGCAAACAATCCAAAAGAAATACTAGCATGTTAGCACCCATTCACAAGTAATCGAAGATAAAAAGAAGACAATAATATAAATTAGCTTGTGAACAATTATTTTGTAATGGACCAAATAGATCCGGGTCTCTGAACCCTAATTGTAAGCAATTAACCCAATCGATACAGCAACAATAAGTCGACCAAATAAATTCAACTAAGGACCAGTTTAAGTTTCTCCAGACAACTCTTGAGGACAAGTAAAATGACCAAGCTAAGACATAGCTATCCGGGACAAGATAGAAAGACATTAATTAAGAAAAAGGCTAAGTTAGGATAAGTAATCATCTGTTTTGACCATTTGGTGAGGACTTGTAATATTTGGAGGACTCCACAAAATGGTCAATCAAAATGGTCAAACGAACAAAGCCAATCAAAAATCCTGTACAATGTAAGCATGGCATATACTATCTTTCACCCTTCCGGACAACTACCCGGATTTTGATCAATCACATTGCAAGATTTCGTTCAATATGGTGAAACGTCCGGAAATAAAAACACATCATAACTGACAAAATCATTAATGCAAATAGCAGTATGAGGAATTCTGGAGGCTGAGACTTGCCTGTCAACCGCAGGAGTTTACGCCAAAACGATACATTTGCAGGATCACAAACAGTGTCATTTATCTGCTCGGCTGCCGGACCAAATAATGTTTTCATACTGGAAATCGCAGCAATCATCAGTTTGCGTAGCTGCAAACAAAAGTGCGTTCGTGAAAAAAATCTGTCAAGTACATCCTAGTATGACATTCCATAGATCCGTAATAGAAGGAAGCTTCCAAAAACGTTTAACCCTACAGGACAAGAGTTCCTAAATTGGGTCTCATGAATACTCAGCAGTATTGAGTAGGTCATATCAGTAATTTTTTTGTCCGATTTTTTTTACTCTGGATCGATACAAGCAATGTTCTTTGCTGACTCTGATGATAGAAAATTTGGCCCCATCTGAAACAAAAAAAATCAAAATATAATAAATCAAATTAGCCACTTCAAGACCCTGAATCCTTGGGGTCGACCTTAAGAGCTTCATCTATCCTTGTGAAAGGATCAAATTCATCAACTAGAAGCAATTTTTGACGCTTCCGGCTTCAAACTAAGCCCTGCTCCCTATATCACTCAAAGATTTATATTGTTGACCCGATTGTTCTCAAATATACCACTCTAAGCTCCAGCAATAAACAAGAAACAGAATAATCCGATAGAGCATTACCTTCTCCCCTTCTTCGACGGAAATATCGTCAAAAGCAAGTACTTCATTAATGAGACGAGTGACCACTGCATTAACGAGCTTGCCGAATGCTACTTCATACACACTTGCAGCAAGAACGGGTTGCCACGCCGTCCGAACAGTCTCCAAAACAACAATTGCCTGAAAGACAATCGAAAATTCTAGGATTACTGCTCTCTCAGCTTGAGAACGCAGAAACGGATTTTCTCTTCTTAACTAGGCTTGCTAACGAGAATTACAACTTCATTGTTCATCTAGAGAAAGCCGTCCTAGAGGCCATACAGCATATTAATATGCAGTAAATCTGCACAGACAACCCCATCATGGAGCAGAATTTGAGTAATGGTTACAGACCTGGCCGATCGTATTGCTGCATGTATCATAATTTTTTCTCTGTTCGAGATACTGGAAGCCATTTGCCTTATCTAGAACCTGCATGAACTTACAAGAGTCAAGCGGCACATTACCGATGAAGTATTACAGTAAGAATTGATCAGATTTAGGATAAGTTAAGGACAAGGATAAGTTGAGGACAATGACGAGAAGTATTTTGGCATCAAAAGTCTAACCTCCATGAGGTCCACAGCAATTAAGTGCGTTTGCTTCTCAAGAATTTCGTGACCCAACTTTTGAAACAGAGGAGCTAAATCCATAAATGCCATAATTCTCTGGACGTTTGAAGGAAGAGCTGGGTAATACTGTACCACAACAACATTGTGTCAACCCACCTTGAACACAATTTGTCGTGTAAACACCCTATTTGCGCACATTCTGGTACACGAAAGAGGACAATTTTAAAGCTACTACATTTACCCCTTAAATATTTCAAGTGGCACGCTGAACTCCAGAACTAATACTGCAACAAGTCAAATGTTAAGAAATCGTCGGTGTCCAGATACCAAAACTAAGGCCTAAATATCAGCATCCGTATCAGACTGTTGAAGGATAAGAGCTCAGACCTGGAAGTGAAGATAGAGTACGCGTTGTGCAACGTGAAAACAATCATTGTGGCACAATATAGCAACTTTATGTATACTATTCAACTGTTCTATCACCTGTGCACAAAAAAAATACAGTATAAGGAGATAAACGGGGGTGTAGGATCCAAAGACAACCATCATGCATCCTGAAGACAGTTTCAGAATTTTAAACCGTAAATCCTCAAAATGAGAATAGATACTTGGGCACCAAAAGTATATAAGAGGTGATATCCGAAACCGAGTTTATCAATTGCAATGACTGACCTTTACAGGAACAATGGCAAGGTAAAGAATTATTGCGTCCCAAGCGCCAAGGTAGAGCTCCCCTGCTATGACTGGACTAGACTTAGAAGCATCCTGTAGCCACATGAAAAAAGAAATGATTGAAACTCAACAAATTTAGTATTGCTCTACTCTTAATTGACACACGCGAACGACTAAATTAGTTGCAGTTGTTACCAGCACAGCAACGGGCCTCTTCCGGACTCGTGTGGATCGATTTCATACACGGAAAAGAACCAGAAATACTAATGTACAACGCATAACAACGAAACAAATGACTGCTTACAAGTCAAAGCAGATGGACTGTTAAGAGCACGCTCCTAGACATAGATGCCATGAAATTCATTCTGCTTTACAGATAGTAAGTAATCAAAAAATCACTCACTTGAAATTAGCCCCCAAGTGCCCAAATGACTAAAACTGCCCACTTCCGTATTTTAGGAGTTAAAATAGATCATTTACGAAGCTTCAAAGCAGGTAACGAGTTGTGCCAGTAGAAAGAAAAAAATCATACCTACATTTCCGAACAATAAAAATATATTTCGAAAATTACTATCATTGACCATTGGGCTTCCAAAGGGAACTTTCTATTTATAACCTGGATACTTGGGGTTTAATGAACCAAAATAGGAAAGCACATGTGAGGATCAGAGGAAGTTGAACCTGCAGTGTTTGATGTACTATCTCTAGGAGCTGCTTCACCGTAAGGGTTATAGAACATGCTTCAGTCTGCAGCAATGATAGATTGTCGTTGCCATCCACAACCTGCACAATATTATCTTCTTGATTGGCCTAAAAAACAGAGAAATCGTTGATTAGAAGAATGTGTTTCAACAAAATCTCACAAATTTCTGACGTGCACTGCTGAAGCTAGTATCCGACAAATGAATCTACAGATCTAGCAGTACGTGCATAAAGATGAGATTTATTTGAACGAAAATCAATAATCAGAGATTGACTAAAATTTTAGTGGCCAGTGAAGTGCTCCAATTGCAATAGAAATATCATGAAATAACACGGGCCTCCCTATAACTTTATAGCTTCTGAAAGGACAAGCATATACCTTACACATTAAACCCGCAAAGAAGGACACAATAATAGAGAAGACATACATACCACATGAGATTTGTAATCAGATTTTATGAGCAAATCACGTGCTTTTGCCATGACAGACTTCCTCTTTTTAACAGCAAAATAAAATTCCACGTCAGATGAGAAGCTGCGAAGCTTATCCCCACGAGATTCGTCCCAATCTGGAATCAGGCCAAGTATACCCAAGGATGTCTCAAACTCAGCAGTTGCCTGTGCTAGCTCCTGAAAGCTGGCTAGCTCTGAAATATCAATAGGGACGGCCTACAGAAGCAACCAGTACAAACCTTAATATGTCATCTGTTTCGGAAAAATCTCATATTTTTGAAATGGTAGGCTAGACCTCTAAGATGAAGGAAAATACCAAAGAGACTTCGATAGATCATGGCAAGGAAAAAGAACAAAGTAGGAGATCAGAACAGCTAGATTGCTGGGTATTTAAGGAAGCACACTCTTGCGATAAAGCATATTCTGAAATAAGAAACAGAACAGTGAGAAATAAACGAGAAAGTAAAGTCGATGAAAGCGAAACATACGATCGAAAATCCCTAGTAAACCGAATTGTGGCCACAAAACATAGTAAGTACCTTGCTAAGGTAATTTGCAGTAATAGACTCTGTCAATTGAGGCCAAATAACACGGCCAAGGAGCGACATCCATTCATTGTTATCGACCAGCAAGTTTAACCTAAGAAATTTGAACACTTGAAGCAGCTTCGCAAACATCTCCACGTGTCCCGTCACATCTCTCTGAAAAGGCTGTGCTCATGTGTTAGCCATATCAGCACACAATATCGCAAGTGTCAAGACCAAGGATTCATGTTTTACAAAGATCAATTGATTGATACTGTTGTGAAAATATGATTGAGATAAGACCAAATTGCATATCACCTGAATCAATGAAGAGTATTAAATGTGCTCAAAGTGGTCAAATTCAAGACTGAGATTCTAAACAACCTTCACTACCCATGGCTTGGTAGCAGAAAGCGAATCTAGGAACTCAATAGTGTCAGAGAGCGTACGCCACTCGATCACATGAAAATTGATGGCAAGACGTTCATTACCTTGCTCGTACTTGAATTCCAGCTGATAACCGCTTTCCCTTGTTGATCCAATTCTTTGAGATATATTGCAAATCCAGGATCTTGAACTATAGGATCAATTATTTGCTTGAAGAGTAGGTCTGCTGTTTTAGCAAGCCTGGTGTCCAGGACTCCAATATTCTGCTCCCAAATAAATTAAGAGTCAGCAAAGAGATCATCCTTTAGTGTACCAGGTGGGAATATTCATGAGGCCGCCTGAGTGTTGGGTTGAAAAATTTAGGTGCTTCTACGTTAGAAATTGTTTCAACTAAGAGTCACACAAGGAGACATTTCAAACACGGAGGAAAACTCTCAACTTTATTCTCTGAGAATTCTCTCCATAGTGGACAACATTCGGTTAAAAATACATTCCTTTGTTTAACATTTTTCAGCAATGCATCCCCACCGTTCAGCAAAAATTATAGAATAATTCCAAATTAATTGAAGATGACTACTAATCCAAAAGATTGTTCTTTGACTTGCCAGTGAATTCTAACTCAATCCAAACTCAACCCAGCCCCACACAACCCTTCGTGCAGCTCCATACCAGCATAGTTTATTCTTCACTTCAAAACATCAGACAGAAAGAGGACTTTAGAAATGCTTTTCTACACATGGAGCAATTGATTACAACAATAATAAGACCACTACATACGTCCAAGCCGAATAAGAGATTCAATGTCAGAATGCCTTGAAGTGGTAGCGCCAGAGGAAGGTAATGAAGGTATATGCATACATGCATGGCAGAAAGAATAGTGCTTAATTGCACTTCATCGTCCACCCCTGCATTTATGACGCTGCAAGAGACACGGGAACAGATGCAAATCTCACAGTCGTATACGTTTGTTACAACAGCTTTGGCAAACATCTTCTCCAGGGAATTCCCAAGCTGCACATAACACGGAGCAGGAAAGTTCAAGGTAGAGGTACTCAATTGTGACTACCAGAATGCGACACTCTAAATTCTTGCAATATGAGTACAAATTAGTCTTGAAGATACACGCCACCTCAACATCAAAACTCGTGTTGGAATTAAGTCATCTACCGGTGTAAGTTAACCTTTACAGCTTTGGGAGATAGTATCCAAATAAAACATTCTTTGATGCCTTAGAATCCTCTCTGATTTGCCAACAAGAATATGTAAAAATTTGATCATTACATGTCATTTACTAATTTAGCATCATTGGCAGATTACATTTATCCAAAGTAACACATCGACACACCGCCACTCAATCGAAAGGGAAACTCTGATTTCATACCTTAACATAACAACCCGCCCACCCGTCCTCCAAAAGACGAAACGCCTGCACATTCTCCCCCTTCCTCTCGTCGTCATCCCTGTCTCCAGTCCACTCCACAGGAAGCTCCATCCGTTCCCGAATCTCGCATAATTTCGTCCCCGACTCAACAAACCGTCCTTCAAAAAACGCCCGCTCCGCCGATTTCAAACCCTCGCGCACGCTCGCAATAAATTCCAAGGCAACAAGATACTCCCGCTTCTCCGCCTGCTCATTCCGCAACTGCTCCGCCGTGACTGCCAATTTGCAAATCTCGCTGTCGAAAGGGATCTCTCCATCGAGAGCGTCCAAGACCTTGTTCACGTCATGTGCAAGAGTCTCGACTCCTCCGGTGGCGACGTGTGCGTCGTTGACAATGGTGTGAAATTGATCGTGATGAGAGGCGAGAATACGGCGGAGTTGAACTTTGAGCTGGTCCGATTTGGAGTGGAGATTCTCCGAGAGGATGCGAAGGTCGGAAGCGGAGAGAGGAGCGGAGGCTTCGGGCAGCGATCCGAGCGAAGTGGTTGTGAAATGTCGCAGGTCGAAACCTGCAGGGGATATTTCCACCATCGCGAATGTAAGTTACACTAAGACCGGCTCGGCGACGTTGTGCAGCAGCATCTGCGATTCATGTTTGCTGCGTAGCGAGTGGGTCTCTGCGAAATCATTCGGCATTCATCGAAAAGCAAAAGTCTAAATCTGTCAAAACCCCTGATATGACATAAACTTATTTCCTTGCCAGAACGCACGCTCGTGTGCACACCAGTCCTCCGACGATTTACCTGTTCAGTTGTGAATTGCCTACGATATAGAAGAGAGAAGGAGAATAGTTGAATGCCTTTTAGGGTTTTTTTAATTTTTAGGATCCTGGACCTGTTATAGGCGGAGAAGGCGAATAGTTACTAGGAATTGCTAAATTCATCGCATCATGTTAGGATTTTTATAAAGAAAACGAGTCCTGATCCCATTTCGCTATCATGAAATGGTCTCATGACTCGTCCATCTATCGTGGTGGTGTGAGATATATCCCCATTTAGCATAGTAGAGGTAAATGTAATGTTTCCATTTAATATAATAGAGGTAAATGTGGTGTTTCCATTTAGCATAGGTGGATGAGTTGTCCCATTTAGCACTTTTTAGTAAAAAATTTAAATTTTCCAAAATAAAAGTATTAAAGTAAATTCAAATAGTTGAATTTAAAATTTTGAAATCAAATTTAAAAACATCCAATGAGGCACTTTAAAATTTAAATAAATTCAAACATGCCCCTCCATTTATCTCCATGTTTTTCAATTTTGAATTTGAATTTCAAACTAAGAATTATCCAATGGGGCTCATGAATTGAATATGTCTTTTCATGTCAATCTCTACTTCTTCCAATTTTAAATTTCAGATTTAAGTTTTAAAAATATTCAAAGGGGTGAAATTAAATTGTCTTTTCATCTCCCTCCCCACCCCTTTGTATTCAATTTCAAATGCAAACTAAGAGCTTTCCAATAAGGTTCATTGAGAATGTCCTTTCATCTTCCAAATTCAACTCAATGCCCCTTGGCCCTCGGCCAATCACTAATTATCAAAGTGACGGACACACAAACACACAAACACAAAATACACTATGGAGAGTGGGCATTTATTTATAAGGATATACGAGTCTTGATCCCATTTCGCGGTAGTGAAACGGTCTCATGACTTGTCTCTCATGGTGGTGTGGGATTCAAGTTGGGGGATTTTGAAAACAAAAAAGAGGATGATTTACTTAAAGTAGGGGGTAGCCCCATTTAGCATTGCAGAGGTAAATGTGATGTTCCCATTTAGCATAGGTTGATGACAGAGGTAAATGTGATGTTTCCATTTAGCAAAGGTGTAGATGAATTGGCAACCCCATTTAGCATTTTTTTGTAGAAATTCAACTTGAAATTTTTAGTAGAAATTTTGTTTCAAGAAAAAGATTGGTGTTAAATAAATTTAAATAATTCTAATATAATGTTTTTTGTAGGAATTCAATTGGAAACTTTTTAGTAGAAATTTCATTTAAACAAACCATTGGTATCAAATCAATTTAAGAAGCCGAATTTTTTTTAAACAATTTAAAAATATCCAATGATGCACTTTTAATTTTAAATAAATAAAATTGAAATAAAAATAAATAATAAAATCTCCAATATTAGCTAGGGAGAGGGAGAAAATCTAACATAAAGGAGGGGGGAGGGGGTTGGCTCCATTTAGCATAGCTAAATTGGTTTGAAGAATATTGAATTTCAATTTCAAAATTCATAAAATCTCCAATGTGTTGCAGTCCATTTCTTAAATTCAAATCAATTTGCTTCTTCATCTCTCCCTCCCCACCCCTTGGTAGGTGGAAAAAGTTCCACTAAAGCATGCCCTTCCATACCCAACACCCATGCCATTGTCCTTTCACATTGCCCCTTGGCCCTCAGGCAACCACTAATTATCAAACCAACACACAAACACACAAACACAAAATACACTATGGAAAGTGGGCATTTTTTTATAAGGATAGATGATTTTGATCCCATTTTGCTACCGCAAAATGGTCTCAAGACTTTTCTATTGTGATATTGTGGATTTCAAGTTGAGAGATTTTGAAAAACAAAAAGGAAGAAAATTTATTAAAGAAGGAGGTAACCCAATTTAGCATAGCAGAGGTAAATGTGATGTTTCCATTTAGCATAAGTAGATGAATTGGCAACCCCATTTAGCATTTTTTTTGTAGAAATTTAACTTGAAAATTTTAGTAGAAATTTCTTATATTTCATTTAAGAAAAATGATTGGTATTAAAGCAATTTAAATAGCTCAATTTAAATAATTCTAGTATAAAATTTCTAATAAATTGAGCAAATTCTGATGATCATTTGAATTTAAGTTAGTAAAAAGAAATACATGTCATTCATAAAAAGAGCGCGTAAAGAAGTTTAGTTTTTTTTAAACAAATTAAAAATATCCCATGAGTCTTTTTTAAATTTCAATAAATCAAATTGAAATAGAAAAAGGCTCCCCACCCTCTCAAGAATAATGAATTTCAATTTCAAAATGAGTAAAATCTCTAACATGGTTCAATCCATTTCTTAAATTCAAATCAATTTGTCTCTTCATCTCTCCCTCCCCACCTTTTGTAGTTGGATTTTAATTCCAAGTTGGAAAAAGATCCAATGAGTTTCTACAAAGGATGCCCTTCCACACCCAACACCCATGTCATTGTCCTTTCACCTTGCCCCTTGGCCCTTGGCCAATCACTAATTATCAAACTAACACACACACACACAAACACACACACACACACACACAAAATACACTATGGAGAGTGGGCATTTTTTTATAAGGATAGATAAGGATAAATTTCATTCAAATGATGATTTAATGGATGGCACAAGTATTTCACTTCTTCATTTTTTCATTTTTTTACTTGGTTTAACCCCAAAATAACCATAAAGGATAGAACATGTCTTTGACCAATTTTTGAAGTTATATAAAACCTTACCAAATTACTATTTTTTCTAAATTATATTTTCAAAAAAATCTCTTTGAAGTTTAGTTTTAGCTTCTACAATCTAGTTTTGCAAATGATTGATTATGATTTTTCTACTCTAGATTTTGTGCACGGGTATCCATTGCAATCTTGACTTTATGTAGTGTTGAGGGTTCTTGGAAATAAGCCTCAAATACACTAGATCTTTGAAAAAAAATCACAATAGAAATTCATTTAAAAAAATTGTAGAGTAGGTTTTGAGAAGTCATAAATTGATTGGGATTATGCATGTCAGGCCTTTTAACCCTCATTGCCTATGGGGAAAGTTTGTGTCTTTTGGCATTCCATCACTTCAACTTGAAGTGTTGTAACTTTTGCAATTATTGTCCAAATTTAGAATTGTCAGTGGCCAAAGTTGCGAATACTAGTCTAGTTTTTATGGTAGAATTTTAAGATCAATCTAAGACATTTTGAGTTTGTGAAAGCCATTCAAAGTTTACAAGGTCAATTATTGTTTGCCACACTCCATTGTAATGGCTACAACTTTGGAGGCTTATATATTTTTCATTAGATGTTTTTTTTCAATAAAATTTGTTGGGTTATATTCTTCTAAAAGTCTAGTAATTGTGGTAAGGTTTTCATGTCTATCCAAGTTATCTTGAATGTTTAGGAATAGCTCAAAGTTCAAAATCCACATAGTTTTGCATTATAGTGAACTTTGGTGGCTCATAACTTCTTCACAGAAAGTTTTTTTCTATTATTTTATTAGAAAAGTTGCTCATTCTAGTCTAGTTATTATGGTGAAAATTTCATATCTATCCAAGAAGATATGAGCAAATGATAAGCATTTTAGTAGAGGGAGGTCTAGCCAAAGATGTGATTTTTTTTCAACTTTTTTCACTGTTTTTTAACATTTCAGAACAATTTTGCAGACAAAACAAGTATGATGATTGATATTTTCTTTGACCAATGTGTTTGTATATTGGTTTGAATCACTACATATTTTAATTTATTTTCATTTGAGTAGGTTTAGAGATCAAATTTCACCTCCAAATGTGTTTTTAGGAAAATTTCAGCATTTTTTTCAACACTAAAACATTATAATATTCCAATCTATATGGTCAAATGACCCCAAATTTGATCCACATCATTTGCAATATGCACACTACAAAATCATATGGTTAAGATTTTCATACTCTACTATCAATCAAACTTACAACACTTGAAGAGCAAGGATGCATTTTAACCTCTTTGGACCTTAGGCAATGAGGGGTTAACCTCATATTTTATTGATGACCAATTTTTTAAATTTGACATGTGCAAGAAGATTGAAAGACTTCAAATCACTTTCATATTTTAACACCCTCATGATCAAACATTATAATCTTTCAATCCATAAGAGATATTGTTGTGTTTTCTTTTCTCATGTGATCTCTAACTTGTCTAGTTTGATTTTAGATGGTTACAATTTAAAAAATTTATACAACTTATCAAAATCTTAACTTTTTGTTCAAATTAGAGCAAATTTATAGAAGCTCAAAAAATATCAAGATCATTTTGGGATTAACATTCAAAACTTTGAGTATATTGTTGAAAGGTTGGAATAGAGCATTAAGAGTTTGCTCTAGGCCAAAGGAGATATGCTAGGTGGGATACTTAGCTTTGCACAAAGAACATGTGGTACGAGGCACCTCATAGAGAGGATCAGTCCATGAGTGTAGTTATCCCATATGGTTTGGTGAAGGGAGAGTGGTTGGGAGAGTATATAGATGAGAGGGTTTGGGAACCCACTCATCTCTTCCATTTGTATCTTATACATTTGAATATACCATGTGTGCCTTTGCTCTTTTATTTTCCCTATGTTTTCAATAGGTTATAGGCCCATTTTTATGAGTGTGGACGTACATTGTGTTGAGTGGAGATCACATTTGAGGTATATCAGCCCTTGGAATTCGACCTTGTGCTCTTGGAGGACTTCTTTAGCTACTCTTTAATGTTAGGGGTGCTTTTATAGTGACATTGCTTCTCATTTGAGCTACTTCAGCACTTGTCTAGCTTGTGGAGCATTTCGAGGACTGCTTGTGCTTGATTCATGGTTTGGGGTGCATTTGTGGTTAGAGAGGACCTTTGAGGAACTTCACCTCTCTTTGCATGTCTTTTGGAGTCTTTGGAAATCTTGTTTTGCCTCTTGGAGAGTGGCTGATCCTCATTTACCTTCGTGGAACACCAAATTCAAGTTTGTGGTGGTGTGGACCTTTTTGGAGCTTGTTGAAGGATCTGATCTCTCATATTGGAGGAGTTGATCTACTTTGGAGCTCATTTGGAGGTCCATTTGGTGTTGCACAAGCTTTTGGAGGTTTTGAGTTGCTAAGGGTAGTGTTGCACCACCAAAGTGCTTGTTTGAAGCACAAGGAGGAGATTTGTGAGTTTGTACTTGCTTTAGTTGGTTTCTACCCTTGCTTGAGGTTGTTTGCTCAAGTGGATGCATAGTATTTGCTCAAAGGGGGCTGAAATTGCAAGAAGTGAGTATGAGGGTGAGGTTTCAGTGATAATCTCACATTTTTGGTAGATCTTGTGCTCCTTTGAGGATTGGGTTGTATACTTCAGCCCCTTGTGTGTCGAGAGAGCTACGGTTTGCTTGGGAGGTGGTTGAGTGGAATACTTCAGCCTCTTTGAATGCATAGAAAGCTAGAGATTTGCTTGAGAGGTGGTTGGGTTGCATACTTCAGCCCCTTGTCTTAGAGCTAGCTAACATTGAAAGTGGTTGAGTTGCATACTTCAGCCCCTTGCTATTTTCTTGTGCCATTGAGAGCGTCTTGAGTTGCATACTCTATCCATGGCCACCTATGAGGGTGACACACCCCGTGTTGTGGACAAGTTCAATGGAGACAACTTCTCCTTGTTCAAGTTCAAGATGGAGATGATCATTGATGAGAATGATTTTTGGGACATCGTAGAAGGCAATGAGATAGCTCCTTCAAATGAGAGTGACCCCAAGGTCATCTTGGCCTTTAAAAAGCGTGAGAGGACGGCGTTTTGCATCTTGTACACTCACTTGGTAAATACACAAATTCAACACGTCAAATCTTGCAAGGACGCTGCGGAAGCATGGAGGACTCTATGCGGCATCCACAAGACCAAAGGCTTGGTCAAGGTGTTGTTTTTGAGGCGCAAGTTCTTCACCATCAAGATGCAAGAGACAGATGACCTCTTGCAACACATCAACAAGGTAAAGACTCTTGCGGACCAACTCGAAGCCCTTGATGTGCCCGTGACGGAAGGAGACATTGTCATGACCATTTTGGAGAGCTTGCCATCTTCTTATAAGAACTTCATTATGGCCATGGAGACCAAGGACATCAAGGAGCTCACCCTGACCTACGTGACGTTGCGATTGATGCATGAAGTGACATGGAAGAAAGAGCATCAGATTATGGCGACGGAGAATGCGGCGTTGATTGCTCGCCACAAGAGTGGTGGAGACTCAACTAAGGTTCAAGGTGAGCCCCTTCTATGCTTCCATTGTGGCAAACCGAGCCATTTTGCTCGTAATTGCTACAAACGCAAGAGTACCAAGGGTGAGAAGGCCAACAAGACCAAGGCGCATGAGAGTGGTGACGACTATGCATTCATGGCCTCTCATGATGGTCCATTGAGCTTGGGGATGATTGGATCACGGATTTGGGAGCTACGACCCACATGTCACCCCATAGAGCTCATTTTGACACTTTTGAGCCCATTTTAGCAAGGAAAGTATTCACAAGTGATGAATCGGTGCTCCAAGACCTTGGGAGGGGTTCCATTCTGGTGGAGACCTTTGTTGAAAGATGCACCAAGCGCATTCGGTTCAAAAATGTGTTGTATGTGCCCAAGTTGCAAAGCAACCTCCTATTTGGTGAGCAAGATAGTCGAAGGAGGGTTGATTGTGCAATTTGGAGGCCTTGGGTGCATTGTGAGGTTTCCCAACGGAGACATTCGAGCCATAGCACCACGTGAGGGCAACTTGTACATTTTGCGGTGCAAGGTTGTGCATGGTGGAGAGAGTGCCCAAGTTGCCAGTTCTACCATGGATGGGCTAGTCTTGTGGCATCGACGCATGGGGCACTTGAATGTGCAAAGCTTGAAGGCTCTTCCAAGCTTGGTGAGTGGCCTTGACCTTCCCAAATCCCATGGTGATGATTTGCCCAATGCTTGTGAAGGTTGCATTGAGGGCAAGCAACAACGGCACTAATTTCCAAAGGATGATGTCACACGTGCCACCAAGGTGTTGGGCATTGTGCATTCAGATGTGTGTGGCCCCATGAAGACCACATCATTGGATGGAGCAAGGTACTTCTTGACTTTCATTGACGACTTTTCAAGAAAGGTGTGGATGTAGTTTTTCAAGGCCAAAAGCGAGTGCTTTGAGCGGTTCAAGGTGTTGAAAGTCTTGCTGGAGAAGAAGACAGAGTGCTCCATCAAAGTATTTTGGTCCGACAACAGCAGAGAGTACACTTCCAACCAATTCAAAGCATATTTGAAGGCCCAAAGTATTGTGCACCAAACCTCAACTCCACATCTGCAGCAGCAAAATGGAGTGGCCGAGAGGGCCAATCGCACCATTGTGGAGATGGCTAAGAGCATGATCCTTGGCCAAAAGCTTGGATTGGAAAATTGGGCTGAGGCGGTGAGCAACGCAGTGTATATTTGCAACGGATGCCCTACTAGTGCGGTGCATGGCAAGACTCCACAAGAGGCGTGGAGTAGGAGGAGGAGGCCTTCGGAGGAACACATCAAGGTGTTTGAATGTGTTGCATATGCCAAGATCCCCGATGCATCAAGGACCAAATTTGATGCAAAGGCCGTAAGGTGTTTCCTTTTGGGATATTGTGAGGGCTCCAAAGCATATACATTGATTTGCTTAGAGTCCAAAAAGTTCATCCGATGTTGTGATGTGACCTTCTGTGAGCATGGAGAGTTGCAAGGAGAACTGGAGTTGCGTCCAAGTGGGAGTAGTGGTGACCTTGTTGTAGACACACCTCCAACGCCTTCGGATGATGATGATGATGATGGACATGATGAGGACCACCCCCTCAAGCATGGAGATGGTGACATTGTAGAGGATACAAGTGCAAGCCAAGGTGATGACGGCTCCAAGCCCGAAAAGGTCACAAGGAAGAAGAATGCACAAGGCATTGCTCCAACAGCTGAAGTGGGAGGTACCCAACATGTCGGAGGCGTGCGGCGGTCTGCAAGTGTAAGCAAGCCTTTGGGGAAGTGGTGAAAGAACCATATCTTTCCTCAACCATCTTCGAACTCGAATCATGCAAATGTGGCCCTTGTTCATGATCCCACCACACTTGAAGAGGCCTTGAAGTCTCGGGATGCAAGCAAGTGGGAGGCAGCCATGGAGGAGGAGTACCACTCTTTCCATGCCAACGGCACTTAGAAGTTGACCACCTTTCCTCCATCTCGCAAGGCCGTGGGATGCAAGTAAGTGTTCAAAACCAAGAGAGATGCCACGGGAGAGATTGTGCGTCACAAGGCAAGGCTGGTGGCAAGGGGATTCTCTCAAGTGCAAACAGTGGACTTCAATGAGACTTTTGCTCCCGTGGCCAAGTTCACCACCATACGGTGCATTGTGGCCTTTAGAGCTTCGTTGGATGTGGAGATGCATCAAGTGAATGTGAAGACGGCCTTCCTCAACGGCGACTTGCAAGAGGACATCTACATGGAGCAACACAAGGGGTTTGTGCAACGTGGTCATAAGCTCCTAGTTTGCAAACTCACAAAGTATTGAAAACATAGGGAAGATAGAAGAGCAAAGGCACACATGGTATACTCAAATGTATAAGATACAAATGGAAGACATGAGACGGTTCCCAAACCCTCTCATCTATATACTCTCCCAACCACTCTCCCTTCACCAAACCATATGGGATAACCACTCTCATGGGCTGATCCTCCCTATGAAGTCCCTTCTACCACGTGCTCTCTCTCCAATGCTAAGTACCCCACCTAGCATATCTTGTTTGGCCGAAAGCAAACTCCTAATGCTCTATTCTAACCTTTCAACACTTCCACTTTGCGATTGGCCAAAGTCCCCAATGCCCATTGCTCTAATCAAACGCTCATGTCTACCCCTCGCCAACGCCTTTGTCATCACATCTGCCAACATGTCCTCAGTTGGACAATACTCCAATGTGATGCTTCCCTTCTCCACTTTCTCCCTCACAAAATGGTGTTGCACTTTGATGTGTTTCGTCCTCGCATGGTGCACTGGGTTTTTGGCAAGAGCTATGGCACCTTGATTGTCACACATGATCAACGTGCCCTCCACGTCTTCACACCCCACATCCTCCAAGAGCTGCCTTAGCCATATGACCTCTCTTGTGCAATGGCTGGCTGCCATGTATTCTGCCTCTGTCGTAGATAAAGCCATCGTGGATTGCTTTTTGCTGCTCCATGACACCATGCCCTCTCCAAGTCTAAATGCGTATCCCGTGGTGGACTTCCTGTCATTGGCATTGCCAGCCCGATCTGCATCACAGTACCCCATCAAGCGTATGTGCCCCCCTCATAATTTCAACTTCACACAAGAGGTTCCTTTGAGGTACCTCATGATCCTCTTCACCGCCATCCAATGACTCCATCCTGGCCTTCTCATGTGCTGAATCACCGTGCTAATGGCAAAGGCCAAATCAGCCCTTGTAGCTACCATGGCATACATCAATGATCCAATCGCTGATTTGTATGGCACACTCACCATCCTTGAAGCGTCTGCATCATACTCCTCCATGCTGAGCTTCACCAACTTCACCTTGGTGTCCAATGGAGTGCCAATGGGTTTGCAATCCTCCATGTCAAACCGCTTCAACACCTCCTCCACATACTTGGCTTGACTCATGGTGATGGTCCTCGCACTTCGATCTCTTGCAAACTCCACTCCAAGGCAATAGTGCAACTCTCCCAAGTCCGTCATCTTGTACTGCGCCTCCAACTTGGCCTTCAATGCACCCATGGTCTCCACGTTGCTAGAAAGAATGATCAAGTCATCAACATACACAAGCACAAGCATCACATGGGCTCTCACTTGTGCAAAATACAAGCTATGGTCAGCCACATTCCTCTCAAAGCCAAAATCCAAAAGACTTGCATCAATCTTTTGGTACCAAGCTCTTGATGCTTGCTTTAGTCCATACAAAGACTTTGTGAGCTTGCAAACTAGGTGCTCATGACCACGTTGCACAAACCCCTTGGGTTGCTCCATGTAAATGTCCTCTTCCAAGTCGCCGTTGAAGAAGGCCGTCTTCACATCCATTTGGTGCATGTCCAAATCCAACGAAGCTCCAAGGGCCACAATGCACCCCATGGTGGTGAACTTGGCCACGGGAGCAAAAGTGTAGTTGAAGTCCACTCCTTGCACTTGAGAGAATCCCCTTGCCACCAACCTTGCCTTGTGACGCACAATCTCTCCCGTAGCATCTCTCTTGGTTTTGAACATCCACTTGCATCCCACGGCCTTGCGAGATGGAGAAAGGGTGGTCAACTTCCACATGCCGTTAGCATGAAGAGAGTGGTACTCCTCCTCCATGGCTGCCTCCCACTTGCTTGCATCCCGAGACTCCAAGGCCTCTTCAAGTGTGGTGGGGTTATGAACAAGGGCCACATTTGCATGATCCGAGTTGCAAGATGGTTGAGGAAAGATGTGGTTCTTCTACCACTCCCCCAAAGGCTTCCTTACCCTTGTAGATCACCGCACGCCTCCCACATGTTGGATGCCTCCCACTTTAGCTGTTGGAGCAATAACTTGTGCATGCTTCTTCCTTGTGACCTTCTTAGGCTTAAAGCCCTCATCATCGTGGCTTGCGCTTGCATCCTCCACAATGTCACCATCTCCATCCTCGAGGGGGTGGTCCTCATCGTCTCCATCATCATCATCATTCGAGGGCGTTGGAGGTGAGTCCACAACAAGGTCGCCACTAATCCCACTTGGACGCAACTCCAACTCTCTTTGCAACTTTCCATGCTCACAGAAGGTCACATTATAACATCAAATGATCTTCTTGGACTCCGAGCAAATCAGCCTATAAGCCTTGGAGCCCTCATAATATCCCAAAAACAAACACCTTACGACCTTTGAATCAAGTTTGGTCCTTGATGCATCGGGGATCTTGGCATATGCAACACATCTAAACACCCTGATATGTGCTACCGAAGGCCTCCTGCCACTCCACGCCTCTTGTGGAGTCTTGCCATGCACTGCACTATTCGGGCATCGGTTGCGAATGTACACTGCGTTGCTCATCGCCTCAGCCCAATACTCCAATCCAAGCTTTTGGCCATAGATCATGCTCTTAGCCATCTCTACAATGGTGCGATTGGCCCTCTCGGCCACTCCATTTTGTTGCGGTGTATGTGGAGTTGAGGTTTGGTGCACAGTACCTTAGGCCTTCAAATAGGCCTCGAATTGGTTGGAGGTGTACTCGCCGCCGTTGTCGGACCGCAATACCTTGATGGAGCACTCCGCCTCCTTCATCACCAAGGCTTTGAACACGTTGAATTGCTCAAAGCACTCGCTCTTGGCCTTGAGAAGGTACACCCACACCTTTCTTGACAAGCCGTCAATGGAGGCCAAAAAGTACCTTACCCCACCCAATGATGTGGTCTTCATGGGGCCACACACATCTGAATGCACAATGCCCAACACCTTGATGGCACGCGTGGCACCATCCTTTGGAAGTGAGTGCCGTTGTTGCTTGCCCTCAATGCAACCTTCACAAGCATTAGGCAAGCCATCACCATGGGACTTGGGAAGGTCAAGGCCACTTACCAAGCTTTGAAGAGCCTTCAAGCTCTGCACATTTAAGTGCCCCATGCGTCGATGCCACAAGACCAGCCCATCCATGGTAGAATTGGCAACTTGGGTACTCTCTCCTCCATGCACAACCTTGCATCGCAAAATGTACAAGTTGCCCTCACGTGATGCCATGGCTCGGGTGTCTCCATCGGGAGACCTCACAATGCACCCAAGGCCTCCAAATTGCACATTCAACCCTCCTTCGGCTATCTTGCTCACCGAAAGGAGGTTGCTTTGCAACTTGGGCACATACAACACATTTTTGAACCGAATGCGCTCGGTGCATCCCTCAACAAGAGTGTCCACCAAAATGGAACCCCTTCCAAGTGCTTGGAGCACCGAATCATCACCCATGAACACCTTCCTTGATGAAATGGGCTCAAAGGTGTCAAATTGAGTTCTATGAGGTGACGTGTGGGTGGTAGCCCCCGAATCCATGATCCAATCATCCCCCAAGCTCAATGAACCATCATGGAAGGCCATGAATGCATAGTCGTCACGACTCTCATGCGCCTTGGCCTTGTTGGCCTTCTCACCCTTGGTAGTCTTGCGTTTGTAGCAATTACGAACAAAGTGGCCCGGTTTGCCACAATGGAAGCATAGAAGGGGCTCACCTTGAGTTTTGGTTGAATCTCCACCACTCTTGTGACGAGCAACCAACGCCGCATTCTCCGTGGCCACAATCTGATGCTCTTTCTTCCTTGTCACCTCATGCATCAATCGCGACGTGTCGTAGGTGAGGGTGAGCTCCTTGATGTCCTTGGTCTCCATGGCCACAATCAAGTTCTCATAAGATGGTGGCAAGCTCTCCAAAATGGTCATGACAATGTCTCCTTCCGTCACGGGCAAATCAAGGGCTTCGAGTTGGTCCGCAAGAGTCTTCACCTTGTTGATGTGTTGCAAGAGGTCATCCGTCTCTTGCATCTTGATGGTGAAGAACTTGCGCCTCAGAAACACCACATTGGCCAAGCCCTTGGTCTCGTGGATGCCGCATAGAGTCTTCCATGCTTCCGCAGCTCCTTTACAAGACTTGACGTGTTGAATTTGTGCATCCACCAAGTGAGTGCACAAGATGCAAAACGCGGTTCTCTCACGCTTTTTGAAGGCGGAGATGACCTTGGGGTCACTATCACTTGAGGAGCCGTCTCATTGCCCTCATCAATGTCCCAAAGATCCTTTTCATCAAGGATCATCTCCATCTTGAACTTGAACAAGGAGAAGTTGTCTCCATTGAACTTGTCCACAACACGGGGTGTTTCACCTTTGTAGGTGGCCATGGCTACAGTATGCAACTCAAAGCGCTCTCAATGGCACAAGAGAATAGCAAGGCGCTGAAATATGCAACTCAACCACCTCCCAAGCAAACCCTAGCTCTCTCCACACTCAAAGGAATAAACTAAGCAACTCAACTACTTTCAATGCTAGCTAGCTCCAAGACAAGGGGCTGAAGTATGCAATCCAACCACCTCTCAAGCAAATCTCTAGCTTTCTAGGCACACAAGGGGCTGAAGTAATCAACTCAACCACCTCCCAAGCAAACCCTAGCTCTCTCCACACACAAGGGGCTGAAGTATACAACCCAACCCTCAAAAGAGCACAAGATCTACCCAAAATGTGAGGTTATCACTCAAACCTCACCCTCATACTCACTCTTTGCAATTTCAGCCCCCTTTGAGCAAATACTATGCATCCACTTGAGCAAACAACCTCAAGCAAGGGTAGAAACCAACTCAAACAAGTACAAACTCACAAATCACCTCCTTGTGCTTCAAAGAAACACTTTGGTGATGCAAATCCACCCTTAGCAACTCCAAGCCTCCAAAAGCTTGTGCAACACCAAATGGACCTCCAAATGAGGTCCAAAGTGGATCAACTCCTTCAATATGATAGATCAGATCCTTCAACAAGCTCCAACAAGGTGCACACCTCCACAAACTCAAATTTGGTGTTCCACCAAGCTAAATGAGGATCAGCCACTCTCCAAGAGGCAAAACAAGATCTCCAAAGACTCCAAAAGGCATGCAAAGAGAGGTGAAGCTCCTCAAAGGTCCTCTCCCACCACAAATGCACCCCAAACCAGGAAACAAGCACAAAAAGTCTTCCAAATGCTCCACAAGGTAGGACAAGTGCTGGAGTAGCTCAAATGAGAAGCAATGTGACTACAAGAACACCCCTAACACTAAAGAGTAGCTAAAGAAGTCCTCTAAGAGCACAAGGTCGAATTCTAAGGGCTGATGTAGCTCAAGTGTGATATCCACTCACCACAAATTACCTCCACACTCATAGAAGTGGGCCCATAACCTATTGAAAACATAGGGAAGATAGAAGAGCAAACGCACACATGGTATACTCAAATGTATAAGATACAAATGGAAGAGATGAGAGGGTCCCCAAACCCTCTCATCTATATACTCTCCCAACCACTCTCCCTTCACCAAACCATATGGGATAACCACACTCATGGGCTGATCCTCCCTATGAAGTCCCTTCTACCAGATGCTCTCTCTCCAATGCTAATTACCTCACCTAGCATATCTCGTTTGGCCGAGAACAAACTCCTAATGCTCTATTTTAACTTTTCAACACAAAGTCCTTGTATGGACTAAAGCAAGCATCGACAGCATGATACTAAAAAATTGTTGCGAGTCTTTTGAATTTTGGCTTTGAGAGGAGTGTGGCTGACCATAGCTTGTATTTTGCACAGGTGGGAGCCCATGTGATGCTTGTGCTTGTGTATGTTGATGACTTGATCAAACTCTCTATTAAAGTGGAGACCATGGATGCGTTGAAGGCCAAGTTGGAGGTGCATTTGGAGATGACAGACTTGGGAGAGTTGCACTATTGCCTTAGAGTGGAGTTTGCAAGAGATCTAGGTGCGACAACCATCGCCATGAGTCAAGCCAAGTATGTGGAGGAGGTGTTGAAGCGGTTTGGCATGGAGGATTGCAAACCCATTGGCACTCCATTGGACACTAAGACAAAGTTGGTGAAACTTAGCATGGAGGAGTATGATGCGGATGCTTCGAGGATGGTGAGTGTGCCTTACAAATCAGTGGTGGGATCATTGATGTGTGCCATGGTGGCTACAAGGGCTGATTTGGCCTTTGCCATTAGCACGGTGAGTCAGCACATGGCAAGGCCGGGATGGAGTCATTGGATGGCGGTGAAGAGGATCATGAGGTACCTCAAGGGCACTTCTCATGTGAAGTTGAAATTGGGAGGAGGGCACATACGCTTGATGGAGTATTGTGTTGCAAATTGGGCTGGCGATGCCAATGACAGAATGTGCACCACGAGATACGCATTTAGTCTTGGAGAGGGCATGGTGTCATGGAGCAGCAAGAAGCAATCCACGATGACTGTATCTGCAACAGAGGCAGAGTACATGGCAGCGAGCCATTGCACAAGAGAGGCCATATTGCTAAGGTAGCTCTTGGAGGAAGTGGGGTGTGAGGACATGGAGGGCACGTTGATCTTGTGTGACAATCAAGGTGCCAGAGGTCTTGCCAAGAACCCGGTGCACCATGCCAAGACGAAACACATCGAGGTGCAATACCTTTTTTTGAGAGAGAAGGTGGAGAAGGGAAGCATCACATTGGAGTATTGTCCAACTGAGGACATGTTGGCGGATGTGATGACAAAGGCGTTGGCGAGAGATAAACATGAGCGTTTGACGAGAGCCATGGGCATTGGGACTTTGGCCAATCGCAAAGTGGGAGTGTTGAAAGGTTGGAATAAAGCATTAGGAGTTTGCTTTAGGCCAAAGGAGATATGCTAGGTGGGGTAATTAGCATTGGAGGAAGAGCATGTGGTAGGAGGCACCTCATAAAAAGGATCAGCCCATGAGAGTGGTTATCCAATATGGTTTGGTGAAGGGAGAGTTGTTGGGAGAGTATATAGATGAGAGGGTTTGGGAACCGTCTCATGTCTTCCATTTGTATCTTATACATTTGAGTATACCATGTGTGCCTTTGCTCTTTTATCTTCCCTATGTTTTCAATATATATAGTGTGACCTTGTGCCGTCGGCCCAATTTTCATACCGATTTAATCATGCTTTGGTGCACCTCTGTTTGGCGAGAGTTTTTCAGTGATACCAAGAACGCCACCAAAATAAAACGAAAAGTGATTTTCTTTTTTTCTAATCCAAAATAAACTTAGAAATATGATAACTTTCCCAACGTAGGCCCAAATGCCATGAAACCAAGCCCATATATTCCTCCTTGTTGAGAGCTTTTTAATAATACCAAGCATGCAATAGAATGATACATGATCCAAGAGATCTCAATGTGACAAACATCCAAACATCCAAACAAACATCCAAACATATAGCCTAATTTAAGATATTGATATAATCTTGGAATAAATATGTTTGTCATCATAACCAATGGATGTTTAATAAACATAAAATCTTTTTTTTTTATGAAATTCCTAAATATAATGCAACATGATAGATTTGGCAAAAATGTATGGTGGATTTAGATGCCATATTTAACTTCTTTTGGATTATAGGGGAATTTTTGGACTAGACCAAGTTAGTAACTGTTGGGGAATCTCTCTAAAGTATGCAATAAGAAGGAACTACGTGTAGAAAAATGCAAGAAAGGTCAAGAATACCAGTTTAAGTCATTGGGTGATCTCTCGATATACTGTGCACATGATCATCAAGAAATTACTTGATGAACATGATTTCATGTAATCAAACAGTTTTTTTTGATATACAAGACAAATGGGGTGATTTTGAAGTATTACAGGAGATTAATAATCAAATGATTTTTCATTAAATCGACAAATGATATCTTAACTAGCAACGTTTTGGAGTAGACAAGAATGATAGAAGTATGAAGCCTTTGTCCAAATTTAGTCGTAACTTGATACAATGAATTTACAATTGACCAACAAAAAAATAAGAGGAAAGGGATATCAAATCTCCTTTCCAAGTGGGTTAGAGCCACCATGGGTGGCTCATATCCGGTAGAGTAGATATCAAAGACATTGTTGAGTGAGAATCGCCCCAGACTATAAGCACTAAACATCCACTTGGAGTCTTGATGTGTGTCAACCGATGGAACTGTCCAATTTGTATTGGGGATCCCCTGACAATCGTAATATATTGGACAACACATCAATATGTAGCAATAGATCAACCACTACACAGATATACACTAGGTTTACTTAACCAACACTCATCAGAGAATCCCGTGATAGAGTGAATTTAGCAATAAAGCAAAACCAAAATCACACTTTAGAGTGATTATCATACAACAAACAAAAGCAACATCAACTGGCAGATCAAATGCAAAGGAAAATTGAGGCAATGGAAACATGGAGCATAACATGCATATTCCTAAATCCAAAATGACATTTTAGAGTGATTATCATACAACAGATAAAAGCAACATCAATTGGCAAATTAAAGGCAAAGGTAAACTGAGACAATCTAAAACATGGAGCATAACATGCATATCAGAGGAACACTATCCAAATTTTATTCATATAGATAGTGTCCACAGCCTTGCCAGTTGGAAATATATAAGCATTGCACAGTGAAAATTTCACTACTAAGTGCATGTAGCATCTCTAGCATATATGAATCCTAGTCGTCCACGTAACTGACAGCAATTGAGAGGATCCATACTAACCATCTTCAATCTCCTATCTATATATTGTTGAAAGGTTGGAATAGAGCATTAGGAGTTTGCTCTCGGCCAAACGAGATATGCTAGGTGAGGTAATTAGCATTGGAGAGAGAGCATCTGGTAGAAGGGACTTCATAGGGAGGATCAGCCCATGAGTGTGGTTATCCCATATGGTTTGGTGAAGGAAGAGTGGTTGGGAGAGTATATAGATGAGAGGGTTTGGGGACCCTCTCATCTCTTCCATTTGTATCTTATACATTTGAGTATACCATGTGTGCGTTTGCTCTTCTATCTTCCCTATGTTTTCAATAGGTTATGGGCCCACTTCTATGAGTGTGGAGGTAATTTGTGGTGAGTGGAGATCACATTTGAGCTACATCAGCCCTTAGAATTCGACCTTGTGCTCTTGGAGGACTTCTTTAGCTACTCTTTAGTGTTAGGGGTGTTTTTGTAGTCACATTGCTTCTCATTTGAGCTACTCCAGCACTTGTCCTACCTTGTGGAGCATTTGGAAGACTTTTTGTGCTTGTTTCCTGGTTTGGGGTGCATTTGTGGTGGGAGAGGACCTTTGAGGAGCTTCACCTCTCTTTGCATGCCTTTTGGAGTCTTTGGAGATCTTGTTTTGCCTCTTGGAGAGTGGCTGATCCTCATTTAGCTTGGTGGAACACCAAATTTGAGTTTGTGGAGGTGTGCACCTTGTTGGAGCTTGTTGAAGGATCTGATCTATCATATTGAAGGAGTTGATCCACTTTGGACCTCATTTGGAGGTCCATTTGGTGTTGCACAAGCTTTTGGAGGCTTGGAGTTGCTAAGGGTGGATTTGCATCACCAAAGTGTTTCTTTGAAGCACAAGGAGGTGATTTGTGAGTTTGTACTTGTTTGAGTTGGTTTCTACCCTTGCTTGAGGTTGTTTGCTCAAGTGGATGCATAGTATTTGCTCAAAGGGGGCTGAAATTGCAAAGAGTGAGTATGAGGGTGAGGTTTGAGTGATAACCTCACATTTTGGGTAGATCTTGTGCTCTTTTGAGGGTTGGGTTGTATACTTCAGCCCCTTGTGTGTGGAGAGAGCTAGGGTTTGCTTGGGAGGTGGTTGAGTTGATTACTTCAGCCCCTTGTGTGCCTAGAAAGCTAGAGATTTGCTTGAGAGGTGGTTGGATTGCATACTTCAGCCCCTTGTCTTGGAGCTAGCTAGCATTGAAAGTAGTTGAGTTGCTTAGTTTATTCCTTTGAGTGTGGAGAGAGCTAGGGTTTGCTTGGGAGGTGGTTGAGTTGCATATTTCAGCGCCTTGCTATTCTCTTGTGCCATTGAGAGCGCTTTGAGTTGCATACTGTAGCCATGGCCACCTACAAAGGTGAAACACCCCGTGTTGTGGACAAGTTCAATGGAGACAACTTCTCCTTGTTCAAGTTCAAGATGGAGATGATCCTTGATGAAAAGGATCTTTGGGACATTGATGAGGGCAATGAGACGGCTCCTCAAGTGATAGTGACCCCAAGGTCATCTCCGCCTTCAAAAAGCGTGAGAGAACCGCGTTTTGCATCTTGTGCACTCACTTGGTGGATGCACAAATTCAACACGTCAAGTCTTGTAAAGGAGCTGCGGAAGCATGGAAGACTCTATGCGGCATCCACGAGACCAAGGGCTTGGCCAATGTGGTGTTTCTGAGGCGCAAGTTCTTCACCATCAAGATGCAAGAGACGGATGACCTCTTGCAACACATCAACAAGGTGAAGACTCTTGCGGACCAACTCGAAGCCCTTGATTTGCCCGTGACGGAAGGAGACATTGTCATGACCATTTTGGAGAGCTTGCCACCATCTTATGAGAACTTGATTGTGGCCATGGAGACCAAGGACATCAAGGAGCTCACCCTCACCTACGACACGTCGCGATTGATGCATGAGGTGACAAGGAAGAAAGAGCATCAGATTGTGGCCACGGAGAATGCGGCGTTGGTTGCTCGTCACAAGAGTGGTGGAGATTCAACCAAAACTCAAGGTGAGCCCCTTCTATGCTTCCATTGTGGCAAACCGGGCCACTTTGTTCGTAATTGCTACAAACGCAAGACTACCAAGGGTGAGAAGGCCAACAAGGCCAAGGCGCATGAGAGTCGTGACGACTATGCATTCATGGCCTTCCATGATGGTTCATTGAGCTTGGGGGATGATTGGATCATGGATTCGGGGGCTACCACCCACACGTCACCTCATAGAACTCAATTTGACACCTTTGAGCCCATTTCATCAAGGAAGGTGTTCATGGGTGATGATTCGGTGCTCCAAGCACTTGGAAGGGGTTCCATTTTGGTGGACACTCTTGTTGAGGGATGCACCGAGCGCATTCGGTTCAAAAATGTGTTGTATGTGCCCAAGTTGCAAAGCAACCTCCTTTCGGTGAGCAAGATAGTCGAAGGAGGGTTGAATGTGCAATTTGGAGGCCTTGGGTGCATTGTGAGGTCTCCCGATGGAGACACCCGAGCCATGGCATCACGTGAGGGCAACTTGTACATTTTGCGATGCAAGGTTGTGCATGGAGGAGAGAGTACCCAAGTTGCCAATTCTACCATGGATGGGCTGATTTTGTGACATCGACGCATGGGGCACTTGAATGTGCAAAGCTTGAAGGCTCTTCCAAGCTTGGTGAGTGGCCTTGACCTTCCCAAGTTCCATAGGGATGACTTGCCCAATGCTTGTGAAGGTTGCATTGAGGGCAAGCAACAACGGCACTCACTTCCAAAGGATGGTGCCACGCGTGCCATCAAGGTGTTGGGCATTGTGCATTTAGATGTGTGTAGCTCCATGAAGACCACGGTATTGGATGGGGCAAGGTACTTTTTGTTGAAAGGTTGGAATAGAGCATTAGGAGTTTGCTCTTGGCCAAAGGAGATATGCTAGGTGGGGTACTTAGCATTGGAGAGAGAGCATGTGGTAGGAGGCACCTCATAGAGAGGATCAGCCCATGAGTGTGGTTATCCCATATGGTTAGGTGAAGGGAGAGTGATTGGGAGAGTACATAGATGAGAGGGTTTGGGTGACCCTCTCATCTCTTCCATTTGTATCTTATGCATTTGAGTATACCATGTGTGCCTTTGCTCTTCTATCTTCCCTATGTTTTCAATAGGTTATGGGCCCACAACTTAGAGTGTGGAGGTGCATTATGGTGAGTGGAGATCACATTTGAGGTACATCAGCCCTGAGATTTCGACCTTGTGCACTTGGAGGACTTCTTTAGCTTCCCTTTAGTGTTAGGGGTGTTTTTGTAGTGACATTGCTTCTCATTTGAGCTACTTGAGCACTTGTCCTATCTTGTGGAGCATTTGGAGGACTACTCGTGCTTGTTTCATGGTTTGGGGTGCATTTGTGGTGGGAGAGGACCTTTGAAGAGCTTCATCTCTCTTTGCATGCCTTTTGGAGTCTTTGGAGATCTTGTTTTACCTCTTGGAGAGTGGCTGATCCTCATTTAGCTTGGTGGAGCACCAAATTCGAGTTTGTGAAAGTGTGGACCTTTTTGGAGCTTGTTGGAGGATCTGATCTATCATATTGGAGGAATTGATCCACTTTGAAGCTTATTTGGAGGTCCATTTGGTGTTGCACAAGTTTTTGGAGGTGTGGAGTTGCTAAGGGTGGAGTTGCACGACCAAAGTGCTTGTTTGAAGCACAAAGAGGTGATTTGTGAGTTTGTACTTGCTTTAGTTGGTTTCTACCCTTGCTTGAGGTTGTTTGCTCAAGTGGATGCATAGTATTTGCTCAAAGGGGGCTGAAATTGCAAGGAGTGAGTTTGAGGGTGAGGTATGAGTGATAACCTCACATTTTGGGAGATCTTGTGCTCTTTTGAGGGTTGGGTTGTATACTTCAGTCCCTTGTGTGTGGAGAGAGCTAGGGTTTGCTTGGGAGGTGGTTGAGTTGCATACTTCAGCCCCTTTGTGTGCATAGAAAGCTAGAGATTTGTTTGAGAGGTGGTTGAGTTGCATACTTTAGCCATGGCCACCTATGAGGGTGAGACACTCCGTGTTGTGGACAAGTTCAATGGACACAATTTCTCCTTGTTCAAGTTCAAAATGGAGATGGTCCTTGATGAGAAGGATCTTTGGGACATTGATGAGGGCACTGAGACGCCTCCTTCAAGTGAGAGTGACCCCAAGGTCATCTCGGCCTTCAAAAAGCGTGAGAAGACGCCGTTTCGCATCTTGTGTACTCACATGGTGGATGCACAAATCCAACACGTCAAGTCTTGCAAGAGAGCTGCGGAAGCATGGAGGACCCTACGCAGCATCCACGAAACCAAGGGCTTGGCCAATGTGTTGTTCTTGAGGCGCAAGTTCTTCATTATGAAGATGCAAGAGACCGATGACCTCTTGCAACACATCAACAAGGTGAAGACTCTTGCGGACCAACTTGAAGCCCTTGATGTGCCCGTGACGCAAGGAGACATTGTCATGACCATTTTGGAGAGCTTGCCACCATCTTATGAGAACTTGATTGTGGCCATGGAGACCAAGGACATCAAGGAGCTCACCCTGATCTACGTGACGTCGCGGTTGATGCATGAAGTGATAAGGAAGAAGGAGCATCAGATGGTGGCCACGGAGAGTGCGGCATTGGTTGCTCGCCACAAGAGTGGTGGAGATTCAACCAAGGTTCAAGGTGAGCCCCTTCTATGTTTCCATTGTGGCAAACCGGGCCACTTTGCTCGTAATTGCTATAAACGCAAGAGTGGCAAGGGTGAGAAGGCCAATAAAGCCAAGGTAGAAGAGAGTGGTGAGGACTATGCGTTCATGGCCTCTCATGATGGTCCATTGCACTTCGGGGGTGATTGGATCATGGATTTTGGAGCTACCACCCACATGTCACCCCATAGAGCTCATTTTGACACCTTTGAGGCCATTGCGGAAAGGAAGGTGTTCATGGGTGACGAATCGGTGCTCCAAGCCCTTGCAAGGGGGTCCATTTTGGTGGACACCCTTGTTGAAAGATGCACCAAGCGCATTCGGTTCAAAAATGTGTTGTATGTGCCCAAGTTGCAAAGCAACCTCCTTTCGGTGAGCAAGATAGTGGAGGGAGGGTTGAATGTTCAATTTGGAGGTTTTGGGTGCATTGTGAGGTCTCCCAATGGAGACACCCAAGCCATGGCAACACGAGAGGGCAACTTGTATCTTTTGCGGTGCAAGGTTGTGCATGGAGGAGAGAGTGCCCAAGTTGCCACTTCTACCAAGGATGGGCTGATTTTGTGGCATCGACGCATGGGGCACCTAAATGTACAAAGTTTGAGGGCTCTTCCAAGCTTGGTGAGTGGCCTTGACCTTCCCAAATCTCATGGTGATGGCTTGCCCAATGCTTGTGAGGGTTGCATTGAGGGCAAGCAACAACGGCACTCCTTTCCAAAGGATGGTGCCACACGTGCCACCAAGGTGTTGGGCATTGTGCATTCAGATGTGTGTGGCCCCATGAAGACCACGTCATTGGGTGGGGCAAGGTATTTCTTGACCTTCATTGACGACCTTTCAAGAAAGGTGTGGGTGTACCTTCTCAAGGCCAAGAGCGAGTGCTTTGAGCAATTCAAGGAGTTCAAGGCCTTGGTGGAGAAGGAGGCGGAGTGCTCCATGAAGGTGTTGCGGTCCGACAACGGCGGGGAATACACTTCCAACCAATTCGAGGCCTATTTGAAGACCCAAGGTATTGTGCACCAAACCTCAACTCCACATACGCCGCAGCAAAATGGAGTGGCTGAGAGGGCCAATCGTACCATTGTGGAGATGGCTAGAAGCATGCTCTATGGCCAAAAGCTTGGGTTGGAGTATTGGGCCGAGGCGGTGAGCAACGCGGTGTACATTCGCAATTGATGCCCCACTAATGCGGTGGATGGCAAAACTCCACAAGAGGCGTGGAGTGGGAGGAGGCCTTCCGTGGCTCACATAAGGGTGTTTGGGTGTGTTGCATATGCCAAGATCCCGGATGCATCAAGGACCAAACTTGATGCAAAGGCGATGAGGTGTTTGTTTTTGGGATATTGTGAGGGCTCCAAGGCATATAGGCTCATTTGTTTGGAGTCCAAGAAGATCATTCGATGTTGTGATGTGACTTTCTGTGAGCAAGGAGAGTTGCAGGGAGACTTGGAGTTGGGTCCAAGTGGGAGTAGTGGTGACCTTGTTGTGGACTCACCTCCAACGCCTTTGCATGGTGGCGATGATGATGACAGAAACGATGAGGACCAGTCCCTTGAGGATGGAGATGGTGACCTTGTAGATGGAGATGGTGATCTTGTGGAGGATGCAAGTGCAAGCCAAGGTGATGAGGGCTCCAAGCCCAAGAAGATCACAAAGAAGAAGAAGGCACACGGCATTGCTCCAAGAGCTGAAGTGGGAGGAAGCCAACACGTGGGAGGTGTGCGGCGGTCCACAAGGGTAAGCAAGCCGTTGGGGGAGTGGTAGAAGAACCACATCTTCCCTCAACCATCTTTGAACTGGGATCATGCTAATGTGGCTGTTGTTCATGACCCCACCACACTTGGAGAGGCCTTGGAGTCTCGCGATGCAAGCAAGTGGGAGGCAGCCATGGAGGAGGAGTACCACTCCCTCCATGCCAACGGCACGTGGGAGTTGACCACCCTTCCTCCATCTCGCAAGGCCGTGGGATGCAAGTGGGTGTTCAAGACCAAGAGGGATGCCACAGGGGAGATTGTGCGCCACAAGGCAAGGTTGGTGGCAAAGGGGTTCTCTCAAGTCCAAGGAGTGGATTTCAACGAGACCTTTGCTCCCGTGGCCAAGTTTACCACCATACGGTGCGTTGTGGCCCTTGGAGCTTCATTGGACTTGGAAATGCACCAAATGGATGTAAAGACGGCCTTCCTCAACGGCGACTTGGAGGAGGACATCTACATGGAGCAACCCAAGGGGTTTGTGCAACGTGGTCATGAGCACTTAGTTTGCAAACTTGCCAAGTCCTTGTACGGGCTGAAGCAAGCATCGAGAGCATGGTACCAAAAGATTGATGCAAGTCTTTTGGATTTTGGCTTTAAGAGGAGTGTGGCTGACCATAGCTTGTATTTTGCACAAGTGGGAGCCGATGTGATGCTTGTGCTTGTGTATGTTGATGACTTGATCATTCTTTCTAGCAACGTGGAGACCATGGGTGCATTGAAGGCCAAGTTGGAAGCGAAGTACGAGATGACGGACTTGGGGGAATTGCACTATTGCCTTGGAGTGGAGTTTGCCCGAGATCGAGGTGCGAGGACCATCACCATGAGCCAAACCAAGTATGTGGAGGAGGTGCTGAAGCGGTTTGGCATGAAGGATTGCAAACCCATTGGCACTCCATTGGACACCAAGGTGAAGTTGGTGAAGCTCAGCAACGAGGAGTATGATGCGGATGCTTCAAGGATGGTGAGTGTGCCTTACAAATCAGCGATTGGATCCTTGATGTATGCCATGGTGGCCACAAGGGCTGATTTGGCCTTTGCCATTAGCACGGTGAGCCAACATATGGCGAGGCCGGGATGGAGTCATTGGATGGCGGTGAAGAGGATTATGAGATACCTCAAGGGCACTTCTCATGTGAAGTTGCAATTGGGAGGGAGGCACATACGCTTGATGGGGTATTGCGATGCAGATTGGGCTGGCGATGCCAACGACAGAAAGTCCACCACGGGGTATGCATTTAGCCTTGGAGAGGGCATGGTATCATGGAGTAGCAAGAAGCAACCCACGGTGGCTTTATCCACAACTGAGGCAGAGTACATGGCGGCGAGCCATTGCACGAGAGAGGCCATATGGTTGAGGCAGCTCTTGGAAGATGTGGGGTGTGAGGACGTGGAGGGCACGTTGATCTTGTGTGACAACCAAGGTGCCATAGCTCTTGCGAAGAACTCGGTGCACCATGCGAGGACAAAGCACATCGAGGTGCAACACCACTTTGTGAGGGAGAAGGTGGAGAAGGGAAGCATCACATTGGAGTATTGCCCAACTGAGGACATGTTGGCAGATGTGATGACAAAGGCGTTGATGCGGGATAGACATGAGCGTTTGACAAGAGCCATGGGCCTTGGGGACTTTGACCATTCGCAAAGTGAGAGTGTTGAAAGGTTGGAATAGAGCATTAGGAGTTTGCTCTAGGCCAAAGGAGATATGCTAGGTGGGGTACTTAGCATTGGAGAGAGAGCATGTGGTAGGAGGCACCTCATAGAGAGGATCAGCCCATGAGTGTGGTTATCCCATATGGTTAGGTGAAGGGAGAGTGATTGGGAGAGTACATAGATGAGAGGGTTGGGTGACCCTCTCATCTCTTCCATTTGTATCTTATGCATTTGAGTATACCATGTGTGCCTTTGCTCTTCTATCTTCCCTATGTTTTCAATACTTTTTGACCTTCATTGACGGCTTTTCAAGAAAGTTGTGGGTGTACCTTCCCAAGGCCAAAAGCGATTGTTTTGAGCGATTCAAGGAGTTCAAAGCCTTAGTGGAGAAGGAGACGGAGTGCTTCACCAAAGTGTTGCAGTCCGACAACGACGGGGAGTACACATCTAATCAATTCAACGCCTATTTCAATGCCTAAGGTATTGTGCACCAAACCTCACCTCCACATACACCGCAATATCATGGAGTGGTCGAGAGATCCAATTGCACCGTTGTGGAGATGGCTAGGAGCATGATCTATGGCCAACAGCTTGGATTGGAGTATTGGGCTGAGGCAATGAGGAACGCGATGTACATTTGCAACCGATGCCCGATTAGTGCGGTGCATGGCAAGATTCCACAAGAGGCGTGGAGTGGCAGGAGGCCTTCGGTGGCACACATCAAGGTGTTTGGGTGTGTTGCATATGCCAAGATCCCCGATGCATCAAGAACCAAACTTGACGCAAAGGCCGTGAGGTGTTTGTTTTTGGGATATTGTGAGGGCTCCAAGGCATATAGGCTGATTTGCTTGGAGTCCAAGAAGATCATTTGATGTTGCGATGTGACCTTCTATGAGCATGGAGAGTTGCAAAGAGAGTTGGAGTTGCGTCCAAGTGGGAGTAGTGGCGACCTTGTTGTGGATACACCTCCAACGCCCTCGAATGATGATGATGATGATAACAAAGACGATGAGCACCACCCTCTTGAGAATGCAGATGGTGAGCTTGTGGAGGATGCAAATGCAAGCCAAGGTGATGAGGGCTCCAAGCCTAAGAAGGTCACAAAGAAGAAGTACGCACAAAGCATTGCTCCAAGAGCTAAAGTGGGAGGTACTTGACATGTGGGAGGCGTGCGGCGGTCCATAAGGATAAGCAAGCCTTTGGGGGAGTGGTGGAAGAACCACATTTTTCCCCAATCATCTTGCAACTCGGATCATGCAAATGTAGCCCTTGTTTATGACCCGACCACACTTGAAGAGGCCTTGGAGTCTCGGGATGCAAGCAAATGGGAGGCAGCCATGGAGGAGGAGTACCACTCTCTTCATGCCAACGGCACGTGGCAGTTGACCACCCTTCCTCCATCTCGCAAGGCCGTGGGATGCAAGTGGGTGTTCAAAACCAAGAGAGATGCCACGGAAGAGATTGTGCGTCACAAGGCAAGGTTGGTGACAAGGGGATTCTCTCAAGTGCAAGGAGTGAGCTTCAACGAGACTTTTGCTCCCGTGGCCAAGTTCACCACCATACGGTGCATTGTGGCCCTTGGAGCTTCGTTGGATTTGGACATGCACCAAATGGATGTGAAGACGACCTTCCTCAACGGCGACTTGGAGGAGGACATCTATATGGAGCAATCCAAGGGGTTTGTGCAACGTGGTCATGAGCATCTTGTTTGCAAGCTCACAAAGTCTTTGTATGGACTAAAGCAAGCATCAAGAGCTTGGTACCAAAAGATTGATGCAAGTCTTTTGGATTTTGGCTTTGAGAGGAGTGTGGCTGACCATAGCTTGTATTTTGCACAAGTGAGAGCCCATGTGATGCTTGTGCTTGTGTATGTTGATGACTTGATCATTCTCTCTAGCAACATGGAGACCATGGATGCATTGAAGGCCAAGTTGGAGTCAGAGTACAAGATGACGGACTTGAGGGAGTTGCACTATTGCCTTGGAGTGGAGTTTGCAAGAGATTGAGGTGCAAGGACCATCACCATGAGCCAAGCCAAGTATGTGGAGGAGGTGTTGAAGCAATTTGGCATGGAGGATTGCAAACCCATTGGCACTCCATTAGACACCAAGGTGAAGTTGGTGAAGCTCAGCATGGAGGAGTATGATGCAGACGCTTCAAGGATGGTGAGTGTGCCATACAAATCAGCGGTTGGATCATTGATGTATGCCATGGTAGCTACAAGGGCTGATTTGGCCTTTGCCATTAGCACAATGAGTCAACACATGGCAAGGCCGGGATGGAGTCATTGGATGGCAGTGAAGAGGATCATGAGGTACCTCAAGGGCACCTCTCATGTAAAGTTGAAATTGGGAGGAGGGCACATACGCTTGATGGGGTATTGTAATGCAGATTGGGTTGGCGATGCCTACGATAGGAAGTCCATCACAAGATATGCATTTAGCCTTGGAGAGGGCATGGTGTCATGGAGTAGCAAGAAGCAATCCATAGTGGCTTTATCCAAAACGGAGGCAGAGTACATGGCGGCGAATCATCGCACAAAAGAGGCCATGTGGCTAAGGCAGCTCTGGAAAGATGTGTGATGTAGAGTCGTGGAGGGCACGTTGATCATGTGTGACAATCAAGGTGCCATAGCTCTGGCCAAGAATCCGCTACACCATTCGAGGACGAAGCACATTGAGGTGCAACACCATTTCGTGGGGGAGAAAGTTGAGAAGGGAAGTATCACATTAGAGTATTGCCCAGCTGAGGACATGTTGGCAGATGTGATGACAAAGGCATTGGCAAGGAAAAGACATGAGTGTTTATCGCGAGCCATGGGCATTGGAGACTTTGGCCATTTGCAAAGTGGGAGTGTTGAAAGGTTGGAATAGAACATTACGAGTTTGCTCTAGGCCAAAGGAGATATGCTAGATGGTATACTTAGCATTGGAGAGAGAGCATGTGGTAGGAGGCACCTCATGAAGAGAATCAGCCCATGAAAGTGGTTATCCTATATGGTTAGGTGAAGAGAGAGTGGTTGGGAGAGTATATAGATGAGAGGGTTTGAGAACCCTCTCATCTTTTCTATTTGTATCTTTTACATTTGAGTATGCCATGTGCTCCTTTGCTCTTCTATCTTCCATCTGTTTTCAATACCGCAACGTCTTATAGGTGAAGGTGAGCTCCTTGATATCCTTGGTCTCCATGGCCATAATCAAGTTCTCATAAGATGGTGGCAAGCTCTCCAAAATGGTCATGACAATGTCTCCTTCCGTCACGGGCACATCAAGGGCTTCGAGTTGGTCCGCAAGAGTCTTTACTTTGTTGATGTGTTGCAAGAGGTCATCTGTCTCTTGCATCTTGATGGTGAAAAACTTGCGCCTCAAAAACAACACCTTGGCCAAGCCTTTGGTCTTGTGGATGACGCATAGAGTCCTCCATGCTTCCGCAGCGCCCTTGCAAGACTTAACGTTTTGAATTTGTGGATTTACCAAGTGAGTGCACAAGATGCAAAACGCCGTCCTCTCACGCTTCTTGAAGACCAAAATGACCTTGAGGTCACTCTCACTTGAAGGGGCCGTCTCATTGCCCTCAACAATGTCTTGAAGATCCTTCTCATCAATGATCATCTCCATCTTGAACTTGAATAAGAAGAGGTTGTCTCCATTGAACTTGTCCACAACACGGAGTGTGTCACCCTCATAGGTGGCCACGGCTAGAGTATGCAACTCAAGACGCTCTCAATGTCACAAGAAGATAGCAAGCGACTGAAGTATGCAACTCAATCACTTTCAATGCTAGCTAGCTACAAGACAAGGGGCTGAAGTATGCAACCCAACCACCACTCAAGCAACTCTCTAGCTTTCTATGCATTCAAAGAGGCTGAAGTATTCAACTCAACCACCTCCCAAGCAGACCCTAGCTCTCTCCACACACAAGGGGCTGAAGTATACAACCCAATCCTCAAAGGAGCACAAGATCTACCAAAAATGTGAGATTATCACTGAAACCTCACCCTCATACTCACTTCTTGCAATTTCAGCCCCCTTTGAGCAAATACTATGCATCCACTTGAGCAAACAACCTGAAGCAAGGGTAGAAACCAACTAAAGCAAGTACAAACTCACAAATCACCTCCTTGTGATTCAAACAAGCATTTTGGTGGTGCAAGTCCACCCTTAGCAACTCCAAACCTCCAAAAGCTTGTATTACACCAAATGGATCTCCAAATGAGCTCCAAAGTGGATCAACTCCTGTAGTTTGACAGATGAGATCCTCCAACAAGCTCCAACAAGGTCCACACCTCCACAAACTTGAATTTGGTGTTCCACCAACATAAATGAGGATTAGCCACTCTCTAAGAGGCTATTGAAAACATAGAGAACATAGAAGAGCAAAGGCACACATGATATACTCAAATGCATAAGATACAAATGGAAGAGATGAGAGGGTCACCCAACCCTCTCATCTATGTACTCTCCCAATCACTCTCCCTTCACCTAACCATATGGGATAACCACACTCATGGGCTGATCCTCTCT
Source organism: Ulota crispa (assembly GCA_963920765.1). Classification (NCBI taxonomy): domain Eukaryota; kingdom Viridiplantae; phylum Streptophyta; class Bryopsida; order Orthotrichales; family Orthotrichaceae; genus Ulota; species Ulota crispa. The sequence goes on from OY987242.1 coordinate 37,965,283, forward strand.
ATGAGGTGCCTCCTACCACATGCTCTCTCTCCAATGCTAAGTACCCCACCTAGCATATCTCCTTTGGCCTAGAGCAAACTCCTAATGCTCTATTCCAACCTTTCAACACTCTCACTTTGCGAATGGTCAAAGTCCCCAAGGCCCATGGCTCTTGTCAAACGCTCATGTCTATCCCGCATCAACGCCTTTGTCATCACATCTGCCAACATGTCCTCAGTTGGGCAATACTCCAATGTGATGCTTCCCTTCTCCACCTTCTCCCTCACAAAGTGGTGTTGCACCTCGATGTGCTTTGTCCTCGCATGGTGCACCGAGTTCTTCGCAAGAGCTATGGCACCTTGGTTGTCACACAAGATCAACGTGCCCTCCACGTCCTCACACCCCACATCTTCCAAGAGCTGCCTCAACCATATGGCCTCTCTCGTGCAATGGCTCGCCGCCATGTACTCTGCCTCAGTTGTGGATAAAGCCACCGTGGGTTGCTTCTTGCTACTCCATGATACCATGCCCTCTCCAAGGCTAAATGCATACCCCGTGGTGGACTTTCTGTCGTTGGCATCGCCAGCCCAATCTGCATCGCAATACCCCATCAAGCGTATGTGCCTCCCTCCCAATTGCAACTTCACATGAGAAGTGCCCTTGAGGTATCTCATAATCCTCTTCACCGCCATCCAATGACTCCATCCCGGCCTCGCCATATGTTGGCTCACCGTGCTAATGGCAAAGGCCAAATCAGCCCTTGTGGCCACCATGGCATACATCAAGGATCCAATCGCTGATTTGTAAGGCACACTCACCATCCTTGAAGCATCCGCATCATACTCCTCGTTGCTGAGCTTCACCAACTTCACCTTGGTGTCCAATGGAGTGCCAATGGGTTTGCAATCCTTCATGCCAAACCGCTTCAGCACCTCCTCCACATACTTGGTTTGGCTCATGGTGATGGTCCTCGCACCTCGATCTCGGGCAAACTCCACTCCAAGGCAATAGTGCAATTCCCCCAAGTCCGTCATCTCGTACTTCGCTTCCAACTTGGCCTTCAATGCACCCATGGTCTCCACGTTGCTAGAAAGAATGATCAAGTCATCAACATACACAAGCACAAGCATCACATCGGCTCCCACTTGTGCAAAATACAAGCTATGGTCAGCCACACTCCTCTCAAAGCCAAAATCCAAAAGACTTGCATCAATCTTTTGGTACCATGCTCTCGATGCTTGCTTCAGCCCGTACAAGGACTTGGCAAGTTTGCAAACTAAGTGCTCATGACCACGTTGCACAAACCCCTTGGGTTGCTCCATGTAGATGTCCTCCTCCAAGTCGCCGTTGAGGAAGGCCGTCTTTACATCCATTTGGTGCATTTCCAAGTCCAATGAAGCTCCAAGGGCCACAACGCACCGTATGGTGGTAAACTTGGCCACGGGAGCAAAGGTCTCGTTGAAATCCACTCCTTGGACTTGAGAGAACCCCTTTGCCACCAACCTTGCCTTGTGGCGCACAATCTCCCCTGTGGCATCCCTCTTGGTCTTGAACACCCACTTGCATCCCACGGCCTTGCGAGATGGAGGAAGGGTGGTCAACTCCCACGTGCCGTTGGCATGGAGGGAGTGGTACTCCTCCTCCATGGCTGCCTCCCACTTGCTTGCATCGCGAGACTCCAAGGCCTCTCCAAGTGTGGTGGGGTCATGAACAACAGCCACATTAGCATGATCCCAGTTCAAAGATGGTTGAGGGAAGATGTGGTTCTTCTACCACTCCCCCAACGGCTTGCTTACCCTTGTGGACCGCCGCACACCTCCCACGTGTTGGCTTCCTCCCACTTCAGCTCTTGGAGCAATGCCGTGTGCCTTCTTCTTCTTTGTGATCTTCTTGGGCTTGGAGCCCTCATCACCTTGGCTTGCACTTGCATCCTCCACAAGATCACCATCTCCATCTACAAGGTCACCATCTCCATCCTCAAGGGACTGGTCCTCATCGTTTCTGTCATCATCATCGCCACCATGCAAAGGCGTTGGAGGTGAGTCCACAACAAGGTCACCACTACTCCCACTTGGACCCAACTCCAAGTCTCCCTGCAACTCTCCTTGCTCACAGAAAGTCACATCACAACATCGAATGATCTTCTTGGACTCCAAACAAATGAGCCTATATGCCTTGGAGCCCTCACAATATCCCAAAAACAAACACCTCATCGCCTTTGCATCAAGTTTGGTCCTTGATGCATCCGGGATCTTGGCATATGCAACACACCCAAACACCCTTATGTGAGCCACGGAAGGCCTCCTCCCACTCCACGCCTCTTGTGGAGTTTTGCCATCCACCGCATTAGTGGGGCATCGATTGCGAATGTACACCGCGTTGCTCACCGCCTCGGCCCAATACTCCAACCCAAGCTTTTGGCCATAGAGCATGCTTCTAGCCATCTCCACAATGGTACGATTGGCCCTCTCAGCCACTCCATTTTGCTGCGGCGTATGTGGAGTTGAGGTTTGGTGCACAATACCTTGGGTCTTCAAATAGGCCTCGAATTGGTTGGAAGTGTATTCCCCGCCGTTGTCGGACCGCAACACCTTCATGGAGCACTCCGCCTCCTTCTCCACCAAGGCCTTGAACTCCTTGAATTGCTCAAAGCACTCGCTCTTGGCCTTGAGAAGGTACACCCACACCTTTCTTGAAAGGTCGTCAATGAAGGTCAAGAAATACCTTGCCCCACCCAATGACGTGGTCTTCATGGGGCCACACACATCTGAATGCACAATGCCCAACACCTTGGTGGCACGTGTGGCACCATCCTTTGGAAAGGAGTGCCGTTGTTGCTTGCCCTCAATGCAACCCTCACAAGCATTGGGCAAGCCATCACCATGAGATTTGGGAAGGTCAAGGCCACTCACCAAGCTTGGAAGAGCCCTCAAACTTTGTACATTTAGGTGCCCCATGCGTCGATGCCACAAAATCAGCCCATCCTTGGTAGAAGTGGCAACTTGGGCACTCTCTCCTCCATGCACAACCTTGCACCGCAAAAGATACAAGTTGCCCTCTCGTGTTGCCATGGCTTGGGTGTCTCCATTGGGAGACCTCACAATGCACCCAAAACCTCCAAATTGAACATTCAACCCTCCCTCCACTATCTTGCTCACCGAAAGGAGGTTGCTTTGCAACTTGGGCACATACAACACATTTTTGAACCGAATGCGCTTGGTGCATCTTTCAACAAGGGTGTCCACCAAAATGGACCCCCTTGCAAGGGCTTGGAGCACCGATTCGTCACCCATGAACACCTTCCTTTCCGCAATGGCCTCAAAGGTGTCAAAATGAGCTCTATGGGGTGACATGTGGGTGGTAGCTCCAAAATCCATGATCCAATCACCCCCGAAGTGCAATGGACCATCATGAGAGGCCATGAACGCATAGTCCTCACCACTCTCTTCTACCTTGGCTTTATTGGCCTTCTCACCCTTGCCACTCTTGCGTTTATAGCAATTACGAGCAAAGTGGCCCGGTTTGCCACAATGGAAACATAGAAGGGGCTCACCTTGAACCTTGGTTGAATCTCCACCACTCTTGTGGCGAGCAACCAATGCCGCACTCTCCGTGGCCACCATCTGATGCTCCTTCTTCCTTATCACTTCATGCATCAACCGCGACGTCACGTAGATCAGGGTGAGCTCCTTGATGTCCTTGGTCTCCATGGCCACAATCAAGTTCTCATAAGATGGTGGCAAGCTCTCCAAAATGGTCATGACAATGTCTCCTTGCGTCACGGGCACATCAAGGGCTTCAAGTTGGTCCGCAAGAGTCTTCACCTTGTTGATGTGTTGCAAGAGGTCATCGGTCTCTTGCATCTTCATAATGAAGAACTTGCGCCTCAAGAACAACACATTGGCCAAGCCCTTGGTTTCGTGGATGCTGCGTAGGGTCCTCCATGCTTCCGCAGCTCCCTTGCAAGACTTGACGTGTTGGATTTGTGCATCCACCATGTGAGTACACAAGATGCGAAACGGCGTCTTCTCACGCTTTTTGAAGGCCGAGATGACCTTGGGGTCACTCTCACTTGAAGGAGGCGTCTCAGTGCCCTCATCAATGTCCCAAAGATCCTTCTCATCAAGGACCATCTCCATTTTGAACTTAAACAAGGAGAAATTGTGTCCATTGAACTTGTCCACAACACGGAGTGTCTCACCCTCATAGGTGGCCATGGCTAAAGTATGCAACTCAACCACCTCTCAAACAAATCTCTAGCTTTCTATGCACACAAAGGGGCTGAAGTATGCAACTCAACCACCTCCCAAGCAAACCCTAGCTCTCTCCACACACAAGGGACTGAAGTATACAACCCAACCCTCAAAAGAGCACAAGATCTCCCAAAATGTGAGGTTATCACTCATACCTCACCCTCAAACTCACTCCTTGCAATTTCAGCCCCCTTTGAGCAAATACTATGCATCCACTTGAGCAAACAACCTCAAGCAAGGGTAGAAACCAACTAAAGCAAGTACAAACTCACAAATCACCTCTTTGTGCTTCAAACAAGCACTTTGGTCGTGCAACTCCACCCTTAGCAACTCCACACCTCCAAAAACTTGTGCAACACCAAATGGACCTCCAAATAAGCTTCAAAGTGGATCAATTCCTCCAATATGATAGATCAGATCCTCCAACAAGCTCCAAAAAGGTCCACACTTTCACAAACTCGAATTTGGTGCTCCACCAAGCTAAATGAGGATCAGCCACTCTCCAAGAGGTAAAACAAGATCTCCAAAGACTCCAAAAGGCATGCAAAGAGAGATGAAGCTCTTCAAAGGTCCTCTCCCACCACAAATGCACCCCAAACCATGAAACAAGCACGAGTAGTCCTCCAAATGCTCCACAAGATAGGACAAGTGCTCAAGTAGCTCAAATGAGAAGCAATGTCACTACAAAAACACCCCTAACACTAAAGGGAAGCTAAAGAAGTCCTCCAAGTGCACAAGGTCGAAATCTCAGGGCTGATGTACCTCAAATGTGATCTCCACTCACCATAATGCACCTCCACACTCTAAGTCGTGGGCCCATAACCTATTGAAAACATAGGGAAGATAGAAGAGCAAAGGCACACATGGTATACTCAAATGCATAAGATACAAATGGAAGAGATGAGAGGGTCACCCAAACCCTCTCATCTATGTACTCTCCCAATCACTCTCCCTTCACCTAACCATATGGGATAACCACACTCATGGGCTGATCCTCTCTATGAGGTGCCTCCTACCACATGCTCTCTCTCCAATGCTAAGTACCCCACCTAGCATATCTCCTTTGGCCCAGAGCAAACTCCTAATGCTCTATTCCAACCTTTCAACAGAGGCAAAACAAGATTTCCAAAGATTTCAAAAGGCATGCAAAGAGAGGTGAAGCTCCTCAAAGATCCTCTCCAACCACAAATGCACCCTAAACCATGAAATAAGCACAAGTAGTCCTTCAAATGCTCCACAAGATAGGACAAGTGCTGAAGTAGCTCAAATGAGTAGCAATGTCACTACAAAAACACCCCTAACCGTAAAGGGTAGCTAAAGAAGTCCTTGTAGTGAACAAGGTCAAATTCCAAAGGCTGATAAGCCTTAAATATGATCCCCACTCACCATAATGCACCTCCACACTCTTAGTAGTGGACCCGTAACCTATTGAAAGCATAGAGAAGATAAAAGAGCAAAGGCACACATGGTATATTCAAATGTATAAGATACAAATGGAAGAGATGAGAGGGTTCCCAAACCCTGTCATCTATATACCCTTCCAACCACTCTCCCTTCACCAAACCATATGAGATAACCACACTCATGGGCTGATTCTCTCTATGAGGTGCCTCCTACCACATGCTCTTTCTCCAATGCTAAGTACTCCACCTAGCATATCTCCTTTGGCCTAGAGCAAATTTCTAATGCTCTAATCCAACTTTTCAATAGTGGTGGTAACCTTGTTGTGGAATACCTGCAACACTCTTGAATGATGATGATGATGATGATGGAGACAATGACGTCTATCCCCTTGAGGATGGAGATGGTGATCTTGTGGAAGATGCAAGTATAAGCCAAGTTGATGATGGCTCCAAGCCCAAGAAGTTCACAAAGAAGAAAAATGCACAAGGCATTGCTCCAACAGTTGAAGTGGGAGGTACCTAACATGTGAGAGGCGTGCGGCGGTCTACAAGGGTAAGCAAGCCTTTAGGATAGTGGTGGAAGAATCACATCTTTCTCCAACTATCTTCCAACTCGGATCATGCTATTGTGGCCCTTGTGCATGATCCCACCATACTTGAAGAGGCCTTGGAGTCTTGGAATGCAAGCAAGTGGGAGGCAACCATGGAGGAGGAGTACCACTCTCTCCATGCCAATGACACGTGGGAGTTGACCACCCTTCCTCCATCTCGCAAGGCCGTGGGATGCAAGTGGGTGTTTAAAACCAAGAGAGATACCACGAGATAGATTGTGCGTCACAAGGCAAAGTTAGTGGCAAGGGGATTCTCTCAAGTGCAAGGAGTAGACTTCAACTACACTTTTGCTCTTGTGACCATGTTCACTACCATACTATGCGTTGCGGCCCTTGAAGCTTCCTTGGATTTGAAGTTGCATCAAATGGATGTAAAAACGGCCTTCCTCAACGGCAAGTTGCAAGAGGACATCTACATGAAGCAACCCAAGGGGTTTGTGCAATGTGGTCATGAGCACCTAGTTTGCAAGCTCACAAAGTCCTTATGTAGACTAAAGCAAGCATCGAAAGCTTAGTACCAAAAGATTGATGCAAGTCTTTTAGATTTTGGCTTTGAAAAGAGTGTAGCTTACCATAGCTTGTATTTTGCACAAGTGGGAGCTTATGTGATGCTTGTGCTTGTGTATGTTGATGACTTGATCATTCTGTCTAGCAACGAAGAGAGCATGGGTGCATTGAAGACCAAGTTGGAGGCGGAGTACAAGATGACGGACTTGGGAGAGTTGCACTATTGCCTTGGAGTGGAGTTTGCAAGAGATCGAGGTGCGAAGACCATCACCATGAGTCAAGCCAAGTATGTGGAGGAGGTGTTGAAGCGGTTTGGCATGGAGGATTGCAAACCCATTGGCACTCCATTGGACACCAAGGTGAAGTTGGTGAAGCTCAGCATGGAGGAGTATGATGCAGACGCTTCAAGGATGGTGAGTGTGCCATACAAATCAGCGGTTGAATCATTAATGCATGCCTTAGTGGCTACAAGGGCTGATTTGGCTTTTGCCATTTGCACGGTGAGCCAGCATATGGCAAGGCTAGGATAGAGTCATTGGATGGCGGTAAAGAGGATCATGGGGTACCTCAAGGGCACTGTTCATGTGAAATTGAAATTGGGAGAGGAGCACATTTGTTTGATGGGATACTGTAATGCAAATTGGGCTGGCAATGCCAGTGACAAGTAGTCGATCACGGGGTATGCACTTAGCTTTGGAGACAGCATGGTTTCATGGAATAGCAAGAAGCAATTCACGGTGGCTTTATGCACAACGGAGGCAGGGTACATGGCAGTGAGTCATTGCACAAGAGAGGCCATGTGGCTAAGGCAGCTCTTGAAAGTTGTGTGATGTAGAGTCGTGGAGGGCACCTTGATCTTGTGTGACAATCAAGGTGCCATAGCACTTATCAAAAACCTGGTGCACCATGCGAGGATGAAGCACATCAAGGTGCAACAACACTTTGTGAGGGAGAAGGTGGAAAAGGGAAGCATCACATTGGAGTATTGCCCAACTGAGGACATGTTGGTAGATGTGATGACAGAGGCGTTGGCGAGGGATAACATGAGCATTTGACCAGAGCCATGGGCTTTGTGGACTTTGGCCATTCGCAAAATAGGAGTGTCGAAAGGTTAGAATAGAGCACTAGGAGTTTGCTCTAGGCCAAAGGAGATATGCTAGGTGGGATACTTAGCATTGAAGAGAGAGCATGTGGTAGAAGGCATCTCATGGAAAGGATCAGCCCATGAGTGTGGTTATCCCATATAGTTAGGTGAAGGGAAAGTAGTTGGAAAAGTACATAGATGAGAGGGTTGAGTGACACTCTCATCTCTTCCATTTGTATCTTGTACATTTGAATATACCATGTGTGCCTTCGCTTTTCTATCTTCCTTATGTTTTCAATATTTTTTTCCTAACTCTTTTGATAAATCCTATGCAGTATTTTCCACACTTGCATTCAATCTATGCTCATGGTCATAGGATTTACTTTTCCTTGTAATCTCCCAAATCCCACGGTCATAGGTACATGCGTATCAATTTCGAGGTAAAAAGTTCTTACTCACAAGCTCACAAGCTCACATGCTCCTGCTCACAGGCTCGCCCAATAGCAACCCAGAACATGACATATGACATAACATGATCTTACATTGTTGTATTTGATTTTGAAACTACATAAACAGATCTTAACCAAGCTTCATAAATTATTTGATTGTTATGTAATTGACATATGTAAAGATATGAAATATTGTATAAAACAACATTATTGGAATTTTGGCAAGTGACAAAGCAATTACCATTTGTTGTAATGAGAACTTTTAAAAAACCACAAGTTCCTAATTTCAATAGAATTCCTGCTAATATTACAGGTCCAGCCGTAGGTGCTTCTACATGAGCTTTAGGTAACCAAATATGAACTGGTACCATAGGCACTTTTACAAAAAAGAAAGCAAAAAAAGCAATCCATAGCAATATTTGGTGGTGCTCACTAAATTATGTGGTTAATAATATTTGTAAATCAGTGGTTCTTGTTTGGAAAAAAATAAATACAATGGCTAAGAGCATAAAGACAAATCCAAGTAAAGTATATAAGAAAAATTGATATGTTGCAAAGGAATCACCTTCAATAACATGCAACTCAAACACTTTGGGTTTGGAAAAGAAGCCATTTTTGAATGCACTACTAGTAGTGTTCATGGCATTTGCATGTCAACAAAGATGATTCAATGTAATCTTGACCAAGTCACTAAAATTCCTTATCATGGTTGATGTATCATAGTATTAAATTCAAAAAATTTTGTTTATATTTAAAATTTCATGATCATTATTGATTCTTTTTGCAATTTTTTTAGAATAATTTCAAGGAGATGGTTATAGAATTTTGAGTACTCAAGTACAATAGATGCATTGTAAGTGCCTATCAGAATTTTGGTAATATGATATGTGATTTGAACTTTGATGTTGATTTTTATGCATGAGATAACCTTGTTTTTAGTGAAGTGAAACAATTCACATAATTTAGTCTTTCAAATAATTATCTCAAATAGTTGTAATGGTGATTACATATATGCTCTATACTGAAAGGAGTCTCCCATTCTATAATTTTTACGCCAATTACAAAAATAGTGATGGTGATTATTACCTATTTTTTTACAAATTGTGTTTCTAAAATTATCCTTTCTTTTTAAACAAGATTGACTCTAAAGTCCATGTATAACGTGGAAATGGAATCAATGGTTATGTCTTTGTACAAATCAAATAAACTATATATAGAAGAGCTCAAATTTAAAAAATCATCATTTTTTTTTTAATTTTCTAAAAGTATTTATCATAAGGTGTAGAACACAATATTCATTAATTTGAGAAAAATCCAAATTTTGAACCTTTTGTTTTTGCAAATCAATGATTATTGTGCTATAAGTATTGCACAACAATCTTCTTCACAATGCAGTATGTCATAAAATATCATGTCCAACATTTCCAACATTATTTTCTTTTTTGCTAAAATGTCCTTTTTTTCAATTATAATGCAGTGCATGTCATTTTTTTCACATCTTTTACAAAAATGTCCTTCACATTTACAAAATCTTCACTCATTCTTCAATCCTTGCTGTTTTATTTTCAAAAGCCTAAAAAATATACAATTTTGAATTAGCAAATAAACGTCCTAAAACAATATTGGTCAAGTAGCTTTTGCAAAACACACTACTTATGCAAAGTGCATGGTAGGTTGCAATACTATATCAAACTTGATGTATGTTGCACTATATTTAATCTTCTACAATGAATGCTCTTTATTTAAAAAAAATATGTGTTTTTAGTATGTTTATTTCCACAAAATGCACTTGCATTATGATCAATGGCAATTTTCTACATTAGGTTCAACAAAATTCTAATATAATATATTTGTGTGCAATAAATATCATATTTAATAAAAGACATATGATTTTTTAGTATACCAGCACAACATAGAAGTTGCAACTTGCAACATAGTATTTGTTGTGTATTATGAGGAATTGCATGGTATTGGTAGGCAAAATATCATATTTTTTACGTTGCAAAAAACAAGATGTGTAGATTAGAGATTGAACAACATAGAAACATTCATATTTCATAAGGCAAACTTGTAAATGGATTTACAAATATTTAAAGGTATAAATTGGAGCATTGATTATTTGAATAAAATTTCTAGTATTGCTCTACAATCTCAATAATTATATTAAAACAAACATTTGCACTTACAAATCTAGCATGCCAAATAATGAGAGTTGTTGTTTTTGCATAGGATAAAAATATATTACAAATTTAATGTGATTACAACTGATTTTTCAATTTATAAATTGAGAAAATATTTTGTAGCATTCCTAACATGATAGCGTTAGTGGTAGTATTGGAATTGCAATAGCAACAAAAATTGCAAATGGGTACTATAAATTTTAAGTTTTTTTCCAAGAAATAGTTGTATATCAATTAAATACAATTTTTGTTGAAATTATATTTCAAAATGTCTTGGAAGTTTTGAACATGTCAAAGACATTAACATTTGGCAAGAGATGTTCAACACTATTAAAAGGATTAAAAAAAAACATAATGCTATTATCAAAATATGTATCACTCTATATCCATTATGTTTATGGAGAAATATTGAGATGTTGGTATTAATTATATTGCCAAATTGTTACCACAACGTAGAATTCTATATGTTGTACAAATCTCCAAAAAAATTTAAATTTTGAATGTAAAGTTTTTGAATGTAGAAATAGATTGAGTAGGCAACTTGCTCATACAAAAATGTATCGATACTATGTTATTATTTTTGTTATACAAGAAGAGAAGTTGGGAGTGGCTTTACTTATAAGTGTTATTCCTTGTTTAATGTTACCTATAAATATTCTCACAAGTATAGACATTGCCTTGTTGAACGTTTGGTATTGGTAAGAAAAATCATGTCAAATATAAAAAACAAGAGAATTTAGTAACGTCAATATGTATATGACTATATGTAAAAATGAAATAAGAATGTCATGCAATTGAATTATACATAATGAATGTCGTTTTGTGTGTCATTTTTATCAAAAGTGTTTGAGTTTCTAATTTACATAAGCCAATTTGAAAATCAAACACAAAATTTCATCTTCAAATGATTTTCAAGGCAAAAGATATAGTACAATCATGTTTTTACAAATTCATTGGCAATTACATAAAGAGTGTGACTTACATTTAATTATCCAAAAAATATCAGCTAAATATTCTAAGGGCACAACAAGAAAGCACCATCATAAGGTGACGACAACACTTGCCACACACCATATAAGTTGAAATCTAAACTTAGACAACACAACAAAAATTTGATTTTTTTGCTTGGTATCTTGGAATTGTGCAATATGAAATTGTGCATCATGTGTTATTAAGTTGGCTTGTAAAGAATGCAGGTGTGCTGGATATTGCAAAAATGTTAGTTATGTAATGTGCAAAGTGTGCACTATTATGTGAATTTTTCTTTAGAAGAAGCATTCTCTAAGAGGCTAAATGAACAAACTAAGTTTGCAATTGACATTGGTGAATTTTGGAAGTGTCATGGGTTAGGGTTTAAAAATCAAAAAATATATACACAATCACATACTACAGTATAGGGATAAGATAAGTGGACGCTTGTTGTGACTTGCAATTTATCCCATTTAACACTAAGTTACTCCACATTGATTGGAATAAGGTTAACTCAGTGTTGATCGAATATAATTGTGTCATAAGCTTAAGTTAACCCTTAAACAACTGAAAGGCCCTTTGCAACTAGCACAATACTGGATATTTTTCTTGTATTTGAAATGGATCCACACCTATACTACATTTAAGACCAACAAAGAAATTGAAAAATGAATCAATGCAATTCTAGTGAGTTACTTGAGATCCCAAATTAAAATTTCTTATTGACAACAAATGACAATTATACTATGCCCTGTGACAATTATACTATGCCCTGTGGTCGTTTAAGGGTGAAGTTACTCGCCCTCCCATTCCGATCTCTTTCCCAGTCGTCCTTGTCGGCGCTTCCACCTCCCCAGTCCCTGCTGCCGTCCTCTTCTTATAAGCTTCTTCAGCTTTCGTACCACACTGGCCCGCAATGACGAGCCGCGGCATAAACTCAAGTTAAGTGAAGCTTAGTTCCTTTTCTCATCACTTCTCGGTTCTCCGATCCCGAGGTGACTGATCGTGGACGGACGGGGTTTCTGTGCTGCACAAACAAGCCCCTTCTTTCCAATTGAATGAGTTTCTAGGGTTTGCGACGGATTTCCAGTGCCTCAAATTGGGCGCGCGGGCAGGTTGATCTTTAGGAGTGCATTCGTACACTCGGCCAGGTCAGATTTCGTATTCATTTGATTCTCCTGCACGACGTCTTCCGATTTTTGGACTTTAATTTTTTTCTATATTTTCTTCTTGAGATGAGATGATGATGATGATGATGTATGTTCTTTTCAATTCGCGGATTGAAGTAGGCAAAATTGTCGGATTGTATTATTTAAGACCGATGTTGATTATGTGTGCGCGATCTTTTCAGTCTTATTGCGTTTTGAGTCTTTTGACCGCTTTCTCTCTCCTATTCCTGTCGCATTTTGTCATCAGCGTTTTGGCATTCTTTCAGTCGTGTTTCATGTATGAGGTCCTTTTGTCGAGTCTTTGTTCCCTAATGTTTTGAAGATTGTTATTTGTAAAGGCCTCTGGCAGCTATGAAGGAGGATACAGATTTTCGCTTGGGTCAGCGAGTGTGTATGATCAATGCGGGGAAGGGACCTCAGACTGGCACAGTGCAGTATGTGGGGCCAGTCCACGGCCATGAAGGTGCATGGGTAGGAGTTGAATGGGATAATCCTGAACATGGCCGTCATGATGGATCTGTGAATGGGGTCCGCTACTTTAAGACGAACGATGCAGTTTCGGGCTCTCTTGTGCGACCACGGAACTTGAGCACAGGAGTTTCCTTGCTCGAGGCTCTCTCTTTTCGATATAAGACCGCCGCTGCTTCAGAATCGGAACAAGGTGCGACAATGCTTCTGCTTTTAATTCTGCAATTGTGCATGCTGGTAGGACAGTGCCTAGTCTCAGTGCTCTTGTAAATCGAAAGCTGCTGGGATTAGTTGCGTTCATGCTCAAGAAGACTTTTTAATTCTGAGGAGAGGTTTTGAGGTTGGGTCACAGACGAACCAAAATGTTGTATGTGTGTTTGGAAGGGATCCTACTCATTCATTCATTCATTCATTCATTCATTCATTCATTTCAGGTGATGTCGTGCTCTCCAATACAACTTAACCACGTCTACTGGGTTTGCGTTCAATTTCTGCTGGACGAAGAAGGATATTAGATGCGTTTCTAATTGAAGGTATTAGAACCACGAAAGCATTTTTTGGGCGTTTGACTGAAATGAATCGCCTCGGAGTTGTGTAGATGACATGTACGTGATGTCAGTACGCCAGCAGCGGGTCTCTGTAGAGCTTGTTGGAAAAGCGGAGGTTGAAGAGCGGCAGAGACATCTTGAAAATCTTAAAGTTGCGACGCTCATTTATGCTGGGGTCTGCTCTGCTGGACCTCACGGACAACTCAGAGCTGCCTGCCCTAGTAACCTAACCACCATCTTCATTTTCAGCCTTATCGCTTGTACGTCTCTTTCATCTATTTTAGTACGAATTTCTATTTACACAGATAAGTTTCTGAGCAAGGTGTCTGCGAATTTGCAGACATCCACGAACTCGATCTCTCTGGGAACCTTCTGCCTAATTGGCATGTGAGCATTAAATTCTAAACCTTGTATTGTTTCAGACCCCGCAATGTATCTGCTCTTTCTGCTAGGATAGACCAAGTTGGAACATATTCTAAACATATTTAAGTAAACTTTTCAGAAGTGTCCACAAACTTTATGTTGAACTGCTACGCTGTTTGCAGGAGGTTGCTTGTATCTGTGAAGAGTTACCAGCTTTACAATTACTAGACCTAAGCAGTAGCCGTATAGCTCTCCAACCCGTAGATTTTTTGCCCGCAATCTCAAATTTGACTACACTTATTCTCAACAATTGCGCCTTGAAATGGAGGCAGGTACGTTGATTTTCTGCTAAATGAGTTTCTGGAGTACGAGTTTTGTATCTAGAGTTTTTGGAATGTCAGGAAACGTAGTGAGTAAGCATTTTTATGCAGTCAGAAGATTTACTCTATTTGATGGTTTGATTTATCTGGAAAATTCCATCATTGGTTGTAACTAGTAACGAAGACATGTCTTTGCGCAGGTGGATGTATTGAGAGCATCCCTTTCCTGCATCCAGGAGTTTTCTCTTTGTCGTAACGATATGCAAACAATTGAGGTAGTTTGCCTACAACGTCGATTTGAAATGTGGTATTTTGACTTCACTTGATTCATATGCACTGACAGTACGTTTTTTCAGCATTGATGACGTGCAGAGTGGTTGGGTAGGTTGACTCAGTGTCTTCTGAGCCGGAAGAGCTTTTTGTTCACGGCTTTGAGTCTCTCCGGTTACTGAATCTGGATGGGAACAAGTTTGAAAGCTGGGATGAGCTCCTAAAGCTTTCTCGATTGAAAAGGTACGGATTATCATCATGCTTGTGCTGATGTAGTTTTACACGGATAGTGCTTATTTGGGTGCTGGAGTGTTCTTCTGATGAGTGTCCTTCTGACTTGTTTATTTGCAGCTTGGAACAGTTGAATGTGAATGGGAACAAGCTTCGGGAGATATTTTATCCTGATTCTTCAAGTAAAATTGATACCGCTCTCGGAATGAACGAAGATCAGTCTCTCGTGCCTTTTCGAACTTTGCGCTGCCTCCTTCTAGGTGTGTGTGTCTGCCTTTTCTTATGTGCACTAATTGTTCTTCAGGTAGTTTACAATTCATGAATAAATGTTTGTATACCATCTGCATATTGCTCTATTGTATTTTATGATTATTACAACTTGGCTCGTATTACAACAGTGTATGTGCAGAGCCTACAATTTTGGCAAATGAAATAGTGAAAATTTGTAGGCTTTGATTGATTAGTCGTTTTGAGGAAGTAAGGAAATATTCACAAAAAACTCCTCATTGTTGTATTTTTGGGGAGGCACGAGTCACAGGTCGAAATCAAGTATCAGACTGGCCCTCAATAGACGCCCTCGACCGGTTTCCCTCCCTCCAGGTTTCTGCCAGTCAACCGGACATTCCCTGTTCTAAATTATGCATTTGTCCTCCTGTTATAAAGCGAGGCCTTGGCCCTTTTTCCATTTCCTTCCTCATTTGAAAGTGTCAAGGTGTTTTCACTTTTCAATTGTATTTCACTAGAGTTACTTTTTTTGTATCACCATATATATGGGAAACTACTATCCAAATATTCTTGGGAGGATCAACATCTATCCACTACAGCAGCCATAGATTTTGTTTTAAATAATCAAAATGAATTTACTTAAGTCGAGCTTTGGCTGCTGTCTATCCGAAGAATAATCAAGTTGAGTCAAGGCTTGAGTCTCTAATTTTTTTCCGTGTTCTGAGATTCCTGACTACAGTGATGTTGCAGATCTTTTTCTTGTTTCGTTGCATCAAATTTTCAGTTGTATACCTGTTATGAAGAGAAGGTTTAAATTTTTTATGTTTCCTTGGTGCAGGAGACACGTCTATCAGATAATCCAATTACGGACACAGGGGTGGCAGCGCGATTCATGATTGTGGCTCGTATTGGAAAGCTAACTAGTCTGAATGGCAGCCAGGTATTTACTTGTATTATCACTGTAACCAGCATATTTTAACGAGTACGTGGGTGTAATTTATTTTGATTTCTTGATTCTTCTCATCAAATCATGCGACTTGTAAATTCCAGATGTATTCGGAGGATGTTAAACTATGAGCGCATGGAACCTGCATTTGGGGCATATAGCAGAATACGTTTTTACATGTCTTTGGTTTTCTTGGAGAGGGTTACTGAAGGCTCTTCTTATAGGCATATGGGTTGGCTATTTTGTAGGTGAAAGCAAGAGAAAGGCGAGATTCTGAAATAAGGTACAGGCCTTTCAGCTATTAGGGTGTTCATTCATGGTTGTCTATTTGTATTTTTGTATATTGAGGTAGTAAACTTCTCAGGTTTTTCTAGGTTTGTCTGTAAACTATGAAAGAGAATATGGATCATGAACGAATGACATTCTCCTTGGTAACCCCTAGAATTGTTAAAATCTTCTGTGTTTTTGCGTATTCCTTTTTATTGCACTCTCGCTAATCCTACTCTTGAGGACTTTCCTAGGAACTTTCGATGATGCCGATGCTTCGAATAAAATAACCATACATTGATACAAAAAATCTCCACTGAAAGGAATGTTTGTTTTTTGAAACAGATATGTGCGACAACTGCTTACAAATATGCAAATGACTAGTGTTGATGACATTTACAAGTGCTATCCCCGGTAAAACATATTGCTTCTATGTTTGACTGATCGATCATTCAGTTGTCTATCGTTTCTGCAAAGTTATGGAACGGACTCCTGGAAGTATTTCTAAGGTCCAATATTAAATACTAAGTGATTAGTGGGTCAATCTTGTAAATCGCAGGTTTGAACATTTAAGAAAGATGCATGATATCCCATTGGACCTCCAGAGAGGAGGACCAATCGGAGGAACGCAGAAGATGTCCAGTTCCTTGCAATGTAAGTGCCCCTTCTGAGGCCTTCAATCATTTTGTGATCTGATCGCACGGTCCCATGGGACTGCGGAAATACAATATGCTATGTTCGATCTGTCATTTGTCAGTAATGGCAAGTCTCTTCAAGGCTGCTTCTACACAAGCGTAATTGTTTGGTAATTGTTTGGTAATTGTTCCATTCTGTATGTTAGGATTTAGGGAATCACCGTCTTTGCTTGGTAATCATTTCCTAATATTTTTTGGACAACATCGCTGTTCAGTATCTCTGTTTTTCTGCTTGATATATTTGCGTGATAAATTCGGAAGGGTAGTTAGGTGTTTCCACCTAGTTGATTGACAATATCATTTAGCTTTTACTTTCTATTGTCGATGGGTACGGTTCCAAATTCCTTTTTATGGCAATCTGCACAGAATTTTTCGTGGCTTGGTTCTTGTTTATGCATAAAATATTGATTGTGAAACATTTTTGTGAGATTTTTTTGATACTTGAACGACAATTACGAGCTCTTTCCATGTTCTTCTGCCTTTTAAACGTGATGTTGGGTGTGTGTGGATCACCAGCTGTGAGCCTCGTGTGTGTCGCTGCTTCGGTCGGGGAAAGAGCTCCTATTGTGAAGAAACTCCCAAGCGCAACCACTGTAAGAATCTCTCTATTGAATATCCTTTCTTGCATTACAGCAGGTTTTCGAACTGCCGAAGTATATCCTGCAGTTCGTCAAGAGGCAACACGAAATAATTGCTTTTTTGGCCAAATAAAGGTTGTAACACCGATTTGGAATTATAATTAGTTGTATCAATTTTGAAAAAACTAAGAGTTTATATAAAAGTTTACCAAGCCAACGCAGAGAGTTGGGCATGCAGACAATAGAGTTTGATATCACGGGGTCACGTATTTAATTTGACAGGTATTTGTCAATTTGTCAACCTTGTCCATCTTTCCAATATTGCTAAACCTGAGTTAATTAGTAACAAACGATCGAGATGAAATTATTCCACTGGGGTTTGACATGTTTATTGGGAATTTGATGTCAGATGCTTAGAGGGTTGTGAATGTTCCATTACATAGAAGTATTGTTAAAAATTTCCAGCTGAAAATATGTTCTTTATCTTTTGCTGCCTCAATTGTGTGGTACGAGATTCGTAGAGGTCAGCCAACGAGGTTCTGCCGCAACTGCTTTTGTTGCAAGGATACAATAGTTATGATCCTTGTCATGGACCAATACTGATTTGGAAAGAAACAGAGACTGAGAATTGACGGTACCACAGTACAAAGCCGTGTTCCTGCTCAGGTTCAGATGCCTTGGTTGTAAGATTGCTGGTCGAATCCTTTGATCTCTTTGCTGGAGTACGCATTAATATATGAATGTGGTGCTGATATTGAGGTCTTCGAGAATCAGGTTGGTAGGTTGAAGATTGTGTGCGAGTCTCTTTTCAAGCTCAAGAGCGTATCCCAGCGTCTATATTTCAGGGACCCGGTACCATTTCTCATCTATTTTTTCCAGTCAAATTTTGTAGGTACGGCCCTTCTGGAGCTGAGAAAAATTTCAGCACGCATTTTCTAATTTGTCTAGATGTGGGTAGTCTATGGTAAATCAGTGCAAGAGTACTCAAGATCTCAAGCCTAGTTTGAGTGAACATAGTGGATGTCAAGATACCCGCCATGGCATGTTGTAATAGGGAACTTTGCTTTCGTTACAGGATTCACCTTTGCCTTTGTTGTTGGATAATGACATGGAGACGCTAGCAGACATTGGTGTTACACCTAGTACTTCTATACTGGTGGATGAAGTGGAAGGTTCATAATCACTCCATAATCAAGCTTCTATTTAGGTTGATGACAAACTGCCATGTTGAAGCCAAATTTAAAGGCATTGTTCAACCGTTGGAGGCCTTAGCTGCCTTGCCATGGCTGTCTTCCTCTGCGGCAGTTGTGAAACTTTTTCAATTGGCCAATTCAGATTGTATTGTTTTTAATCCAGTGAGTTTTATGGCATTTTCAGAAGGTGCAAATAAGATATATGACGTGCTTGAAGGGATAATTGCGGCTTAATACTGTGTGCACCGTTGAGCAGTACAGTAATTGGCTGCTTCACAACCTTGTTCAGCAGGCCTGGATGTTCCCAAATACCCAAACTCAAGAAGCGGAATATCCTAGTGCTGTCATCATCATCTTCAATTACATGTTTTTTATAACTGAACAAATAAAACATCATCTTCAAATGAAAGTTCCCTGTAATCGAGAACAGATAGAAAAAAAACCTTACTAGTGGTTGGACAGAGACCTTGGGTTCACGTGCTTGTACAAATAGAGTCGGCCCTCATTTATTATGAATTTATATGTTTGGTTGATCTAGAATGATATCTTGACTACTTTGTTGAATAATATAAATTTGTGACAAGCAACTTGTGCATGAATATAATTTTTAACGTTTCTCGGGTTTCCTCTGATTTTCACAAAATCTTTAAAATCCAATATCTTCCAACTTCCAAGCCCTCTGTAGTGTGAAATATTGTTAATGTAACCTTCCTGTGAATTTTTGGTTGTGGATTTTCGATGTGCCCATATGCTAAATTCTAGAGAGGTGAGGCAAGCCTTTACGGCTTCAACGTTGCATTAAAATTTTAACCCTTAAACACTAGGCTGGTCACCATGGCCAGCCCAACTATGACCAGCCTGGCTAGAGTAGTCTACGGTGTTTTTGTTGTATATTCACAAGTGCCCAACAATTATAACATTATTTTTTAAAATTGTAGAAGTCAACAATTCATGGTGTTTTCATGAAAATTGCAAGAAGGGCAGTATGGGATTTAACACCGTGTCTCTAAATCTTCTCACCATTTAGGCTACCTAAAAATATAAATGCATCTAATGAAGAAATTTTCTACCTTCCATGATGGACCATGTTTTTGTGATCACTTATGAAAAAAAATCAAATGAAGAATGGCTTTTTTCTATCATCCAAAATGTTTTTTTGGAGATGGAGGACAAAAAATGTCAACGTTTAGGGGTTAACCTCTAAGTACTCTAGTAGTACTAAATCAATGATAAATACTTCAGATAAGGTAGCAACACCCATAAATGTGCAACCATCATGGGCCTGAAGTAAATTTGCACCCATATCTGTGTTTTTTGGTTCCATGACTAATAAATACAAAACAAAATTGGTTACAGGTGACAAAGTAATGGTTTTGGGTAACAAGAGCATCCCATTTGAGTGCCAATGGGTTTGAAAATAAGTTTGGTGAATGTCATTAATATTGTAAACTAATAGCAGGCTCAGCACTTTTCATCATGTGGCCCACTACCAATAGTGGAGTCACATGATGAGAAGTGCTGAACCTGCTAACACCTTACAATAGTTTTACAATATTATGAGTAAATAAACAAAGGAGGTGAAGACACCATTCAAGTACTCCAAGCATGATACTTGTCATCTTTCATGCCGGTTATGGGTGCTCCATCTTACTATTTAAGTAACTATTCAAGCTAGTTTTCCAAGAGTATGAGCATAGTGAAGACTTCAATGAGTGTCTTTTTTAGCATCTCCTACATGCAACTATACTTTTTTAGTGATTTTGGATTTTGAAAAATCGTTGTGAACAAATGCTTGCAATTGGAACTTTTAAATTGATGCCAATATTTTGGATTCCTCTTGCTTATTTAACCCCTAAAGGACCAAGGGGTTGTTCAACAGCCAATTGAGAACTTGGGTAGGGTCATATGGAGTCAATTTTATTGGATGTTCTCAAAATTGTTACACAAGGTGCAATTATGTATACCCCAAGTGGAAATGTAATTTTTTCCCCAATTGGATGCTTGGTTCAAAAGTTATGTTGCCCAAAAGAAATTGGGCAGCTTGGATAGTTTGGGCATCTTTGGAGAATCTTATGCTAAAACTCTCATCAACTATTGAAATTTGGCAAGTATGTAACTAAAAAAACGTGGTGTACAATTTTCAAAAAAAAAATTGAGCTCTCACCTCACAATTTGAAGGGAGTCAAATTTTGTTACCTATGTTTGGGCAATTTCAAGAAAAAAAAAAAACCTTCTAACTTTAAGCCCTATTAATTTTCAATTTATAAACCCAAAGCTCTTGAATTTTTTTTCCACATATTACAAATGGTTGTCTCTAACTTTTCACCATTTTGATTTCATATATAAGACTTCCTCATTGCACAAGAAATCATGAAAGAATGACTAGTGTATTGCCAATTCACTAAACCGAGCTTTGCATTGCAAGGTGATTTAGAATAAGCTAGATTCTATGTTTGCATCAAAAAAAATTCATGAGTGAACTTAACTTCATATATTTGCAAATGGTCAAAAAGATCATTTTTGTGTAGATCAAAAAATTTATTCTAGGAAGGCTCAAAGTCTGCTGACCTTGTTTTGCAAGAATGAAAAAAGTTGTCTTTCTCACTTCAAACGTTATAATCTTACAATTGGCAAGGTCAAATGGGCTGAAATTTTTTGCACACATTAACTTATCTGTTTTGCACACTTTTGTATGGTTGAAATTGAGAAAAAAGTTTTATTTTCAATTTTGGGCAATGCACTAAAAGTTGGTGGTTTTTGAGATTTTTCCTCAAAAAACACCCTTGGTCCTTTAGAGGTTATCAATATTTCTTTCAAAGCTCATCAATCAATTTCTTACTCCAAAATCCTTAGTTTCACGCTTGTGGGTGCTGCTACGTTAGTATGTTCATCTATCCAATGCTCATTGAATTAGTTACAAAAATGTTTGTACATTACTAATATTTTGTAATTGCTGCTAAAGACAAGGTAACAATGCTCAATGATAGAAGATTTGTTGCCCAAATAAATATTACATCTCAAAGATTACCAAAAGGAAATCCAAAGACCATACAACTAGCTCTCCAAGAGCCTACATATGATTTGTAGACCTAGCCAAAACATCCACTCTTCATCTAAATCCTTTCTAAGTAGTCTATCCTCCATCAAATTTTAAAATCAACTATGTATATTGAAAGCACATAGAAATAAACAAACATATTAAAGTTTAAGTAGCACACTGTTGTTCTTTAGCGTACAACCTATGCCAAAGAGAAGATAAATAGATTCCTATAGTAATATAGAAAGAGCCACTTTGTAGGATGACATAGAGGTGTTGGAAAGGTGAAAGAGATTGTTAAAAGATGAGAGCCATTAGTAAAGTTTGATAAAAAAATCATTGGCTACATGTAAAGAGTTGTTGGAAAAGTGTCAAATAGTCATTGATAGAGTGATACAAAAAGAGTCATTGAAATAGCAATGTAAATATAAGGTAGGAACACCCATAAGCGTTAGTTTAAGGGTTTTGAACATGATGACTTCTAATAAACATCTAGCAAATTATAGGATCCTGTTAGCAATAGAAAAATAATGAGTTTGCACATTTGAATTTATTATTTGGATACTGTGAGAATAAGTTGTGAATTTTTAAAGAGCAAACTGCCATTGTACCCATAACCAACACTAAGGTTTCATGTTCACATGTTGTACATCCTTGTAATTACATCTATTTACTTTTATATGTTTTCCAAGATTTTAGAGGTGACAGTTATGGGGACACTAACGCTTATGGGTGTTCCTACCTTAGCTATTTGTAAGTTGGCATAGAAGGAGCTACTAGTAAAGTGAAATAGAAAAAAACATTGGCAAAGTGACCAAGAAAAAACAATTGGTAGTGATGTATAGAGAGTCTTTGGCACAGTGATATAGAACCATTGGGAGTGGAAGAGAAAGAAGTAAAGATAATTTATTAATAAACATTGTTTAAAAAATATATGGTAAATAGCATAGTAGTGGAAAAGATAAATAGATGGTCATTGGCAAAAAGGCAAAGAGTTGTTAGGAGAGTGTCAAGTTGGGTAATTATAGATCTTGAGAAAAGGTGATAATGTCTTGTAAGGATAACGTGTTGTTCATTAATGAAAGTAGAAAAACATAATTGGATAAAAACAATAGAATGTCATTGGTTGGCACAATAATAAAGTGTTGTTGAAGAAAAGAGAAGAGAGAAACTTGCAAAAAGACTTGGTAGAAAATAATATAGAGTCAAAAAAGTAACAAGCCATTTGTAGAGCCATAAAGAGGTAGATTAGTAAAGAGTTAATGAAAGAGTAGTATGGAGTTGTTGACAAAATGGTAAAAGCCACTTACAAAGTAAAACAAAGTTGTTAGTAGAAAGTGGCAAAGATTTATTAGTAGAAAAAAAGTGAAATGTAGGCAAAATTGTTGCTATTGGTAGAAAGAAAGAGAGTTGTTGGCAAGAAATGTAGAGAGCCATTGAAAAGTTGTCAAAGGGTCTCTTGCAAATGGTAAAGAGTTTGTTGAAAAAATGTTGAGAGAGAGCACTTTGAAAAAGTGTGCAAAAAACTTTTAGAAAGTGTCCAAAGAGTCCATTTAGAATAATGATAGAGATGCATTTGGAAAAGTGCATAAGGTAGGAGCACCCATAACCGTCAGTGTCCCCATAACCGTCACCTCTGAAATCTTGAAAAATTTGTGGAAGTGAATAGATGTATTGACAAGGATGTACAACATGTGAACATAAAATCTTAAAAGTGGTTATGGTGCAATGGCAGTTTGCTCTTTAAAAATTCACAACTTATTCTCACAGTATCCAAATAATACATTCAAAAGTGCAAACTCTTTTTTTTGTGTTCCTAATAGGATCCTATCATTTGCGAGCCGTTTATTAATAATACTCAACATGTTCAAAACCCTTAAATTGATGCTTATGGGTGCTCCTACCTTAAGACTTCCATAAAATGTGTCATAGAGAAGAATTGTTGTTGGAACAATAGTATAAAATTGTTGATAAAGAATCAAGGAGCTTTAGACAATGTTTTGTAAATAGAAAGAGCTATAGACATATAGAGTTGTTAACAAATGTATGTAGTAAAGAATTTTTGAAAGCGAATAGATGGAGAAATGCTTAAAATGCCATTTATTGACAAATGAGCACATAATCATTGACAATGGGCTATCAACAAGCAACAAATTGATATAAAGCAATTTACAATGGGCAAATGGATTTAAAGCAGCGTTTAAATTTTTGGCAAAATTTGACAAGATTCCTCCACTGCTTTTCATTCCCTTTGGATTTTTTCCAATGTTGAGGGGACATCAAAGCACTCTTTTGCTAGAAATTTAAACACTAATTTAAAGTGATTGAAAAGTTGACAATGAGTAAATAGAGTTTAACCCCTAAAGGACGGAGCGTGCCAGTGCGACCAATAGTATACAAAGTGTTTTTCTTGTGTTTGGGATAGATTCACACCTTTACTACATTTGAGATCAACAAAGAAGTTGGAGAATAGATCAAAGAGATTGTAGTAGACTACTTGAGGTCCCAAATTAAAACTTCTTATTGATAGCAAATACCAATTATACGGCAACATGTATACTATGCCCTATTATCCTTTAAGGGTTAAAGGCATATCATATTTATAGGTAGATTCAATTTATAGGCAAAGAATGCCCAAAGTAGTTGCCAAAAAGGTGTTGATAATGGGGAATTGGGCAAATCAGCAATGTACAAAGAAATGATAATCAAATGGGCTAAGAGAAATCATCCAAGGACAAATGGACACAAAGTTGTTGACAATGGTTGCAAGTTTGCAACAAAAGATAAAGAGGAGTTTGCAAATTGCATTTGAATGAAATACCTTTGATTATGGCCAAAGATTCAAGCAATGAGCAGATAGTGCTCAAAGTATTTAGTTGATAGTTGTTATTGGGATACAGTAGTTGGCAAAAAACTTTTGACAATAGGCACATAGAGAGAGCCATTGAAAATAAACAAATGTTCAAAAAATCATTAACAATTGGTAGAATGGAATTAGCCATATAGGTAAATGGGCAACAAATAGTTGACTATTGTAAACAAAACATTAGCAATGAATAATGACAATATCTTCCTATTTGTATATATATATTTTTAACCAAGCTCCATCATGCACATATTTTTTGATTTGTTATTTTGCAAATTCTCTTCTTCAATCTACAATTAACTGTCACCCACATATTTTGGATTTTCAATAAAAATTTCTTATTCTAATTATTAAGAAAAAACATTGTACAAAAGATAATTTACTAGGAGATTCATTATTCAAAACACTTACAACTATAAATGAGGTCAAATTCCTTATTTTATGATTATTGATATGGATATATATAAAGAATAGAGACAATTACAGAAAATGGGAGAGAGAGGACTCAATTCTAGTATAGATTAATTCATAAATGCATAACTAGATTTTATCAACTAGAATCTACTAAATTTTTAATAAAATTATTAAATTTTCTTCCATTACGAACAATTATGCCATGTGATTTCAATGTTATGAAAATAAAATAAGTAGATAAATACATATTTCATTTGATTTTTTTGAACAACAGTATATAAATACTAAGGCAAACAAAACTAAAAACATGCAAAAAATAGAAAAAGGGACAGTTATATTTCTCTTTCAATTTTTTGTATAAAATAATTAGAAAATTGATGATCATCCTTATGGAATAATCATGTGCTAAAGAAAAAAGGAAAAATAACATTTCCGTAATGAAGTTGCAAGACAAAAAGAAACTTCATTTAAGGAAATCGATATGTGCACACCTGGTGTTGGATATATGCACACCCGTCCACATAAAAATTTGAATTTTACCATCAAAAAGTTGAATTTGAAAATTTCAAATTTAGATTTGGACTTAGAGACCTTCATTTACTTTAGAACCATAAAGGAAGTTACAATTAAATAATAGTTACAACACCTACTGAAAAAGCTTATCTTTTTTACAAACAAAAGTGAAAGTAATAGTTTGCACCCTACCAAAGCTTTTTCATTGGGTGTTGTGCTATTTTAACCTCCTTTATGGTTCTAGATTAAATGAAGGTCTCTAAGTCCAAATTTAAACTCAAAATTTTCAAATTCAAATTTTTGTGGTAAAAACATTAAATTTTATCCAGCGGGAATGTGCATATATCAAACCTCAGGTGTGCACATATCAATTCCTTTAAATGCAATAATATGGAATGAAATCCATTCCTCCTAAACTCTCATTTTGGTAGTAAATGAGATATGGCAAAGCGTACTCATTGTACATGTAATATTGTCTATTCCATGTTTTAAAAAGGGAAAATTTTGCAGATACCTCTAAAGTTTGCAGTACTTGTACAAATGCTTCCGATTTATTAGAAATTGCACAAATAGCCTTTGACTATAATTTTCACAAGTTTGTCTTGTTGTGCATGCAAGTTCCTTCTCCCTTTGTGTGCATGTTGCTTCTTTTCCATTTTGCGTGCACACAAAGGGAGAAGGAAGTGGCGTGCACAACATAATAAATGGGTGTAGAATAAATGAGTGTAGATTATATTCCAAGGGTATTTGTGCAATTTCTGAAAAACTAGGGACATCTGTATAAGAACTACAAACTTTAGGGGTAAATTTTCCCTTCTAGAAATTAATGGGGGTGATCAGAATAATATAATATTACATCATCAACTTTATAAACCAAGTAAGAAGATATAAGAAGTGCCACTTCATTTGCCCTTCTGTCCGTGGGATGCGAACTAGGCAGAAATTTCATACAATCATCCACCAAGAAAATCTAACTTTCCTGGAGAAATCCAATGTAAACTCGGAGGAAAACAAGGAAAACCTAAAGACGAGGCAAAAGGAGCGAAGTTACAGCAGGCAACGGGTAGGCAGTGAGAGGATTGACTGAGGCAACGACACGGAGGGCAACGAATACTGGGAGGGGAGGCCCAACAGAACGGAGAGAGTGGACAGAGGAGAACGAAGGGGGTGGGGACAGCAGAAAGGGAGTCAGGGGACGCGAGCAGGGCATCGTCCAGTCGTCCACCCCCTCCACGCCCTCCACCCCACCAGTGCCAGCAGTGAACACTTCTCCGTCACCACGCTCGTCCACACTAAGTTAGTCGTCTCACCATCACCACCACCACCACCAAGCTGCTATGCCAGCAGTAGTTCACTGCAGGGTGCTGCTGGCTTGGGTACCACGAAGCTCTATTCTTCCACCCATTCTTCCTCACGCGCATTTGCTGCCCTGCTGCACGGATGCCTGTTGAGCGCTGGGCCTTTCTGGTGCCTCTTGATTGCTTCCTCGTTCTGAGCTAGAGCTGGTGTCGAACCCCCTTCACGCCTGCTTCACACCTCGCTTGCTGGCCCACGCCTGCACGAGCCTCCGCCATAGCCAGCGTCTCCATCTCCCTTCCATCCAAGTAGCGGTAGCAGCAGCACGTCTCTCCGCGCACTATCAGTATCGTCCCCTGCCTCCCCCCGGCTCGTCTCCAGCTTCCGCTCGTCCTCCCGAAGGCCACCACAGACGCCCGCCCGCCCGCCCGCACGCTGCGCCTGGTCTGCCTGTGGCGTGGCGGTCGATTTCGCGGGGCAGGGCGCGAGCTAGGGGTGGGCATCGCGCCATCCCGAGCGGGCATGCTAGATGGAATACTATGCGCCAGCCAAAGGGGCGCCTTCCTCCTTTGCAGGCCCTGAAGAATCGTCGCCGGCCTCCAACATCGTATCTGGTGGCGCGTCCGGCCTCCCATTCTACGACGAGTGGCAGCGCCATGGCCTGGCTGCTCAGCGATCGCCATCTGGGGGCGTCCTGGACGCAGCCGGTGGCGACTCTGCATCGGAAGGTAGTGCAAATTTTGCGATTTGCTGGGTGGGTGGGTGGGTGGGTGGTAGCCTAGCTAGCGGCGATGCATGGCGACTGGGTGGGTGGCGCCGGCGGCGAGAGTACGTGACGAGGGCGAGCCTGGGCGAGTTCCGATGCGCAATTGTGCATCTGGGTTCGATGCGGTTCGCATCGGTGCGGCGCAATTGGATCGGGAGAGAGCGAATTGCCGTGTGACGGAACCTTGATTTTGCATGTGGGAGCTCAAATTCTGCTCATCGCGGTAGGGAGGCTTCGAATTGCGGTCGCGAGAGAGTTTGAGCGGAAGCTTGATCGCTTCAATTGCTGAATTACGTGGTCGGATAATGCGTCGATTGTGGTCGAGGGTGGCTAGATCTCGTCCCTTGCCGAGGAGGGGAGCGAGCTGCAGCTGGGAGTGCCGTTTCGGGTCTTTGGTCGGCAGGCGATTTGCGTGACGGCCGGACTCTCCCAGCCACCAATTGTGCGGTCGGGTGGTGCAGATCTCTGGGCTGCCCCCCTGAGCAATGCGGGATGGAGCCCGGCTCTGCGGCGGTGGCTGGCGGGAGTAGCCTGGAAGCAGGGCACTTTTGGAACCGTTCGTCCGCGTCGGACGGTCCATGGCGGGCTGGGGAGAGAGTGGATCGTGGGTTTGTGGACGATTGCGGCTCTGCAATCGAAATGTCCGAGTGAGAGTGGCAGGATTCCGGTGGCGCAAGTCGCTGCCGCATCCAGCAGAGTAGGGTCGTTGCTGCGAGGGCGCGGTGGCGAGGTGGGATGTGGGCAATGCCGGGAATGGGACGCTGACGTCGTTGCATCTGGTGGTGTGGGGTGGGCGTTGCAGAAGCGGTGTGGCCGATAGCGATGCAGGGGCAGGAGGGCATGGACGGAGGGCAGGGGTCGTACCCCGAACGGCCGGGCGAGCCGGATTGCGTGTACTACATGCGGACGGGATTGTGCGGGTTCGGGATGACCTGCCGGTTCAATCATCCGCCGAATCGCAAGCAGGTAGGATGTTGTGCCGTGCCGTGGTTGGAGTGTGCGGTGGCATGGACGGCGCGGAAACCTAATTGTGTGGAACGGCCCGTGGATGAGAATGGGTGGCGTGAACAGCAGGCGCGCGGGCGTTGACGATGTGCGGTGGGTGTGCAGGCAGCCGCAGTGGCGCGGGGCAAGGGCGAGTATCCGGAAAGGCTGGGTCAGCCAGAATGCCAGGTACGTGAGGGGTCCGTTGACCAGGGTGTGACCAGTGGGGAACGACGTGAGGCAGCGGCAGATTAGCTGCGGAGGGGCTGTGTGCGGTAGTGTGGGAATGTCGGGACGGCGCGGGAGGGGTGGATGCTAGCTGGTGGGGTGAGGAGTGGGTCGTGGAATTTGTCAGTGAGAACTAGGAGAAGGCGAATTGACAACTGTAGTAAGGAACAGCACTAGTGAGGGTGGTGAGCGTTGCACGTGGGCGTGGGCGGGATGTGCACTGATCGGCGCGTAGGCCTGCGATGCGTGGTGTGGCGAGAATGGAGCTGCAGGATCGCCAAGTGCAGTGCAGAGCAGAGCAGCGATCGAGTGGAGGGTCCGATGGCGAGTCCGCGAGGGTTTTGTGACGGGTGCGTCCTGGGAGTGGGGCGGGGCCCCCGTCGCAGCGGGGATGCTGCGGCGTGGAAGGGAGGAGGGCAAGGCGGTGATTGACAGTGGTGTGTTTGTGGTGCGATGCGTGCAGTACTATCTGAAGACGGGGACGTGCAAGTTCGGAGCGACGTGCAAGTACCATCATCCACGAGAGAAGGCGGGATCCACAGGGCGTGTACATTTGAATGTGTTGGGTCTTCCGTTGAGACAGGTGGGAAGCCGTAAGCCTGCATGGGATGTGGTGCCGGATGGGTCGGCATCGAAAGATGCTGGCGGTCGGGATGGTGTGTATGCGTGTGGTGGGGTGCTTGAGTGTTAGCGTGGACGTGAGGGTCGGGCGCG
Organism: Ulota crispa; assembly: GCA_963920765.1. Classification (NCBI taxonomy): domain Eukaryota; kingdom Viridiplantae; phylum Streptophyta; class Bryopsida; order Orthotrichales; family Orthotrichaceae; genus Ulota; species Ulota crispa. Next base: position 37,994,809 of record OY987242.1, read on the forward strand.
GTGTGGGTGAGGATTGCGGTGGGGTGGGGTGGGCAGGCGGTGGGGGAGCGTGGGAGGCATGTGAATTGGCAGTGCTTGGGTGGAATGGGGGCGAGGTGGAGTTTCTGAGAGGAGCCAAGGGCGTGTACTGAGAGGCATGTGGTGGTGCAGGGGGAGAAGGAGTGCGCGTACTACATGCGGACGGGGTCGTGCAAGTACGGAGTGACATGTAAATTCCACCATCCGCAGCCTGCGACAGTGGGGGCACTGGTGTCGCTGCCGCAGTACGGGGGCGGGGGCGGAGGTCCGTCTTCGGGTGGCGCGGCTCAAGGATACGCAGCGGCGGTACCGTCGTGGCCGATGACGAGATCTCCGTATCTGCCTCCTCGGCTGCAGGGGCCTTCCAGCTATGGACCGGTAATGCCGTTGCCGCAGGGACTGATGTCAATACCCGGATGGAGCACGTACCAAGTAAGTGGGCAGAGGGTGTTTGGGAGCTGAGAGAGGGGAGTGGGGGAAGAGAGAGAGAGAGAGGGTGTGGACGGAAGTCGGTCGTGAGAGGATTGTCGTGTGTCTGGCGCGGGGTGGGAGGATTGGAGTTGGCGGTGTTAGGCAGGGCAGGCAGGCAGGCAGGACACTGGTATATTTTGGACTGGGTGAACTGATCGTCATGCATCCGGTGGATGGAATTGGCAGTTTGAGCGGACCGTGCCCAGCTGGGCGTACCAGTCTGTAGTTTTGGATCGTGGAGAGGCCGTAGGCAGAGTTAGGAGACGGTAGGTGGGCAGGCGGCGGCAATGGGATTCGTAGTGGTCGTGCATTGTCATGTGTAACGTTCGAGCGTTCATGAATGGTTGAAGGAACGAACAAACTAAGGAAGATGTTGGAAAACTTGAAGGGTTCGCTTGCGGGTTCGATCTTTGGATGGTGGAAGGTGTGACTGACTGGATGGGGCTTGACGGGGCAGACCAGGGGACGTGGGTAGGCAGTGAAGAGGATAGAATGCCGAGAGAGTGTGGTTGTAATCGTGTATGGGAACCGAGGGGGGGGGGGGGGGGGGGAGCGGGGGTGAATGCGTGTAGATGTGGGCGGGGTGCGCTGACAGTGGCGGAGTGTGTGGAATGGTGCAGCAGCAAGGGCCGGTAGGGCCTCCGGAAGGGCAGCAGCATGGGTACGTGTACGGAGGGGGGCCGCAGGGAGAGCAGATGTCGAGCTATGCGCCGTACATGCAGGGGTCGTCGGCGATGGGGGTGCCCGCTAACCAGGCGCAGTCGTCGTCCGTCGGAGGGCAGAAGGACACGCTGTTTCCGGAGCGGCCGGGGCAACCGGAGTGTCAGTACTACATGAAGACAGGGGACTGCAAGTTCGGGACGACGTGCAGATACCACCACCCGAAGGATCGGGCGACGCCTTCGCCGACGTGCCACTTGAGCCCGATCGGGCTTCCTCTGCGGCCTGTAAGTGGCGCGAGCTTGTGGTTGCTGGGAATGGGGATGCTGGTGCTGCAGGGGTGGTGGGAATTGTGTGGAGTGGGTTGTAGTTGGACTGTGTGCGTGCCCTGGGGCGAAGAAGGAAGTGACAGGTGGTGTTGGGATTGTGGAAGTTTAATTGACAGTGGTGGGACGGGCGGGTGGGTGGGTGGTGGTTGGTTGCAGGGAGCTCCTCCTTGCTCGTTCTACACACGGTACGGGATATGCAAATTCGGGCCAACGTGCAAGTTCGATCACCCATTAGTAGGGCTAACGTACAGCCCATCGACGTCGTCCCTGTCGGATATGCCGGTGGCTCCGTACCCGATCGGGTCGTCACCGACGACGCTGGCGCCGTCGTCGTCGTCGGACGCTCCGCTGGAAGGGTCGGGGTCTCTGGAGGCGGGGTCGTACGGGGACGGGTTGAGCGGGCATCCGCGGATGCGAGGCAGCACGGAGTCGACGATCGGGGGCTCGTCGGGCGCGGGCGACGGTGTGAGTGGTGGTGGTGGCGGGGGAGGCGGTGCGGGCGGTGGCGGGTCGAGCCAAGGGGATGGTGGTGGCAAAAGCTAGGAGGGACGGGGTATCTTGGTCTCTCTGCTTCTCTGCTTTTCCCGCGCTCGAGTGAGTGCCTTGCTGGATGGAAACCCGTGGGACTGATCCTGGGAGGAGGCTGGCCTGCACACACCTGATTGGGTGGGGTCAAGGCAACCGGTTCTGGCCGTGACGTGTGTGAATTCGGCTGAGGTTGAGCCTGGTAGGTGCGGGAGGGTATCGTTGGGTATGCCTTCAAGGCTTTTGCAACCTGTGAATTGGTTGATGGTATTGGACCGTGTAGATGGCCACTTGTTTATTTTTCCTCCCTTTGTGTCGTTTGTCTCTAGTCGTTCGTCTGTCTCCTCTCCCTAGTGTGCTCTATCCCGCGATGATGTTGTGGTGATGTTTCTTGGATGTCGGCATGGACAACTGTTCGGCCGTGTGAAGGAAAGGTCAAGTTTTACCATTTG